>CM067167.1:136036273-136074985 GCA_034093135.1 Erigeron breviscapus
GACTGCCAGACAGATCAAAGCAATCAAAAACGCTGATGTAAGCAATTTCATTCCTCTGGACACTTCTTGAAAAATAAATCGTCAAGAACTCCAATCTGCTGTAGAGCAAAGGAGAGTGTCGAAGGATACTGAAGCCTTGATCCAGCAAGCCAAGCTGAAAGAAAAATACAATGAAATGATGAACTTCAGGGCTGATGCTAGAAGGATCACTGGTGCTGAAATCAAATTGGCTGAAGATCATGAAGGCATGTCAAAATTTGAAGTAAAGTTGACCAGAGAGGGTAACTTTACTGATGAGAGGAAAAGTACTTCAGTTCAAGCTTTTGGTTTGAGTGAACTGAAGGAAATCGCTTTAACGTTCAGGGGGAAGACAGATGTGTCGACTGATGTTAAAGGATTTCTGAAAAGGGTTGAAAAGGTGTTCAGAAGGAAGCAACAAATGGAAGTTGCATTGGGCTTAAGATCACCAGATTCACTACCTTCCTCTCCTTCTCCAAAGAGAAAGGCTACTGAAGATGCTCCAGAAAGGACATCGAAAAGAAGGGCCTAACTCTTATTGTTTACTTATTGTAAATTATTGTCTTATGAAAATTGTATACTATTTATCAGTTGATGAATGTAATAATAGTTGCAATTTTTTATTTTTATAAGTAAATGACCAGATTTAGTCTAAGTTAGAACTTAATTGATGAAACTGAAAACACTCATGATCTATAAAGTGTTTTCCAGTAACTTAGATTTTTTAGACAAATCGAAACTTGTATTTTTCAAGCTTACAAAATGAATAGATTCAAGCTTGAAAACACTTGCATTATTTCTAAACAAATAGGGGGAATTTGTTAGGTCCAGATTTAGTCCAGATTTACTGGACTCGCTCCAGACGCGACTACTGGAGCCTCACTGAAGATCTGACCAGAATCGTGTTCTACTGGACCTACTCCAGACTTGGAATCTGGAGTCCCTCTGAAGATTTGTCCAGAAATAATTGAAGACCAGTGAGCAAATACTTGTATAGGAAATCTGGAGTATTCTCCAGATTAGCTCACTGGACTTCACCCCAGTCCAGATCAACTCTACTGAAGACATTCTGACTGAAGTCAAAGACTGAAGTCTGAAGAAAGAAGACTTAACAAATGGCGGAGTCCACTGGAAAGTCTTACCAGATCTGTTCACTGGAGGATTGTTAGTGTTCTAGATCCTGCAAGTCTGAACACTGATATCAAGGATTGACTTTTCCCTTTACACACTTTCCAAAGAACAATCCACTTGTTCTTTACCAAAGTATACGTGTGTTAAGGTGGTTGGATAAAAGGATACACTTGCACTTGATGTGACTTTATCCTTATTCCTTATCCAATACATTTAATGTTCTTGTCGGATCATTAAATGTTCTTGTCAGATCATTAAATGTATGCAACCATATTTGTACGGCACAAAATTCACTGGTGAATTTTGTTGCCTATAAATACAAAGTCATTTCCTTGACAAAAATACTTTTAAGCATTCATTTTGCATTAAAGTGAATTTGTCCAAATACTCTCGATCTTAAACAGGGATACTTCACAACTTTAAGTATCTCGATCCTAAAGAGATATTTGACAAATATAGATCATTTGTAACTCAT
Source organism: Erigeron breviscapus (assembly GCA_034093135.1). Classification (NCBI taxonomy): domain Eukaryota; kingdom Viridiplantae; phylum Streptophyta; class Magnoliopsida; order Asterales; family Asteraceae; genus Erigeron; species Erigeron breviscapus. The sequence continues at coordinate 136,037,898 of CM067167.1, forward strand.
AGGTTGTTAGGATACATACTTAATTGTATTATCTTGATTCCGCAACAACCTTGTGTTTTATTTAACATCATAAATAAAATATCCATGAAACAATACATAATGTTCCACTTTATTTGTTCACTGCTTTAAGTCTTGTATTACTTTATTTATATACTTGCATTTATATTAAAGTAATACTAGTCCAATCTAGTGCTTATTAGACTTGTTGTATTTTGCACTTTCCTGGTTAACCATCGAACTTAAGGGACTCACAGTTCTTAAGAATAAACAGATTATATCTACTGATGAGGTTAATGATGATGAAACTGCAAAAAAAGTTCCAAAGAAATCGAACCGTCTTGGTTCTGATTTAATGTCAATTGTCACCAGGACCGCACCAGCTCCTTTGGCTAAGATGATCTCGTCCCTAAGTCCATCTCAGAAAAAGATGGTTTGTGAGATGGGATTCGGATCTTTAATTGGCATTTCAATCACCAAATTCAACCCTAAACTTGGGCATTACATTGTGACTGCTTTTAAAGATCAAGACATGGTGATCAGGACTTCCAAAGGTGAAATTCAATGTGACCGTGATGTTGTATCTCACGCCCTTGGAATTTCCAAATCTGATGGGGTTCCTTTGAGGTCTTTAAAAGAGTCAAATGATTTTGAAACAGTTTGGCTGAAGCAATTCTCGGATATCGGCTTAGATCCTGATTCAATTAGAGCTAATAATATTGTCAATGTCATGACTTCCAAGGATGCTGACCACATGTTCAAGATGAACTTTCTGATGGTCTTTTACAACACGATGATTTCTTCTTAGATACTCGAAAGAAGATGGCCGAACTTTTTTCATTGGATAAAAGGTTTCTTGATGATTTGCTTAAAAGACGGGAAGTGAATGTGGACAAGGTGATTGGTTCTATAGTTGGTTCGATAAATGATGAAAACTATGATTGTGAAACTGCTGAAGAAGATAGCAATGTTGAAGAGAACGTTAATGAGATGATTTCTGGTGATGGGCTTGAGTTTATTAATACTAATGCTAACAATACAAATGAGTTTGAAGACGGAGGCATGTTGGAAGTTGATGGTAATAATGATGAACCAGCACGGGGAGATGTGAATTTACATGTTACAAGGACTATTGAAGATTCTGTGGATCAAGGCAACATTGAAAAACAATCAGAGAAAGAAATGAATTTTGTTTTGTCTAAATGTGATATACAAAATCAAATATGATTTTGTATAGGTTTTTCACACTGTATGCTTAAAATCAATTTTGATTTTGAATAGGTTTTCTGTATGTAAGTGCATTTTTCTTTCAACATTGTTTTTTTTTCTTTCATCTATTAATGTTTATATGGTTTATAACATTTTTTTTGTTTTGTTTAATTTGTAGTTGTTGTATCTTGATCGTACCAAGTCTGATTCTCAACCCTTAACCCGACAACATCCAATTTATAAGAATTGGAGTAATGCTGACATAGAAGCAAGAGCTGTTGAGGAAATGAGAATTGGATCCTTCGGTACATTTGAAGTTGTGCAGCCTTGTGTGGATATAAGTGAAAGTAACAAGGAAGGTGGTGACAAGGTATCCAGATTGAATGAGAAAAAGGTAATATATTATTCTCTATTAAATCATATATGATTTTGTATTAACTATAAATTTTGAAATTTGTATTGTTCTATGTAGAATCATATTTGATTTTGTATGAAACTCAATAATATCACTAACATGTGATATGTCATGATTTAGGCTTACTTGCATTTGATTGAGAACAATTTTAGTGTTCTCACTGATATTAAGACTTTGATGATTGAAACGTTCAATGAAATATCAACAAAGTTTGGGAACGATGATTTCTTCTTAGATACTCGAAAGAAGATGGCCGAACTTTTTTCATTGGATAAAAGGTTTCTTGATGATTTGCTTAAAAGACGGGAAGTGAATGTGGACAAGGTGATTGGTTCTATAGTTGGTTCGATAAATGATGAAAACTATGATTGTGAAACTGCTGAAGAAGATAGCAATGTTGAAGAGAACGTTAATGAGATGATTTCTGGTGATGGGCTTGAGTTTATTAATACTAATGCTAACAATACAAATGAGTTTGAAGACGGAGGCATGTTGGAAGTTGATGGTAATAATGATGAACCAGCACGGGGAGATGTGAATTTACATGTTACAAGGACTATTGAAGATTCTGTGGATCAAGGCAACATTGAAAAACAATCAGAGAAAGAAATGAATTTAGATGAGTCCAATGTTATTGCTAATGATCAGGAAGACTCTACTATTGATAATCAGGTAGAAATGAATGTTGACGTATCCAAATCTGTTGTCGTTTCCAAATCGACTAATACTAATGTTCATCATTCTAAGAGTACTGATCTGGCTGGCCCTACTGTCAATGAAATGGCAATTTCAAGCCCAGCTGTTATGCAGCTAGCTTTTGGAAAATGTATTCCTAAACCATCTGCAGCTTTGCTTTCTCCTTATGTGGTAGTTCTCACCCCGGCTAAAGAAAAGTTGAAGCAAACTGAAATTGTTTATGCATTGGAAATGTTTTCAAATGAAGCCAATGAATTGTAAGTTTCAACCTTTTATTTTAATTATAGTTTCATAAAACAGAAATCTTTTGCAGCTCTTAATACTTGTTTTTCACTTTATTTGTTTAATCTTAGGGAAGTGGTTTTCACATCGAACAAGTATTTTGGAGAAATAAATGGGTGGCGTTGTCATATTCAGAGTTTAAAACCAGGTTCATATATTGAAGCCTCTGTTATAGATTGTTGGTCGGCAGTTTTGAATTTTCAAGAACAGTCTAGGGGACCAGTTGATGTAAGAAGATTGTTTCTCACTACTAGTATACTTGTAAGTTTTTTTTTTGTAACTTTTTAGAAATTCTAGTCGCTTGTTCATTCATTTATTATTAATAGTAATTACATATTCTTTGAACAACCAGTCAGAGGATTTCTTTCGTGATGAAAAGAAAAAGACAGATGAACAACTTTTCGAGTTATTCCAGAACAATATGTGTAACTTCTTTTCGAAAAGTGAACATTTAAGTTCATTTCAATTTGATCTGGTATGATTCTAATTTTAATTTTATGTTTTCTACTTTTATTTTTTTTTTATTTTCATTTTTATTTTCACTTGTAAACAGGTGTTCTTCCCTATGTGTCGGTCGCAACTCTTTTATTGTTTCGTATATGACCTGAGGAAGAAACCATCATTGCATGTGATCGACAACTTGCTTGCAGGGAAAAATTTCGACGCAAAATACGGAAAGGTTATAGAAGTTGTGGTAAGTATTCTTAAATACTCATGATTTTTTTACATAAATAAATTTGTTTCTGATAAGTTTTTTTTAAAAAAAATAAAATGTTATGCATAGGATAACCTATTTTGTAGGTATTTGAGTGTCATGAAACATCCAATTGCCGATAAGCTGAAATCTATTAAAGCAAAGCCATTTAGAGTGAAATGGCACACAAAGAAAAATTATGTTGATTGTGGCGTGTTTCTTATGCGTCACATGGAATGTTTCACTGGCCAAACCTCAACGCTTTGGGACTGTAGCATTCCAATAGAATCTAAAGACCAATCTAAAGAACTGTTCAATTTGAGGATAAGGTACAATTCCAAGATTCTGCAACATGAAGCTAACACTCTTGCTGCGGCCAATCTTAAAAAGGCTCAATCGTTTGGAAAAAGCCTAGGTTCGGAAAAGATAACAGAGCTTTTTCAAGAATTAAGAGGTAAATAGCGAAGCTGAAAAGAAATGCAGACTATGTCTTTTGTAGGAAGTTTGTGGAAGCTTTTTCCAAGTGTTAATAGTTAATTCAACTTTGCTAACTCTGAATGTAGTATGTGTTGTTAACAATGTATATAATAGAATGAATTATGACATGTCTCGTTTTGTTCTTTATATCTATAAATAAAAATGATTTTATGCATACAGTGTAAATAAGCTATTGAAAATCAAATTTGATTTTATCATACATTTAGACAAAACAAATTCCATACAAAGATGAACTATTCAAAATCAAAATTGATTTTACTCATACAGTGTGAAAAACCTATACAAAATCAATTATTCAAAATCAAAATTGATTTTACGCATACAGTGTGAAAAACCTATACAAAATCAATTATTCAAAATCAAAATTGATTTTACGCATACAGTGTGAAAAACCTATACAAAATCAACTATTCAAAATCAAAATTGATTTTACGCATACAGTGTGAAAATCATATATGATTTTGTATAGCACATTGAGACAAAGCAAATGAGTTCCATACAAAGAAACCCATTCAAAATCAAAATTGATTTTAAGCATACAGTGTGAAAAACCTATCCAAAATCAAAATTGATTTTACTCATACAGTGTGAAAAACCTATACAAAATGAACTATTCAAAATCAAAATTGATTTTACGCATACAGTGTAAAAAACCTATACAAAATCAACTATTCAAAATCAAAATTGATTTTACGCATACATTGTGAAAAACCTTATATGATTTTGTATAGCACATTGAGACAAAGCAAATGAGTTCCATACAAAGAAACCCATTCAAAATCAAAATTGATTTTAAGCATACAGTGTGAAAAACCTTTACAAAATCATATTTGATTTTACTCATACATTTAGACAAAAAAAATATACAAAATCATATTTAAAATCAAAATTGATTTTAATCATACAGTGTGAAAAACTTATTCAAAAATCATATTTGATTTTACTCATACAGTGTGAAAAACCTATACAAAATGAACTATTCAAAATCAAAATTGATTTTACGCATACAGTGTAAAAAACCTATACAAAATCAACTATTCAAAATCAAAATTGATTTTAAGCATACAGTGTGAAAAACCTTTACAAAATCATATTTGATTTTACTCATACATTTAGACAAAAAAAATATACAAAATCATATTTAATTTTGTATACAGTGTGAAAAACCTTTACAAAATCATATTTGATTTTACTCATACATTTAGACAAAAAAAATATACAAAATCATATTTAATTTTGTATAGCACATTGAGACAAAGCAAATGAGTTCCATACAAAGAAACCTATTCAAAATCAAAATTGATTTTACTCATACAGTGTGAAAAACCTATACAAAATCAATTATTCAAAATCAAAATTGATTTTAAGCATACAGTGTGAAAAACCTTTACAAAATCATATTTGATTTTATTCATACATTTAGACAAAACAAATAAGTTCCGTATCATTAAACCTATTCAAAATCAAAATTGATTTTACTCATACAGTGTGAAAAACCTATACAAAATCAATTATTCAAAATCAAAATTGATTTTAAGCATACAGTGTGAAAAACCTTTACAAAATCATATTTGATTTTACTCATACATTTAGACAAAAAAAATATACAAAATCAACTATTCAAAATCAAAATTGATTTTACTCATACAGTGTGAAAAACCTATACAAAATCAATTATTCAAAATCAAAATTGATTTTACGCATACAGTGTGAAAAACCTTTACAAAATCATATTTGATTTTACTCATACATTTAGACAAAAAAAATATACAAAATCATATTTAATTTTGTATACATTTAGACAAAAAAAATATACAAAATCATATTTGATTTTATCATACAGTGTGAAAAACCTATCAAAATCAAAATTGATTTTAAGCATACAGTGTGAAAAACCTTTACAAAATCACATTTGATTTTACTCATACATTTAGACAAAAAAAATATACAAAATCAAAATTGATTTTGTATATCTATGTAAGTTATCTGTTATTGTTTACCATTATGTTCAGAATCATTTTTGATTATGTATTGATATTTTATTGATTTCTGTTTTTGTAACTGTATGTGTAAAATCAAATTTGATTTTGTATATCTATGTAAGTTTCTGTTATTGTTTAAGTTTATGTGTAAAATCAAAATTGATTTTGTATATCTATGTAAGTTATCTGTTATTGTTTACCATTATGTTCAGAATCATTTTTGATTATGTATTGATATTTTATTGATTTCTGTTTTTGTAACTGTATGTGTAAAATCAAATTTGATTTTGTATATCTATGTAAGTTATCTGTTATTGTTTACCATTATGTTCAGAATCATTTTTGATTATGTATTGATATTTTATTGATTTCTGTTTTTGTAACTGTATGTGTAAAATCAAATTTGATTTTGTATATCTATGTAAGTTATCTGTTATTGTTTACCATTATGTTCAGAATCATTTTTGATTATGTATTGATATTTTATTGATTTCTGTTTTTGTAACTGTATGTGTAAAATCAAATTTGATTTTGTATATCTATGTAAGTTATCTGTTATTGTTTACCATTATGTTCAGAATCATTTTTGATTATGTATTGATATTTTATTGATTTCTGTTTTTGTAACTGTATGTGTAAAATCAAATTTGATTTTGTATATCTATGTAAGTTATCTGTTATTGTTTACCATTATGTTCAGAATCATTTTTGATTATGTATTGATATTTTATTGATTTCTGTTTTTGTAACTGTATGTGTAAAATCAAAATTGATTTTACTCATACATTGTCAAAAAAAAATATACAAAATCAAATTTAATTTTGTATGCACATTGAGACAAAGCAAATGAGTTCCATACAAAGAAACCTATTCAAAATCAAAATTGATTTTACTCATAAGTGTGAAAAAGCTATACAAAATCATATTTGATTTTATTCATACATTTAGACAAAACAAATATACAAAATCATATTTGATTTTATCATACATTTAGACAAAAAAAATATACAAAATCAAAATTGATTTTAAGCATACAGTGTGAAAAACCTTTACAAAATCATATTTGATTTTACTCATACATTTAGACAAAAAAAATATACAAAATCATATTTAATTTTGTATAGCTATGTAAGTTATCTGTTTTTGTAACTGTATGTGTAAAATCAAATTTGATTTTGTATATCTATGTAAGTTTCTGTTATTGTTTAAGTTTATGTGTAAAATCAAATTTGATTATGTATATCTATGTAAGTTATCTGTTATTGTTTAAGTTGTGTAGAATCAAATTTGATTTTGTATATATATGTAAGTTTCTGTTTTTGTAACTGTATGTGTAAAATCAAATTTGATTTTGTATATCTATGTAAGTTTCTGTTATTGTTTAAGTTTATGTGTAAAATCAAATTTGATTTTGTATATCTATGTAAGTTTCTGTTATTGTTTAAGTTTATGTGTAAAATCAAATTTGATTTTGTATATCTATGTAAGTTTCTGTTATTGTTTAAGTTTATGTGTAAAATCAAATTTGATTATGTATATCTATGTAAGTTATCTGTTATTGTTTAAGTTGTGTAGAATCAAATTTGATTTTGTATATATATGTAAGTTTCTGTTTTTGTAACTGTATGTGTAAAATCAAATTTGATTTTGTATATCTATGTAAGTTTCTGTTATTGTTTAAGTTTATGTGTAAAATCAAATTTGATTTTGTATATCTATGTAAGTTTCTGTTATTGTTTAAGTTTATGTGTAAAATCAAATTTGATTATGTATATCTATGTAAGTTATCTGTTATTGTTTAAGTTGTGTAGAATCAAATTTGATTTTGTATATATATGTAAGTTTCTGTTTTTGTAACTGTATGTGTAAAATCAAATTTGATTTTGTATATCTATGTAAGTTTCTGTTATTGTTTAAGTTTATGTGTAAAATCAAATTTGATTTTGTATATCTATGTAAGTTTCTGTTATTGTTTAAGTTTATGTGTAAAATCAAATTTGATTTTGTATATCTATGTAAGTTTCTGTTATTGTTTAAGTTTATGTGTAAAATCAAATTTGATTTTGTATATCTATGTAAGTTTCTGTTATTGTTTAAGTTTATGTGTAAAATCAAATTTGATTTTGTATATCTATGTAAGTTTCTGTTATTGTTTAAGTTTATGTGTAAAATCAAATTTGATTTTGTATATCTATGTAAGTTTCTGTTATTGTTTAAGTTTATGTGTAAAATCAAATTTGATTTTGTATATCTATGTAAGTTTCTGTTATTGTTTAAGTTTATGTGTAAAATCAAATTTGATTATGTATATCTATGTAAGTTATCTGTTATTGTTTAAGTTGTGTAGAATCAAATTTGATTTTGTATATATATGTAAGTTTCTGTTTTTGTAACTGTATGTGTAAAATCAAATTTGATTTTGTATATCTATGTAAGTTTCTGTTATTGTTTAAGTTTATGTGTAAAATCAAATTTGATTTTGTATATCTATGTAAGTTTCTGTTATTGTTTAAGTTTATGTGTAAAATCAAATTTGATCTTGTATATCTATGTAAGTTTCTGTTATTGTTTAAGTTTATGTGTAAAATCATATTTGATTTTGTATGGAAACCCAATAACATGTGGTATGTCATTCATTATTCAATCAATTTTGATTTTTTATTATATCCAAATTTTTGAATGTCTTTTGATATATGTTCAATCAAATTTCATTTAGGGCTACTTGCATTTTATTGAGGACAGTTTTAATGCTGTTACTGATATCAGGACTTCCAAAGGCAAAATTTTCTGTGACCGTGATGCTGTATCTCATGTTTTTGGGATTTCTAAATCCGTTGGGGTTCCTTTGACTTCTTTAAACAAGTCAATTGATTTTGAAAAAGTTTGGGAAAAACAATTCAGCAATCCTAAACTCATCACAACTACTGATATTGTCAATGTCATGACTTCCAAGGTTGTTGACTACATGTTCAAGATGAACTTTCTGATGGTCTTTTACAACACGATGATAGCTTGTGAAAGCGGTGGTCATATTTCTAAGGAAGTGTTGAAATATATACAAAGTGACACCAAGGTTGAAACTATTGACTGGTGTGGTGAGTTGTTGGAGGCTTTGCAATTCAGTAAAAACACATGGAAAGCAGAATTTCCGACACAAAAACCGTATAATGGTCCATACACTTTTCTCTATGTAAGTTCATTTTTCTTTCAACATTTTTTTTTTGTTTCATCTATTAATGTTTATATGATTTATAACATTTGTTTTTGTTTTGTTTAATTTGTAGTTGTTGTATCTTGATCGTACCATATCTGATTCTCAACCCTTAACCCGACAACATCCAATTTATAAGAATCGGAGTGATGCTGACATAGACGCTCGATCTGTTGAGGAAATGGGAAATGGATCCTTAGGTACTTTTGAAATTGTGCAGCCTTCTGTGGATACAAGTGAAAGTAACAAGGAAGGTGGTGACAAGGCATCAACGCTGAATGAGAAAAAGGTAATATTATTCTCAATTTAATCAAATATGATTTTGTATTAACTGTTAATTTTGAAATTTGTATTGTTCTGTCTACAATCATATTTGATTTTGTATTGTTCTGTCTACAATCATATTTGATTTTGTATGGAAACCCAATAACATGTGGTATGTCATTCATTATTCAATCAATTTTGATTTTTTATTATATCCAAATTTTTGAATGTCTTTTGATATATGTTCAATCAAATTTCATTTAGGGCTACTTGCATTTTATTGAGGACAGTTTTAATGCTGTTACTGATATGAAGACGTCAATGATCGAATTGTTCAATGAAATATCGACCAAGTTTGGCAACGATGATATCTTCTTAGATACACGTAAGAAGATGGCCGCACTTTTTTCATTGGATAAAAGTTTTGTTGATGAGTTGCTTAAAAAGACAGAATTGAATGTGGACAAGGTGATTGATTCTGTAGTTGGTTCGAGAAATGATGAAAACTATGATTGTGAAGCTTCTGATAGGATCGAGGTAGAATTGAATGATCGTGTGGACGATGATAATAATGATGAACAGGCGGATGTAGTAATGCATTTAGATGTCTCCAATCCTGTTAATGATATGGATGATTCTAACAATGTTGCTTTTGAGGTTGCTGTAGAACATTCTAACAATGATAAAGAAGATGAGCAAGAAGTGAATTAATCCTTACGTATCAAATTCTGATCAGACTGCTGTTATGGAGCCAGTTTTTCAAAAACATACATCTAAACCTGCTGCTTTTGTTGTCACCCAAGCCAAAGAAGAATTGGATCAAATGCAATTTTTTTTTGCATTTCTTATGTTTTCTTCAAACAACGCCAATCCTATGTAAGTTTCATCTTTTTATTAATTTCAATATATTTTTATATGTAATAAACATAAATGTTTTCCATCCCTTAATACTTGTTTTTCCTTTTCTTTGTTTAATATTAGGGAAGTTGTTTTCGAAAGTGACGAGTATTTTGCAAAGACAAGCGTCATGCGTTATTTGTTTCATTGTTTAGAACCTGGAAAATATATTGAAACGGCTATTGTAGATTGTTGGGCATCAATATTGAATTTCCAAGAACAGTCCTCGAAAACAGATGGAATAAAGAGATTGTTTTTCTCTACTGATGTTTTTGTAAGTTTTTTTATACTTTTTTCCAGATTATAGTTCGTTATTCATTCGTCTATATTTTATAGTAATTACGTATTTTTTAACATGCAGTCAGACGAGTTCTTTTCTGATGAGATTAGTATGAGCGAGAAAAAACGTTTTGAAATATTCAAGAGTAGTTTGAGATTCTTCTTTGGAAAATCTCAACATTTAAATTCATTGAAAGAAATTGATCTGGTATGGTTCTCTTATTGTAACTTTATGTTTTTTAATTTTATTTTTTTGATTTTCATTTTTACTTTCACATGTAAACAGGTGTTCTTCCCTCTTTGTCGGTCACAACACTTTTATCTGTTTGTTTATGACATAAGACGGAAACCAGCATTTCATGTGATCGACAACAACCTTGCAGGGAAGAATTTTGACACAAAATATGGAAAGGTTATAGAAGTTGTGGTAAGTATTCTTAAATACTCATGATTTTTTTACATTTATATAATTTGGTCCTGATGATTTTTTTCATTTTAAAAATTCTGTTATGCATAGCATAACCTTTTTTTGTAGATATTTGGATCATGTGCAACATCCCCATGTTGATAAGATTAAATCTCTTCAAGCAAAGCCACTGAAAGTTAAATGGAATACAAAGAACAATTTCGTTGATTGTGACGTGTTTGTCATGCGTCACATGGAATGTTTCACTAGCCAAATTGCAAAGCATTGGGATTGTTCAATTCCAAAAGAGTCTGAAGGACAAGATAAAGTGTTGTTCAATTTGAGGTTAAGGTACATTGAAACGATTCTGCGACATAAAGCTAACGGTTTGAAAACGATGATGGAAGAAGAGGCATTATCGTATGGAAGTGATCATGGTGTGAGAAAGATAAGAGAAGTTTATCATGATTTGAAATCTAAATGCCTAGCTGGAAAGAAATGAAGATTGTGTCTTGTGTAGAAAGTGCTTTGAATCATTGGTAACTTTGAATGAAATATGTGTTGTTAACAATGATTATAATAGACTGATTTATGAAATGTCTTATTTTTGTTCTTTATCTTGAAATCAAATTTGCTTTTTTATCAAGTCATATTTGATTATCTATACAAACAAATGGAGTCCATATCAAGAAACCTATACAAAATCAAATTTGATTTTATACATAGAGTGTCAAAAACTATACAAAATCATATTTGATTTTATGCATAAATTTGGAAAAAAAAATATTTTCCATATCAAGAAAACTATGCAAAATAAAATTTGATTTTACGCATAGAGTGTCAAAAACCTATACAAAATCATATTTGATTTTATGCATAGAGTGTCAAAAACCTATACAAAATCATATTTGATTTTATGCATAGAGTGTCAAAAACCTATACAAAATCATATTTGATTTTATGCATAGAGTGTCAAAAACCTATACAAAATCATATTTGATTTTATGCATAATGTAAAAACTATACAAAATCAAATTTGCTTTTTTATCAAGTCATATTTGATTATCTATACAAGCAAAGCCACTGAAAGTTAAATGGAATACAAAGAACAATTTCGTTGATTGTGACGTGTTTGTCATGCGTCACATGGAATGTTTCACTAGCCAAATTGCAAAGCATTGGGATTGTTCAATTCCAAAAGAGTCTGAAGGACAAGATAAAGTGTTGTTCAATTTGAGGTTAAGGTACATTGAAACGATTCTGCGACATAAAGCTAACGGTTTGAAAACGATGATGGAAGAAGAGGCATTATCGTATGGAAGTGATCATGGTGTGAGAAAGATAAGAGAAGTTTATCATGATTTGAAATCTAAATGCCTAGCTGGAAAGAAATGAAGATTGTGTCTTGTGTAGAAAGTGCTTTGAATCATTGGTAACTTTGAATAAACTATGTGTTGTGTATAAAGTTTTCATGAATCATCTTTGGTAACTTTGAATGAAATATGTGTTGTTAACAATGATTATAATAGACTGATTTATGAAATGTCTTATTTTTGTTCTTTATCTTGAAATCAAATTTGCTTTTTTATCAAGTCATATTTGATTATCTATACAAACAAATGGAGTCCATATCAAGAAACCTATACAAAATCAAATATGATTTTGTACATACAATGTCAAAAAGCTATACAAAATCAAAATTGATTTTATGCAAAGAGTGTCAGAAAACTATGCAAAATCAAATTTGATTTTACGCATAGAGTGTCAAAAACCTATACAAAATCATATTTGATTTTATGCATAAATTTGGAAAAACAAATGGAGTCCATATCAAGAAACCTATACAAAATCAAATTTGATTTTATGCATAAATTTAGAAAAACAATTGGAGTTCATATCAAGAAACCTATATAAAATCATATTTGATTTTATGCATAAATTTGGAAAAATAAATATTTTCCATATCAAGAAAACTATGCAAAATAAAATTTGATTTTACGCATAGAGTGTCAAAAACCTATACAAAATCATATTTGATTTTATGCATAGAGTGTCAAAAACCTATACAAAATCAAATTTGATTTTATGCATAGAGTGTCAAAAACCTATACAAAATCATATTAGATTTTATGCATAAATTTGGAAAAACAAATGGAGTCCATATCAAGAAACATATACAAAATCAAATTTGATTTTATGCATAGAGTGTCAAAAACCTATACAAAATCATATTAGATTTTATGCATAAATTTGGAAAAACAAATGGAGTCCATATCAAGAAACATATACAAAATCAAAATATGATTTTGTATATACATTTGTAAATCAAATGGAGTATATATCAAAAAACCTATACAAAATCAAATTTGATTTTTTACTTTCTACAAATTTGATGATAAATTTGATAAAATTACATAACTACCCCTCCGTTCTAGTTTTGGAAACACTATTGTAAGTGGTAGTTATGTCAATTTAGTATCCAACATTATTGATTCTCGTCAAATAAATAGATTTTATTTCCTTTTCGTTATTCATATCAGCAAAAATTCAAAAACTGAAGGTCACTTTCATCTTCTTAAAATTCAAATATTACTTTGCATTTCTTCCACCATCCTTATCATTTCCGGCGAAGTATCAAATCTTTTATTATGTCAAAGGTTGTATCCTCTTACTCCTTAAAAAAACGCAAAAACGACATTGAAGAATCTGAAGATTTTATCCCTATAAACTGTACTGCGGATTCACGTAAGTTCAAATTTCTCTCTCTTTTTTGTTTTTTCTATTTTATTTCATGTTATTTGTTAGTATAATATGTATCTGATTTTTTAAGGTTTTTTTAGGTTTTTTTTAGGTTTTTTTTTAGGTTAATATTATTTTTCCTTATCATTTGTTCATGTTTGAATCAAATTTGATTTTATGCATAGAGTGTCAAAAACCTATACAAAATCAAATTTGATTTTATGCATAGAGTGTCAAAAACCTATACAAAATCATATTAGATTTTATGCATAAATTTGGAAAAACAAATGGAGTCCATATCAAGAAACATATACAAAATCAAAATATGATTTTGTGCATAGAGTGTCAAAAACCTATACAAAATCATATTTGATTTTACGCATAGAGTGTCAAAAACCTATACAAAATCATATTTGATTTTACGCATAAATTTGGAAAAACAAATGGAGTCCATATCAAGAAACCTATACAAAATCAAATTTAATTTTGTACATACAGTGTCAAAAAACTATACAAAATCATATTTGATTTTATGCATAGAGTGTCAAAAACCTATACAAAATCATATTTGATTTTATGCATAAATTTGGAAAAACAAATGGAGTCCATATCAAGAAACCTATACAAAATCAAATTTGATTTTGTACATACAGTGTCAAAAAACTATACAGAATCATATTTGATTTTATGCATACATTTAGAGTGTCAAAAACCTATACAAAATCATATTTGATTTTATGCATAGAGTGTCAAAAACCTATACAAAATCATATTTGATTTTATGCATAGATGTCAAAAACCTATACAAAATCATATTTGATTTTATGCATAGAGTGTCAAAAACCTATACAAAATCATATTTGATTTTATGCATAGATGTCAAAAACCTATACAAAATCATATTTGATTTTATGCATAGAGTGTCAAAAACCTATACAAAATCATATTTGATTTTATGCATAGATGTCAAAAACCTATACAAAATCATATTTGATTTTATGCATAGATGTCAAAAACCTATACAAAATCATATTTGATTTTATGCATAGAGTGTCAAAAACCTATACAAAATCATATTTGATTTTATGCATAGATGTCAAAAACCTATACAAAATCATATTTGATTTTATGCATAGAGTGTCAAAAACCTATACAAAATCATATTTGATTTTATGCATAGAGTGTCAAAAACCTATACAAAATCATATTTGATTTTATGCATAGATGTCAAAAACCTATACAAAATCATATTTGATTTTATGCATAGAGTGTCAAAAACCTATACAAAATCATATTTGATTTTATGCATAGATGTCAAAAACCTATACAAAATCATATTTGATTTTATGCATAGAGTGTCAAAAACCTATACAAAATCATATTTGATTTTATGCATAGATGTCAAAAACCTATACAAAATCATATTTGATTTTATGCATAGATGTCAAAAACCTATACAAAATCATATTTGATTTTATGCATAGAGTGTCAAAAACCTATACAAAATCATATTTGATTTTATGCATAGATGTCAAAAACCTATACAAAATCATATTTGATTTTATGCATAGAGTGTCAAAAACCTATACAAAATCATATTTGATTTTATGCATAGAGTGTCAAAAACCTATACAAAATCATATTTGATTTTATGCATAGATGTCAAAAACCTATACAAAATCATATTTGATTTTATGCATAGAGTGTCAAAAACCTATACAAAATCATATTTGATTTTATGCATAGATGTCAAAAACCTATACAAAATCATATTTGATTTTATGCATAGAGTGTCAAAAACCTATACAAAATCATATTTGATTTTATGCATAGAGTGTCAAAAACCTATACAAAATCATATTTGATTTTATGCATAGATGTCAAAAACCTATACAAAATCATATTTGATTTTATGCATAGAGTGTCAAAAACCTATACAAAATCATATTTGATTTTATGCATAGATGTCAAAAACCTATACAAAATCATATTTGATTTTATGCATAGAGTGTCAAAAACCTATACAAAATCATATTTGATTTTATGCATAGATGTCAAAAACCTATACAAAATCATATTTGATTTTATGCATAGATGTCAAAAACCTATACAAAATCATATTTGATTTTATGCATAGAGTGTCAAAAACCTATACAAAATCATATTTGATTTTATGCATAGATGTCAAAAACCTATACAAAATCATATTTGATTTTATGCATAGAGTGTCAAAAACCTATACAAAATCATATTTGATTTTATGCATACATTTAAACAAAAATATGGAGTTATCCAAGAAACCTATACTGAATCAAATTTGATTTGTTATATGAAAAGATAGAAATGTACCAGATGATGATCCCTTGTTATTATTTGTGGACATATACTATATTTGTAGTATATTCGATTTCATTATTGTGTAACTTTTTTTCGCAGAAGTTATAAATGACTCTTTAAATCCGTCTCCTGCGAAAACACCTAAGAGGTCTAGGGTTTCTCAAAAATCTCCTAGGATACTTGATAGTCAAACTTCTCCGAAACCTTTGTTACCTTCTGCTAAGCAATTCTCACCTAAAGATATTCAAACTATAGGTTCCAAAAAACCTATGGAGTTCAGAACTAGACCGAAACCATTAGCTGCTGTAATGACAGCTCTTACTCCAATGCAGAAGAAAGTAGTACGTGATTTAGGTTTCGGTTCCTTGATAGGTTTTGATATCATTGATCTACCATTGGATCTTTTGTTCTACGTTGTTGACTCATTCGATAAGGACGAAATGGTGATAAGGACATCAAAAGGTGACATCAAATGTGACTGTGATGCTGTATTTGATGTTTTTGGAATTCACGGTGGAACTGTTGACATTAAGTCTTTGGACAAAGTGAGTGGTTCTTTTCTTAGAAAGTGGTGTAATAAATTTCCTAATATGAATGATATTAGGATGTCTCAAATTGAGTCGGCCCTCACTAATTCAAATGGCGCGACTGATGAATTTTTTAAGATGAATTTCTTAATCCTCTTTGCCAATACAATGATAAGATGCGAAACCAGTGGTCTAGTTAAGTATGATGTATTGGATCACATATCCAGTGAAACCGTTATTTCTGAGATAGATTGGGTTGGTTTTTTGTTGAATGAATTACAGAAGAGTAAAAATAATTGGAACCGAGACAGTCCTGGAAAAAATCCATATGCCGGTCCATCTACTTTCTTGACTGTAAGTTTATTTTATTATCTGCAAATACATCTATATATGTATTTCTTTTTGTTTCACTCTGTAACTTTTCGTTGGGTTACTTCTTTGTAGCTGCTTTATCTTGACCGTACGAAAACTGAAGGCCTACCTGTTTGTCGACAACGACCAATATTCAAAAGTTGGGCTCTTTTTTTAAAACCTCGTGCCGAAAAAGAGATTGCTTTTGGAGGTTTTGGTTTAATGGAGCATCTGTCTCCTTTTGGAAAAAAGGTATTTATATTTACTTCTGGACTTTGTTTTTTTTGTCGATTCACTTGATCAAAATTGATTGTGTTCTTTGATTCTACACATACAGATTTGAAAAAGCTTTATAAAATCAAATTTGATTTTATGTATACATTTAGAAAAACAAATTTGAGTCCATATCAAGTAACCTATATAAAATCAAATTTGATTTTAGGCATACATTTAAACAAAAATATGGAGTTTATACCAAGAAACCTATACAAAATAAAATTTAATTTATATTCATTGTGTGTGTCTGTTAATTGTTTATCTTGTTTAGTTTAAACTTAATTTACATGTTGTCAGCTTATGTTTTTATAATTAATTGGTAGGATTGTTTGAAATTAATTGATTATAAGCTCGATGCTATATTTGAGATGAAGTTGTTATTGTTGGATACTCTCAAAGAAGTCAAATCAAAGTATGGAGATGATGGCAGCTTGCAATCGGTATATAGGAAGATCAATGATGTTTTTTCTTTGAAGGAATTTTTTGTTAAAGAAGGAGAAGATGTGGATATCTATTTCAATAATATATTGTCCAGAGAAGGAGTTGGGAAGGATAATGATGTAACATCCGTGAATTTTGACCCGTTGACTTTTTGTGTAATTTGACTAACAAACTTGTTGAATGAAATAATTAGGCCCATTTGTGATTATATGACTATGTGGTATGTTAGTCGGGTCGTTAATATGTTTGTTTGGCGTTTAATTGTATAATCGATTGTAATTTTGGCTCATAAAGGGAAACGGGTCGACCCATGGGTTGTCCATGACCCATGAGCCTACTAGTGACCCATTTCCCCTTATCCTCTCATTTCTCTCTTTCCTATCTATCTATCTCTTCTATTCTCTCTCAAGTAAAAGAACCCCCTTTTGTTCTTCATCATTTCTTGCATCAACATTGTGTTTGAAACTACCACAATACAAGGATCATAGCCATCTTCATCTCGTTTGCTTCCTATTGGAGAATCAAAAGCCAAGTTCTTGCATTTTACCCATTTTGACCTAATTTCGGGTTCTAGCTCAAGGAGGAGTTTTGGTAAGTCTAATTCATCTCATTTGGACCTACTTATGTTTGTTTATGCATTTCTAGTCATCTTGAACATTTACAAGTCCTAAATCGGCTTAAATCTCGTTTGGGTCAAATTAGGGTTTAAATTAGGGTTTGAAGGTTTTGGGTGTGATTTTGATGTTTTGGTCGAATTTGTGGATTGGGTTATGTTTATTTATGGTTAATGGTGTTTATCTATGCTTCAAATTAAGTTACAAGTTCCTACAAATCGATTTGGTTTGGTTTGGGTCGAGTTTTAAGGGTTTTGGTCTTGTTTTCCTGCATATGCTGCTGCTGCTGCTGCTGCTTCTGGTCAGAACTGGGCCACTGCGGCGCAGTGGCTTAGGCTAGCCCACTGCGGCGCAGTGGCTAGGGCCTGGTTGTTTCATGGTTAGCTCACTGCGGCGCAGTGAGCTTGGCTAATGGCTCACTGCGGCGCAGTGGCTTAGGCTAGCCCACTGCGGCGCAGTGGCTTAGGCTGCACTGCGGCGCAGTGGCTTAGGCTGCCCACTGCGGCGCAGTGGCTTAGGCTAGCCCACTGCGGCGCAGTGGCTTAGGCTAGCCCACTGCGGCGCAGTGGCTTAGGCTGCCACTGCGGCGCAGTGGCTTAGGCTGCACTGCGGCGCAGTGGCTTAGGCTAGCACTGCGGCGCAGTGGCTTAGGCTAGCCACTGCGGCGCAGTGGCTTAGGCTCACTGCGGCGCAGTGGCTTAGGCTGCACTGCGGCGCAGTGGCTTAGGCTGCACTGCGGCGCAGTGGCTTAGGCTCACTGCGGCGCAGTGGCTTAGGCTGCACTGCGGCGCAGTGGCTTAGGCTGCCACTGCGGCGCAGTGGCTTAGGCTCACTGCGGCGCAGTGGCTTAGGCTGCCACTGCGGCGCAGTGGCTTAGGCTCACTGCGGCGCAGTGGCTTAGGCTGCACTGCGGCGCAGTGGCTTAGGCTCACTGCGGCGCAGTGGCTTAGGCTGCCACTGCGGCGCAGTGGCTTAGGCTGCACTGCGGCGCAGTGGCTTAGGCTGCACTGCGGCGCAGTGGCTTAGGCTGCCACTGCGGCGCAGTGGCTTAGGCTGCCACTGCGGCGCAGTGGCTTAGGCTGCACTGCGGCGCAGTGGCTTAGGCTGCACTGCGGCGCAGTGGCTTAGGCTGCACTGCGGCGCAGTGGCTTAGGCTAGCCACTGCGGCGCAGTGGCTTAGGCTGCCACTGCGGCGCAGTGGCTTAGGCTAGCACTGCGGCGCAGTGGCTTAGGCTGCACTGCGGCGCAGTGGCTTAGGCTGCACTGCGGCGCAGTGGCTTAGGCTGCACTGCGGCGCAGTGGCTTAGGCTGCACTGCGGCGCAGTGGCTTAGGCTGCACTGCGGCGCAGTGGCTTAGGCTGCCACTGCGGCGCAGTGGCTTAGGCTCACTGCGGCGCAGTGGCTTAGGCTGCACTGCGGCGCAGTGGCTTAGGCTCACTGCGGCGCAGTGGCTTAGGCTCACTGCGGCGCAGTGGCTTAGGCTGCACTGCGGCGCAGTGGCTTAGGCTCACTGCGGCGCAGTGGCTTAGGCTAGCACTGCGGCGCAGTGGCTTAGGCTCACTGCGGCGCAGTGGCTTAGGCTCACTGCGGCGCAGTGGCTTAGGCTAGCCACTGCGGCGCAGTGGCTTAGGCTCACTGCGGCGCAGTGGCTTAGGCTGCACTGCGGCGCAGTGGCTTAGGCTCACTGCGGCGCAGTGGCTTAGGCTGCACTGCGGCGCAGTGGCTTAGGCTCACTGCGGCGCAGTGGCTTAGGCTCACTGCGGCGCAGTGGCTTAGGCTAGCACTGCGGCGCAGTGGCTTAGGCTCACTGCGGCGCAGTGGCTTAGGCTCACTGCGGCGCAGTGGCTTAGGCTGCCACTGCGGCGCAGTGGCTTAGGCTCACTGCGGCGCAGTGGCTTAGGCTAGCCCACTGCGGCGCAGTGGCTTAGGCTGCCACTGCGGCGCAGTGGCTTAGGCTGCACTGCGGCGCAGTGGCTTAGGCTGCACTGCGGCGCAGTGGCTTAGGCTGCACTGCGGCGCAGTGGCTTAGGCTGCACTGCGGCGCAGTGGCTTAGGCTCACTGCGGCGCAGTGGCTTAGGCTGCCACTGCGGCGCAGTGGCTTAGGCTGCCACTGCGGCGCAGTGGCTTAGGCTCACTGCGGCGCAGTGGCTTAGGCTAGCCACTGCGGCGCAGTGGCTTAGGCTGCCACTGCGGCGCAGTGGCTTAGGCTAGCACTGCGGCGCAGTGGCTTAGGCTGCACTGCGGCGCAGTGGCTTAGGCTGCACTGCGGCGCAGTGGCTTAGGCTGCACTGCGGCGCAGTGGCTTAGGCTCACTGCGGCGCAGTGGCTTAGGCTGCCACTGCGGCGCAGTGGCTTAGGCTCACTGCGGCGCAGTGGCTTAGGCTCACTGCGGCGCAGTGGCTTAGGCTAGCCACTGCGGCGCAGTGGCTTAGGCTGCCACTGCGGCGCAGTGGCTTAGGCTGCACTGCGGCGCAGTGGCTTAGGCTGCCACTGCGGCGCAGTGGCTTAGGCTAGCACTGCGGCGCAGTGGCTTAGGCTGCCACTGCGGCGCAGTGGCTTAGGCTGCACTGCGGCGCAGTGGCTTAGGCTGCCACTGCGGCGCAGTGGCTTAGGCTGCCACTGCGGCGCAGTGGCTTAGGCTCACTGCGGCGCAGTGGCTTAGGCTAGCCACTGCGGCGCAGTGGCTTAGGCTGCCACTGCGGCGCAGTGGCTTAGGCTAGCACTGCGGCGCAGTGGCTTAGGCTGCACTGCGGCGCAGTGGCTTAGGCTCACTGCGGCGCAGTGGCTTAGGCTGCACTGCGGCGCAGTGGCTTAGGCTCACTGCGGCGCAGTGGCTTAGGCTGCACTGCGGCGCAGTGGCTTAGGCTCACTGCGGCGCAGTGGCTTAGGCTCACTGCGGCGCAGTGGCTTAGGCTAGCCACTGCGGCGCAGTGGCTTAGGCTGCCACTGCGGCGCAGTGGCTTAGGCTACACTGCGGCGCAGTGGCTTAGGCTGCCACTGCGGCGCAGTGGCTTAGGCTAGCCACTGCGGCGCAGTGGCTTAGGCTCACTGCGGCGCAGTGAGCTTGGCTTGAATGACTTGGTTTATGTTTGTTAAGTATTTCGTTAATATTAGGATTTGACGTACATACATGATAGTCGGTTATACCTTCATTGGGTTTTAGATGTGGTGGGAAGGCTGCGGGTGACCCTATATATAAGCATCTGGGGCTCGAAGGAAGTAGAATCCTCTGAAGTGTATGTACGTATAGTTGGTTTAAGTTGAAACTATTGATTTATGATCGGTGATTATTGATTGTTGGTTCACGTTCGTTGAATGTTGATTATTGGCTTATAACTTACGATTATTGATTGTCGGTTCATGACTGATGCATTTACATTTGATTGTAAGCATTGCATACTTTGTTGATGATCCTCGGCAGGGGATTGCCGACATCCTGGTGCATAGATGTATGCACCCATTTTGGATGTAGTTCCTGACTCTGAGTATATAGACATATATATCTCGATGATTTTGAGATACAGCCTTGTTCATTGTGATGACAGAAGGGTATCGTTGCATTGGTGACTGGCGTTCACGCATAAGATAGGCATGTTGACTTATTTATGCATTTGGTACTTGCATTTGATATTTATATCATTGAGCATTCATTTACACGCATTTTCGTACTTATGAAATCTTGTTGATTGGATATTGTGGTGTTACTTAGAGGCTCACTGTAAGTCACGTCTAGCCTCTACTTGTACATTAAGATTATTGTTTATGGTTCCTTGTGGACCATTACTACGAACTCACCAACCTTGTGTTGACTATGCTTAGTACACTTTTCAGGTAATCAGGTTATCCCTGGGCGTGGAGTATAGTGGTTTGCTTGCTGTTTAACCCGGGCTTTGGACTTGATGAATCAAGGATTCATAGACCTTCTCTTTTGCATTACTTAGGATCGATTTGCCATCATCCGGATGTTCTTTTGTAACTTTGATGGTTATTTGCTCCTTATGTATTTTGGGTACTTGTGTCGTTTTGTTATGGATTCACTGAATCTTTATTTGCATTTAGTTTGTTCTATCGTAATTCCACCTGGTGCTATATGATTTCCGTGATATTTCGAGCCTCGGCTTGGGGTGTTACAGAATGGTGGCCCATGCATGGTCGTAGAGAATTAGGCGGTTTGACCTAGACTACGGCTTAAGTTAAAACTCTTCATATAGCATGCATGGTTAGGAAATTTGTGTGCAATGTGAATTTTGTGAATCCCCGTGTGAGTTCATAGTTAAGACCACTTGTATGATAGCTTGAATTCAATGTGATGAATGTGGATTGTAGTTAATATGGGTTGTTGTTGTTAATTGTTGGAACTAATGTGATGATTTAGGGCAAAATGATGGGATGCCATTAACTTAGTATAATATTGTGGCAACCCTAAAAGAACCCGATCAACTCTTTTATGGTTACCCGATATTATAGCAAGTTCATGACATCGTGGATTGCGCACGTGTGGCTTAAAGTATAATAAGGAACCGATATGCTTAATGGAAGTTGATTAGGTGGAAGGTTAGCCATTGGTACACCTTGTATACATACCCGGTCAATAACTAGAGAGCATATCGAATTCGGATTATACTTTGAATCATTCGTGTTAGTTGTTTGATTGCATGATGTAATGAGCATGATTACTTGATGTTATGATATGTAAAAATCCCTTATGATGCTAACACTTTTGCCTTAGCATACTGTTATGAAATGAGTATGTGGTATCGGTATGAGGGCATTGACTACTTGTGTGACTAACATGCGAGCATTTGAGACTAACTCTCGGGTCAACGTGTCACTTGTTTTATATAAATGGTGAGACCAAGGAGAGCCGGAACGAACTATAGGGCTGAAGAGGAAGAACCTCAACCGGAGGTACAAGGAGGTAGGGGCCGTGGTAGGGGCCAAGGAAGGGGTCGTGGTGAGGTCCTTGAGCCAAACATGGCCGAGGTGATTGCTCAAACGATCGCCAATATCATGCCAACCATTATTGCTCAAGTCACGGCAAATCTTGGGCAAAATAATGTGGCTCAAAACAACGAAGCTCCAGAAAATGAAAATAATGAAAATGCTCAACCTCATGCCGTAGAGGATGAAGAAGAGGGACCAGTGGGAATTGGTAACGGTGTGCCCATGTATAATCAACAGGGAGGATACCGTCAAGGTTGTATATTTAAAGATTTTAAAAGTTGTGGGGCACCGGAGTTTGATGGGAAAGGTGGTCCCACGGAATGTATAAGATGGTTTGAGGCGATAGAGGCGGTGATTGAAAGGAGTCATTGCACCTATGATGACCGGATTTCCTATGCATCCGGTATGTTTAGACATGACGCCTTGAGTTGGTGGAACCAAGAAATAACGTTGGGGCAGACTTATAATTTGGAGTGGATTGACTTCAAGAACAAAGTGAAAGCAAAGTTTTGTCCTCCGTATGAACTACAAAATTTAACCATTGAGTTTGCAAATCTCAACATGGAGGGAGCCGATTACAAGGGCTATGTAAGACGATTTCAAGAATTGTCTACCCTCATTCCTCACTTGGTGGGTACCGAACCTCAGGCCATCCAGAAGTTCGTATTGGGCTTAAATCCTCAAGTCCGATCTTATGTAAACTCCAACATGCCTACTTCTTTGGCTAATGCGGTTAACCAAGCCAGAAGTGTGACTGAAGATTTGTTGAGGAGTGGTGTTTTGAGCAAATCCTCATCAAACAAGAGGAAAGAAGTGGGGGAGTCAAGCGGGGTAAAGAAAGTGGGGAGGTTTGACCCTAGAAATGCTAATAGGGGTAGGGTGATGGCGGCGGTTGTGACAACTCGTAATTAATTTACACCGGGTTAGTCCTAATCTCGATTAGACAGTCATTTGACATGGAACTTATTAGACTTTTGGACTTTTGACTTAGTCAAAATAGACGTATCTTGATGACGTAGACTATTAGCTATCTAGACGAATGCCGAGTCTTTAAAATAACTTTAAATTAATATTTAAAGGTTATGTCTTGAACAAAATAATTAGACTGTCTAGACTTAATATTATAAAGTTCCCTTTGACGAAACTTTATTGGCTTGTCTTGACTAAAAATGAGACGAGGGAAAATACCTTTATTTTACATTTTAAACTTTTGGTCAAACGGTATTTAATCGTAAGCATTTTTCCGAATTAAGGGTATTAAAAATATCCCAAAAAGGGCCACATGGGCCGAAATATTTGTTGTGGCTGGGAAGTAAACAACAAACAAACAACAAAACACTTCCCTCCTTTTCTTTCTTAGCCTGTCGACCCAACACACACAACACACACACACGAAAATTCACTTTATGCTCTAAATCATTTTGGCAAGGAGAAATCAAAGGGAAATCAAAGAAATTAATCATCTTTCAATAATAATTAAGGTTTTGGGCATTATCATCATCATCATCTTCATATTTCTTCTTATTTCTCAAGAACACCATTTGGTAAGTAACTTTCTCAAACTTTGATTTGGTTTAAATTCAATTAAGGGTTTGTTTTCAGTTTTGATTATGGAATTGGAAGCCTTTAAATTAGATATGAAATTAGGGTTTTGATGATAAATGGATATTTAGACTTAGAATTAGGTTTTGAGGTCTAAATGATTGAAATGGCGAAATGATTGGCGAAATGGTATGTTTCCGGGTCTATTGAACATATTTATACTTGTTATAATGAAAGGCATTGAGTTGAAAAACGGTTTGGCTTGCCTGCATATTTTGCACCTGCTGGTGCTGGCTGCAGAATGAGGCCACTGCGGCGCAGTGGCATGGGCTTAGTCCCACTGCGGCGCAGTGGCTAGGGCTGGTTTTGTGCATTTTTAGCTCACTGCGGCGCAGTGAGCTTGGCAATGGCTCACTGCGGCGCAGTGCTATTGTACTGGTCCCTGGTTCGATTTAGCCCACTGCGGCGCAGTGAGCATGGTTCTGGCTCACTGCGGCGCAGTGGATACTCACTGTAAAAGTTTTGCGCATCAATTTTTAAACATTTATAACTTTTAATCCGAAAGTCCGAATATGTTTATTTACTTTTGGTTGGTAAAATGAAAGTTTGAAACACATTCTCGGAAAAGGCATTCTAGGATTGATAGCTAAGTAGTTATACGTAGGATACTTGTCGTCGTGAGATTTGATCCTCACCATTGGTACTCTTATCCTAGGTTTTGGATAGACGTGGAGACTAGACTGCTCATATTCTCGGACTACCCATACTTTAGCTCGTAGACTGCTAAGGTGAGTTTATGGCGCCCTTTTTCCTTTATTTTGGGCCTGAAAGCATGTACTGTATACACGACTACTTTGTAAATGATTTGTCTTTGTCTACGCCATGAGATTTGGTAAATGAAATCATTTGTCTTATATTTGCCATGAGACGGCTGTCTAAAAATGTGTATACATGTCTTATGAAAATCGATCTATATGTCTTGACTTGCCATGATGTCGGCTGACTAAACTGTTCCTTGTGTTTTGACAAACTAAAATGATCCCCCCCTTATGTAGTATTATTTAGGTTAGACTTCGGTCTGAACCGTCTTGTCATATTATTTAGGTTAGACTTCGGTCTGAACCGTCTTGTCTATATATTTAGGTTAGACTTCGGTCTGAACCGTCTTGTCATATTAATTAGGTTAGACTTCGGTCTGAACCGTCTTGTCATATTATTTAGGTTAGACTTCGGTCTGAACCGTCTTGTCATATTATTTAGGTTAGACTTCGGTCTGGACCGTCTGGTCATATTATTTAGGTTAGACTTCGGTCTGAACCGTCTTGTCATATTATTTAGGTTAGACTTCGGTCTGAACCGTCTTGTCATATTATTTAGGTTAGACTTCGGTCTGAACCGTCTTGTCATATTATTTAGGTTAGACTTCGGTCTGAACCGTCTTGTCATATTATTTAGGTTAGACTTCGGTCTGAACCGTCTTGTCATATTATTTAGGTTAGACTTCGGTCTGAACCGTCTGGTCATATTATTTAGGTTAGACTTCGGTCTGAACCGTCTTGTCATATTATTTAGGTTAGACTTCGGTCTGAACCGTCTTGTCATATTATTAGGTTAGACTTCGGTCTGAACCGTCTTGTCATATTATTTAGGTTAGACTTCGGTCTGAACCGTCTTGTCTTCGTATCAGGGTTGGACTTCGGTCTGGACTGTCCTGTATTAAATAACTACAACAAACGACGATTGATCTTTTAGTCAAACACACTGTAAACTCACCAACTATTTCGATAGTTGATCCTCTCAAATTTCATGCTTTTCAGGTGATCATCTGTAAGCCTTGGAATCGTCTTTGGCATTATAGGGCCAATCTTTTGACTTTGGACGTACAATTAGCATCAGACATTGAGGACTCTCATGCTTTTGGCTTTAATTGTATTTGACTGTCCAATTTATTGAACTTGTATTCTGTGGGCCCAGTTCCAAAAGAGGATGACATGTATCCGTATTTTGGGGTCCACACTTTGAACGATTGTACTTGTATTGACTTGTATTGGTATAAATGGATGTAATCTCTATTAACCTTCTGATTAGTATGCAATTCTTTGTTAACCCTGTATTTCCGCTACAACGGGGTGTGACAAAATTTGGTATCAGAGACAAGGTTATAGTTAATACCGAGTTTTTCCGCTGGAAAAACTCAATCTATAGCCATTTCGTTTCAAAAGGGAATCTAAGTCTATTTAGGTTAGACTTCGGTCTGAACCGTCTTGTCATATTATTTAGGTTAGACTTCGGTCTGAACCGTCTTGTCATATTATTTAGGTTAGACTTCGGTCTGAACCGTCTGGTCATATTATTTAGGTTAGACTTCGGTCTGAACCGTCTTGTCATATTATTTAGGTTAGACTCCGGTCTGAACCGTCTTGTCATATTATTTAGGTTAGACTTCGGTCTGAACCGTCTTGTCTATATATTTAGGTTAGACTTCGGTCTGAACCGTCTTGTCTATATATTTAGGTTAGACTTCGGTCTGAACCGTCTTGTCATATTATTTAGGTTAGACTTCGGTCTGAACCGTCTTGTCATATTATTTAGGTTAGACTTCGGTCTGAACCGTCTTGTCATATTATTTAGGTTAGACTTCGGTCTGAACCGTCTGGTCATATTATGTAGGTTAGACTTCGGTCTGAACCGTCTTGTCATATTATTTAGGTTAGACTTCGGTCTGAACCGTCTTGTCATATTATTTAGGTTAGACTTCGGTCTGAACCGTCTTGTCATATTATTTAGGTTAGACTTCGGTCTGAACCGTCTTGTCATATTATTTAGGTTAGACTTCGGTCTGAACCGTCTTGTCATATTATTTAGGTTAGACTTCGGTCTGAACCGTCTTGTCATATTATTTAGGTTAGACTTCGGTCTGAACCGTCTTGTCATATATTTAGGTTTAGGATACTTATTTCAGGAGTTATATTATTTGTCTATAATTAGACCTAACTTGATCAACTACGTCCTGATTATGTAAAATAATATAAGGCTCGAAATAAATATCTTAGATTTTGTATATACGTTATGGTTTGAGCTATATTCACAACATACTGTAGATGTGGTGGGAAGGCTGCGGGTGACCCTATATATAAACATTGAAGGTATGTTAGGAATAGAAACTCAAATCGTATGTGTATGCATAAGGTTTATATACGTGATAGTTTGGATTATATTAACAGCATATTTAAAATGTGGTGGGAAGGCTGCGGGTGACCCTATATATAAGCATTTCAAATATGTTGGTAATAGAAACCCAAACCAAATGTGTGTAATCTAGACGAAGATTTCTTTAAAACTCAAATTGCGTACTGTATCATCCATTTGAGACGTACTGCCTTATCCATTTGACTTATATGGATTCTTTGACTATCTTTTCAGACTAGTCATGTCGGATGGAGTTAGCTCAAATGCTGTTGTACCTTGTACACCTCCAGTTCCTGTCTTGGCAAACTCCATTCCTTATGTTCCTGACTCTTATGAAGAGGAACCAATGGAGGAATCGGGCAATGAATCACGCCCTATAAATCTTGTGTCATCTTCCAGTGAGTCTGGAGGCGAACATGTGTCTATCCATGTTCAATCATCTGTAACACCGGTATCTCCATATCAGAGGAGGACTACCGAGGGAGCTCATTTGCCTTATGCTCCTAGAGACCCTTATGCTCCTGGTCCTTCTGCATCAGTTCAGGGCAACAGTGGACTTGGTCTTTCATTCTTTCAGGGAGATCCGTATGCGGCGGGTCCCTCCAGAGCGCCTGTCTACAACCCAAGTGCTGTTATGCCAGTTGCATCTGCAGCTGATAGGTCGGAATATTATCGCCGACAATTGTCAAGGATGAACAATTCCCTCATCTGTACAAGGGAGAAAATAGAGAATCAAGCTCAGGCGTTGACTGGAGCTTATCAACAGGCGGCTGAGGCTATGTCTGTTGCTAGAGAGGGGAAGGAAACTATTGGGAGGTTGATCTGGATACTGTCTGTTGTGGTGGTTTTGGTGGTGGCTTTGCTGATCGTTGTTATTTGCAAGATGTAATTTTGTAATAAGTCTTTCTATATTGTAAGCCTAGAACTTATAACAACTCGTACTTCTGTACTTTGAGTTGTAATCTTTTTGGTGGATGTATTTCCCACGTGTCTATAAATCGTATTGCTCCGACTATGTAGTCTATCGTTGTGGATGAAGTTTCCCACATGTTTTTGGACTGTACATACCAGACTATGTAAAATTTTGAACATCAATGAAATACGATTGTCTTTTGGCTTACTTACTTGTTCAGACTATGTCAACTGCTTATTCTTAGCCCTAGAAATATGATTTTTCATATTTTCTTGTCTTGTCTAGTACATGAATTCATACAAGTCAGCAATTTGTGACTTGCATTGTACTGTCATCTGTCTTGCAAAGCTACTTTCTATTTAACCTATCAAGGAAATCTCTAAATGACATTTTTGTTCATATCTTAGACTTATGGCTCCTAAGACGAAAAGCAAAGTTCAGAAAAAGACCCAAGTCAAGAAAACTGCACCAAAGAGAGTTACTCGATCCACTCCTTTGAATAATGAAGCTGAACAGGAAGAACCTGTAATCCAGCAAGAACCAAAAACTGCTACTGTCCAGGTGAACACTGGTCCTGGACCTACCCCAAATACTGGAGGGGATAATAATATGGCAGCATTTGTGACACAGCAACTGTTGGCCGCCATGCCTACTTTAGTTGCTCAGATCACGGCAAGCATGAACGCAAATAATAATCATCATACTGATAATAGTAACAATGTTGAACCTACTGCTGAACAAGTTGTTCCTCGAGCTCAACTTCGAGTGGGTGACTACAAGACCTTTACCTATTGTAAACCAAAGGAATTTCATGGTACCGAGGGTCCGGTAGGTCTAATCAACTGGCTAGAAAGCATAGAGGCGGTGCTTCATATTAGTCGTTGTGCCGAAGAGCACAAAGTGGAATATGCTTCCACTCAACTTCAAAAGCACGCTCTATCATGGTGGAACGAGCAGGTTAGGACCCGAGGTCGAGACCAAGCTAATAGAATACCTTGGTTTGATTTTAAAAGTATGTTGATGGAAAAATACTGTCCTAGGGAGGAAGTACAGAAAATGGAAGGCGAGTTTTGGAATCATACTATGGTCGGGCTAGACAACGAGAAATACACTACTCGTTTTCATGAGCTGACAAGACTAGTTCCTCGTATGGTAGATACGGAGGAGAAATTGATCGAGAGGTACTGTTATGGCTTGTCACCTGATGTCCGAAGATTGGTAGCCGCTTTTAATCCTTTGACTCTTCAAGCGGCAGTTAGTGCAACCAACCGGATGGTGATAGACTTGAAAAGAACCACTGGTTCTTCTGTTGGAACTGAAGTGGTCAAGAGAAGGAGTGATCATGCCTCTGGTAGTGGATATGGTGGCGGTGGAAATGGCAAGAGGTTTAAGACTGCCAGAAACTTTGCGGTAGTTACTCAGGACGTCACGAGGTACACTGGCGCAGATCCTAAGTGTAACAGGTGTAATCTCCATCACAGAGGAAATTGTCCTACTTGTCGCCGTTGTAAAAGGGCGGGACATCTGGAAAAGTTTTGTAAGGGCAAGGCACTAGCTAAATGCTACGAATGTGGGAGCGAAACCCATCTGCGACCTGCATGTCCAAGACTTAATCTGAACCCGAACAACAATGCAATAGTTCCAGTAAGGAACCATGCGGGGAATAATCAAGCAAGGAATCAAGATGGACGAGGTAGAGGCCGAGTTTTTGCTTTGGATGCTGCTGATGCACGACGTGATCCCAACGTTGTGATAGGTACATTCATACTCAATAATCATTATGTTTTTGTGTTATTCGACTCTGGTGCTGATAAAAGCTTTATATCCTTAGAATTTAAGTCCCGATTTGGTATAGTGGCTATCCCCATGAAAGACACTTATATTGTCGAATATGCAAACGGTCAAAAGTATATTGCTAGAGATCATTTAGTAGATTGCAATTTGACACTATCTGGCGAAACCTTTAAAATTGATCTAATTCCCATAGAACTCAGTAGTTTTGATGTAATTGTTGGTATGGACTGGTTATCTAAGGTTAGAGCCGAAATAATGTGTTACGAGAAGATTGTTAGAATACCCCTTCAGAATAACGAAACCCTAATAGTGCAAGGAGACAAGTCAGGGAAGGAATTGATTTTAGTATCGGCGATAAAGGCGAATAAATATTTACAAAAAGAATACCCTGCCTTCTTGGCACTAGTTGTTGAAAGGAAGCCGAAGGGTAAAGACATTCAAGACATCCCAGTAGTTAAAGATTTTCCAGAAGTATTTCCTGAAGATTTGGCGGGACTTCCACCTCACAGACCAGTTGAGTTTGGAATAGACTTAGTCCCTGGAGCTGCACCCGTGGCCAAGGCACCCTATCGTCTTGCACCGTCAGAAATGCAAGAATTATCCGAACAACTTCAAGAGTTGTTAGCTAAAGGACTAATTCGCCCAAGTTCATCACCTTGGGAGCTCCGATTCTATTTGTCAAAAAGAAGGACGGCTCTATGCGCATGTGTATAGATTATAGAGAATTGAACAAGTTGACTGTCAAGAACAGGTACCCTTTGCCTCGTATTGACGACTTATTTGACCAACTGGAAGGT
Source organism: Erigeron breviscapus (assembly GCA_034093135.1). Classification (NCBI taxonomy): domain Eukaryota; kingdom Viridiplantae; phylum Streptophyta; class Magnoliopsida; order Asterales; family Asteraceae; genus Erigeron; species Erigeron breviscapus. The sequence continues at coordinate 136,069,193 of CM067167.1, forward strand.
GCATCGCACTTTTCCAAGATCGATCTCAGGTCTGGGTATCATCAACTCAGAGTCAGAGAGACAGACATTCCTAAAACAGCTTTCAGAACTCGTTACGGACATTATGAGTTTTTGGTTATGCCGTTTGGCTTAACCAATGCACCTGCTGTGTTTATGGACTTAATGAATCGAGTATGTCGACCGTATCTGGACAAGTTTGTCATTGTATTCATTGATGACATACTGATATACTCAAGGAATAAAGACGAACATGAAGGTCATCTGAGAACCATTCTGCAACTGCTCAAGGATCAGAAGTTGTACGCGAAATTCTCAAAATGTGAATTCTGGATTAGGGAAGTGCACTTCTTGGGTCATGTAGTGAACGGGGATGGGATCCACGTAGATCCATCTAAGATTGAAGCAATAAAGAAGTGGGAAGCCCCTAAGACTCCGACAGAAATTCGTCAATTTCTTGGACTGGCTGGCTATTACAGGAGATTCATTGAGAATTTCTCTAAGGTTGCTCAACCTCTGACTTTATTAACTCAGAAGACTAAGGAGTTTATTTGGCAGGATGCCCAAGAAAAGGCATTTTAGACGTTAAAGGACAGGCTGTGTAATGCTCCTATTCTAGCGTTACCGAATGGCATTGAAAATTTCGTGGTATACTGTGACGCCTCACATCAGGGCATGGGATGTGTACTTATGCAGGAAGGTAAGGTCATTGCTTACGCTTCTAGACAGCTCAAAATCTACGAAAAGAACTATACAACCCACGATCTAGAACTCGGAGCGGTTGTCTTTGCATTAAAAATTTGGAGACATTATCTGTATGGTACCAAGTGTACTGTATTCACGGACCACAAAAGCCTTCAGCATATCTTCGATCAGAAAATGCTGAATATGCGACAACGACGATGGGTAGAATTACTCAGCGACTACGACTGTGAACTCAAATATCATCCCGGTAAAGCCAACGTTGTTGCTGACGCGCTAAGTCGAAAAGATAGAATTTCACTATCTGTCATAACAAGAGCAAGTTCTTATCTTGGCTCGTCATTAAGGGATAGAGTTTTAGACGATCAAAACGAAGCCCTACGGCCAGGGCGAATCGAGAAAGAGGCCTTGTGGAATGCTGAGCGTTTGTTTGAATTGGATGGCGATGGAATCCGACATGTTAAGGGCAGAGTGTGGATTCCCAAGTATAATGGACTTAGAGAACTTTTAATGAACGAAAGTCATCGATCTAGGTATTCAATCCATCCTGGCGCTGACAAAATGTACCATGGACTGAAGGACTTTTATTGGTGGCCTGGTATGAAAGAGATATCGCCACTTATGTCTCGAAGTGTCTAAATTGTTCAATGGTCAAGGCGGAACACCAAAAGCCTTCTGGACTACTCCAACAACCCCAAATTCCTGACTGGAAATGGGAACAGATTACTATGGACTTCATTACAAAGTTACCTCGAACCCTGAAAGGATACGATACTATTTGGGTCATTGTCGATCGATTGACGAAGTCTGCTCATTTCATTCCAATTCGGGAGAACTGGAAGATAAGGAAATTGTCTCAAATATACATTGAAAGGATTGTATCTCTTCATGGCGTTCCTTTGTCTATTATCTCTGACCGTGATGGTCGTTTCACTTCACAATCATGGCAATATTTTCAAGACGCCCTAGGCACTCAATTGCACCTGAGTACGGCTTACCATCCACAGACTGACGGACAAAGTGAACGTACCATCCAGACTTTAGAGGACATGCTTCGGGCATGTGTCATTGACTTCAAAGGTAGTTGGGATACCTTTTTGCCGTTAGCTGAATTTTCATATAACAACAGCTATCACACTAGCATCAAATGCGCGCCTTATGAGGCTTTATATGGACGAAAGTGTAGATCTCCTGTCTGTTGGCTTGATGCTGGAGAATGTCGTTTATTTAAATATGGACTAGTTCAGAAGACTACTGATCAAATTGTCGAAATTAGGGCACGGCTGAAGGCGGCTCAAGATCGTCAAAAGAGCTATGCCGACCGTAGACGGAAACCACTTGAGTTTCAAGTGGGAGACAAAGTCATGTTGAAAGTGTCACCTTGGAAAGGCACTGCACGTTTTGGCGTACGAGGGAAACTTAGTCCTCGTTTTATCGGACCATTCGAAATTGTTCAAAGAATTGGTTCCGTGGCTTACAAGCTCGATTTACCTAAGGAGCTAGAACACGTTCATCACACATTTCACATTTCGAATCATAAGAAATGTCTGACTGATGAGACTTTAGTCGTACCTGTCGAAGAGCTGCAAGTGACTGACTCTCTTCAATTCGTTGAAGAACCTGTTGAAATTTTAGACCAACAGCTCAACAACTTAGACGTAGTCGTATCAAATTGGTCAAAGTTCGTTGGAACTCAAAACATGGTCCCGATTTGACTTGGGAACGTGAAGACTTTATGAGGAATAACTACCCTCATCTTTTTACTGAGCAAGACTTGATTTCGGGACGAAATCCTTAGAAGTCGGGGATGCTGTGACAACTCGTAATTAATTTACACCGGGTTAGTTCTAATCTCGATTAGACAGTCATTTGACGTGGAACTTATTAGACTTTTGGACTTTTGACTTAGTCAAAATAGACGTATCTTGATGACGTAGACTATTAGCTATCTAGACGAATGCCGAGTCTTTAAAATAACTTTAAATTAATATTTAAAGGTTATGTCTTGAACAAAATAATTAGACTGTCTAGACTTAATATTATAAAGTTCCCTTTGACGAAACTTTATTGGCTTGTCTTGACTAAAAATGAGACGAGGGAAAATACCTTTATTTTACATTTTAAACTTTTGGTCAAACGGTATTTAATCGTAAGCATTTTTCCGAATTAAGGGTATTAAAAATATCCCAAAAAGGGCCACATGGGCCGAAATATTTGTTGTGGCTGGGAAGTAAACAACAAACAAACAACAAAACACTTCCCTCCTTTTCTTTCTTAGCCTGTCGACCCAACACACACAACACACACACACGAAAATTCACTTTATGCTCTAAATCATTTTGGCAAGGAGAAATCAAAGGGAAATCAAAGAAATTAATCATCTTTCAATAATAATTAAGGTTTTGGGCATTATCATCATCATCATCTTCATATTTCTTCTTATTTCTCAAGAACACCATTTGGTAAGTAACTTTCTCAAACTTTGATTTGGTTTAAATTCAATTAAGGGTTTGTTTTCAGTTTTGATTATGGAATTGGAAGCCTTTAAATTAGATATGAAATTAGGGTTTTGATGATAAATGGATATTTAGACTTAGAATTAGGTTTTGAGGTCTAAATGATTGAAATGGCGAAATGATTGGCGAAATGGTATGTTTCCGGGTCTATTGAACATATTTATACTTGTTATAATGAAAGGCATTGAGTTGGAAAACGGTTTGGCTTGCCTGCATATTTTGCACCTGCTGGTGCTGGCTGCAGAATGAGGCCACTGCGGCGCAGTGGCATGGGCTTAGTCCCACTGCGGCGCAGTGGCTAGGGCTGGTTTTGTGCATTTTTAGCTCACTGCGGCGCAGTGAGCTTGGCAATGGCTCACTGCGGCGCAGTGCTATTGTACTGGTCCCTGGTTCGATTTAGCCCACTGCGGCGCAGTGAGCATGGTTCTTGCTCACTGCGGCGCAGTGGATACTCACTGTAAAAGTTTTGCGCATCAATTTTTAAACATTTATAACTTTTAATCCGAAAGTCCGAATATGTTTATTTACTTTTGGTTGGTAAAATGAAAGTTTGAAACACATTCTCGGAAAAGGCATTCTAGGATTGATAGCTAAGTAGTTATACGTAGGATACTTGTCGTCGTGAGATTTGATCCTCACCATTGGTACTCTTATCCTAGGTTTTGGATAGACGTGGAGACTAGACTGCTCATATTCTCGGACTACTCATACTTTAGCTCGTAGACTGCTAAGGTGAGTTTATGGCGCCCTTTTTCCTTTATTTTGGGCCTGAAAGCATGTACTGTATACACGACTACTTTGTAAATGATTTGTCTTTGTCTACGCCATGAGATTTGGTAAATGAAATCATTTGTCTTATATTTGCCATGAGACGGTTGTCTAAAAATGTGTATACATGTCTTATGAAAATCGATCTATATGTCTTGACTTGCCATGTTGTCGGCTGACTAAACTGTTCCTTGTGTTTTGACAAACTAAAATGATCCCCCCTTATGTAGTTATATTTAGGTTAGACTTCGGTCTGAACCGTCTTGTCATATTATTTAGGTTAGACTTCGGTCTGAACCGTCTTGTCATATTATTTAGGTTAGACTTCGGTCTGAACCGTCTTGTCATATTATTTAGGTTAGACTTCGGTCTGAACCGTCTTGTCATATTATTTAGGTTAGACTTCGGTCTGAACCGTCTGGTCATATTATTTAGGTTAGACTTCGGTCTGAACCGTCTTGTCATATTATTTAGGTTAGACTTCGGTCTGAACCGTCTTGTCATATTATTTAGGTTAGACTTCGGTCTGAACCGTCTTGTCATATTATTTAGGTTAGACTTCGGTCTGGACCGTCTGGTCATATTATTTAGGTTAGACTTCGGTCTGGACCGTCTGGTCATATTATTTAGGTTAGACTTCGGTCTGGACCGTCTGGTCATATTATTTAGGTTAGACTTCGGTCTGAACCGTCTTGTCATATTATTTAGGTTAGACTTCGGTCTGAACCGTCTTGTCATATTATTTAGGTTAGACTTCGGTCTGAACCGTCTTGTCATATTATTTAGGTTAGACTTCGGTCTGAACCGTCTTGTCATATTATTTAGGTTAGACTTCGGTCTGAACCGTCTTGTCTTCGTATCAGGGTTGGACTTCGGTCTGGACTGTCCTGTATTAAATAACTACAACAAACGACGATTGATCTTTTAGTCAAACACACTGTAAACTCACCAACTATTTCGATAGTTGATCCTCTCAAATTTCATGCTTTTCAGGTGATCATCTGTAAGCCTTGGAATCGTCTTTGGCATTATAGGGCCAATCTTTTAACTTTGGACGTACAATTAGCATCAGACATTGAGGACTCTCATGCTTTTGGCTTTAATTGTATTTGACTGTCCAATTTATTGAACTTGTATTCTGTGGGCCCAGTTCCAAAAGAGGATGACATGTATCCGTATTTTGGGGTCCACACTTTGAACGATTGTACTTGTATTGACTTGTATTGGTATAAATGGATGTAATCTCTATTAACCTTCTGATTAGTATGCAATTCTTTGTTAACCCTGTATTTCCGCTACAACGGGGTGTGACAGCTTAAAAGCACGACAACATCCTAAGGAAAAACCTTACCTTCTAAGACTTGAACTTGGAATTGGGAGCGGTTGTGTTTGCTTTGAAGTGTTGGAGGCATTATCTCTATGGCACCAAATGTGTGATTTATACCGATCACAAAAGTCTCCAACACATTTTCAACCAAAGTGAATTGAATATGAGGCAAAGGCGTTGGTTAGAACTATTTAGTGATTATGATTGTGACATCCGTTATCACCCGGGCAAGGCAAACGTAGTAGCCGATGCCTTGAGCCGAAAGGAGAGAGTGAAACCAAGACGGGCTAGAGCTATGAGCCTCACGGTAGGCCGAATATTCGTGATCGGATCATTGAAGCCCAAATTCAAGCCACCCTACCGGAAAACTTTGGAAACGAGAACCTAGATGGCATGGAACAACAATTCGACCGGAAGAATGATAATGGGCTATACATGGTTGGAAGACTTTGGGTTCCTATTTTCGGTGACTTAAGAACACTT
>CM067167.1:136075985-136118485 GCA_034093135.1 Erigeron breviscapus
ACTTTGTTTGTTTGGTTGGTTGACTTGATTGTGTGTCTAGTTGATTCCCGATTAATTGTCGTTTGGTAGACGGTTTTGGATTGATCGTGTGATGGTTTACGAATTTGGTTGCGATATTGTAACTCTTTAGGATAGAAGTACATACATAGAGGTCGACTTTACTTTCAAAGGACTTTAGGTGTGGTGGGAAGGCTGCGGACGACCCTATACATAAGCATCTAGAACCTGATGAAAGTAAAACCCTCCGAAGTGGATGTACGCATTGTTTAGAGGAATTGACGGATGTTAAGAATGTGTTGGATATTCATATACGCTTTGTTATACTTGACTTGTGCGGTGCACACTCAAACATATTTTTATTGTTGCATTGGTGACATTATTGATACGCATTTGATATACATTATGGTATTACATACGTATGATACATGATCTGACGTTAATAATTCGCGTACTCATTTGTTATACGCGGTTGCTTTACACCTTATGATCTTGTAGTGAATTGATACTGTGATTGTAATGTTGTGCATACATGGAAGACGATGATACCTTTAATGAGTTGTAGATGTGGTGGGAAGGCTGCGGGTGACCCTATATATAAGCATCTATGATTCCTTAAAAGTAAAGTCGTATGAAATGTATGTGCAATGTAGTTATGATTGATTTTAGTAGAGGATTGCGATATATATATATATATATATATTATTATTATTGTTATTATTATATATATATTATTGTTATTATTGTTATTATTATTATTACTACTAGGATAGACGTGCATACATGGAAGTCGGTTATGCCTTCGTTGGGTTCTAGATGTGGTGGGAAGGCTGCGGGTGACCCTATATATAAGCATCTAGGATTCGAAGAAAGTAGAATCCTCCTAAGTGTATGTACGTATGGTTTACGTTAGTTTGATGTTTGATGATTGATGGACTTGTGATGTATGTATGTTGCGTATCTATCCCACTGAAGAGGATATGACTTATGTTGTGTATCTATCCCACTGAAGAGGATATGACTTATGTTGTGTATCTATCCCACTGAAGAGGATATGACTTATGTTGTGTATCTATCCCACTGAAGAGGATATGACTTATGTTGTGTATCTATCCCACTGAAGAGGATATGATACCTGTTTTGAATTGATGTTATGAACGTTACTTGGGTATAATGTTTATTACGCGTTTTATTTGTTGCGTATAATCTTGTGGTGGATGATGTTGTGTTGTTCTTAGAGGCTCACTGTAAGTCATGTTTTGCCTCTACTCGTATATTATGATTATTGTCGATGGTTCCTTATGGACCATTACTGCGAACTCACCAACCTTGTGTTGACTATGCTTAGTACACTTTTCAGGAAATCAGGTTATCCCCGGACGTGGAGCTTAGTTGTTTGCTTGCTGTTAAACCCGGGCTTTGGACCTTATGAATCAAGGATTCATCGACCTTCTCTTTTGCATTATACTTAGAACTGTTAGCCATCTTTTGATGTTCTGTTGTAATCTTTGTTGATGACTTGTTCTTTATGTATTTTGATTCTTGTTTAACTTCTGTATGGATTCACTGAATCCTTTATTTGCATTTAGTTCATGTTCTACATTAATTCCACCTTGTGCTATATGATTTCCGTGATATTCCGAGCCTCGGCTTGGGGTGTTACATCTTTTGTTCTACGTTGTTGACTCATTCGATAAGGACGAAATGGTGATAAGGACATCAAAAGGTGACATCAAATGCGACTGTGATGCTGTATTTGATGTTTTTGGAATTCACGGTGGAACTGTTGACATTAAGTCTTTGGACAAAGTGAGTGGTTCTTTTCTTAGAAAGTGGTGTAATAAATTTCCTAATATGAATGATATTAGGATGTCTCAAATTGAGTCGGCCCTCACTAATTCAAATGGCGCGACTGATGAATTTTTTAAGATGAATTTCTTAATCCTCTTTGCCAATACAATGATAAGATGCGAAACCAGTGGTCTAGTTAAGTATGATGTATTGGATCACATATCCAGTGAAACCGTTATTTCTGAGATAGATTGGGTTGGTTTTTTGTTGAATGAATTACAGAAGAGTAAAAATAATTGGAACCGAGACAGTCCTGGAAAAAATCCATATGCCGGTCCATCTACTTTCTTGACTGTAAGTTTATTTTATTATCTGCAAATACATCTATATATGTATTTCTTTTTGTTTCACTCTGTAACTTTTCGTTGGGTTACTTCTTTGTAGCTGCTTTATCTTGACCGTACGAAAACTGAATGTAACATCCATGAATTTTGATCGTCTGACTTTACGTGTAATTTGACTAACAATTTAAGTTAATGAAATAGTTGGGTCGTTTTGTGATTAAATGACAACGTGGTATATTCGTCGGGTCGATAATATGTTTTAATCGGTGTTTAAATGCCTAACGTTTGTAATTTGGCTTGGGATGAGAAGCGGGTCAGCCCGTGGGTAGTCCACGACCCACCAGCCACCCAAGACCCAATCTCCCCTCCTTATCCTTTCCTTCTCCCTTTCATTCTCTTATCTATCTATCTTTCTATCTTTTCTCTCTTTCTCTCTAAGTAAAAAGGGCAAGGAACCATTTCAATCTTCTTCACCATTTCTTGCATCGAATTAGTGTTGGATCGATTATAACATAGAAATCATAGTCACCTTCATCTCACTTTTGCCCTATCGAAGAATCAAAGTCAAGTTCTTGCATTTTATCCACTTTGACCTAATTTCGGGTTCTAGCTCAAAAGGAAGCTTTGGTAAGTCAAATTCATCCCATTTATACCTATTTATGTTTGTTTATGCATTTCTAGTCATCTTGAACAATTACAAGTCTTGAATCGAGTCAAAAGACGATTTAGGTCAAACTAGGGTTTCGATTAGGGTTGGAACGATTTGTTATGATTTTGATGTTTTGGGTCGAATTTATGGATTGGGTTATGTTTTAGTTAAGTATTACTTTTATATTAGGATAGACGTACATACATGGAAGTCGGTTATGCCTTCATTGGGTTTCAGATGTGGTGGGAAGGCTGCGGGTGACCCTATATATAAGCATCTGGGACTTGAAGAAAGTAGAATCCTCTGAAGTATATGTACGTATAGTTGGTTTAAATTGTGGTTAATGGTTTGCGATTTGACCTAATTTCGGGTTCTAGCTCAAAAGGAAGCTTTGGTAAGTCAAATTCATCCCATTTATACCTATTTATGTTTGTTTATGCATTTCTAGTCATCTTGAACAATTACAAGTCTTGAATCGAGTCAAAAGACGATTTAGGTCAAACTAGGGTTTCGATTAGGGTTGGAACGATTTGTTATGATTTTGATGTTTTGGGTCGAATTTATGGATTGGGTTATGTTTTAGTTAAGTATTACTTTTATATTAGGATAGACGTACATACATGGAAGTCGGTTATGCCTTCATTGGGTTTCAGATGTGGTGGGAAGGCTGCGGGTGACCCTATATATAAGCATCTGGGACTTGAAGAAAGTAGAATCCTCTGAAGTATATGTACGTATAGTTGGTTTAAATTGTGGTTAATGGTTTGCGATTGACGATTATTGATTGTTGGTTGATGGTCTTAGTTGTTAGATTGATGTGACGTTTCTTTTCGTTTGATTGACTTGGGTTATGTTTTAGTTAAGTATTACTTTTATATTAGGATAGACGTACATACATGGAAGTCGGTTATGCCTTCATTGGGTTTCAGATGTGGTGGGAAGGCTGCGGGTGACCCTATATATAAGCATCTGGGACTTGAAGAAAGTAGAATCCTCTGAAGTATATGTACGTATAGTTGGTTTAAATTGTGGTTAATGGTTTGCGATTTGACCTAATTTCGGGTTCTAGCTCAAAAGGAAGCTTTGGTAAGTCAAATTCATCCCATTTATACCTATTTATGTTTGTTTATGCATTTCTAGTCATCTTGAACAATTACAAGTCTTGAATCGAGTCAAAAGACGATTTAGGTCAAACTAGGGTTTCGATTAGGGTTGGAACGATTTGTTATGATTTTGATGTTTTGGGTCGAATTTATGGATTGGGTTATGTTTTAGTTAAGTATTACTTTTATATTAGGATAGACGTACCTACATGGAAGTCGGTTATGCCTTCATTGGGTTTCAGATGTGGTGGGAAGGCTGCGGGTGACCCTATATATAAGCATCTGGGACTTGAAGAAAGTAGAATCCTCTGAAGTATATGTACGTATAGTTGGTTTAAATTGTGGTTAATGGTTTGCGATTGACGATTATTGATTGTTGGCTTGTGTTTGTCGAATATTGATTGTTGGCTTATGTTGGACGAATATTGATTGTTTGATATTGATTGTTGGATCGATGTGATAGTTCGTTTCGTTTGATTGACTTGGGTTATGTTTTAGTTAAGTATTACTTTTATATTAGGATAGACGTACATACATGGAAGTCGGTTATGCCTTCATTGGGTTTTAGATGTGGTGGGAAGGCTGCGGGTGACCCTATATATAAGCATCTGGGACTTGAAGAAAGTATAATCCTCTGAAGTATATGTACGTATAGTCGGTTTTAAATTGTGATTAGTGGCTTATGTTGTTGATTATTGATCGTTGGCGTATGATTGTCATATATTGGTTGTTGGGTTATGTTTGACGAATATTGATTGTTGGCACAGGTTTATCGTATATTGATTGTTGGTTCATGATTTATGCATTTACATTCAATTGTAAGCATTGCATACATTGTTGATGACCCTCGGCAGGGGATTGCCGACATCCTGGTGTATAGATGTATGCACCCATTTTGGATGTAGTCTTGACTCCGAGTATATAGACATATATATCTCGATGATTTTGAGATACAGCCTTGTTCATTGCGATGACAGAAGGGTATCGTTGCATAGGTGACTGAAGGTCACGCATAGGATAGGCATGTTTGCTTATTCATACATTTGGGCACTTACATTGATACGCATATCATTTGTGCATTCTCATTACTCATTTACTTGTCTTGTGTAATCTTGTTGTTGGGCGATGTTGTGTTATGTAGAGGCTCACTGTAAGTCACGTCTAGCCTCTATTCTTATATGACGATTATTGATGTTGGTTCTTTACGAACCATTACTACGAACTCACCAACCTTGTGTTGACTATGCTTAGTACACTTTTCAGGTATCCAAGTTATTCCAAGGCATGAAGTTTGACTGATTTGTTTAGCTTGCTGTTGAACCCGGACTTGGACTTATATGGATCAAGGATCCATTTGCCTTCTTTTGCATTGTACTTAGCACCGTTACCTATCCTTTGATGTTCAGTTGTAATCTTTGTTGATGACTTGTTCTTTATGAAATTTGATGCTTGTTTATCGTTCTGTAAGGATTCACTGAATCCTTTATTTGCATTTAGTCTTGTCCTATTGTAATTCCACCTTGTGCTATATGATTTCCGTGATATTTCGAGCCTCGACTCGGGGTGTTACAGAATGGTGGCCCATGCATGGTCGTAGAGAATTAGGCGGTTTGACCTAGACTACGGCTTAAGTTAAAACTCTTCATATAGCATGCATGGTTAGGAAATTCGTGTGCAATGTAAAATATGTGAATCCCCTTGTGAGTTTGTAGTTAAGACCACTTATGTGATGGCTTGAATTCAACGTGATGAATGTGGAATGGATACAATGTGGTTAATGTGTGCTTTGATTGAATTTGATTGTCATTAATATGGATTGTTGTTATTGATTGGTGCTAGTTTGATGATTTAGAGCAAAATGAAGTTATGTTATTAACTTAGTATAATATTGTGGCAACCCTAAAAGAACCCGATCAACTCTTTTATGGTCACCCAATATTATAACAGGTTAATAACATCATGGATTGCGCATGAATGGCTTAGAGTATAATAAGGAACCGATATGCTTAATGGGAGTTGATTAGGTAGAGGGTTAGCCGTTGGTACACCCTGTATACATACCTGGTCAATAACTAGAGAGCATATCGAATTCGGATTATACTTTAAACCACTCGTGTTAGTGACTTGTTTTAGCTGCTTGTAATGAGATGTGTTTAATGCGAGTATTTGGTTTTGACGATGGTTAATTGTTGTGAACTTGGCATGAGAACATGATAGATAACGATTATTTGAGAACTTTGATATACTGTCCTTAGTGTAGTAATGTGAAACACGTAGGGTATGTGGTATGATAACATGATATATGACAGTCAATTGAGAATAATTATGTATTGGCCTTAGTAAGAGACATGGAACATGTGTAGTGTGTCGGCGTTAAAACACTAACTAATAAGGCGGTTAACATGAGAGAAACTGTGAAGCTAACCCCCGGGTCATAAACTCTAGAACTACTACTATTATTGGATTTAGCAGTGGAAGGACATGTTGACTAGTATGATTTAGTAACATATATGTTATGCATGTGTGATGTGTATGTATGTATGTATGGCCCGTAGTGGTCAAGTTGAAGTCGTAAATGCTTTTGTTGTAATTTGACTTAAACGTGTTGATAAACGGTTAGGATACAATGTGATAAATATGTTGATATGCACCCTAAGAGAGTATCAAGGTTGTAAACATCCTAACTCATATGTATTATAAACGAATGATTTTCCAACACTAATGATGTTAATCGTAATCGGTGAACAATAGGGGGTATGTTGCTTAACAGTATGTGAAATTGAACATGTATGAGACATTGTTAAACTTGGCTGCAAGCATGATATAACGTAGCCGGTAATACACGTGTAAAATGTATTAGTAAATGGACGATTGTATAAATGAATTTAACAAGTTAGTTTATTTTGTAGGATGTATTGACACGATTGCATGAATTAAAGATAACCAATGGTAATGAACTTGACATGATAAAATAATAAGTAACAAATTTCATAGGATTCTAACACTCTTACCTTAGTTTAATAATATGAAATGAGTATGTTATATGGTATGAGAGCATTAACTACTTGTGTGACTAATATGTGAGCATTGTGAGGCTAACTTTCGGGTCAACGCGTTACTTACCCTGTAGAAAATGGTGAGACCAAGAAGGAATGCGACTAACCATAGCGATGAACCGGATTTAGCAACCGTGATTGCCCAAGCAGTGGTAAACGCCATACCTACTATCGTAGCCCAAGTCACGGCAAGCCTCCAAAGAAGCAATGAGACGCGTGAAGCTAGAGTAAATATGGGCGATGAGGTGTCGAGTAGAGCCTCAACGAAAAGGAAAGAAATTGGAGAATCTAGTGAGGCAAGGAAGACGAGTGGGTTTGACCCCAATGGTCATAATAAGGGTAGATTCAGGGCGGCAATGGGACTGGCAAGGAGGCCTTACAAGGGACCTCATCCTTTCTGTAACAATTGTAACAAGCATCATCCCACTAATACCCAATGTGGAGCCTGTCTCAATTGTAATCGACTTGGACACTTGGCGAGAGATTGTGGAGCACCGAAAACGGCACCATTGAATGTAGTACCTCTTCAAACCATTCATCCTCAAGGCGACTTTCCTTGGGGTACGTGCTTTAAATGTAGAAGCCCTGAGCACTACCGAAATAATTGTCCGCAATGGATCGGACAACAAGTTGAAGTGGCAATTCCTCGTAATCAACTACAAATAGTCGTTTATAACCCAAGCCGTGGCCAGCAAGACCATCAAGTTCAACTTCGTAGCCGAGCTTTTGCAGAGAATGGCAAAGGAGACCAAAGTGATCCTAACGTTGGTTAAGGTACATTCCTCCTAATGGTTGTTATGTTACGACACTATTCGATATCGAAGCCGACTATGATCTCGTTTATTCTAACGTTGTTCCTTTGAGTTACATTCGTTCGTGTGTTTTCGAATTATATGTTCGCAATTTTGAATGTTTAGCGACTCACTAACTAAATTTGTGCAAATATCCCGTGTATCTATCTCGACTCTAAAAGACGACAAAACTCCTCACATACTTGGTGCCTTATGATATAAAGATTCTTGGCGAAAAGGTGAGTGTAATCTGAATGCCACCGAGTAAGACAGTTCTAAAGTTGTGTAGTAGGGTTACCAGTGTAAAAATATCTAACGGTAGGATTCTTAGGGTCCCGTGTAAGTCTTCCAACTCAGGCGTCCTTAGAGCTACCGTCTCAAGAGTCTGAAAACTAACGTTGTCCTTGTTAATCTTGAGTCTCCCGAGGCCTTTCCGGGTGACTCACCGGGCTTGTCCCATCTCGATAGCTTAAATTTCGTATATGCTAAACTTCCCAACATCGCGCGCGTAGCCAAAACCCTTATAAACTTCTGAGGCGTGAATAAGCGTGTAGAGAAAGACGGAAGAGAAATTGGAAGAAAAACGAATTGGAATGGACTTCGCCGTGAAGTCGCCGACGACAAGAAGTAATCATGATATGACGAAACCGGTAAAATTTGGCAACTGGGCAAGTTAGTATGTAGAAGGAATGGGTTAGGTGCACGAAGATTCGGTTCTGTCCTTCCAGAGAAAGAAAGTCGCTTAACTCCAATTCAGGGAGCCATCCAATGAACAACGGGCACTCAAACCGACTTGGGACTTGATCGCATGTGAAGATAATGTACTTATAACCATGGCGGAAATCCTGTACAATGACGGTTGTTACGCGAGTATTCGGATGTCACTGACCGAAGCACCAAGTAGTAGAGATGTTATTCTCCACTGGGACGAACCAAGAAGCAAAGAAAGCCAAAGTAACGGGTCAGGATTTCTAATAGGAATGACAAGAACAACTTCTCAAGCTAAGAGAATGGCCCAGCTAACTCGCATGCTAAGTAAGGAGTATGCCGATGTGAGGCTGAGACCGTTAGGGTTGGAAGTGGGTGATTTCGTACTTTTGAAAGTATCACAGTGGAAAGGCGCCATCCGATTCGTGAAGCGAGGCAAACTCGGGCCGGGGTATAATTGTCCTTTCAAGATCCTCGAAAAGGGTTGGAAAGGTTGCTTATCGAATAGAATTACCACAAGAGCTTAGCGGTGTACATGATGTGTTTCATATTTGCAACCTACGCGATTGTTTGGTGGACCCTACATATCATGTGCCTATGGACAAGGCCAGGGTTGAGTCGAATTCGAATTTTATTGAAGAACCGGTAGAGATCTTGGACCGCCGAGTCAAGAAACTCAAGAATAAGCTCTATACGATTGATAGGATTAGGTGGAACGCTAGGCGTGGAGCCGAGTTCGGTTGGGAGCGAGTGGATCACATGAAGTCTAAGTATCCGCATTTATTTGCTAATTATGGTTTTGTTGAATTTCGGGACGAAATTCTTTCAACGGGGGAATAATGTAACATCCGTGAATTTTGACCGTCTGACTTTACGTGCAATTTGACTAACAATTTAAGTTAATGAAATAGTTGGGTCGTTTTGTGATTAAATGACAACGTGGTATATTCGTCGGGTCGATAATATGTTTTAATCGGTGTTTAAATGCCTAACGTTTGTAATTTGGCTTGGGATGAGAAGCGGGTCGGCCCGTGGGTAGTCCACGACCCACCAGCCACCCAAGACCCAATCTCCCCTCCTTATCCTTTCCTTCTCCCTTTCATTCTCTTATCTATCTATCTTTCTATCTTTTCTCTCTTTCTCTCTAAGTAAAAAGGGCAAGGAACCATTTCAATCTTCTTCACCATTTCTTGCATCGAATTAGTGTTGGATCGATTATAACATAGAAATCATAGTCACCTTCATCTCACTTTCGCCCTATCGAAGAATCAAAGTCAAGTTCTTGCATTTTATCCACTTTGACCTAATTTCGGGTTCTAGCTCAAAAGGAAGCTTTGGTAAGTCAAATTCATCCCATTTATACCTATTTATGTTTGTTTATGCATTTCTAGTCATCTTGAACAATTACAAGTCTTGAATCGAGTCAAAAGACGATTTAGGTCAAACTAGGGTTTCGATTAGGGTTGGAACGATTTGTTATGATTTTGATGTTTTGGGTCGAATTTATGGATTGGGTTATGTTTATTTATGGTTAATGGTGTTTATGGATGCTTCAATTTACGTTACAAGTTCCTACAAATCGATTTGGGTTGGTTTGGGTCGAGTTTTAAAGGGTTTTGGTCTTGTTTTCTGCTGTGCTACTGCTGCTTATGTTCTGGACCAGTATGGGGCCACTGCGGCGCAGTGGCTTAGGCTAGCCCACTGCGGCGCAGTGGCTAGGGTCTGGTCAGTCGTGGTTAGCTCACTGCGGCGCAGTGAGCTTGGCTATGGCTCACTGCGGCGCAGTGGTTAGTTACTGTGAATCTTGCGCGTCGATTTTTAAACGTCAATAACTTTTGATCCGTAAGTCCAATCGAGTCATATGACCTATCGTTAGAATCGTAGGGGAGTCTAGTTTCATGTTATGACACTCGTTTTATATGAACCTTCTTCCATTTCTAAAAATGTCGAGTCAAGTGTCTTATTCTTGCTCGTTTAAGTTGTAAAGGCGTTTAGGGTTTGCGATTTGACCTAATTGTGCTAACCCAACTTGTTTAAGATTGTATAGTTGACATTATGGTATTATGATGTATATTTATAGGTTGTGGCCGCGTGGATCCTAATACTCGCTATTAATCTCTTATTAACTCGACTTAAGCTTCTTTGCCGAACAAGGTGAGTTTCGTATCTCCCTACTCGCTTGAGATTCGGGCTGAAAAGTGTAAACCTTGCTTGTTTACTTGCAATTATTGATTTGTTGCTTGATGGTCTTAGTTGTTAGATTTATGTGATGGTTCCTTTCGTTTGATTGGTTAAATTGGTTTGAGTATTGAATTGTTGAGACGATTATCATGTTTGAATGACTTAGTTTGTATTTGTTAAGTATCTAATAATATTAGGATAGACGTACCTACATGGAAGTCGGTTATGCCTTCATTGGGTTTCAGATGTGGTGGGAAGGCTGCGGGTGACCCTATATATAAGCATCTGGGACTTGAAGAAAGTAGAATCCTCTGAAGTATATGTACGTATAGTTGGTTTAAATTGTGGTTAGTGGCTTATGTTGTTGATTATTGATCGTTGGCGTATGATTGTCATATATTGGTTGTTGGGTTATGTTTGACGAATATTGATTGTTGGAACAGGTTTATCGTATATTGATTGTTGGTTCATGATTTATGCATTTACATTCAATTGTAAGCATTGCATACATTGTTGATGACCCTCGGCAGGGGATTGCCGACATCCTGGTGTATAGATGTATGCACCCATTTTGGATGTAGTCTTGACTCCGAGTATATAGACATATATATCTCGATGATTTTGAGATACAACCTTGTTCATTGCGATGACAGAAGGGTATCGTTGCATAGGTGACTGAAGGTCACGCATAGGATAGGCATGTTTGCTTATTCATACATTTGGGCACTTACATTGATACGCATATCATTTGTGCATTCTCATTACTCATTTACTTGTCTTGTGTAATCTTGTTGTTGGGCGATGTTGTGTTATGTAGAGGCTCACTGTAAGTCACGTCTAGCCTCTATTCTTATATGACGATTATTGATGTTGGTTCTTTACGAACTCACCAACCTTGTGTTGACTATGCTTAGTACACTTTTCAGGTATCCAAGTTATTCCAAGGCATGAAGTTTGACTGATTTGTTTAGCTTGCTGTTGAACCCGGACTTGGACTTATATGGATCAAGGATCCATTTGCCTTCTTTTGCATTGTACTTAGCACCGTTACCTATCCTTTGATGTTCAGTTGTAATCTTTGTTGATGACTTGTTCTTTATGAAATTTGATGCTTGTTTATCGTTCTGTAAGGATTCACTGAATCCTTTATTTGCATTTAGTCTTGTCCTATTGTAATTCCACCTTGTGCTATATGATTTCCGTGATATTTCGAGCCTCGACTCGGGGTGTTACACTGAAGGCCTACCTGTTTGTCGACAACGGCCAATATTCAAAAGTTGGGCTCTTTTTTAAAAACCTCGTGCCGAAAAATAGATTGCTTTTGGAGGTTTTGGTTTAATGGAGCATCTGTCTCCTTTTGGAAAAAAGGTATTTATATTTACTTCTGGACTTTGTTTTTTTTGTCGATTCACTTGATCAAAATTGATTGTGTTCTTTGATTCTACACATACAGATTTGAAAAAGCTTTATAAAATCAAATTTGATTTTATGTATACATTTAGAAAAACAAATTTGAGTCCATATCAAGTAACCTATATAAAATCAAATTTGATTTTATGTATACATTTAGAAAAACAAATTTGAGTCCATATCAAGTAACCTATATAAAATCAAATTTGATTTTATGTATACATTTAGAAAAACAAATTTGAGTCCATATCAAGTAACCTATATAAAATCAAATTTGATTTTATGTATACATTTAGAAAAACAAATTTGAGTCCATATCAAGTAACCTATATAAAATCAAATTTGATTTTATGTATACATTTAGAAAAACAAATTTGAGTCCATATCAAGTAACCTATATAAAATCAAATTTGATTGTTCTTTGATTCTACACATACAGATTTGAAAAAGCTTTATAAAATCAAATTTGATTTTATGTATACATTTAGAAAAACAAATTTGAGTCCATATCAAGTAACCTATATAAAATCAAATTTGATTTTAGGCATACATTTAAACAAAAATATGGAGTTTATACCAAGAAACCTATACAAAATAAAATTTAATTTATATTCATTGTGTGTGTCTGTTAATTGTTTATCTTGTTTAGTTTAAACTTAATTTACATGTTGTCAGCTTATGTTTTTATAATTAATTGGTAGGATTGTTTGAAATTAATTGATTATAAGCTCGATGCTATATTTGAGATGAAGTTGTTATTGTTGGATACTCTCAAAGAAGTCAAATCAAAGTATGGAGATGATGGCAGCTTGCAATCGGTATATAGGAAGATCAATGATGTTTTTTCTTTGAAGGAATTTTTTGTTAAAGAAGGAGAAGATGTGGATATCTATTTCAATAATATATTGTCCAGAGAAGGAGTTGGGAAGGATAATGAACTCGTGTTTAAAGAAGAAAACCATGGTGCAACTTTTGATATCAATAATATGAGTCAAGAATATGAAATTGAAGTTAATCTTGATTCAGATGAAGTAGATGATGAAAATAATGTTGAGAATCAATTTTTTCAAGATTCTGGTGGTAATGAACTTAGTCAGAGGGCAATTCTTAAGTAGAATGATGTCGACAAGTACGATAATGTTGACATTCCTGAATTTCATGAAATTCAAATCCATGAAGAAGCAGAAACGTTTTCACAGTGGTTGGAACAACATAAGGATGAGGTTTTACAAAGTATTAACAAAATTTCGTTAGAATACAAGACAAAGAATCCATCAGCTTTTCAAAAAGAAGAAGATGATGCTGTCAACTTGTCCTATCCAACATTTCGCCTATTATCTCAGTTTTTTTTAAATTCGCCGGTGAAAGATCCTCTGGAAGTTTGTATATCCTCAAGTCAATGTAAAATTACCCCTGTCATAAAATCTCCATATGTTAACAGGAGGTTTATCCCTACCTCTACACGCATTCTTTATTCCAAACTAGTGGTTGCCTTGAATATGTTTTCTTCAGTTACACAAGCAGACAGTTTTTGGTGAGTTTCATCTAGATAATTTAATGTCCCCCACCCCCAGTATTCGTAAACTGAATTGGTGACTAGCTAAAAAATTTTCTTGTTTGTTTTTGCTACAGTAAAATGGTGTTTCAAACTGAGGGTGTATATGGAAATCCATTTGGAATGGGTTATATGTTTCAATCGTTGGCCCCTGGGTCATATATCGAAGCTCCAGTTATTGATTGCTGGTCAGGAATATTGAATTATGAAGAAAGATTCAGGCATCAAAATTCAACAAGAAGGGTGTTTCTTAGTACATGTATTTTTGTAAGTTGTAACATTTTTTTTAACGACTATTATAAAATTTTATTTTATATGGAGTTCAAACTTTTTGATTTTTTGAAACAACAGACACATGAATTATTTGATGAGCATTCCAAGAAAGACAAGGATGTACTTCACCAGATTTTTAAGTCTAATTTGGAGAACTTCTTTAATAATGATCCTGATGTGCTGTCATTTAGAGAAGTCGATATGGTATGGTATTTTACTTATTATCTTTGCCAACGACTAATTGTATGTGGTTTTTCATTCAATCAACTTTGATTCAATACTTGTTTGTTTATCTCTTCTTTAAATCAAATTTGATTTGTTTATCTCTTCTTTAAATCAAATTTGATTGAATACATATTTGTGTCTGTCTTTCCAGTCATTCAAATTTGATTTTGTTTGTCTCTTCTTTAAATCAAATTTGATTGAATACATATTTGTGTCTGTCTTTCCAGTCATTCAAATTTGATTTTGTTTGTCTCTTCTTTAAATCAAATTTGATTGAATATATATTTGTGTCTGTCTTTCCAGTCAATCAAATTTGATTTTTCCTAACTGTTTATCTAACTTATTTTGTTTTTGCTTTAACCTACAAATTAGATTTTTATCCCAATCTGTCGTGGGCAACATTTTTATCTGTTGGTTCTGGAGATAACAGATGTTTTGAATGGCTTTCACATAATCGATAATATCATTTCAAGTTCAGATTTCAAAGACAAGTATGAGACAGTGTGTGATACTGTGGTATGTACAAATCAAATCTCTTTTATTTTATTTTTTAAAATTAACTAAATTTGGTTTTGATATATATATATATTTTAAAATTAACTAAATTTGGTTTTATATATATATATTTTTTAAAATCAAATTTTATTTTATTTTATTTTTTAAAATTAACTAAATTTGGTTTTGATATATATATATATTTTTTAAAATTAACTAAATTTGGTTTTGATATATATATATATTTTTTAAAATCTCAATAAATTTATTTTATTTTATTTTTTAAAATTAACTAAATTTGGTTTTGATATATATATATATTTTTTAAAATCAAATATGTTTTATATTATTATTTTTTAAAATAACAAATTTGTTTTATATATATATATTTTTTAAAATAACAAATTTGGTTTTGATATATATATATTTTTTAAATCATCTTCTTTAAATCAAATTTGATTGAATAATACATATTTGTGTCTGTCTTTCCAGTCATTCAAATTTGATTTTGTTTGTCTCTTCTTTAAATCAAATTTGATTGAATATATATTTGTGTCTGTCTTTCCAGTCAATCAAATTTGATTTTTCCTAACTGTTTATCTAACTTATTTTGTTTTTGCTTTAACCTACAAATTAGATTTTTATCCCAATCTGTCGTGGGCAACATTTTTATCTGTTGGTTCTGGAGATAACAGATGTTTTGAATGGCTTTCACATAATCGATAATATCATTTCAAGTTCAGATTTCAAAGACAAGTATGAGACAGTGTGTGATACTGTGGTATGTACAAATCAAATCTCTTTTATTTTATTTTTTAAAATTAACTAAATTTGGTTTTGATATATATATATATATTTTTTAAAATCTCAATATATAGCTTTATCACTTCTCAAGACATTTGAAGAATGTGAATCATCCTTTGTCGAATATTGTTGATTCATTCGAAGCAAATCAACTAAATTTACGATGGCATATAGAAAATAACTATGTTGACTGTGGCGTTTTTCTCATGCGACATATGGAATGTTTTATTGGTCAAGATCCCAAATATTGGAATAGCGGTATTTGTAACACCCCAAGCCGAGGCTCGGAATATCACGAAAATCACATAGCACCAGGTGGAATTACAATAGAACAAACTAAATGCAATTAAAGATTCGGTGAATCCAAAACATAACGAAGTAAGTAACAAACTACAACAGGAGCAAATAGCCATCAAAGTTAACAAAATAACAACCAAAGATGGCAAACGATCCTAAGTATAATGCAAAAGGCAGGCCAATGAATCCTTGATCCATGAAGTCCATAGTCCGGGTTTACAGCAAGCAAAGCAACTAAACTCCACGCCCTGGGAGAACCTGATTACCTGAAAAGTATACTAAGCATAGTCAACACAAGGTTGGTGAGTTCGTAGTAATGGCCCACAAGGAACCATAGACAAAATCATAAAGCACGAAAGGAGGCTAAACCTGACATACAGTGAGCCTCTACGAAACACAAAAATGTCCAACAACAAGATTACACAAGCGCAACGCGTGAAATGAGAAATGCATAAATGATATGAGTATCAATGCAAATGCCGAGATGCATGAATAAGCCAATATGCCTATCCTATGCGTGAGCTCAAGTCACCAATGCAACGATACCCTTCTGTCATCGCAATGAACAAGGCTGTATCTCAAAATCATCGAGATATATATGTCTATATACTCGGAGTCAGGTCTACATCCAAAATGGGTGCATACATCTATGCACCAGGATGTCGGCAATCCCCTGCCGAGGGTCATCAATAATGTATGCAATGCTTACAATCGAATGTAAATGCATAAATCATGAACCAACAATCAATATACGATAAACCTGCGCCAACAATCAATATTCATCAAACATAACCCAATCCACAAATTCGACCCAAAACATCAAAATCATAACAAATCGTTCCAACCCTAATCGAAACCCTAGTTTGACCTAAATCGTCTTTTGACTCGATTCAAGACTTGCAATTGTTCAAGATGATTAGAAATGCAATAAAAAACATAAGTAGGTGTAAATGGGATGAATTTGACTTACCAAAACGTCTCCTTGAGCTCAAACCCAAATTTGACCTAATTGGGTAAAAATGCTAGAACTTGGCTTTGATCCTTTGATAAGACGAAAGTGAGATGAAAGTGACTATGATTTCTATGTTATAATCGATCCAACACTAATTTGATGCAAGAAATGGTGAAGAAGATTGAAATGGGTCTTGCTTTGCTTTTGAGAGAAAGAGATAGGTAGATAGATAAGAAGTGAGAGGGGAGAAAGAGATATGGGGGGGGGGGAATGGGTCATGGGTGGCTGGTGGGTCTTGGACTACCCACGGGCGGGGGGGGGGGGGGGGGGGGGGGGGGGGGGGGGGGGGGGGGGGGGGGGGGGGGGGGGGGGGGGGGGGGGGGGGGGGGGGGGGGGGGGGGGGGGGGGGGGGGGGGGGGGGGGGGGGGGGGGGGGGGGGGGGGGGGGGGGGGGGGGGGGGGGGGGGGGGGGGGGGGGGGGGGGGGGGGGGGGGGGGGGGGGGGGGGGGGGGGGGGGGGGGGGGGGGGGGGGGGGGGGGGGGGGGGGGGGGGGGGGGGGGGGGGGGGGGGGGGGGGGGGGGGGGGGGGGGGGGGGGGGGGGGGGGGGGGGGGGGGGGGGGGGGGGGGGGGGGGGGGGGGGGGGGGGGGGGGGGGGGGGGGGGGGGGGGGGGGGGGGGGGGGGGGGGGGGGGGGGGGGGGGGGGGGGGGGGGGGGGGGGGGGGGGGGGGGGGGGGGGGGGGGGGGGGGGGGGGGGGGGGGGGGGGGGGGGGGGGGGGGGGGGGGGGGGGGGGGGGGGGGGGGGGGGGGGGGGGGGGGGGGGGGGGGGGGGGGGGGGGGGGGGGGGGGGGGGGGGGGGGGGGGGGGGGGGGGGGGGGGGGGGGGGGGGGGGGGGGGGGGGGGGGGGGGGGGGGGGGGGGGGGGGGGGGGGGGGGGGGGGGGGGGGGGGGGGGGGGGGGGGGGGGGGGGGGGGGGGGGGGGGGGGGGGGGGGGGGGGGGGGGGGGGGGGGGGGGGGGGGGGGGGGGGGGGGGGGGGGGGGGGGGGGGGGGGGGGGGGGGGGGGGGGGGGGGGGGGGGGGGGGGGGGGGGGGGGGGGGGGGGGGGGGGGGGGGGGGGGGGGGGGGGGGGGGGGGGGGGGGGGGGGGGGGGGGGGGGGGGGGGGGGGGGGGGGGGGGGGGGGGGGGGGGGGGGGGGGGGGGGGGGGGGGGGGGGGGGGGGGGGGGGGGGGGGGGGGGGGGGGGGGGGGGGGGGGGGGGGGGGGGGGGGGGGGGGGGGGGGGGGGGGGGGGGGGGGGGGGGGGGGGGGGGGGGGGGGGGGGGGGGGGGGGGGGGGGGGGGGGGGGGGGGGGGGGGGGGGGGGGGGGGGGGGGGGGGGGGGGGGGGGGGGGGGGGGGGGGGGGGGGGGGGGGGGGATAGAAATGAGAGGGGGGAGAAGGGGGGGGGGAATGGGTCATGGGTGGCTGGTGGGTCTTGGACTACCCACGGGCCGACCCGTTTCTCCCACAAGCCATAAAACAATCGGTTGCACAACTAAATACCAACAAACTAAATAACGACTCGACTAACACACATTGTCTTTTAATTCACCAAACGACCCACTTATTTCATTAAACAAGATTGTTAGTCAAATTACACATAAAGTCAATGGGTCAAAATTCACGGATGTTACAGTATTCCAGTCGAATCTAATGATCAGGTTGAAGTCCTTGTGAAGTTGAGGATAAAGTATGCCGCAAAGATGTTGACCCGGCCCTAGCCACTGCGCCGCAGTGAGCCTTTGCCAAGCTCACTGCGCCGCAGTGAGCCGCCAATACTGCGCCGCAGTGAGCCTTTCCAAGCCACTGCGCCGCAGTGAGCTGCCAAGCCACTGCGCCGCAGTGAGCCTGCCAAGCCACTGCGCCGCAGTGAGCCTGCCAAGCTCACTGCGCCGCAGTGAGCCTGCCAAGCCACTGCGCCGCAGTGAGCCGCCAAGCTCACTGCGCCGCAGTGAGCCTGCCAAGCCACTGCGCCGCAGTGAGCCTTTGCCAAGCTCACTGCGCCGCAGTGAGCCTTTGCCAAGCTCACTGCGCCGCAGTGAGCCTTTGCCAAGCTCACTGCGCCGCAGTGAGCCTTTGCCAAGCTCACTGCGCCGCAGTGAGCCTCCAAGCCACTGCGCCGCAGTGAGCCTTTGCCAAGCTCACTGCGCCGCAGTGAGCCTGCCAAGCCACTGCGCCGCAGTGAGCCTTTGCCAAGCTCACTGCGCCGCAGTGAGCCTTGCCAAGCCACTGCGCCGCAGTGAGCCTTGCCAAGCTCACTGCGCCGCAGTGAGCCTTGCCAAGCCACTGCGCCGCAGTGAGCCTTGCCAAGCTCACTGCGCCGCAGTGAGCCTTGCCAAGCTCACTGCGCCGCAGTGAGCCTGCCAAGCTCACTGCGCCGCAGTGAGCCTTTAAGCCACTGCGCCGCAGTGAGCCTTTGCCAAGCTCACTGCGCCGCAGTGAGCCTTGCCAAGCCACTGCGCCGCAGTGAGCCTCCAAGCTCACTGCGCCGCAGTGAGCCTTTGCCAAGCCACTGCGCCGCAGTGAGCCTTTGCCAAGCCACTGCGCCGCAGTGAGCCTTTGCCAAGCCACTGCGCCGCAGTGAGCCTTTGCCAAGCTCACTGCGCCGCAGTGAGCCTTGCCAAGCTCACTGCGCCGCAGTGAGCCTTGCCAAGCTCACTGCGCCGCAGTGAGCCTTTGCCAAGCTCACTGCGCCGCAGTGAGCCTGCCAAGCTCACTGCGCCGCAGTGAGCCTTTGCCAAGCTCACTGCGCCGCAGTGAGCCTTTCCAAGCCACTGCGCCGCAGTGAGCCTGCCAAGCCACTGCGCCGCAGTGAGCCTTGCCAAGCTCACTGCGCCGCAGTGGCTGCCAAGCCACTGCGCCGCAGTGAGCCTTTGCCAAGCCACTGCGCCGCAGTGAGCCTTGCCAAGCCACTGCGCCGCAGTGAGCCTGCCAAGCTCACTGCGCCGCAGTGAGCCTTTGCCAAGCCACTGCGCCGCAGTGAGCCTTTGCCAAGCTCACTGCGCCGCAGTGAGCCTTGCCAAGCTCACTGCGCCGCAGTGAGCCTTGCCAAGCTCACTGCGCCGCAGTGAGCCTTTGCCAAGCCACTGCGCCGCAGTGAGCCTGCCAAGCCACTGCGCCGCAGTGAGCCTTTGCCAAGCTCACTGCGCCGCAGTGGCTAGCCAAGCCACTGCGCCGCAGGACCTTAACCACTGCGCCGCAGTGAGCCTTTGCCAAGCTCACTGCGCCGCAGTGAGCTAACCCAAAGTTGACCAGGCCCTAGCCACTGCGCCGCAGTGGGCTAGCCTAAGCCACTGCGCCGCAGTGGCCTGCCAAGCTCACTGCGCCGCAGTGAGCCTTTGCCAAGCCACTGCGCCGCAGTGAGCCTTTGCCAAGCCACTGCGCCGCAGTGAGCCTGCCAAGCCACTGCGCCGCAGTGAGCCTGCCAAGCTCACTGCGCCGCAGTGAGCCTTTGCCAAGCTCACTGCGCCGCAGTGAGCCTTTGCCAAGCTCACTGCGCCGCAGTGACCTCAACCCACTGCGCAGCAGTGAGCCTTTGCCAAGCTCACTGCGCCGCAGTGAGCTAATTCTTAATTAACATTAAATAAGGTAAGTAAAAAAATACTTACAATGATGTCTCAAGTTCTTCACGTTGTTTTTTGAATTCTTCAATTTTTAGCTGACATTCATCCATTTGATCTCTAGTTTGACTTATTTGCCTTTTTAATTTGTTAATCCGCTCTGTATTGGAACACAAATACTCATATATAGGATCCTTTTCTTTTTTCGTTTTCATCTTTGATGAAC
The DNA here is from genome assembly GCA_034093135.1 of Erigeron breviscapus. NCBI lineage: Eukaryota > Viridiplantae > Streptophyta > Magnoliopsida > Asterales > Asteraceae > Erigeron > Erigeron breviscapus. The sequence continues at coordinate 136,096,433 of CM067167.1, forward strand.
TTGAATATCCAAACTCCATTTTCAAGATTTTCAATAAAAAAGTTGTGTTTTACTTTTTGTTTTGTTTGTTTTTTTTTTTTTTTTTTTTTTTTTTTTTTTTTTTTTTTTTTTTTTTTTTTTTTTTTTTTTTTTTTTTTTTTTTTTTTTTTTTTTTTTTTTTTTTTTTTTTTTTTTTTTTTTTTTTTTTTTTTTTTTTTTTTTTTTTTTTTTTTTTTTTTTTTTTTTTTTTTTTTTTTTTTTTTTTTTTTTTTTTTTTTTTTTTTTTTTTTTTTTTTTTTTTTTTTTTTTTTTTTTTTTTTTTTTTTTTTTTTTTTTTTTTTTTTTTTTTTTTTTTTTTTTTTTTTTTTTTTTTTTTTTTTTTTTTTTTTTTTTTTTTTTTTTTTTTTTTTTTTTTTTTTTTTTTTTTTTTTTTTTTTTTTTTTTTTTTTTTTTTTTTTTTTTTTTTTTTTTTTTTTTTTTTTTTTTTTTTTTTTTTTTTTTTTTTTTTTTTTTTTTTTTTTTTTTTTTTTTTTTTTTTTTTTTTTTTTTTTTTTTTTTTTTTTTTTTTTTTTTTTTTTTTTTTTTTTTTTTTTTTTTTTTTTTTTTTTTTTTTTTTTTTTTTTTTTTTTTTTTTTTTTTTTTTTTTTTTTTTTTTTTTTTTTTTTTTTTTTTTTTTTTTTTTTTTTTTTTTTTTTTTTTTTTTTTTTTTTTTTTTTTTTTTTTTTTTTTTTTTTTTTTTTTTTTTTTTTTTTTTTTTTTTTTTTTTTTTTTTTTTTTTTTTTTTTTTTTTTTTTTTTTTTTTTTTTTTTTTTTTTTTTTTTTTTTTTTTTTTTTTTTTTTTTTTTTTTTTTTTTTTTTTTTTTTTTTTTTTTTTTTTTTTTTTTTTTTTTTTTTTTTTTTTTTTTAGTGTTACCTACAATAAAAGTTCGGTGCTTGTCTTGAGTATATACCCTCAACAGTTGCCCTAATTTTTAACAATTGTTGGGCTTTTGTAAAAGTCCAACACAAATAAGCCCAATCTTTTCTTATGTACAAAATCAAATTTGATTTTGCACGTCCCTCCGCTACTAAATCCAGCTCTAGGGTTTAGGGTTTGAAGGTCGAGGGTTAGCCGGCTAACCCTCGGGCTTCAAACCCTAAACCCTAGAGCGGTGGCCGAAGGCCCCGTTGTCATGATTTCCCCTCCGAATCAAATTTGATTTTATAAGCGAATGCTTTTTTCTTTTTAAATAATCAATTTTGATTGCGTCCCTCCCCTACTAAATCCCGCTTTAGGGTTTAGGGTTTGAAGGTCGAGGGTTAGCCATAGGCTAACCCTCGGGCTTCAAACCCTAAACCCTAGAGTGGGAACCCTCACCCTTTTTAGGGTTTTAGGATGCGTCCCTCCCCCCGAATGGGTGCCCTTTTTAGGGTTTTAGAATGCGTCCCTCCCCCCGAATGGGTCCCTTTTTAGGTTTTAGGATGCGTCCCTCCCCCCGAATGGGTGCCCCTTTTAGGGTTTTAGAATGAAATAAGTTATCAAATATTGTTATGTACAAAATCAAATTTGATTTTGCACGTCTCCCCCTACTAAATCCCGCTCTAGGGTTTAGGGTTTGAAGGTCGAGGGTTAGCCGGCTAACCCTCGGCTTCAAACCCTAAACCCTAGAGCGGTGGCCGAAGGCCCCGTTGTCATGATTTCCCCTCCGAATCAAATTTGATTTTATAAGCGAATGCTTTTTTCTTTTTAAATAATCAATTTTGATTGCGTCCCTCCCCTACTAAATCCCGCTTTAGGGTTTAGGGTTTGAGGATGAGTCCCTCCCCCCGAATGGGTGCCCTTTTAGGGTTTTAGAATGCGTCTCCCCCCGACGATCCTCTAGGGTTTAGGGTTTGAAGGTCGAGGGTTAGCCAATAGGCTAACCCTCGGGCTTCAAACCCTAAACCCTAGAGTGGGAACCCTCACCCTTTTTAGGGTTTTAGGATGCGTCCCTCCCCCCGAATGGGTGCCCCTTTTAGGGTTTTAGAATGAAATAAGTTATCAAATATTGTTATGTACAAAATCAAATTTGATTTTGCACGTCCCTCCCCTACTAAATCCCGCTAACCCTCGGGCTTCAAACCCTAAACCCTAGAGTGGGAACCCTCACCCTTTTTAGGGTTTTAGGATGCGTCCCTCCCCCCGAATGGGTGCCCTTTTTAGGGTTTTAGAATGCTTCCTTCCCCGACGATAACGAGCTCTTGGGTTTAGGGTTTGAAGGTCGAGGGTTAGCCGGCTAACCCTCGGGCTTCAAACCCTAAACCCTAGAGCGGTGGCCGAAGGCCCCGTTGTCATGATTTCCCCTCCGAATCAAATTTGATTTTGGACGTCCCCCCCTACCAAATCCCGCTCTAGGGTTTAGGGTTTGAAGGGTGAGGGTTAGCCAATAGGCTAACCCTCGGCCTTCAAACCCTAAACCCTAGAGTGGGAACCCTCACCCTTTTTAGGGTTTTAGGATGCGTCCCTCCCCCCGAATGGGTGCCCTTTTTAGGGTTTTAGAATCAAATAAGTTATCAAGTATTGTTATGTACAAAATCAAATTTGATTTTATAAGCGAATGCTTTTTTCTTTTTAAATAATCAATTTTGATTGCGTCCCTCCCCTACTAAATCCCGCTTTAGGGTTTTAGGATGCGTCCCTCCCCCCGAATGGGTGCCCCTTTTAGGGTTTTAGAATGAAATAAGTTATCAAATATTGTTATGTACAAAATCAAATTTGATTTTATAAGCGAATGCTTTTTTCTTTTTAAATAATCAATTTTGATTGCGTCCCTCCCCCCGAATGGGTGCCCTTTTTAGGGTTTTAGAATCAAATAAGTTATCAAATATTGTTATGTACAAAATCAAATTTGATTTTGCACGTCTCCCCCTACTAAATCCCGCTCTAGGGTTTAGGGTTTGAAGGTCGAGGGTTAGCCAATAGGCTAACCCTCGGCCTTCAAACCCTAAACCCTAGAGTGGGAACCCTCACCCTTTTTAGGGTTTTAGGATGCGTCCCTCCCCCCGAATGGGTGCCCTTTTTAGGGTTTTAGAATCAAATAAGTTATCAAGTATTGTTATGTACAGTTTGACGTTACGTTCTTGTAATGGTCACTTGCTTGATATTAGTTCCACTAGTGTTAAGAACTTGGTTTTAGATGGTTATATTGTTGAAGACGATCGATCTGATGTTACCATCAATGCTCCTTTTATATCATCAATTAAAATAATTGATAGTTTGTGGATTTCAAAGATATTGTTGCAAGATGTCTCTTGTATACTAGAGGCCGAGTTAGGTTTTGTTTTGCCTCGCTTTTTTCCGATGGTTCGTAAGCATGATGAAGAAGAGTTGCTTAAATAGCTTCTACTAAAACTACAACATGTGAAACATGTCAAAATTGGTGTTTCTTGTTACGCGGTACGTGTTTGTATCTGTTTTCTTGTTAAGTGTATTTTTAGAATCGAATTTGATTTGTTAATATGACCAAAATCTGCAGGCTCTGTCTCGTTTGGAAGCCAAAGGATTTGTTTTACCATCAAATTTGATTGGTGTAGATGTTTGTTCACCTTACTACATTCATAATGAATTATCTGATAACGACTCAGTTGAAGGTGGGGATTTTCAGTGAATCAGGAAGACCGTTTTATGAAGATTTTTTATAACTGTTTTGTTAGTTAAAGATAGATTGTTGCTCATCTTAATATTATGTCTTGTGTAGAAACTTTGAATGAAGTATGTGTTGTTAACAATGATTATAATAGACTTATTTATGTATTAAATCAAATTTGATTATGTATACATTTGAAAAACAAATTTGGGTCCATATCAAGAAACCTATACAAAATCAAATTTGATTTTACGCATACATTTGACAAACAAATTTTGGTCCATACCAAGAAACCTATACAAAATCAAATTTGATTTTATTTATACATTTAAAAAAACAATTGGAGTCCATATCGAGAAACATTTACAAAATCATATTTGATTTTATGCATACTACGTGAAAAAGGTATACAAAATCAAATTTGATTTTACGCATACATTTGGAAAAACAAATTTGGGTCCATATCAAGAAACCTATACGAAATCACATTTGATTTTATGCATACATTCAAAAAAACAAGTGGAGTCAATTTCTATAAACGTATATAAAATCATATTTGATTTTATGCATACTATGTCAAAAAGGTATACAAAATCAAATTTGATTTTACGCATACATTTGGAAAAACAAATTTGGGTCCATATCAAGAAACCTATACAAAATCAAATTTGATTTTATTTATACATTTAAAAAAACAATTGGAGTCCATATCGAGAAACATTTACAAAATCATATTTGATTTTATGCATACTACGTGAAAAAGGTATACAAAATCAAATTTGATTTTACGCATACATTTGGAAAAACAAATTTGGGTCCATATCAAGAAACCTATACGAAATCACATTTGATTTTATGCATACATTCAAAAAAACAAGTGGAGTCAATTTCTATAAACGTATATAAAATCATATTTGATTTTATGCATACTATGTCAAAAAGGTATACAAAATCAAATTTGATTTTACGCATACATTTGGAAAAACAAATTTGGGTCCATATCAAGAACTAAACAAAATGGATCATATTTCACAACCAAATTTTATTTGTCAAACAAGAACACAATCTCTAGACAATTGACCAACCAATTAAAACTATCATCCAAGTATAGAATCTGTAAACAGCTAAAAATTATTTATTTGTAAACAGGTATAATAAAGAAAAAAAATCTTTGTCTAATTGTTTGCAACTGAACAATCATAAAGACCAACTTCTATTTCCTTCTGTATCATCTCAAAAAGTGTTTTTGTGTACAGTTTTGAAGCATGCTTTTCGATTTTGAGTTTCGTGTTCAATATTAGAGTCTTCTTGATTGATTCGGCATCTAACTTTTCCTGTTTTGATCTTTGTTTCATCATTGCCGATTCAAATCCACTCATGAAATTCACCAGATTTGATGCTGATCTTGTGAAATGAGAAAAAAAAGCATTCTCGCTTTCTGACCTTGATGTTGTTCTCATCAGGCTACACATTGGAGTGTCAATGAAGTAAGCAGGTATCCACTTTGATCTAATTTCAAACATATACTTTAACCATTTATCGTTTTGTAAAGAAAAATCAATCATCAGCTTCTCCCATTTTTCCTCAAAAGTATTTGGTTCCATGTGAATATCCCAAACTATACTGTCAAACCTGCTCTTAAAGTCTCTTTCCGTTTCATCTTCGATACTGGGAGTTGCCTCTCTTATCTGTATTCAATCAAAATTGATTATTCATTGAAACAATCAGATTTGAGAAAAACAGTATATAATCATTTTTGATTTGTAATTGAGATCACCTTTGTTGGCAGTTTCTGTGTTATGTGCCACATGCACAACCTATGCTTTGCTGTCTTAAATATACTTCTTATTCCAATCTCCATGGCTTTGTCTTGACTTGTTACCACCATTGTTGGCTCTTTCTTGAAGGTTTGCATGAAGCAGTTTAGAAGCCATGTGTATGTTTCTTGCTTCTCATCTCTTATCAACCCGGCAGCAAAGGTTACGCATTTGTTATGGTTGTCTATTCCCGTGAATGGGACAAACATCATGTTATACCTTTCAGCAAAAACATATACATGTACAATCAAATTCTAATCAAAGTTGATTTGTTATCATTTGCACCAAATTGCACAAAATAAAAAGTAAAAAATATACCTGTTTGTTCGATATGTTGCGTCAAACGACATGATGTCGCTGAATTCTTCATAGTTACGCCTTGCTACATTATCGGCCCAGGAGATTGAGTGCAATTCAGAGTTGTCAAGCTTATACTCAAATGCAAAACCAGGGATATTTTCTTTCATTTCCTCCATCTTGTTAACTAACATCTGAGCGTCGCTTTCATTGATGTACACATTTAGGTCCCTCTTCCAGTTTCTGAAATCATCAACTGTTCTGTTTACATTTACCGAGGATCCCTTCATGTTACTGTACAGTTGATGAGCTTTTGTTGGTCCAATGTTTGCAATGGAGGCATTGTAGACGAACAGCTGCTCTGCATATTTTAGTTGTCTCTCTGTTTTGGATAGATGTCTTGTTGAGTCATGGATTCGCTGAAAGACTCAGCGAGAGACTTCGTCAGCGAGCTGTCAGCGATCAACTATTATCTTCGAGTTAAAGAAAAAGTTCAATGACTCACCGCCATGTTTTGTAAGTCAAATATGGGCGGGAAGATGAAGATAAGGAGACTGGTCCCCAAGGACACGTGTTGATAGATCAGAATGAAGACATGTGACCTTGTACCATTTTGGTACTAAGACGTTTCTCTTTCATACCGTTTTGGGAAAGAAACAAGATGGTAACAAGAGATTCCTGAAGACCAGTCTTACACACCAATAGATGGTTAACAAGAGATTCCTGAAGACCAGTCTTACACACCAATAGATGGTTAACAACCTTCATGTGTCAACATCTATTGGGTTGTCATGTGATGTCTTTTCTCTCCTATATAAAGCATCACTTGACCTAGCCGCAAAAGTGTTGGTGTGTGCCATATTTACACTTAGTGTGTTTTTCTCTCTTTGTATAATTGTTAAGTTTTTAGTGTGTCAAAAACTTAACAATATTTTCTCTTTTCTTTCTTTGTAAACCGGCCATGTATTCATCGTTTAATCAATACTACTTATGATTAAACTTCTTTACTTCTTGTCTTATGTTCTTAGTGTAATTTACATTAGTTGTTAAACTACATAATCTGTGAAAACTTGGGACTTTCAGTTGGTATCAGAGCAGTGTTTCGATACACTGAAAGTGATCTGAAAAGTGTTTGCAAGATTATCTTTCTTTCTTTACTTTTAATTTTCTGCATCAAAAATCTTTTCTTTTCTTAAACTTCTGTCTTCTTTTCTTTACTTTTTACATGACTTCGGTTCTTACTCTGGTTAATACCAGAGACTTTGGGTATGTCTCAATCCCACCAAGATTCGAAACTCATGATTTCGGATCTTGGAAAGAGAGAATGCTCCTACACATAGTAGGAGTTGAACCTTACTTGATGACTATTCTGACCAGAGGGCCATATGTACCGATTCTGGTTTCCAGGACACCAGGAGCTACTACTGATGCTCCTGAAGTTGTTACTGAGATTATTAAACCGTAAGTACAATGGAAAGATGATGAGCGTAGGCTTGTCAATCTGGATGCTCGGTTAAGAAATCTTATTATCAACACCCTTCCAGATGACATAATGAAATCTGTCATCAAACTTTCTTCTGCCAAAAAGGTGTGGGATAATCTTTGTACCAGATTTGATGGTACTAAAGATGTTCTTGCTACCAAAAAGATAGATCTGAAACATGCCAATGAAGGATTCTTTTCTCTTCCCAATGAGAATCTGGATGGCACCTATAATCGTTTCAAATGTCTTCTGAATGATATGACCAACGCTGGCATAGAGCATGATATGCTTGAAGTATGCCACAGGTTCATTGACAGCTTGCCTATCAAGTGGCATGGTCTAAGACAAATTCTTAGAACCACCAAGCTGCTGAAACAACATGACTTAGAATCACTCTATGACACTCTTCAATTTGAAGAGAGAGCCCTAGCTCAAAACTTGAGAGCCGAGGCTGATTCCAAAAGACATGTTGGGTCATCTGTTTCATCTTCTTCTTCTTTATCTAATTCTCCTCATATTCATGACCCCCTTGCACTAGTTTCTGCTGAAGTTAGCACTATCTATGTTAACGACAGCCATACTACCCCCTCCCACATCCAGGATCTTGTCAATGACCTCGATCTCGAGGCGAGACAAGAGATGTTCTCAGACTTCATGCAGTTTGCCTTCATCGCTGGTAAACGATATTCTAAAAAATGGAACAGTCGTAGGTCGACTCCCTTCCAAAAACTAGCGGTGGACAAATCGCAAGAAGAATGCTGGAGATGTGGTCGAAGGGGCCACTATCAAAAGGAATGCAAAGTTTTTATTCCTTCTTTGCAGGTAGCGAAGCCCTCTTCTTCATCAGCAAGGCCTTCATCTGTCAAGCCTGCTGATGAGTATAAAAAGAAGTATTATGAGTTCGTGCTAAGATGGCTGATGTGGAAGAAGCCAAAGCTCCAGCCAAAGGTCTTGTTGCTGAAGAACACGACTGGGCCGAATCTGACATTTTTGACAGCGAGGACTTCGAAGATGCCATCTGCTTCATGGCACTCGCTGATGATCAGGCGCTGACAAAGGATCAAGTGTGCTCCAGTCAGTGGGTGAATGTCACAATCAAGAAGGTATGCACTTTTTCCTCTGTCTCTGAAGAGGACAAACCTAAAATTCTTGAACTCTTACTGTGACATTCAATACGTCGAGTCAATTCGTGTTGACCTTAAGTATAAACTTAACTCAGTTAGTGCTGAGTTAAGTGATAAAACTGACAAGCTCAAGGACTTAAGAAATGTCCATGTTGAGCTTGAGTCTCAAAAGCTTCTTAACCAAACTCTTCAAGTATCCAATGAGAAGCTGAAAGATCAGGTCGCTGACCTTGAAAAGATTGTCACCTCATGGTCTAAAGCCTCCAGGCTTCACGACCAAATCTTCAGTAAGCAGGTGCCCGCTCAAATGAAAGCCATCATTGGTGGTGATTATGAAATTGCCGCTGTCATTACAAATATGTTCAGCGATGGTCTGCTCCTGAAGAGAAGATTCCTCCAAGTGCTGTGGCATCTCCAGATGAAATGCTGAAATATTATTTTATCAAAGGCATGAATGACTATCACTCTGAACTGAATGATGAGTCACCCTCTCCCAGCACTTCTTCTTCCCAAACATTTGAAGGAAATCCTTCAATTGATGGTTTCAAGCCTCTTGCTCCTCAGCTTTTAACTGTTAAGTCTAAAGCTGTTGAACCTTTTAGAAGGAGCAAGGTCGCTATTCCATATGACTACAGCACTCCTCAGCGAGCTGTGTCTGTCAGTCAACCTGCTGAGAATTCTGTTCCCTCAGCAGTTGCTGAACACCCTGCGTTTCAGCCTTCGTCAAGTTCTAATCCTCCTCATGCTGACAGTAAGTCTGTTATGCATGATCGCTTGATGAAAAGACGAGTTAGGTTTGGTGATGCTCGTTACCAGCAACCTAACCCTGTCTATGTACCTAAGGGAACTTATATCCCTCAGCAACCTAAACCTGTTCAGCAGGTCAGACCTCCTCAGCAAGGAGGTCAGCGAGTTGTTCAGACTCATTCTGGCCCTTCCTCTTCTAATGCTCAATCTAAGGGCAAGTCTATTCTTGGACCAGTTCCTAAGTCTCTTCCTTCTCAATTTAGGAAGAAAAAGGCTTCTTCTCAGCAAGGAGGTCAGCGAGTTGCTCAGAAACCTGTTCAGCAGGTTAGATCTCCTCAGCAAGGAGGTCAGCGAGTTGTTCAGACTCATTCTGGCCCTTCCTCTTCTAATGCTCAATCTAAGGGCAAGTCTATTCTTGGACCAGTTCCTAAGTCTCTTCCTTCTCAATTTAGGAAGAAAAAGGCTTCTTCAGCAGCCTCAACCTCTTCCTCCAACCATGAGATATGTGAGTTGACTAAACGTGTAAACGACTTGTCCCCACAACTCAAGGAGTTTCTGATTCAAAGTCAGAAACCAAGAAAGTGTTATCTTTGTGGGGAAAGAGGACACATTGCTGCTGACTGCAATGACAAAGACTCTAGGAATCCTCCTGAAGTCATAATTCAGCCAAACCTACCCTCAGCTTCTGCTGCTCCTTCCACCTCTGTCATCGCTAAGCAAACTCCTCCAGCTGAATCTAATATCAGCTTTGGTGAAGCAGTTGTCCTCAATGAGGACAACATTGCTGAGTTCATTGCCTCTCAGCGAATTTCCATTCCCCACTCTCAAGAAATTATTTCAAATGGTCACGATAGTGTTCTGGTTGAATATGGGAATGATAATCAGGTCAGCAACATGTTTGTTCTTGACACTGGCAACAATGTCACTAATACTTCTAAAGATCAATTCTTCACCTATGAGGTTACTCGTGACATGCTTCCTTCTCATCAACTTGTTGATGATTTTCCAAGAGATGAGATTACTGACCCAAATGCTCCTCTTCCTCTCTCTACTGTTGATACTGTCAGTGGAGAAAATCTAGATTCCGCCTAAATCCTTCTATTGTTATCCATGCAGGCCTCGCTAGGAAAAGAAGTGTGGTATTTGGACAGTGGTTGTTCAAAACACATGACTGGATCCAAGGACCTGCTGGATATCTTTGTGGCGACTGACGGTCCCACAGTTATGTTTGTTGACATATCTACTGGCCAAACTGAAGGATATGGCTCTCTCTCAAATGGGCTGATCAAGTTCACTAAGGTTGCTTATGTGAATGGATTAAAACACAATCTGATCAGCATCAGTCAACTGTGTGATGCTGACTACAAGGTTATCCTTGATAAGCATCAAGGCACAGTAATTAACATCAATAAAGAGGTAGTCTTGGTTGCTCCTAGAAAACGGGATATCTACTTGGTAGATTTCACTCCTGTCAAAACTGACAGCGAGACCTGCTTCTTTTCAAAAGCTGCCTCACAAATCAATTGGTTGTGGCACAAGCGTATGTCGCATGTGAATTTTAAAACAATCAATTCTCTTGCCAAGAAAAATCTTGTTCGAGGCCTTCCTCCTCTCACTTATGAGAAAAATCTTGTTCGAGGCCTTCCTCCTCTCACTTATGAGAAGGACAGACTTTGTGGCGCTTGTAAAAAAGGAAAAAGTCACAGGGCCACATTCAAGACCAAACAAGCCAATTCAATAAATGGCTGCTTCCATCTCCTTCACATGGACCTTTTTGGTCCAGTGAATGTCCAAAGTCTAAGGGGTAGCAGATACACCTTAGTTATTGTGGATGAATATTCACGATATACTTGGACAATATTTCTTCATTCCAAGAGTGATGCTGCTGAGGAAATAATAAATTTCATCAAAAAGATGGAAAACCTCAACAGCATAAGGGTTAAAGAACTTAGAAGCGATCATGGCACTGAGTTCAGAAACCACACTCTTGAGAATTTTTGTGTTGATCAAGGGATTAGACAAAACTTCTCTTCTGTTAGAACTCCTGAGCAAAATGGAGTAGCTGAAAGAAGAAACAGAACTCTCATTGAAGCTGCTCGAACCATGCTCAGTGAGTCTTCCCTTCCTAGTAAATTCTGGGCTGAAGCAGTTAGTACTGCTTGCCACACTCAGAATAGATATCTTATTGTCAATAGACATGACAAGACTGCCTACGAAATTCTTAAGGGCAAGAAACCTCAAATTGGATATTTCCATGTCTTTGGATGTCCAATTTTCATCCTGAATGATAAGGATCATTTGGGTAAGTTTGATCCCAAAGCTGATGATGGCTATTTTCTGGGATATTCTTCTATTAGTAAGGCTTTCAGAGTTTTCAATACTCGCACTCAAAAAGTAGATGAATCAATTCATGTTACTTTTGATGAAAGCTGTTCAACTCTAGGTGATCTCTCAAGTGAGTCATCTGCTGAAGTAATCTTCAGCGATCTTGCTGATCCTTCAGTAGAGTCAGCGACACATAATAATGTTGCTGCCTCATCTGCTGCTGATACTTCAAGCCTCTCAACAAATGATGAGTATGTGGCAGCTTGCATTTACTCTATTGATCCAGCTGAGCCTCTCCTTAGGACAGTTAATGCCACTTCCATTAACGTTACTCCCTCAGCTGAACCTCAAGCTGCTGACAGTGTCGCTGAGGAAATCTTTCATGATGCTTCAGCGAATCCTATTTCTGGAGACGCTGATGATGACACATCTCAGCAAGAGGTACCCACTGTTCTCAGTGACCCTCCTGTCAGCAACTTTAAACCTTCTATAACCATTGATCTTTCCACTTATTCTCTTACACCAAATGATCCTACCACCACCTTATCCGCTGTCACTCACTCTTCTTCTATCCATACACCAGCACTACAATGGACTGCTGATCACCCTCTTGACCATGTGATTGGTAATCCACACAATGGTGTCCAAACTCACTTAGCGTCAAGTAATACTTGTCTCTATGTCAATTTCTTATCTCAAATTGTGCCTGCCAATATTGGCGAAGCCATGGCTGATCCTTCTTGGGTGGAAGCCATGCAAGAAGAATTGACACAATTTGAAAGAAATCACGTTTGGTTTCTTGTTCCTCCTCCCTATAAGGAACCCATTGGCACTAGATGGGTTTATAGGAATAAGATGGATGAAGCTGGTGTAGTTATCAGAAACAAGGCAAGACTGGTTGCACAAGGTTATACTCAAGCTGAAGGCATTGATTATGATGAAACCTTTGCTTCAGTCGCTCGCCTTGAAGCTATTCGTCTCTTTCTTGCTCACGCTGCCTACAAAGGCTTCACTATCTATCAAATGGACATCAAGAGTGCCTTTCTAAATGGTGCTCTCGATGAGGAAGTCTATGTTAAGCAGCCTCCTGGCTTTGAGGATCCAAAGCATCCTCACTATGTTTACAAGTTAAATAAAGCCTTATATGGTCTTAAACAAGCTCCTAGAGCTTGGTATGACACTTTGTTTACCTTCCTTCTTGACCATGGCTTTCGCAGAGGAACCATAGACAAAACTCTCTTCATATACAAGAAGAAGGCTGATGTTCTGTATGTTCAGATTTATGTCGATGACATCATCTTTGGTTCCTTATCTACCAAACTCTGTCAAAAGTTTAGCGCTCTTATGTCTAGCACTTTTGAAATGAGTATGATGAGTGAGTTAACCTTCTTTTTGGGGTTACAAATTAAGCAGCTTCCCACTGGAATATTTATCAATCAAGAAAAATATATTCGGGATATGTTGCATAAATTTGACTTCACCCATGTTACTCCAAAAAGAACTCCCATGTCCCCTCCTAATAATCTCCATGCTGACCCAAATGGTAAGTATTTAAATCCCACTCACTATAGAGGCATGATTGGTTCGCTGATGTATCTCACAATGAGTCGCCCAGACATTATGTTTGCAACATGCCTCTGTGCTCGCTATCAAGCCTCTTCTCGTGAGTCTCATCTTCTCGCTGTCAAGCGTATCTTTAAATATCTTAAGGGTACACCCACGCTGGGTCTATGGTACCCCAAAGATTCCAACTTTGAATTAGTTGGTTATTCTGACTCTGACTATGCTGGGTGCATGCTTGATCGCAAAAGCACCAGTGGAGGATGTCAACTGTTGGGGGGGGGGGAAGCTGACTAGTTGGACTAGTAAAAAGCAAAATAAAGCAATGGAGAGCTGAAAGTCTTCATCTAGTCCAGTAGCAAATGGCTCTGGTAAAGACTTCTTAAATCCGTTGATGGCTGACAGTTTGCCAAAAACTGTAGTCAGCGACCAATGTTAGTTGTGAAGTCGCTGACAAAACATTAGACATGCTGAGCATCTTCCAGCATGTGGTCTTTCCAAATAATTAAATGTTCTCAGCATTCAAACTTCTTTTCTCAAAAGGGTGCTGAAGTAAAAGGCATTTAATTATATTAAATATCTTTCTTAAACAATAAAATTCTTATTTAATAAAACATAGGATATTTTCGAAACTAAGTGTTTTCAAAGTAACTATGTGGGTGACGTGGCAAAATTTTGAACCACATGTTTTATAAATCCAAACTGAAAAGTCACCTCGATTTTTTCCTTGATCACGTCATTTGTCTGTATATGACAGTCTGATTGACAGGTTACGTCTGTCAATACGGCGCACACTCAAGTATTTTTGAATAAAATTTCTTTTCCTTTTATTTAAACGTTACTCACATCTAATTTTATATATATATATATATATATACCATTTTATTTATAAAACAGTTGTTGATTACAACTGTTATTCAAAAGGAAGAGAGAGAAAATCCCTTTTGTCCTTCCACTCAACCAATCATACCCTATATATATACAGCCTCACTTTCACACACCAGTTTTCACGCTTTCATAAACTATTCATTTTCTCTCTAATCAAATATCTCTCTCTCCTTCTGTTCATCTTCTTTCATAAATATCTTCATCTTCTTCGATCAATTTCTCAAATATATCAATGGCATCTTCATCCGAAATTCCTCAATCTACTGAAGGTGTTGAAATTCCTTCTTCTTCAACACCTACTATTCAAAACCCCTCAGTTCCTGAACAACCTGTTCAAGAACCAGTCACTTATCTAAACTCTCATGAATATGTGCCAGTAAACGTGACCAAATCTTCTAAAGTCTCATTTCCTCCCTCAAAGATGATTGTCAAATCCAACAATCATCTTGGCACGTCTGAAGTACCAAAAGGTACAAAAGGATATACGCCAATGCTGGATTTCATCTACGCATCTCCTGCAAACTATTGCATCATGGCGGACCCAGAACAAATTTTTTTCCATCTTCTTCGTGAGTTCTGGTGGACTTGTGAGTATGATGATAACTCAAAGTCCATTACTGGCACAGTCCGCCAGGGGGAGAAAACCATTACAATCACTCCGGCATCTCTTCGCCAAACCCTAAGGTTTCCACAAGAAACAAATGAAAATAAATTTGTGGAGCCAGTTGGTGAGAATGAATGGAAGGCTTGGTTGCCATCCATTGGATATAATTATAATTTGATTAATCCTCTAGCGATCCCAAGCAATCCTTTAAAGCAAAATTTACCTGGGATCTGGAGGGTACTGTTCACTCATGTGATTCAGTGTATGGGAGGTAATTCTGGTTCCTACAATCAAGCATCATCTACTTCGATGCCAATAATTCATGCTCTCGCTGAAGGGAGATTTGTGGATTAATACAAGTGCTATTGCTATTACACACAACCCTGTTCAGCACTCTAAAACTAAGCATATTGATATTCGATATCACTTTATTCGTGATCATGTCATGAAAGGTGATATTGAAATCTATTTCATCCCAACTGATGATCAAATCACTGATATTTTCACTAAACCATTGGATGAAACTAGATTCAAATTGGTTGTCAGCAAGTTAGGAATGCTGAATGGGGAATCAGCGACATGATTTGACATGTATGTATGCTAACTCAGCGAGTTTAAGTCTGTCTTACTCGCTGAACCTAAAGCAATGAAGAGCTTAAAGTCTTCATCTAGTCCAGTAGCAAATGGCTCTGGTAAAGACTTCTTAAATCCGTTGATGGCTGACAGTTTGCCAAAAACTGTAGTCAGCGACCAATGTTAGTTGTGAAGTCGCTGACAAAACATTAGACATGCTGAGCATCTTCCAGCATGTGGTCTTTCCAAATAATTAAATGTTCTCAGCATTCAAACTTCTTTTCTCAAAAGGGTGCTGAAGTAAAAGGCATTTAATTATATTAAATATCTTTCTTAAACAATAAAATTCTTATTTAATAAAACATAGGATATTTTCGAAACTAAGTGTTTTCAAAGTAACTATGTGGGTGACGTGGCAAAATTTTGAACCACATGTTTTATAAATCCAAACTGAAAAGTCACCTCGATTTTTTCCTTGATCACGTCATTTGTCTGTATATGACAGTCTGATTGACAGGTTACGTCTGTCAATACGGCGCACACTCAAGTATTTTTGAATAAAATTTCTTTTCCTTTTATTTAAACGTTACTCACATCTAATTTTATATATTATTATATATATATATAACCATTTTATTTATAAAACAGTTGTTGATTACAACTGTTATTCAAAAGGAAGAGAGAGAAAATCCCTTTGTCCTTCCACTCAACCAATCATACCCTATATATATACAGCCTCACTTTCACACACCAGTTTTCACGCTTTCATAAACTATTCATTTTCTCTCTAATCAAATATCTCTCTCTCCTTCTGTTCATCTTCTTTCATAAATATCTTCATCTTCTTCGATCAATTTCTCAAATATATCAATGGCATCTTCATCCGAAATTCCTCAATCTACTGAAGGTGTTGAAATTCCTTCTTCTTCAACACCTACTATTCAAAACCCCTCAGTTCCTGAACAACCTGTTCAAGAACCAGTCACTTATCTAAACTCTCATGAATATGTGCCAGTAAACGTGACCAAATCTTCTAAAGTCTCATTTCCTCCCTCAAAGATGATTGTCAAATCCAACAATCATCTTGGCACGTCTGAAGTACCAAAAGGTACAAAAGGATATACGCCAATGCTGGATTTCATCTACGCATCTCCTGCAAACTATTGCATCATGGCGGACCCAGAACAAATTTTTTTCCATCTTCTTCGTGAGTTCTGGTGGACTTGTGAGTATGATGATAACTCAAAGTCCATTACTGGCACAGTCCGCCAGGGGGAGAAAACCATTACAATCACTCCGGCATCTCTTCGCCAAACCCTAAGGTTTCCACAAGAAACAAATGAAAATAAATTTGTGGAGCCAGTTGGTGAGAATGAATGGAAGGCTTGGTTGCCATCCATTGGATATAATTATAATTTGATTAATCCTCTAGCGATCCCAAGCAATCCTTTAAAGCAAAATTTACCTGGGATCTGGAGGGTACTGTTCACTCATGTGATTCAGTGTATGGGAGGTAATTCTGGTTCCTACAATCAAGCATCATCTACTTCGATGCCAATAATTCATGCTCTCGCTGAAGGGAGATTTGTGGATTATAGACAGCTGATCTTCAATGATATGAATAATAAGATCAGCATGAACAACAGATCACATACAGTGCCTTTTACAAGAATCTTTTCTCTTATCTTCAAGGAGGCGCTGGGTGCTGAATATGTGCTGCCAACTGCCACCACTATTCCAACAGCAAGGGTTGGAAACAATGTTTACAAGCAGCCTGCTGAATACTTGGTTGCTCGCCTCACTTCTCATATGAAAGAGGTACTCTTCTCTCTTAACTCTTCTTTATACCCGAAAGACAGCGACTGGGAGGCAGCACTTCCTTCTGATGAAGTGGCTGGTACAGTCGCTGTGGATGCTAGAATGCCTTCTGAGGCTGGTTCGCTGGAAAACCCCCCAGCGACCTCCCAAGCCTCCAAAAAGACCAAAAGAAAATCTAAGGCAGCGTCCTCAACAACAAATATTCAATCTTCACCCTCCGTTGACATCTCAAAACGTAAGCGGAGTGTATCAAAGGGCAAACCAAAGGTTAGGAAGTCTTCTGTGCCCACGGACATTAGTACCCAAGCCACCCTATCAACAGCCTTCCAACAGGCTGTTGACGAGTTAAATGGGAATAGCAGGCAGCCGCCTCAAACTTCTGTAGGCGAGGTTGGTGAAGATATTGGGTCACCCCAACCCACTAGAGGTCAAAGTCCAACCCCACCAAATACTTCCCCTTCTTCTCTAAACCCTTCTGAGTCGTTGTCAGCAGCCAGATCACAGGTGATGCTAGAGACAAAAAATTCTAGGGCCGATGAGGTCTTGGTGGAACAACACACTGAGACTGAGGCACCCATTAACCCTTCCCCCATTTCTATAGATGTCTCGGAAACTGCTTGTGCAGGGACCGAGACCAATGTTGTTATGTCAGAGGCTGAGACTGATGAAGATCTGGGCAGCGAGTTTATCCAAGAGGATGATGGAGCTGAAATTACACTCGCTGCCACAGCAAAAATAGAAGAAGAAGAAGAAGAAGAATGAGTGATCAGTGGGTATCTTGATACTGAAAGGGGTTATCTATTGATTTCCTCTCCTCCCACTGAATTTGATGATTCTCCAGCTCCTTTGTCAGATATGCCTCCTCCTCTTTCTTTCTCTCCAAGGCCCACTATTTACCATGAGCCCACTGGTTTCTTTGGAGAACACTTTTTCGCACCACCTTCCGGGCAAGAAGCCACTACTCTCCAAATGCCTTCTCCCGAGGAAAAAATGCTTCAAAGAATTAAACTTTGTCAAGTTCAAGGATGAAGAAATGATGTTTATGATGAAAATGAAGAAATTGATGATGATATTATCATGGAAGTTCCTCCATTGCATCACCCTGACTTCTTTGGGATTCCTTGCTCTAAGTATCCTGTTTCACTGAAGGATCTCAAGGTTCCCTCTCCTAACGAAGCTACCACTGCTTTCACTGCTATCAACTTGTCTGGTCTTGATTATGTTGAAACATACCAGTTGCAAGAAATTCTGAGAAGGGTGCAGATTTGTCAAAGCCAAGGAAATAGACATGGTTATTTGTATGCATGGCTGGTTGACAAAATGGCTGAAATGAATTTTGGTGCTTTGGCCAAGTTTCAAGAGTTGGCAGCTGGAAATGATGACTTGAAAGATGAGCTGGCCACTCTTCAAGGAATGGTGTTTGGAATTACAAAGAATCAAGTCACTAACACTAGGTCCAATGAGCAGCTGTTTAAAAGAAATCAAACTCTGTTACATGAAAGTTTGAAGAAGGTCAGCACCTCCAATTCTCAAATCTCTGCCTCGCTGGACAAGTTAAAAGAGGAAGTAGCTAAGTCAACGAAGGCCCCTGAACTGCCTGGACTTATACCAGTACTCCAAGAACTTTCCCAATCAAATATTCTATTCACTGCACAACTTCATAAGCTCACTCACACCGTTTCCTTCTTCTCCAAACAACAAGATGATTTTCTCACCACTCTCACCAAAGAAATCTCATCACTCAAAACCCAATCTTCTCAATCTACAACTCCTTCCTCAGCCGCCGTTGACAGAAAACTCTTGGAAGACTCTGTCAGCAGGCAGAAGAAACTCGAAGAAGAGGTTGGCAACCTCAAAGGAATGCTGACAGAAGTGCTGGGTCTCCTCAAGAAAGACAAAGTGGAAGTAGCTAGTTCCTCGGTTGCTTCCAAGGGGGAGAATGACGCTGAGGAGGGCCCAGCAGCACAAAATGATGTACAAGCTGATAAGGTTGTTGAACCGGCAGCAAATGTTGAGGGGGAGCAAACTGAAAATGTTACAAGTGAAAATGCTCCCCAAACTGAAAACGCTGAAAGTACTGAGAAGGTTGTTGAACCGGCAGCAAATGTTGAGGGGGAGCAAACTGAAAATGTTACAAGTGAAAATGCTCCCCAAACTGAAAACGCTGAAAGTACTGAGAAGGTTGTTGAACCGGCAGCTGAGAGTTTAAATGTTACAAGTACTTATGCTCTCCAAGATGAAAATATTGATATGGCTGATAGGGTTGTTGAACCGGCAGCTGAGAGTTTAAATGTTACAAGTACTTATGCTCTCCAAGATGAAAATATTGATATGGCTGATAGGGTTGTTGAACCGGCAGCTGAGAGTTTAAATGTTACAAGTACTTATGCTCTCCAAGATGAAAATATTGATATGGCTGATAGGGTTGTTGAACCGGCAGCAAATGTTGAGGGGGAGCAAACTGAAAATGTTACAAGTGAAAATGCTCCCCAAACTGAAAACGCTGAAAGTACTGAGAAGGTTGTTGAACCGGCAGCCGATAAATGTTACAAGTGAAAATGCTCCCCAAACTGAAAACGCTGAAAGTACTGAGAAGGTTATTGAACCGGCAGCTGAAGTTGAAAAGGAAAAGATTGAAGCTGAAGTTGCTAAGGTTGTGCCAGCAAAACCAATGAATGTTTCTTCTTTCAAGCCTACTCCTGAATTCCATGCTGCTCTTGAAAAGAAATATGCTGATAAGGGTAAGGCAGCGATTGCTGAAAAGAGTAAGCCACCCAAAGTTCCCACCACAGCAAGGGAACAGCAAGAAAAGCTAATGGCTGGAGCTTTCCCCAAGCCAACAGCATCTCAAAAGACAACTGCTGAACTTACTCCTGAAGAGGTTGTACTTCAGGAGGAGCTAAAAATGAAAAAAAAAGAAGATGAGCTCTCTAAAAAATTTATAAGTGAGCAGGTTGTGGGTGAAGAGTTAAAGGATGCTGATGGTGAATTTAAGATGTTGGCTCAGCAGACAAGTGGAATTGAAGCATTAAGGAAAAAGGAGGAAGAGTTCTTTGCCAGAAAAGCTCAGTTGAAGAAAATTTTTGACGAAGGCAAAGAACGCTACCTTAAGTCAAGGGAGATAAGGCAAAGGAAAGAGGAGATCTTGTCAGTCAAGGTTACTCTGACCAATCAAGGGATGAATCTTCATCTCCAAAGACAAGGAGTGGGCAAGCTGTATACACTGAAGGCTGTTACTAAAGACACTCTTGGCCCAACTGAGTGGATCAAATTTATAAGCTGATAAAAGATAAGACTGCAGTCAGCTACAAGCCACTCATTGAGCTAGCAGGAGAGCAAATAAAGAAAGTGTG
Source organism: Erigeron breviscapus (assembly GCA_034093135.1). Lineage (NCBI taxonomy): Eukaryota > Viridiplantae > Streptophyta > Magnoliopsida > Asterales > Asteraceae > Erigeron > Erigeron breviscapus. The sequence continues at coordinate 136,116,606 of CM067167.1, forward strand.
TGCTATGGAAAAGAAGTATAAAATTAAAGACTCTCTGCTCAGCTCAGCGAGACATCCATTCCCTCATCCTCCTCCTCAGCAACCAAGATCCGGAGTCAAGAGATTAGCTTCTGGATCCCAGGTTTCTCAGCTCCCCACTATACTCAGAATGGTTCCCAAGACTGATATAGATGAGGAGCCGCTGCTAAATTTAAAGATGCCTTCCAGAACTCTTTTTATGGAAGGTACTTATGATGGGAAGCTGGGAGGTTTTTGTTTTTGCAATGTCCATGGTCATGAGCTCTTCTTCAGGACCAATGAGATTGGAATTGCTCCCTCTTCCTTCCTTCTAAAAATAAGGAAGTATTGTGCTCAGACTTCCATTGATCCCAATTTCATAAAGCTGATCGATCAAGAGCTGATGAAGCCTGAAAGACAAAAAGATGAAGCATTCATTAAGGCCAAGCAAGAGTCTCTGTGGGATTAAGTAGTCTTATAATTTTTGTGATGCTGTTTATTGTAAAGGTGTTTGTCATATATATAATATCAGCATTCCCTCATTCTACTTGTTATACTTGTAAGTTCAAGTCACTTCTACTCAGCTAAGTCTCCTCAGCGAATAGGGGGAGATTATTGAGTCATGGATTCGCTGAAAGACTCAGCGAGAGACTTTGTCAGCGAGCTGTCAGCGATCAACTATTATCTTCGAGTTAAAGGATAAGTTCAATGACTCACCGCCATGTTTTGTATGTCAAATATGGGCGGGAAGATGAAGATAAGGAGACTGGTCCCCAAGGACACGTGTTGATAGATCAGAATGAAGACATGTGACCTTGTACCATTTTGGTACTAAGGCGTTTCTCTTTCATACCGTTTTGGGAAAGAAACAAGATGGTAACAAGAGATTCCTGAAGACCAGTCTTACACACCAATAGATGGTTGACAACCTTCATGTGTCAACATCTATTGGGTTGTCATGTGATGTCTTTTCTCTCCTATATAAAGCATCACTTGACCTAGCCGCAAAAGTGTTGGTGTGTGCCATATTTACACTTAGTGTGTTTTTCTCTCTTTGTATAATTGTTAAGTTTTTAGTGTGTCAAAAATTTAACAATATTTTCTCTTTTCTTTCTTTGTAAACCGACCATGTATTCATCGTTTAATCAATACTACTTATGATTAAACTTCTTTACTTCTTGTCTTATGTTCTTAGTGTAATTTACATTAGTTGTTAAACTACATAATCTGTGCAAACTTGGGACTTTCATGTCTATACTCTCGCGGAATCAATTCGTGATTGTGATGTGCATGGAAATCACCTATTATGTATGTTCCCTTTGAGTATACCAAGTCGAATCTCACTCTAGCTCTACATCCAATGCATTCCATGCTGCTTTTCCTAACTGGTTTGTGATTTGTTGCTAGAGTATCCATGTAAACATTCTTTCGTTCGCCAACTCTGTGACAAAGATAGTACTTTTGCCTTACTTTTCCAGACAAATTGCTTTTCTGGCTTCCTTTTCTGATTTCAAAACCAGCATAATAAGCATACTCTTGGTACATCCTCCGACAGTTATCAAGTGTTCCATAGTTTTTTCCAGGCACTGGTTGTCGTTTGTAATCAACTATTGGCACAAAGAACTGCGATCCATCTGGTGTTTGAAATGTTTGTGTAACATTTGTTTTAGGTGTCTTTTTCAACACATTAACTGTATGAAAATATACAGGTCAAAAACAATAGATTCAATTACGCAGTTTGATATAGTTAAATAAATATATGATAAAATTAAAAATAACGAAGAAAATAGATTAAAATTACCGGAAAACGAAGTTGAATTATCTGTATAGTTTTCTCCATCCGAAAATATCTCTCCTTCACCAACCGAATTGGATGATGATGT
>CM067167.1:136123485-136125011 GCA_034093135.1 Erigeron breviscapus
GGTTGTGTTTTCGTTAAGTATTACTTATACATTAGGATAGACGTACATACATGGAAGTCGGTTATGCCTTCCTTTGGGTTTTAGATGTGGTGGGAAGGCTGCGGGTGACCCTATACATAAGCATCTGGGACTTGAAGAAAGTAGAATCCTCTGAAGTATATGTACGTATAGTTGGTTTATATTGTGATTAGTGGCTCATGTTTTGTTGATTACTGATCGTTGGCTTTTGGTTGTCATACATCGATTCTGGGTTATGTTTGAAGAAATATTGATTGTTGGCACAGGTTCATTGTACATTGATTGTTGGTTCATGAGCATGCATTTACATTTGATTGTAAGCATTGCATACATTGTTGATGAGCCCTCGGCAGGGGATTGCCGACATCCTGGTGCATAGATGTATGCACCCGTTAGGGATGTAGTTCCTGACCCCGAGTATATAGACATATATATCTCGATGTTTTTGAGATACAGCCTTGTTCATTGCTATGACAGAAGGGTATCGTTGCATTGGTGACTGCGTTCACGCATAGGATAGGCATGTTGGCTTATTCATGCATTTGGCACTTACATTGATTCATACATCATTTGTGCCTTCTCATTACACTCTTATTGTCTTGTGTAATCCTGTTGCTGGACGATATTGTGTTGCTTAGAGGCTTGCTGCAAGTCATGCCTAGCCTCTATTCGTATATTGTGATTATTGTTGATGGTTCTTTATGGACCATTACTACGAACTCACCAACCTTGTGTTGACTATGCTTAGTACACTTTTCAGGTAATCAGGTTCTCCCCGGACGTGGTGTTTAGTTGCTTGCTTGCGGTCTAACCCGGACTTGGACCTCATGGATCAAGGATTCATTGACCCTCCTTTTGCATTACACTTAGGGTCGTTTGCCATCTTTGGATGTATTATGTTAACTTTGATGGCTATTTGCTCCTGTTGTATTTTGTTACTTGTTTTGCTATGTTTTGGATTCACCGAATCTATATTTGCATTTAGATTGTTCTATTGTAATTCCACCGGGTGCTATGTGTTTCCGTGACATTTCGAGCTCCGGCTTGGGGTGTTACACATTTCGGGTCAAATTCGGGTTGGAGACTAGGTGAAGGTTTTGGTAAGTCAAATTCATCCCACTTACACCTATTTATGTTTGTTTATGCATTCCTAGTCATCTTGAACAATTGCAAGTCTTGAATCGAGTCAAAAGACGATTTAGGTCAAACTAGGGTTTCGATTAGGGTTGAAACGATTTGATATGATTTTGATGTTTTGGGTCGGATTTGTGGATTGGGTTATGTTTATTTATGGTTAATGGTGTCTATTTATGCTTCACATCAAGTTACAAATTCCTACAAATCGATTTGGGTTGGTTTGGGTCGAGTTTTAGGGTTTTGGTTTTGGTCCTTGCACTTGCTGGTGCTGCTGCTGCTGGTCAGATTGGAGCCACTGCGGCGCAGTGGCTTGGGCCTAGCCCACTGCGGCGCAGTGGCTAGGGTCTGGTCTTGTTTGGGTCAGCCCACTG
>CM067167.1:136136883-136159551 GCA_034093135.1 Erigeron breviscapus
CTTCGGTTCACAACGTGTCCCAGAAATTGGACTTGACGGAGCCAAAATTCACACTTAGAAAACTTAGCATATAGCTTCTCGTCCCTAAGTAGCTGCAAGATTATCCTCAGGTGCTTCTCGTGCTCCTCCTTGCTTCTAGAGTATATCAGAATGTCATCGATGAACACTATGACGAACTTATCCAAGTATGGCCTGCAGATCCTATTCATTAGGTCCATGAAAACGGCTGGCGCATTTGTAAGACCAAATGGCATCACTAGAAACTCATAGTGCCCATAGCGAGTTCTGAAAGCCGTTTTAGGTACATCTTCTTCTCGTACCCTCAACTGGTGATAGCCGGACCTAAGGTCAATTTTCGAGAAATGAGACGCTCCTTGCAGTTGGTCGAACAAATCGTCTATTCGCGGCAGCGGGTACCTATTCTTGATCGTCAATTTATTCAACTCTCTATAGTCGATGCACATTCTCAAAGACCCATCCTTCTTCTTGACAAAGAGAATCGGCGCACCCCAGGGCGAAGAACTAGGTTGGATTAAACCTTTATCAAGCAATTCTTGCAATTGCTCCGAGAGTTCTCGCATTTCGGAGGGCGCTAGTCTGTACGGTGCTTTAGCCACGGGGGCTGCCCCGGGAACTAGATCGATAGTAAACTCTACTTGTCTCGCTGGGGGAAGTCCAGGTAGTTCGTCCGGAAACACATCTAGAAAATCTCTAACCACCGTTACCTTGAGAGGATCCTTATCCTTTCACTCGCTTATCCACTACTTGTGCCAAGTATGTGTGGTATTCCTTCCGTAGGTACTTCCTCACCTTCATGGATGACACCAACTTAGGTTGGACTCCCGCCTTATGGCCTTGAACTATTAGCACCTCACCGCTATCTAGGGGAATCTTAATGATCCTTTCATGGCAAAGTATTTCAGCACGCATTTTCGACAACCAATCCATTCCTACTATCGCATCAAAACTTCCTATTTCTATGGGAATCAAGTCTATACTATAGTCCTTCTCATCTAAAGTTAACTTACAATCAGCAATAATTTCCTTAGCCTTGTACTCGTTTCCATTAGCATATTCAACATAATAAGTTTCCTCCAGTTCACTAGGTTTCTTATCAATCAATTCTTTAAATTCAAAGGAAATAAAACTTCTTTCAGCTCCAGAATCAAACAACATAAATGCATAAACATTATTTATTGGAAACGTACCTACGATGACATTAGGGTCATCACGTGCCTCATTCGCTCCCATGGCATACACCCTTCCTCGGGCTTGACCTCCTTGATTCCCACGATTTCCTTGGTTAACGTTGTTGCCTTGATTCCCAATATTAGCTTGATCCCAACATTTCCTCGGTTGACTTGGTTTCCATTGTTTCCTCGGTTTGCTTGGTTCCCGCGATTCCCAACATTCCTAAAGTTGCCACGGTTACCATTTCCATTTCCACGGTTGCCTTGTGCTCTCCTCAACCTAGGACAAGCATTTCTCCAATGATCCGTACTTCCACATTCGTGACATCCTCCTCGTTGTCCTTCATTTCTTGGCCCGCTTCGGCAGTGAGTAGCAAGGTGACCCATGCGGTTGCAAGTTGTGCAACGCTTGCATTCACCCAAGTGACTATAACCACATCGGTTGCACCTTGGGGGCATGCCACGATATGGATTGGGGTTAGCATCCACAACCCCATAGTTTCTCACAATCTTTTGCCTCTTATCCGGCCCATTCCCTTTTCGATCGCCAAACCGATTTCCTCCACCTTGTCTCGAACTTGATTCACCTCTCGTGTACTTCCCACGCCTAACCAAATCGTTTACTAGTCTGGTTGCCAAACTTATAGCCTGCTCCAGAGTGGTAGGACTTGCTGCAGTGACCATCAACCTAACTTCAGGTGCCAATCCATAGATAAACCTCTCGACCTTCTTAGCCACAGGGGTTACCATCTCTGGCACCAACACGCTCAACTCGTGAAAGCGGATCACATAGGCCTCCAATTCCAGTCCTCTCATGGCGTGGTTCCAGAATTCCATCTCGTTTTGTACCTCTTCTCGTGGACAATACTCACGCTTCAACTCGTCTTTAAACTGCTCCCAAGTCAAAGCATTGACTGCTGCAGGACCTCTAGTAGTCGCTTGGAGATTCCATCAAGTAAGAGCTCTTCCCTGAAGCTTACTAGCAGCAAACTTAACACGGTCAGCCGGTGCACAGGTAATGATGTTCAAGTTGGCTTCCATGCTTTGGAACCAAGTAAGCAATGCAACAGGACCTTCTGTCCCATGAACTCCTTGGGATTGCAAGACGTGAAAGCCTTGTAGGCATTCCTGTCAATAGCATTTTCCCTCCATCTTGTCTTCTAGCCGTGTTGAGTGTAGCGGTCACATTCTCCGCAATTTGGGTGGCAATGTTTGGCATGGCGGCATTGATCTGTTGAGAGATAAGCTCGGCTAACTCGGCTCTTCGCTGGGCCTCTTCACTCGTTTCTCCTCCGGTCCTTCGTGGTGCCATGTCTCTACAAAGGATAATATAGTTTAGTTATTCGTTATTGAATCATACTACATAAACTCGACTCACGACTTCTTGATCTCACACGAGTATATCTAAAGTTATTTAGTGCATAGAGGGTTCGTTTGCACCCGTATGTATATGTATATCCCGACTCATATTCCTTTTTATAATTACGACTCACTTGTCATTATGAGTAAATAAATGGTTAGGTAATTTCTAAAATTAATCAACCATGCTTTCTAGGTTAATTAAGAGAATACAGAATCTGTGTACGAACTTGGAGCACGTAAAAGTGGCTTAAGATGGACGATCTGGGCAAAACTCATAAAATATGAAACGTAGCCCTGTGAGTTAAGTTTCACCTCCAATTGGAATCAGGTCAAAAGACGAAATAGAACTCCAGATATGGCCGTTCTACTAAAAGTGGTCCGAACTGATTTCCTGCTGTAACTATAACTTTTATAATAGAGATAACTTTATCACAACAAGGATAGAACATCATGTAACCATAGAAAGGCATCAAACTTACATATATATCATTCAATATGAGTTCACAAAATTGCTACATGCCAAATACTATGTGATCATCGTCACACAAAAGCTAGAAAGTTCAAGAAAGTGAAACAAAGTACAAACTTTCATACATCGAATAAGTTCATAAATAAAGTAGCTCTTAGGTTTACTTCCTAAGCATGAGAGCTATTACGAGAGTGCAAAAAGCCGTAAGCACACATCCCATAATGAATATCACCTCATTAACTCTTCGGACTTCTGATATCGCCAAGCTCGCATAGTCTCCCGTTCGATCCATAACTCCTAAGGCCCTTTCCATCATCACCTCTTGAGTCCTTACCCTTACTCTAGCATCCCTTAACCCGTTAGCTATTCCCCACACCCTCTCCCTTTCTTCACGAGTCATACCAATGGTAGGTGGAGGGGGTACTCCATAGACTGGGCGGTGTGGCTCCTCTCCTTGACGCCTATGTCCGAGATGGTACCAGGGATGATCACGAGGAAGACGCGGCTGAAAGTAGGGATCTTGGGCTGGAAATCTCCCATCGCTTAGGTTCATGGGTGCATCTTGCCTCGGCGGAGTAGGTGCTCTAGGGGCAGGTGGTGATGGTGGTGGCGAGGGTGAGCGACGTTCAGGTTGGCTAGGGGCAACACTCCTAGCATTATCGTCTTCCGATGGGTCTTCCATTGGATCGGTCTCTTCTTCTTCTTCTTCTTGGAGTGGTTGGGGAGGTTGCTCTTGCTCTAGGCTTCTCCTTTCTTCCTCTTCCAAGTAGTCCACAAATCCGTACAAGTTCCTTGGTCTAAGGGCTGATCTGGAAGCTCCACTTGCTCGTGACATGATGTTCCTACACAAGTTTCACAAAGGCGTGAGATGACGACTTGACTCGACGCTTAGACGACCATGGACGACCGACTTAACCATTGACGACCCATATGGCAACTTACGGACAGCAAGACGACTCGACGGACCATGAGACGACCTTAACCATTTGACAAGCAACCAACCAACTCGACCAACGACTCACAAGCTTAACAACCAAACAACGACATGACCATTCACAACCGACGACCAACCCGACTCGCACGACCGACATAACCATTTATAATTAAAGTAATGACTAGAATTCAACTTGTGCATAGCTCTCATGTATTATATCTAAATGGACAGTAATGCTAGCCAAGTGGGGGTATCAACTAAGGGTTCTAATAGGTAATGCAAACATTGGATTTGGTTATGTATCTTTTGCACCAAGAATCGTTTTTAAGCTTATTTTCAAAAGACTCATTTTGAATATCCCTTAGACAATCATTTCGATCATTCCATATTAAATTTTTAGTTAGGCATAGTTGATCAGGCTATGCATAAGTAAAACAAGAATACTTTATGATCGACTCAACTGTTTAAGAAATATTCGACTCGTTTGAAAATACGTAGGTTATAGCAAAAATTCTCTATAACCTTGCATCTCTGATACCATTTTTCTGTAACACCCCGACTATAGCGGAAACACGAGATGCCACAGAACGACATGGTACAAAAGATTTAAGTAATAAAACATCAACATAAAGTTTCAAATGCCATTCAAATTTAAAAGGTTACAAGTTCAAGTTGACGTTTAATAAACATTACATAACCAAATTCATAATTAAAAGATCAATGTTCGCATTACTAGTCCAACATGCAACAAATAAACACATCGTCCAAGGAGCGGTCCAAAAGCTAACTTACTGCCCTAGACCTGAAAAGCATGAAGAAAAAGTGTCAACTACGAGAGTTGAGTGAGTTCATAGGTTTATGCTAACAACACATATAGATTTAATCCAATTCAAGAAATAATATGTCATAAAATTTCTAAGAATTCCATCATACTGTCCATACCCAAACCGTATGTTCAATCAATAATTTCCATCCATAATATAATATCAATACCTCTGGGTCAATGGTAAGACTACCATGACATAAATCGATGAGATGTTCTTGAGCCACTACTAAGACCGGTTATGTCCCAATAATCAGATATAATGTCCCAAATGATAAGATAATGATAAGCACATGCTGTCAAATCACGTGCATAAAGATAACCAAGGGTCGTGCCATGGAGACGCCCATAAATATATAGTAGTTAGAGCACCGCGAGGCCAGACTGGCGATGAAGGTGGCCACCAAGGCAGACCAAACATCCCACCGTTACCTATAATAGTGGATGAGGTGACAAGTCCTAGTTGCGCAACCCTCTAACTACAGGCCTCAAATGAGTTAATAGTAGTGTACAGGGGACCACCGTTTGACAGTACTTCAAGCTCATCATATAACATATAACACGTTGAACATACAATATAATTCCCATATCATTATCATTATTTCAAAGAATCATTTCATAAGAGAAAGTCATTTTATTTATCATGCTTTTCACCCCGAAAGTAAACACATAAAAGAGTTTGAAAGGGGGCTATGACTCACTTGATTAGAGAGTGAATAGGGGCTGATCAAACGTGATTCCTTCGCTTAGATTTGTTGCGCCTCAAGCAAGCCTAAACCATAACGTATATATTCGGCGTAAGTTCGCGTGACATGAACTAGAGAGCTAGATCATGAGATGTATACTAGTAGACTTGCCCATCTTTGGTTGTTATTAGATTATGGAATTTAAGTGCATTATGATGTTCTCATTGTTTGGGTATAAGGGATTTGGTGGTAAGAGTCGTTTTCTCATTATACGTTTTTGTACGTTTATTGAAATTTCGGTATTTGGCTTTGGTTTATATGATTTCCATTGTATACTTTGCTTAGTAATAATATTTGACATTAGTGGTCTTATAATATAAATATTTTATGTATATTTTCTGATTTGTAATTATATATTTAATTTAATAATATTTAATTATTTATTTATTCACTTTATTGATTTATTTGCTAAATAAATCCTTAAAAATACTTTTAAGTGTCATAATTGTCTTTATAAATTATGAATAATTTCATTTGAATTATCTTCTGATATATAAGCTTCTTAATTTATAATTTCATGATTTATACTTTTATTTATGTATTTCCCATTTATTTTAATGATAATTTTTAATTAATTATTTTTACTTAATTATTTATCTTTAAATTATGTAACACATGTCTCTTGCCTTTTAACTATTTTTCTCCAGTAGGTTTTAGTTATTTTTATCAATGGTTAAGATGATTTAACTTCATTCTTGATTTACATAATTTATTTATGGGATTTTTATGTCTTTTAATTACTATTTAAATTCAATAATTCATGGAAATTCTTAGAAATCATCACTAAACATTTTGGTCTAAAATCTCAGGCCTTTTAGGCAACTTTTATTCATACAAAATCATATCCATTCAACCTCTCTTGTGTCTTGCTTATTTTGAGGGTTTTATGATTAAAAATCGTTTACCGAAATAGTGATTTTAGCCTCATTTCTGAGCAATTAAAGTGCTTCAAAATGGATTTTCATTCTTGTTTCATTATTTCCAGAAAGTTCATCATATTTTGGTGTCCAAAATCATGAGAGTGGTGGTGGTGTGATATGTGCAATTTAGTGCTTTCGGTTAGTGATTATTTGACCCGAAAAGGTGGTTTTTGAGCTTGTTGTTGTCATGAACCAATAGATCTGAGTTTTGTGCTTTTATTTCAACATTTTTCCATTAGGTTTATCATATTTTCTTGGTCATAAGATTATGGTGCATGTGTGTGCTCAAAATGCATTTTTGCGTGTTTTCGGTTTGTGATTTTTAGCTTATTTTAACATGTTTTGATTCAAGCTTTATATCCTTGATATTTTATCAATTTTTCCAGAATATTAACACTAATATTAACATATTTTTCACTTATAACAAGTCCATATCCATCTCATAATCCAACAAAAGATCCAACTTTTCTTAAATCTAGCATATATGCATTCGAATCAACACTTTTTACTATCAACTTTTATAGATCTAACTTTCAACAATATAAAAACATCTTTTATATAAAAATCTCAGAATATACTCTTCAAAAATATACAAAAACATATAGATCTATCAACAAGAAAGTCACTTTAAAAGCTACTAATCTATAACCACACTTTTGGGTCTTAACTTGTTGAATCCTTGGATCTTTCTTCTTAGATTCGACATGCATGAGCATGGAAAGAAAGATCCTATCAACTTTGCCCTCATTAAGTGTATATTACAAAGAAACAAGAAGAAAGTATGAGTTTTTGATAAAACCTTTGAATATAAACAAAAACGAGATTAGATCTAGTAAAAAGGATGAAGATTATACCCTCTTGAACTTGGTTTGGATGATGAAAGAGGGCAGATTTTCGTGGCCTTCAAACCCTTATAATACCTTGAATCTAAGCCTAGAACAACCCTTGAACCTTGCTTGTATTAACCCTTTATTAATCTAACTTAAAACCCTTATTATTAGTAAGTGTTTACTTGATTTTTGATGGTGTTTTTCTTTGTTCTTGGTGGTGGCCAAAAATGAAGGAAAAAAGAGATGGAGAGTTTTTCTTGAGAGAAAAGAAGAGTGTGAAGAGTGTAAGTGTGTGTGTGAGTTCCAAGAGTGAAATGAAGTGTATGTAATTTGAAATGGTGTGTTGGTGTGATGGGGGGAGGGGCCGGCCTCATTAGGGCATGGGAAGGGTTTCTTTGTATTTTTTTTTATATAAAAATTATGTATATAAGGTGTATATATATTTGTTAGGTGTATGTATATGTATTTGTGTATGTATTATAAGGTAAATTGTATTAGTTTGTAGTATAAGTTGATGTTTATTCTAGCATGTGTATATATATATATATGTCGTGTATATGTGTGTGTATGTATATATTTTTGTATTTTTGATTTGTTACATAAGCCTTTATTTATAAACTTGTATTTATTTTAAGCATATAAATATATACTTGTTGTTATTTAACCACTTTTATGCACATATTAGTTTATAATTATACTTTGAGATGGAAATCTTTATTCTCATGTCATATTTACTTAAATTGGTTTGATGATTGATTTGTTGGACATTTATAAGGAATTTTTGATGGTTATCTCAACTTGTGAGACTTACATTATTATTTAGCTACTTTGATTGATCATCAATAAAATTTTGTTCAATGGTACTTTATAATTCACATTTAGAATTGAACAATAGCTTTAGATTGCTAGTTTAGGGGCATTATCTACTACCTTCAAGTATAACTATGGCTTGCGGTATCATAGGCAACATAACTAGCACATATATCATATTTAAAAAGTAGGGTTGTTACATTTGCACTGGACAGACATATGCTAGAACAATTATGGAATGATCTCAAGTCCAGAACTGGTGATCATTCCAAGGGGGAAAAGTCGTCCGGTGACCAAAAACAAGTGACACTGAAGCATTTGGCACAAAGAGCATTTGGCACTGAAGCCACTATGCTGTCTAAAGAAGCTGCTGGTACTGAAGCCAGTGAGCCCCAGTTTGAGTCTTTCCCAGATATACCAACTACTCTGAAAGCTGTTAAAGGAAAAGAACAAAGGGTATCTGGAGAAGAAGAGCAAACTGCTGAAGAATCATCAGAGTATCCTACTGCTGATGATGAAACTTCTAAAAAGCTTGAACAAGAATGCATCATGATTGAAATCTTCAAGAGAAATCAAAAAGATGAACTGCTGGCCCATCAAAGGGAGATGGCAAGTATGGGGACTCTGGACTCTTACAATGCTGGCAGGTTAGGCATAAATATCGATGTTTACAAAAAGATGAAGGAAGACCCCAGAGTTCATCAATGTCTGAATGCATTGAATGATGTTCATATACGCTCTTTTTACGCCGAAGAAGAACAGATCTATGATTCTATAATTTATGGCGTTAGTGTACCAGAACTCATCAGGCAGAGGAAGGAGGAACTGGTGATGCTCCAGAGGAATAAGGAAGAATGCTAGTGCTCTGGAGTTAGAGTACAAAAAGAAACTGACTGGCTTACCAAAACTGACTGCCAAACAGATCAAAGCTATTAAAGATGCTGATGTAAGCAGATTCATTCCCCTGGACACTTCTCTGAAAATTAATCATCAACAACTCCAGTCTGCTGTTGAGCAAAAGAGAGTGTCAAAGGAAACTGAAGCATTGATCCAGACAAGCCAAATTGAAAGACAAGTATAATGAAATGTTAAATTTCAGGGCTGATGCTAGACGGATCACTGGTGCAGAAATCAAGCTTGCTGGTAATCATGAAGGTATGTCCAAGTTTGAAGTAAAGTTGACCAGGGAAGGTAACTTTACTGATGAAAGAAAGAGTACTTCAGTCCAAGCGTTTGGATGGAGTGAACTGAAGGAGATTGCTTTAACGTTCAGGGGGAAGACAAATGTGTCGACTGATGTTAAAGCATTTCTGAAGAGGGTTGAGAAGGTATGGAGAAGAAAGCAACAGATGGAAGTTTCAATGGACATGAAATCGCCAGAATCAATACCATCTTCTCCATCACCAAAGAGAAAGGCTTCTGAAGATGCTCCAGGACAGACATCGAAGAGAAGGGCCTGACTCTTATCATTTACTTGTTGTAATTTATTGTTTGATGAAAATTGTAAACTATTTATCAGTTGATGTATGTAATATTAGTTGCAATTTTTGAATCATAAAAGTAAATGATCAGATTTAGTCTAAGTTAGAACTTAAAAGATGAAACTGAAAACACTCATGATCTATAAAGTGTTTTCCAGTAACTTAGATTTTCTTAGACTAAAATCAAACTTGTGTTTTTCAAGCATACAAAATTGTATAGATTTAAGCTTGAAAACACTTGCATTATTTCTAAACAAATAGGGGGAATTTGTTAGGTCCAGATTTACTGGACTCGCTCCAGACTCGACTACTGAAGCCTTACTGAAGATCTGTCCAGAAACGTGTTCTACTGGACCTACTCCAGACCTGGAATCTGGAGTCCCTCTGAAGATTTGTCCAGAAATAATGGAAGACCAGTGAGCAAATACTTGTATAGGAAATCTGGAGTATTCTCCAGATTAGCTCACTGGACTTCACCCCAGTCCAGATCTACTCTACTGAAGACGTTCTCACTGAAGTCAAAGACTGAAGTCAGAATAAAGAAGACTGAAAAATGGCGGAGTCCACTGGAAGTCTTACCAGATCTGTACACTGGAGGATTGTCAGTGTTCTAGACCTTACAAGTCTGAACACTAATATCGAGTAATTGACTTTTGCCTTTACACACTTTCCAAAGAACAATCCACTTGTTCTTTCCCAAAGTTTACATGAGGTTGATAGGATACATACTTATTTGTATTATCTTGATTCCGCACAACCTTGTATTTTATTTAACATCATAAATAAAATACACCATTGAAAAATACATAATGTTCCACTTTACTTATTTATTGCTTTAAGTCTTGTATTACTTTATTTATATACTTGCATTTATATTTAAGTAATACTAGTCCATTCTAGTGATTATTAGACTTGTTGTATTTTACACTTCTAGGTTAACCATCGTATTTAAGGGACTCACACATCTTATATATATAAATTATAACCTATAACTTAATTAATATCTAATTATATAGATGGATTGAGTGCCCGACATTTAACGACGCTTTAAACTCGAACATGACACTATAGGAGTCAAGGGTGGGCTCAAATGGAAGATTAACTCAACCCTAGACCTACGACAAAAAGGCTAGTTCAAACCAGAAACTGAACAGTACGGGGCAGCGTCTTGGATGGTGGCTGAGATTGGCCCGGCGTAAAGGACGGTAGATGGCGGCGTGTCAGACCGTCAGCCAGCCATGGCCTAGCGTCTCAGACGGTGAGACCCACTGTCTCGCACGGTGCCCTGGATTTGCAAATTTTAGCGTCTGGTCCACCGTAGGTCATGGGAAATCAGCGTGCAGCTAGCGTAAATGGTTTCTGGCTTATAGGGACCACCGTCTCATACGGTGGTCTCACCGTATGAGACGCCAAAACTGGAGCATGGGCGTCTGGGATGCTAGTGGTACCATCCAAGATGGTGGTTCTGCTTTGAGCAGATCAGCAGCAGCAAAAGTGTTAAAAGCTCGACCCAGTTGGCTTCAAAAACCCTAATTCGACCTCTGGACGTATCAAAGGGGTTTGCAACTCGTTTTTATACATGAGTAAGCATAATTGGACGTAAATATATGTAACCCACTTCACTAAAACATTCCATAACATCGAAAATCATGTCCAAGACCATTTTTGACCCATTTCAATTAACCACAAACCCTAAGTGACCTAAAAATTGGTTTAGGAGGGAACAAGACCCATTCAGAAGTATAATTAACTTATTTAGACTTGGATAAACATAATCCAAATTTAAATTCCCAATTTAAACATCAATCAAGCTCAAAAATCGGATTTGACCCCTTTTGAATGCTAACCCTAATTTTGACTAAATGAGTCTTTGACCCAAAATTTACCAAAAGCTCCCAAGATTTGACTTAATTACATGTTTATCAACGAAAAATGATGAATTTGAGGTGCATTTACTTACCAAAATCTTCCACCAAAATGATAAACCCGAAATTGACCCGTATTGAGTATTTCCTAGCACTTCAAGACCCAAACTTTTGATATGATGTTAAAATGATGATGATGATGAAAACCCCTAACAAAATCTTGCTTGAAACATTAAATTCGATGCATTTAATTGAGAGAGAGAGAGAGAGAGATGTAAGAACACTTGCAATAAGTGAGAGAGAGAAAGAAAGGGTGAATGAATGGATGAGAAGTGTAAGAATTTGGGTGGGGATAGGGTTGGGTTATCTTGATGGGTATGGGTAAGGGTAAGGGTCATGGGTTTGGATTGACCCATAGATTAACCAAGTCACAACTTTCTAATTTATTTATACTACAACTATCAACAAGCAAACAATCAAATCGACCACACACCTTTGACTAGCTCACGAACACAATTTAATTAAAACGATCATATATATATATTCACCTTGAACACAATTAAATCACAACTAAATTCGATCATATATTAATTAATTAATATTAATTAATCAAATATGCACACAATTAACGGGTCAACAAAAGTCAATTTTTACAAATGTTACACCAGCGCCGCTGGAGAGCCCCAGCGCCGCTCCTGGCCCAGAACCAGCGCCGCTCAGGGCTCCGTCAGCCCAGATTCGCGAAACTTCGTTTTCAGCTGTTTTTCAAGGAGATGTCGAGACCTAATTCGCTTCAAAGTGCAAAATCAAAGATGGGGACGACTCGGACAGAAGGGATGAAATTCACAATCCCGAGGCACCGGATGACGGGACACAGCTACCGCAAGCATCTGAAATCCAGGAAGTTTTCTTATTCCTTGCACTATTAACAATGAATATTTTTCATGTGCATTAGCTGATTTAGAGTCAAGTATTAATGTTATGCCTACTGTGATTTATGAGAAACTTACCCTATGTTTGCTAAAACCCGTTAACATGAGCATTCGGTTAGCCGATCAGACTTACCGACAACCCAAGGGGATTGTCGAACGAGTCCATGTCAGGGTTAAGGAATTAGAATTTTGGACTGAGTTTGTTGTGCTTGATTCGGTAAGTGAAGTAGTGACACCCCTAATTTTAGGTCGACCATTTCTGCATGCTGCGGATGCTATCATCCATGTTCTTAAACGTGAAATATCTTTATCAAATGGTCAAAATAGGATTAGAGTGTCTGAATTAGAAGAAGATAGTGACTTAATTAAGGGAGAATGTCTTAGGATGGAAGTGATAGATGATGACCAAAACCCTAATGGACAAGTAGACATGTCACTAAGAGAGGAAACCATAGAAACCAAACCTAAAAGGAAAATCTATTATGAGAGTTTCATGGAATTAAAGAATTGAAGGAGAAAGTATAGGAACAACTAAGAAATGGTAGAGAAGTAGCAAATAGAGTTAGGAGAATCCTAGGAAACATTAAGTGGGAAGAGCGTGTAGCCGACCTAGAAAGAGATAAGATGAATGAGATAATAGCTAGAGAACCAAATGGTAAGTTTTATGGTGACCCTAGCATTTTTCAGATTCCTTTCTACATTATCTCTAACTGTTTTGAGGATACCTACATAGACCTTAGAGCCACATCTAATATCTTGCCCATAGGAATTTACAAGAATAATTTGAGGAAATATAGAAATAGGGTAAAATGGGAAGATTTAGAGATTAGGTTAGTAGGAGGAGCCAAGGTTTTAACTAAAGGCTTCATAAGAAACTTGGTCATTAGGATAGAGGGATTGGACATCCCCACTGATTTCTTTATAGTTGAAGATGATTCAATTACTAGAGATCACGTGATTTTAGGTCAGCCATTCTTGCTTTCGGTAGGTTCATCGGTTAATGTGAAAGCAAAGAAGATAACCTTGACCATGGGATTTAACCAAGTAGTTTTGACTAAGGAGGAAATTAGTAAGACAAACCCCTTCGGGACTAGATGCAAAGCTAGGAGTTTTGCATGGGAAATTAAGAAAAGGAGAATCGAATCGCACCTAAAAGATACATCCGACCTTTACATTCGATTTCCAACGGGAACCGGCCCCCGGCCGACCCCGTATTCTTCCTCAACCTAAGCCGTATTTTTATTTTTATTTTTATTTTTATTTTTATTTTCATTTTTAGAAATATGTGACTAATTGCAATTAAGTGAATTGTTTTGAATTTTATCATTTGTGACCTATTTTATATGAGTATGTCTTTATTTCCATTTTATATTTTGATTGAAGTGTGCAGGAGTATTTAGCTTTGTATTCTGAAAAACCATGCACTTGGTCAAAAGCTAAATGTGAGGGAATGCCGGAAGCAAATCATGAAGGAAAATCAGACGTCGAAGCAAGTACAGGACTCGCAAGCGCCGCTAGAAGATCTCCAGCGCCGCTGGGAAAGCATCTGGGCTTCCCAGCGCCACTCCCTTACTTCCAGCGCCGCTGGACCTGCACCTGTGCAAGTCCAGCGCTCCAGCTTGGTCAGCGCCGCTCCCATCAGTCCAGCGCCGCTCCCAGCTAGCCAGCGCCGCTCCCACTTCCAGCCCGCACACCAGATCGCGAAAAATCAAAAAAAATCAGAAAAACCCAAAAATCCAAAAAAAAAAAAATCAGAAAATACCAAAAAGAAAAGAAGGTGGAGAAGCATCAATGGATCGCCATCAAACGGAGCCGACTCAAGTCTTTGAAGTTCAACATCATTCAAGTCGCTCCACAAATGCCATCTTCAACAATTCATGCAATTTAAGCCCGGGAAGTTTCGTAAATCCTTTATCTTATCGTGTTTTTCCTATTACCCTTTTTAAGTCATGTTTAGTACAACGAGGATGTTGTACAATTTAAGTGTGGGGGGTGGAATAGGAAAAACCCGTGGTTTAATTGTTTGAATAATCATAAGTTTTCTACTACTTAATTCATGCAAATTTAAAATTTTTCTTGTGTCTGAAAAACATTTTGAGAATATAAGCTTTGCAAGTAGATAAAAGATGACGATAACTAAGCAATATTAGCTTTGGTAGATGAACGGTTAGTTAGAACTGTTAGCTTAACTATAGATTTGTGGCTATTCATTTTTCCAAATGGATTAGAGCTTAGACTGAAACTGTATGCGATTATGTTTGCCATAGCACATTTAACCGGACTTTAATATGCCTAGCAATTAGAGCTTTCTAGTCATTAGTATAGGTGTATTAGTTGGACTTAATTATATACGTGCTTGTGTAGGAACTAGTTTAGACGTATGGTTCGCCTTAATTTCTTACACTATTAATTGTGAACTAGTTGCATGCGGAGTAAGTGTATGAGTCATCTGGGGTCTCTGATAATGTCTATTGCATGAATAATGTAGTAATCTTAAGAAAAGGAAATCAGTAGATTAATTAAAAGAGTTCAAAGAACTAATAACGAGTAAAATCTATACGCATCAAGTTATGTCGCTTTGCGCGTGGGGAACCACCGACCTGTCACCACTATCTTGATGTAAGGTATAAACTCTAACCATTAGTTGAGTTATGTCGCTCTGCGAGTGGGGAACCACCGACCTGTCACCGTTGTCTCAACTATTAAAGATGATAATATCATATAACTGCTTTAGTGTTTAGCTAGTGAGCATGACTGTAGTGTGAGAGTATGTCTAAGTAGTGACTCACAAGTACACAAACAATGAATATAAATGCCTTGCTAGTAGCTAGTAGATCTGATTGCTATACAAACTTTAATTAAGTGCTTAACTAGTCAGCAGAAGGAAGTAAGATTGAGCTGTAGGACATGTGGAATTATAGAACGGTTTTAGAGGTATTAACACGAATATAAGGTTAACTTTTAGTTTGATTGACTGATTATCTTGCCTCTAGCTATATCTTACTGATTTTGTCTAAAGCTTTCTCAAATCATTTTGCATGACTAGCAAAGTTAAGTTGAAATAAGTTGAATACTTAAGTTGTCCGCTCATCATTGTTTTATTTTCTTGGACTATTTGCTTGAGGACAAGCAAAGACTTAAGTATGGGGGTATATGATGAGCGTTCATTTTGTGATAAAAACCCCTATCGAAAGGCTTCATTTCAATGTCTAAATGAGTTAATATTCTGGAACTATCGATACTTAATGAATTCCATGTTTACGTAGGTTCACGGAAGATGCGAGTGAGGGTAAATGGCATCAAGTGACTCAAGATGAAGGCATGTGAAGTTACAAGACACAAGGAGGTGATTCGGGAGCCGAACAAAGCGAAACGAGAAGCAGCAGGAGCTGCCAGCGCCGCTGGCCCATGCCCAGCGCCGTTGGAGCCCATCCAGCGCCGCTGGGAAGCCCAGTTCAGCAAACTGACTCAAATCACTATTTAAGCCGAAGCAGCCCTCAAAACCCAAAGAGAGAGCCGATTCAGCAGCCCTAGTCGCCATAATCAACCCTAGCTCGACTTTGCAGATTCCAAGGAGGTTTTGGAGCTTCTAACACCTTCCGATCTTCAACCTCAACCTAGATCTACTCTTTTATTTTACTTTCAGTTGGTAAACAATGTCTTTCATCTTTTCAGACTTTGTTATTCCTTTAATAATGGTAGGTTAGTAGGCTGAATACTTGTTTGGATCGATGTGATCATGTAGACGTTTATCTATTTTACTTTATTTGTTAGATCTATTGGAGTGTGTTTTACTGTTTATCGTAGATCCATGTTTTACTAGTTCTTCATATTAATATCGGTTCTATATCTGCATGTATTGATTTAATTCTGATGATCGGTCTATAATCATATACTAGGATTAATACATAAGGATGGAAAACACTAGTCGGTCCTATAACTAGATGTAAAAGGTGATTCACTTATAACTGAGGGATCCAGAACCATAATAATTAGGATGAATAGAACATGATGCTTAACAATGTCAGACGCGATCCAGTGACATGGAAACGTACACTGTGGTCACCGGAGGGAATTATTATCTGGTCATGGCTTAAGAGCCGGGTAACTTAAAGATGAATTAGTAACACAAACTTTAGGTCATTAATGCTTAAACAATGAATCTAACGAGAATTTGTTTAAAGAAGTAGTGTGAGTCTAGGGACAGCACTAGTTACTTAGGCAAAGTGAATCTAACGAGAATCTGAGCCGTGATTAAGTTTCCAACAGTCTAGCAAGTAGGTAGAATGAATATCTGGTCGTACCATGAGATCTGAGATGCCAAACAAGTATTTTAATTTAATTACTGTTATTTGCTTTTTCAAACTATTTTCAGACTAAGCCTCTCGCTGAATAAGCGGTTGCGGCTTCTATTTACTTTTCAGTTTTTAATTAGTTTAATAGGAAATCGTGACAACCCCCAACCGCTAGAATTACACGTATTACTAGATTAGGTAAAGCAACGTGTCCCTGCGAACGATCATGTACTTATCACTTAACTATACTACATCTGATCGGGTCCCCTGTCCGTTAAGGTGTGTGTGTTTTGAGATAATTACTTGTACAACTTTTATAAATTTAAACACTAAAACAAAAACCACCATCAAAATCCATATAATATTATTTAAAAGTTTATTAAATAAAGATAGTCTAGACATTTTATATATATAACAATACAAGTGGCTTTAGCTTCAGTACAAGCAAGCTGGCTAGTTGCTGACTCGGCAGCCTGCTTGCCTGTTTTTTTTTTTTTTTTTTTTTAATTATCGTGACTGGTGACAGGTTATCACATATATGCATCTAAGCGTATATCCTTTTTTATCTTTAGTTTTTTTGTCATGTTTTATACCTCACGTTCATATTTCATTTGTTTTTCTCATACATTTATTAATATATTATTACTGCCTATAACCATGCCTGATTGATTTTTTATTTTTACCTTTTTTTTGTCATACTTTCAATATTAATTTTAGTTTACTTTTTTAATTCATTTATTAATATATTAAGTTGTAAGAGGTTTTCTATGAGTTACTTAAAATAAGCATACAGTTAATATTCGTTACCCACTGCCAAAGGTCGATGGTTAATCACAAACCAAGGGGAGAACATAACATTAAAAAGGTCAATTCTTAAAAAGTCTTTGAATCACTTTTTATTTCCTTTATGTTACGCTTTTGTAATCTACGTTTATTGCAATGTATCTATCACCGACCTTATATATATTGCAAGTTTTACGTATCTTTATGTATTCCGGCAACGCCATAAAAAAAAAACTAGTTATAATTTAAATGTAAACTGCACGGTACCTGCGCAATGCGGCGGTGTTTGTGGCGGCGTCGGTGTGGTGGTGGGGACGACTGTTGGTGGTGGATGTAGCGTCGAGTGGTGTAGATAATTGATGTAAAGATTAATAGAGATATTTTAAAAGATAAATATTGATAGTGTAATTTAATCATTAATGTTAAGGGGTAGTATGTGAAAATATTTTAAAGGTGCTAAGTGAAAATATTACATATTTTTTCAACACTTCCAAAAATAAATTGTTGTTTTTTTTTATAATATAATATAGATGTGTAGAGTCCCTAATTATGGTTAACCAGGAAAGTGTAAAATACAACAAGTCTAATAAGCACTAGAATGGACTAGTATTACTTAAATATAAATGCAAGTATATAAACAAAGTAATACACGACTTAAAGCAATAAATAAAGGTGGAACACAATGTAATATTTTCAAGTTTATTTTATTTATGATGTTAAATAAAATACAAGGTTGTGCGGAATCAAGATAATACAAATATGTAAGTATCCTAACAACCTATGAATTACAAATGATCTATATTTGCCAAATAAACTCTTTGGATCGAGATACTTAAAGTTGTGAAGTATCCCTGTTACGATCGAGAGTATTTAGACAAATTCACCTTAATTGCTAAAAGTAATTTTAACAAGGAAATGACTTTGTATTTATAGGCAAACAAATTCACCAGTGAATTTGTGCTGTACAAATATGGTTGCATGCATTTAATGAACCGACAAGGTCATTAAATGCATTGGTTAAAGTACAAGGATAAAGTCACATCAATATGACTTTATTCTTTTAACCAACCACCTTTACACACGTAAGTACTTTAGTAAAGAACAAGTGGAATGTTCTTTGGAAAGTGTGTAAAGGCAAAAAGTCAATTCCTCATAATCAGTGTTCAGACTTGTAAGGTCTAGAACACTGACAATCCTCCAGTCGTAGATCTGGTAAGACTTCCAGTGGACTCCGCCATTTGTCAGTCTTCTTTATTCTAACTTCAGTCTTTGACTTCAGTGAGAATGTCTTCAGTAGAATAGATCTGGACTGGGGTGAAGTCCAGTGAGCTAATCTGGAATACTCCAGATTTCTTATACAAGTATTTTGCTCACTGGTCTTCCATTATTTCTGGACAAATCTTCATAGGGCTCCAGTTTCCAAGTCTGGAGTAGATCCAGTAAATACTATTTCTGGACAAGTCTTCAGAGACTCTCCAGTCTTCAAGTCTGGAGCGAGTCCAGTAAATCTGGACCTAACAAATTCCCCCGATTTGTTTAGAAATAATGCAAGGTTTTTCAAGCTTCTATCTATACAAATTTGTATGCTTGAAAAACACTTGTTTTGACTTAGTCTAAAAATTTAAGTTACTAGAAAACACTTTATAGATCATCAGTGTTTCAGTTTCATCTTTTAATTCTAACTTAGACTAAATCTGATCACTTACTTTATGAATCAAAATATGTAACTATATTTACAGCCATCAACAGAAAATAAGTTACAATTTTGGAATAAATACAAGTACAAGTAAATGATACAAGAGTCAGGCCCTTCTCTTCGATGTCTGTCCTGGAGCATCTTCAGAAGCCTTTCTCTTTGGAGATGGTGAGGATGGTACAGACTCTGGTGGATTCATACCTATTGCAACTTCCATCTGTTGCTTTCTCTTCCATACCTTTTCAATCCTCTTCAAAAATGCTTTAATATCAGTAGACAAATCAGTCTTCCCCCTGAACGTTAAGGCTATCTCCTTCAGTTCAGTCCATCCAAAAGCTTGGACTAAAGCACTCTTCCTTTCATCAGTAAAGTTACCCTCCCTGGTCAACTTTACTTCAAACCTGGATATGCCTTCATGATTTTCAGCTAATTTGATCTCTGCACCTATGATCCTTCTGGCATCAGCCCTGAACTTCAACATATCTTCATACTTGGCTTTTTGCTTAGCCATCTGGATCATGTATTCAGTTTCCTTGGATACTTTCTGTTGTTCTATGGCAGACTGGAGTTCTTCACGATTGATTCTTTGTGAAGTATCCAAAGGAATGAAAGTGCTCAGATCAGCATCTCTGATTTCCTTTAACTGTTTGGCAGTGAGTTTAGGCAAGCCTTTTATCTTTTTCTTCCTGTACTCTATCTCCAGAGCACCAGCATTCTTTCTTATTTTCTTCTGGAGGTTCACCAGTTCCTCCGTCCTTTGTCTTATCAGCTCAACTACTGACACCATAAGTTACAGCATCATAAGTTTGTTCTTCTTCAGAGTACCTGGAGCGTATATAGACGTCATCCAATGCATCCAGACATTTATGAACTCTGGGGTCTTCCTTCATTCTTTTATAAACATCAATATGTATGCCCAACCTGCCAGCATTGTAAGAATCAAGGGTCCCCATATTTGCCATCTCCCTTTTGTGGGCCAGCAATTCATCCTTTTGATTTTTCTTGAAAATTTCTATCATAATGCATTCTTGCTCCAGTCTCTTTGAGGTGTCCATCATCAGCAGTAGGGAGTTCTGATGAACCTTCAGCAGTTTCAATTTCTTCTCCAGATACCACCTGTTGCTTTCCTTTTGCTGACTTTAGAGTGGTTGTGATATCTGGGAATGCTTCAAACTGGGGCTCACTGGCATCAGTACCAGCAGCCTCTTCAACCTGCACAATGGCTTCAGTGCCAAGTGCCTTATGCGCTTCTTGTGCACTGGCATCAGTACCAGTCACTTCTTCTTGTTGCACAATGGCTTTAGTGCCAAAGGCCTTTTCTATTTGCACTAACACTACTTCTTTCTTTTTCATCACCAACACTTCTGGAACAGACTCAGTGGCAACAGACTTTTCCCCTTGGAATGTCCACCAGTTTGAGACTTGTGGGCACTCCATAACTGTTCAAGCATATATCTGTCTGTAGCACCAAATGTTCTTCCTGCCACTGGACATGTGATATTCACAGTCTTCCTTAGCTCAGTCACTTCCTTCTTGATAATTTGAATTTCTGAAGACAAGTGCTTTGGCATTTCATTTTCTATCATCTTCACCACCTGTGGCAACAACCCATCTTGAATTGTTCTAAGAACAGACCCAGAAATCTCTTCAGTGATTTCTTTCAACATACCATGTCTGAACTTCTTAGCACATTCATCACTAATGGTGCTAACAACAGCAGCCTGATCAAGAGTTGGCCTACTTTCCAAATTACTAACCCTGGTAATCAACTTCTGAACCTCATCTGTCAGACCTGCCAGTGGTTGAACAAGTTCAGCTTTCACTGCAGTCTGAACAGAATTTACCAATTTTGCCTCTAATCCCTGGACTGCCACTTTGTTGATGCATGTTGATGTGACAACAGCAACTTAGATTTGATTAGTCTTTTAGATTAAGACATTATGTTGTTTTATGTCTTATTCATTTGTATGTAATTGATAGATTATGGACTTCGTGTTTTAGTAATGATTGATTACATGTTTTGGTGTTATTTATATGTTTATATATGATGTTTGTTATGTTAGTCATACAAGTACAAACATAATATATGTTAGGTTTTCTTGTACATAAAGTACTTGGAAAATAACTAAGCATAGATGTTGATGGTATTTAGTACTAACGAAGATAATCTTCGTTAGGAACTAACGAAGATAATCTTCGTTTTATGGGTTGGACTGCTAAGTTCGTAAGAACAAAGCCCAGCAAGCCCAATATCGATCGTGAACATATATAAACGATTGGAAACCCTAAATTGAGGATTCCAGTTGATATCACACACACCAAAGGCGACTAAGTTCGTTTCTATGCTATAGAAAACGAAGATAGATCACATAAGGCTGATTATATTGATATAATTAACAATATATACGATAACTAATCAAACTAGTTATCTCGTGAGGATTCCGCACTCACGACATAACAATAGACGATCTCGAGAGCGATCAGTAGCTATCGAGGGACTCACAAGTGGTATCAGAGCCATTCGATATCTTATCGAAGGGTTGAGATCGTTTGTTTGATTGTTATTTTCTCAAAAATAGCCTCCCGAACACTTTCTGTCGTTAAGTTCGTTTGCCTTACGAACTTAGCGAAACGAAGTTATTCAACGAAGTTAGCAAACGAATTTAACTTAAATTCGTTCAAAATTCATCAAACGAAGATAGACTACGAAGTTTCTTTCATTTTCGTTTTGAATCTTCTTCAAACGAATTTTGTTTACGAACTTAACTTATCTTCGTTCGTTCCCTGTCTACGAACTTAGCTATCTTCGTTCAGAATTTTTGTCCACGAAATTAAGCTATCTTCGTACTGACTCTGTTCTACGAATTTAATCTAAATTCGTTCCATTCTTATCTTCGTTTGAACAGTAGTTTTCTCTTATGGCTTCTTCATCCTCAACCAACAATGCTGTTGCCCAATATCTCAATTCTCTAGTTTATCATGATCATCTGGTAGGGCGTACTAATTCTCCACCAAAGTTAGTCTCATTAGCTGACTTTTGGGCGTGGAGAGGTCGATTTGAAGATTTCATTCATTCAACGAGAAGACTTGAATATGTGGCTCATGATCACTGAAGGTTATGAATGGCCCACTCTTACTGTGAATGGAGTTACTTCTACATACAAGGTGGGAGAATTAACGGGCGAAGAAAAGGCTAACTACGCCATTGAAGTAAAGACTCTTTCCACACTTCGTATGTGCATTCCTCAAGAGTTGGTGCACTTGTTTCCTAAACAAGAATACAAGACTTTAAAGCAATTGTTCGATGCTATTGAAGCTCATTGTGAAGGTGATCCATTATTGAAGCAAAATAGAATTAAAATGCTTAAGAAACAATTTGATTGCTTCAATGCCACAAAGAATGAACAAGTTGAGGATCTTATTCTGAGATATCAACATCTTCTTGCTGAATTAGCATATTTTGACCTTAGATACACTCCTACTGAGATAGTGGATAAATTCCTGGATGGTTTGCCGAAAGCATACAAAGAGT
>CM067167.1:136160551-136168051 GCA_034093135.1 Erigeron breviscapus
TATATATATATATATATATATATATATATATATATATATATATATATATATATATATATATATATATATATATATATATATATATATATATATATATATATATATATATATATATATATATATATATATATATATATATATATATATATATATATATATATATATATATATATATATATATATATATATATATATATATATATATATATATATATATATATATATATATATATATATATATATATATATATATATATATATATATATATATATATATATATATATATATATATATATATATATATATATATATATATATATATATATATATATATATATATATATATATATATATATATATATATATATATATATATATATATATATATATATATATATATATATATATATATATATATATATATATATATATATATATATATATATATATATATATATATATATATATATATATATATATATATATATATATATATATATATATATATATATATATATATATATATATATATATATATATATATATATATATATATATATATATATATATATATATATATATATATATATATATATATATATATATATATATATATATATATATATATATATATATATATATATATATATATATATATATATATATATATATATATATATATATATATATATATATATATATATATATATATATATATATATATATATATATATATATATATATATATATATATATATATATATATATATATATATATATATATATATATATATATATATATATATATATATATATATATATATATATATATATATATATATATATATATATATATATATATATATATATATATATATATATATATATATATATATATATATATATATATATATATATATATATATATATATATATATATATATATATATATATATATATATATATATATATATATATATATATATATATATATATATATATATATATATATATATATATATATATATATATATATATATATATATATATATATATATATATATATATATATATATATATATATATATATATATATATATATATATATATATATATATACATATATCTTATAGATTGTTTGGGAGTTATATAGATATTGTATAAAGTCAATATTAATTCGGGATCAATTAATATGCTATTTGTTTGCGCATCAAATAAATATATAATATTACAAATAAAATGAAAAAAAAAAATAACTAATTATAAACCGTGCAACACGTACTAGTTTAATTATATATTGGTAATAACATTTTGGTCCCTACTTACCATCGGGTTCCTTACCTCATCCATGATCCGAAACCGATCCGACCCGCTTTTCTCCATTACATTCTCAGCTTTATCAACAACAAAAAGGAAAAACCGGAACCAACACTTTGAAAACATGGTGGTCCGTACAGGAGTCACCCTATTTCGCTCCACGTCACCGTCATCTCCGTTGCCGTTAACTGCTTTCCGGCGGTTCCAACAAATCCGCCCTTATCCGTACTTACAGTTTTCTCGTTTTTCAATTTGTAGACCGTTAGTTTTCAGTCATTTTCATCATAACGTAAAACGATATGGAAATCGAAGCTATTCTGTACAAAGCTTTGTCGATTCTGTTCTCGAAGAGTTCGAAGCGTTACGCCGAAGGAAGATTCGTGCCGGTAATAAGTGCGTATCGATAATTTCTTTTGTTATTAGAGAATTTTTTTATTTTATTTATGAATTTACATTTTGTTTTATTTGTATGAAGTTAGGATAGATACAGAATTTATGTATGTAGTGGTGTAAGTTTGTGAAGAATTTAGTTATAAGGAGGTGATATAGTTAATGTACGATTACACGATAGATAGCTTGTATTTGAACATTATAGCTACAACATATACTTTAAGATTAGATGTTAATCATTACGATATGAAAATGGATGAATCTATTTCTGTTTCTAGTGTTATTGACAAACTGCCCCCTCTTGGAAAGATTTTAAGAATAATCTGAAACATAAGAAAGAGGAATTGAATCTGGTTGAACTTGGAAGTCACTTCCAAATTGAACAATCCATACGTGATATGGAAAAGGCATCTGTAGGTGGTACTAAAACCATGGCTGGTTCTTCTGTGAACATGATGGAGGAGGGTGAATCCTCCAAGGCTGATAAAGGGAAACGAAAATCTCAAGGCAATAACAATAAAGGTTCTGATAAGAAACCAAATTGGCCTGTTGGAAGTGTGGGAAACCTGGACACTTGAAGCGTGAATGCAGGTCTGGTAAGGGTAAAGGAAAAGGGAAAAACGAGGCTGGTACAAGTGGATCCAAGGATCCAGAAAAACAAGCAGGTTCGTTTTTGGTGTCATGTGATCATTCTGTTCAGATTTATTATGTATCAATAATATCTGAAGCATTTATGTGCAGGATGATGATGTTTCGTGGTGGACAGATTCAGGAGCAGCATGTCATGTTTGCAAGGATCTTCGATGGTTCAAGGACTTTAAACCAATTGAAGATGGATCTTTATTGAAGATGGGCAATGTTGCTACTGAACCTGTTAAAGGAATAGGATCTGTTCTATTAATATTTACTTCTGGAAACTCTTTACTCTTACATAATGTTTTATATGTACCTGGAATTCGTAAGAACTTAGTATCTGGTATTGTATTGAATAATTGTGGATACAAGCAGGTCATTGAAAGTGACAAGTATATCTTGTCAAAACATGGAACCTTTATTGGATTTGGATATTTGAATGGAATGTTTAAATTAAATTTGGATGTTTCTTCTGTTAATAATTATGTTTGCATGGCTTCTACTAGTTCTAGCAATAATTTTAGCAAATCAGAATTATGGCATGCTAGACTAGGACATGTACATTACAAGAGATTAGTTGACATGTCGAAAATGAGTCTAATACCTTCTTTTGATGTTAGTAATGAAAGGTGTAAAACTTGCATGTTGACTAAGATTACTAGACAACCTTTCACTAAAAACGTCACTAGAGATACAAAGGTATTAGAACTTGTGCATAGTGACTTGTGTGATTTCCATTCTACTCCATCACTTGGTAATAAAAAGTATGTGGTTACTTTTATTGATGATGCTACTAGATATTGCATATATATATATATATATATATATATATATATATATATATATATATATATATATATATATATATATATATATATATATATATATATATATATATATATATATATATATATATATATATATATATATATATATATATATATATATATATATATATATATATATATATATATATATATATATATATATATATATATATATATATATATATATATATATATATATATATATATATATATATATATATATATATATATATATATATATATATATATATATATATATATATATATATATATATATATATATATATATATATATATATATATATATATATATATATATATATATATATATATATATATATATATATATATATATATATATATATATATATATATATATATATATATATATATATATATATATATATATATATATATATATATATATATATATATATATATATATATATATATATATATATATATATATATATATATATATATATATATATATATATATATATATATATATATATATATATATATATATATATATATATATATATATATATATATATATATATATATATATATATATATATATATATATATATATATATATATATATATATATATATATATATATATATATATATATATATATATATATATATATATATATATATATATATATATATATATATATATATATATATATATATATATATATATATATATATATATATATATATATATATATATATATATATATATATATATATATATATATATATATATATATATATATATATATATATATATATATATATATATATATATATATATATATATATATATATATATATATATATATATATATATATATATATATATATATATATATATATATATATATATATATATATATATATATATATATATATATATATATATATATATATATATATATATATATATATATATATATATATATATATATATATATATATATATATATATATATATATATATATATATATATATATATATATATATATATATATATATATATATATATATATATATATATATATATATATATATATATATATATATATATATATATATATATATATATATATATATATATATATATATATATATATATATATATATATATATATATATATATATATATATATATATATATATATATATATATATATATATATATATATATATATATATATATATATATATATATATATATATATATATATAAATCAGAATTATGGCATGCTAGACTAGGACATGTACATTACAAGAGATTAGTTGACATGTCGAAAATGAGTCTAATACCTTCTTTTGATGTTAGTAATGAAAGGTGTAAAACTTGCATGTTGACTAAGATTACTAGACAACATTTCACTAAAAACGTCAATAGAGATACAAAGGTATTAGAACTTGTGCATAGTGACTTGTGTGATTTCCATTCTACTCCATCACTTGGTAATAAAAAGTATGTGGTTACTTTTATTGATGATGCTACTAGATATTGCTATGTTTATTTGTGTCACACAAAAGATGAAGCTCTTCATAAATTTAAAATTTATAAAGAGGAGGTAGAGCTTTATCATGGTGTGAAGATTAAAACCCTTCGCACTGATAGGGGAGGCGAGTATTATGATCCAGTGTATTTTCAGTCCACTGGAATAGTACATCAGACCACGGCTCCTTATACACCACAGCAAAATGGTGTATCTGAAAGGAAGAATAGGACACTAAAAGAAATGGTTAATTCCATGTTGTGCTATTCTGGCCAAAGTGAAGGTTTTGGGGTGAGGCTATGTTGACAGCCTGTCATTTATTGAATAGAGTTCCTAATAAGAACAACAAGATAACCCTTATGAACTTTGGCATAAAAAGACTCCAAATCTAAGTTATCTTAGAGTTTGGGGCTGTAGAGCAGTGGTGAGACTGACTGACCCTAAAATTCATAACATTGGTCAAAGAGGTATAGATTGTATCTTCATTGGCTATCCCGAAAATTCTGTTTGTTATAGGTTCTATGTCATAGAACCTAATGACTATGTATCCGTGCACTCTATTGTTGAGTCAAGGGATGTTGATTTTGGGAATGAGGATAGGTTTACATCTTTACCTAGACCTGGAGACACGGTGGCAAGCTCTAGTGACACTGGTGGAAATGAACAAGTGACTGAAACACCTCCTGAGCCTAGGAGGAGTGAAAGAGCAAGAAAACCCTAGTCTTATGTGTAACATCCGCGAATTTTGACCCGTTGACTTTTGTGTAATTCGCCTAACAAACTTATTGAATGAAGTAATTTGGGCCCATTTATGATTTTATGACTATGTGGCATGCTAGTCGGGTCGTCGTATGTGTAGTCGGTATGTAATTGTGCAACTAATGGTATTGTGGTTGAGAAGGGGAACCGGGTCGGCCCGTGGGTAGTCCATGACCCACCAGCCCCCAAGACCCATTCCCCTTATCCTTTTCTCATTTCTCTCATCTCTCTCTTTCTCTTCTATCCTCTCTAGTAAAAGAAACCCCCATCTAGTTTTCATTTTCTTCCATCTAAATTGTGTTTTGGAATTGCTATAATACAAGAATCGTAATCATCATCTTCATTGTCGCCATCTTTGAAGAATCAAAGGCCAAGTTCTAACATTTCACCCATTTTGACCTAAATTCGGATTTGAGCACTAGGAAGAGTTTTGGTAAGTCTAAATCAACCCATTTACTTCTATTTATGTTTGTTCATGTGTTTCTAGTTGATTTGATGTGATTTCGAGTCTTTAAAATGGTAAAATGGAGTTTTGGGTTAAATTAGGGTTAGGGTTAGGGTTTGAAGAATTTGTGGATGATTTTGATGTTTTGGTCGAATTTGTGGGTTGGGTTATGTGTATTTATGTTCAATGATGCTTTGTTATGCTTCGAATCAAGTTAAAAGTCCTTGCAAATCGATTCGGGTTGTTTTGGGTTAAAAATTTAGGGTTTTGGTTCGTAGCACCTGCATAACCTGCAGGTGCTGGCTGCAGTGTGTGGTCACTGCGGCGCAGTGAGCCCTCCTCTGGCTCACTGCGGCGCAGTGCTATATTACTGGCCCTGGTCCAGTTTAACCACTGCGGCGCAGTGGGCAGGGTTCTTGCTCACTGCGGCGCAGTGCATTGTTTCTGGTCCTGTCCAGTTTAGCCACTGCGGCGCAGTGGGCTTAGTTCTTGCCCACTGCGGCGCAGTGCATAGTCACTGTGATTTATGTGTGTCGATTTTCCAATTGTTGAGATTGTGTAGTTGACATTACGGTATGATGATGTGTAATTATAGGTTGTGGACGTGTGGACCCTATTACTCGTTTGTAATCTTTTACTAACTTCTTTGCCGATCAAGGTGAGTTCGTATCTCCCTACCCGCTTGGGATTCGGGCTGAAAAGTGTAAACCTGGCGTGTTTACTTGTATCTATTGATGTATTGATTGTTTGACATGATTGTTGGATTGATGTGACGTGTCTTGTCGTTTGTTTGACTTGGATTGTGTTTCGTTAAGTGTTACTTATACATTAGGATAGACGTACATACATGGAAGTCGGTTATGCATTCATTGGGTTTTAGATGTGGTGGGAAGGCTGCGGGTGACCCTATACATAAGCATCTGGGACTTGAAGAAAGTAGAACCCTCTAAAGTGTATGTACGTATAGTTGGTTTATATTGTGATTAGTGGCTTATGTTTTGTTGATTATTGATCGTTGGCTTTTGGTTATCATACATTGATTGCTGGGTTATGTTTGAGGAATATTGATTGTTGGCTCAGGTTATCGTATATTGGTTGTTGGTTTATGAGTATGCATTTACATTTGTTTGTAAGCATTGCATACATTATTGTTGGACCCTCGGCAGGGGATTGCCGGCATCCTGGTGCATAGATGTATGCACCCATTTTGGATGTAGACCTGACCCCGAGTATATAGACATATATATCTCGATGTTTTTGAGATACAGCCTTGTCCATGGCGATGGCAGAAGGGTATCGTTGCATACGTGATTGAAGGTCACGCTTGGGATAGGCATATTTGCTTATTCATACATTTGGCACTTGCATTGATACATACATCATTGTGCATCCTCATTACACTCTCATTTCTTTTGTGTAATCTTGTTGTTGGACGATATTGTGTTGCTTAGAGGCTCGCTGTAAGTCATGTCTAGCCTCTATTCTTATATTGTGATTATTGATGCTGGTTCGTTACGAACCATTACTACGAACTCACCAACCTTGTGTTGACTATGCTTAGTACACTTTTCAGGTAACCAGGTTCTCCCCGGACGTGGTGTA
>CM067167.1:136175551-136188012 GCA_034093135.1 Erigeron breviscapus
AACCCTTCCATTAAAAAACGTTAAATGCGAAATGACCATTCTATCATTAATAAGTTAATTTATATCAATCATCCCCTTATCTTCCAATATATCTCATATCTCCACTACCCTTTAGACCAATTACCTTTACTTTAATTACTTACACCATTCGCCGCCGCCGCCACCACACCGTTATTGCCGGCATTATCGCCGCATTGCGCGAGGACCAAATACTCTTGAAACGAAACATATATTTTAAACATGTATATGTGTAAGGTAATAGGATGAACTATTTGTGTTCATTTCACGAGTTTTTTCTTTTCACAAGCCGTTTTATTTAAACAAATAGGATAAGATCTTCACCATTATGGTAATTAACAGAACCAATACACGGAAATTATAAAGCACAAATATATAGACTGATGCATGAAAACTTACATGATGCACAACATTTTCCAATTAGTAAAAAAAATATCGTTTTATTTGTTATAATTTAATACTTATTTTATTTGAATGATGTTTTTAGATTATATATAAAAATAGTAACTTTATTTAATATTTAGGTTTCGTTTGATTTTTAAGACAAAAAATGCCTAACTTAATCCGATTTTATGTCTACAACTGAAAATGTGACATGAAATTCCACCATGTGAAAAACTAAACCTTGATCACAATTACAACTAGATTAATACCCGGTCGGTGACCGGGTAAAGAATAAATATATATGTATTACACATCGTAAGAAATATACAATTAAATTTATTATGTATTGTGAAAGCACAAATATATCTTATAGTTTATTTTCAAAATAAATGCACGCCGGGGAGGAATTATAGTTGATTTCGCGTAGTATGTGCATTTAAAACGGATTATGTTGGTTGTTAGCATGTGGCATGGGAATGATGCGTAACAAGAAGATGTTGTGTTGTGTGTAAGATGAAAGTTATAAGATGTATAGAGCTTTCGAAATAGAAATCAAGGAAGTAAAGGACATTATAATATATTGTTATGCCACTTAAAAATTAGATGTTATTAAACGTTGATTATAAAATTTGTGACAACACATCTACATCACTTCAATGAAGTTGATTTTTTACTATAGGGCTTAAATCTCGTGCTTTTCACGTCATGGACGAATGATAACTTATTTAATTGATCATTATGTTGAAGGAAATACAAAGAGTTGCAAAATTAGGAAGGTGCTTAATAATAAAAGATATAAAAACAAAGATAACAAAAGAGGTATTTGTTGTTCAAGAATTACAAAAACAATCAGTTTTATTAACACGACTTATAGTCCAATTACGATTATATTAAGTATACTCAAAGATAAATCTTCCCAACAAAACCACCTTCTATTATACTGTCAGATTCAACTTCTATAATGCATTATACTTATCAAACTAAATTTAAAGATTTCCCTTTATTTTATCATTCAATTAATAAAAAATTGCATACCTCGCCGGTGTTGACCACATTTATTAATTTCAGGCCACAAAAGTGATAAAAAAAAAAAAAAAAAAAAAAAAAAAAAAAAAAAAAAAAAAAAAAAAAAAAAAAAAAAAAAAAAAAAAAAAAAAAAAAAAAAAAAAAAAAAAAAAAAAAAAAAAAAAAAAAAAAAAAAAAAAAAAAAAAAAAAAAAAAAAAAAAAAAAAAAAAAAAAAAAAAAAAAAAAAAAAAAAAAAAAAAAAAAAAAAAAAAAAAAAAAAAAAAAAAAAAAAAAAAAAAAAAAAAAAAAAAAAAAAAAAAAAAAAAAAAAAAAAAAAAAAAAAAAAAAAAAAAAAAAAAAAAAAAAAAAAAAAAAAAAAAAAAAAAAAAAAAAAAAAAAAAAAAAAAAAAAAAAAAAAAAAAAAAAAAAAAAAAAAAAAAAAAAAAAAAAAAAAAAAAAAAAAAAAAAAAAAAAAAAAAAAAAAAAAAAAAAAAAAAAAAAAAAAAAAAAAAAAAAAAAAAAAAAAAAAAAAAAAAAAAAAAAAAAAAAAAAAAAAAAAAAAAAAAAAAAAAAAAAAAAAAAAAAAAAAAAAAAAAAAAAAAAAAAAAAAAAAAAAAAAAAAAAAAAAAAAAAAAAAAAAAAAAAAAAAAAAAAAAAAAAAAAAAAAAAAAAAAAAAAAAAAAAAAAAAAAAAAAAAAAAAAAAAAAAAAAAAAAAAAAAAAAAAAAAAAAAAAAAAAAAAAAAAAAAAAAAAAAAAAAAAAAAAAAAAAAAAAAAAAAAAAAAAAAAAAAAAAAAAAAAAAAAAAAAAAAAAAAAAAAAAAAAAAAAAAAAAAAAAAAAAAAAAAAAAAAAAAAAAAAAAAAAAAAAAAAAAAAAAAAAAAAAAAAAAAAAAAAAAAAAAAAAA
Source organism: Erigeron breviscapus (assembly GCA_034093135.1). Taxonomy (NCBI): domain Eukaryota; kingdom Viridiplantae; phylum Streptophyta; class Magnoliopsida; order Asterales; family Asteraceae; genus Erigeron; species Erigeron breviscapus. Next base: position 136,177,865 of record CM067167.1, read on the forward strand.
AAAAAAAAAAAAAAAAAAAAAAAAAAAAAAAAAAAAAAAAAAAAAAAAAAAAAAAAAAAAAAAAAAAAAAAAAAAAAAAAAAAAAAAAAAAAAAAAAAAAAAAAAAAAAAAAAAAAAAAAAAAAAAAAAAAAAAAAAAAAAAAAAAAAAAAAAAAAAAAAAAAAAAAAAAAAAAAAAAAAAAAAAAAAAAAAAAAAAAAAAAAAAAAAAAAAAAAAAAAAAAAAAAAAAAAAAAAAAAAAAAAAAAAAAAAAAAAAAAAAAAAAAAAAAAAAAAAAAAAAAAAAAAAAAAAAAAAAAAAAAAAAAAAAAAAAAAAAAAAAAAAAAAAAAAAAAAAAAAAAAAAAAAAAAAAAAAAAAAAAAAAAAAAAAAAAAAAAAAAAAAAAAAAAAAAAAAAAAAAAAAAAAAAAAAAAAAAAAAAAAAAAAAAAAAAAAAAAAAAAAAAAAAAAAAAAAAAAAAAAAAAAAAAAAAAAAAAAAAAAAAAAAAAAAAAAAAAAAAAAAAAAAAAAAAAAAAAAAAAAAATAAATACAAATCTATACTACCTATATAAACAAACTACCCCTCCCCACATTTAACTCTCTACCTTTAAATTATCTAATTTACCCTTTTAATTTACACTAACTTCCTACACTTATCCTTAAAGTTCCGAAAATACCCTTAAAAAAACCCACAAACCCTAAAATACACATAGCCACCAACCACCGTCTTATGCAAACCAACAAAACACACCCATTTGTTTTCTCTCAGTCATTCCCCCCAAAACCGCCGCCCGATTTGGTGCAACCACAAAACACACACACATTGGTGCAACCACCGTCATGCTGTACAAACAAACCATACAACCACCGTCATCGGAAATGAAACCGGTGTCATAGCCTCCAACCACCGTCGTCGCGCCTGAATCGAATCCTGTTTCATACCTCCAACCACGGCCGCCGCGCCGGAATCGAATACTGTTTCATACCTCTAACCACCGCCGCTGAATTTGTCTTATAGCCACCAACCACCGTCACCGCCGCCCGAGGTAAATACTGTCATACCTGCTCTGCCACTCGAGGTAAATACTGTCATACACTTACAACAGGATATTATTTCTTTTTCGTTTATTATTATTTGTATGGTTTGTTTTTACATACGTTGCCTCTACGTTACCGTTTAATTTATATTACTTTTTATAGCCGTCCATCAGCATCACCACACTCCATTACCACCACTGTGTTCCATCAGCATCGTCGCCGACCGTGCTCTTCGCCGCCACGGCTGCAATCTCAAACAATCGGGGTGATTGCCAGTCACAATCAATTTCTTGAATTCTTTTTTGCGTATAGAGATTATTTTATTTAGTAATTTTTTTTAATTAGTTTCTTTAAACTTTCAGATCTTGGTGCCGCCGCAATCAATTTCTTGGAAATCATTTCACTTTCAATACCATTGGTATGGGTTTCCTTATCATAAAGTTACCTTTACATTATTTGAAAATTGAAACTGATCAAAATTTTCGTATTTGTTAAATGGAAACTTGAAATCAATTAAGATTCCGTTTTCATTAACTTTCGCGTATGGACTAATCAAATGATTATGTGTTTGTAACATCCGTGAATTTTGACCCGTTGACTTTACGTGCAATTTGACTAACAATTTAAGTTAATGAAATAGTTGGGTCGTTTTGTGATTAAATGACAACGTGGTATATTCGTCGGGTCGATAATATGTTTTAATCGGTGTTTAAATGCCTAACGTTTGTAATTTGGCTTGGGATGAGAAGCGGGTCGGCCCGTGGGTAGTCCACAACCCACCAGCCACCCAAGACCCAATCCCCTCCTTATCTCTCTTTCTCTCAAGAACAAAGCAAGACCAAACCTTCTCTTCTCTCTACCATCTACTTAGTGTTTAGAAAGAGTATAACACTAGATTCATCGCCATCTATACCACATTATCGTCATATCGAAGAATCAAAGGTGGAAGCCTTGCATTTTTGTCCATTTGACCTAATTTCGGGTTCTAGCTCAAAAGGAAGTTTTGGTAAGTCAAATTCATCCCATTTATACCTATTTATGTTTGTTTACGCATTTCTAGTCATCTTGAACAATTGCAAGTCTTGAATCGAGTCAAAAGACGATTTGGGTCAAATTAGGGTTTCGATTAGGGTTAGAGCGATTTGTTATGATTTTGATGTTTTGGGTCGAATTTATGGATTGGGTTAGGTTTATTTATGGTTAATGGTGTTTATGTATGCTTCAATTTACGTTACAAGTTCCCACAAATCGATTTGGGTTGGTTTGGGTCGAGTTTTAAAAGGTTTTGGTTTTGATTTCTGCTGTGCTGCTGCTGCTTATGTTCTGGACCAGTATGGGGCCACTGCGGCGCAGTGGCTTAGGCTAGCCCACTGCGGCGCAGTGGCTAGGGTTTGGTCAGTTCGTGGCTAGCTCACTGCGGCGCAGTGAGCTTGGCTATGGCTCACTGCGGCGCAGTGAGTTGTTACTGTGAATTTTGCGCGTCGATTTTCAAATGCTAATAACTTTTGATCCGTAAGTCCAAATAAGTCGTATGACCTATCGTTAGAATCGTAGGAGAGTCTAGTTTCATGTTATGACACTCGTTTTATACGAACCTTCTTCCATTTCAAAAAGTGTCGAGTCAAAGTGTCTTGTTCTTACTCGTTTAAGTTGTAAAGGCGTCTAGGGTTTGCGATTTGACCTAATTGTGCTAAACCAACTTGTTTAAGATTGTATAGTTGACATTATGGTATTATGATGTATATTTATAGGTTGTGGCCGTGCGGATCCTATTACTCGTTATTAATCTTTTATTAACTCGACTTAAGCTTCTTTGCCGATCAAGGTGAGTTTCGTATCTCCCTACTCGCTTGAGATCCGGGCTGAAAAGTGTAAACCTGGCGTGTTTACTTGCATTATTGATTGATTGATTGATTGATTGTTTAATTGTTGGATTGGTGTGATGGTTCCTTTCGTTTGATTGGTTAAATTGGTTTGAGTATTGAATTGTTGAGATGATTATCACGTTTGAATGACTTAGTTATATTTGTTAAGTATCTAGTAATATTAGGATAGATGTACATACATGAAAGTCGGTTATGCCTTCGTCGGGTTTAGATGTGGTGGGAAGGCTGCGGGTGACCCTATATATAAGCATCTGGGACTCGAAGGAAGTAGAATCCTCTTAAGTGTATGTACGTATAGTTGGTTTAAATTGTGGTTAGTGGTTAATTTTGATTGATGCATATGTTGTGCATAATCCCACTGATAGAGGATGTGACTTATGTATGTTGAAATGCGGCCTTGTCCCTCTGTTGATAAGTGTACCCCGTTGCGATTATTGATTGTTGGTTCAGGTTTGTCGAATGTTGATTATTGGTTTATGATTGACGGCTATTGATTGTCGGTTTATGAATTATGCATTTACATTGATTGATTTGGTTTATGTTTTGGTTAAGTATTACATTATTATTAGGATAGACGTACCTACATGGAAGTCGGTTATGCTTTCATTGGGTTTTAGATGTGGTGGGAAGGCTGCGGGTGACCCTATATATAAGCATCTGGGACTCGAAGGAAGTAGAATCCTCTGAAGTATATGTACGTATAGTTGGTTTATAAATTGTGGTTAATGGCTGATGTTGATGAATGGTGATTATTGATTTATGATTGTCGATTTGTTGATTGATGACTCAGGATTGGCGAATATTGATTATTGATTCATATTCATCGTATATCGATTGTTGGTTTACGATTTATGCATTTACATTGATTGTAAGCATTGCATACATTATTGTTGGACCCTCGGCAGGGGATTGCCGGCATCCTGGTGCATAGATGTATGCACCCATTTTGGATGTAGTCTTGACTCCGAGTATATAGACATATATATCTCGATGATTTTGAGATACAGCCTTGTCCATTGCGATGGCAGAAGGGTATCGTTGCATACGTGATTGAAGGTCACGCTTAGGATAGGCATGTTTGCTTATTCATACATTGGCACTTACATTGATACGCATATCATTTGTGCATTCTCATTACACATTTACTTGTCTTGTGTAATCTTGTTGTTGGGCGATGTTGTGTTATGTAGAGGCTCACTGTAAGTCATGTCTAGCCTCTATTCTTATTGTGATTATTGATGATGGTTCTTTACGAACCATTACTACGAACTCACCAACCTTGTGTTGACTATGCTTAGTACACTTTTCAGGTATCCAAGTTATTCCAAGGCATGGAGTTTGACTGATTTGTTTAGCTTGCTGTTGAACCCGGACTTGGACTATATGGATCAAGGATCCATCTGACTTCTTTGCATTGTACTTAGAACCGTTAACCTTCTGTTGATGCTCTTTTGTAATTCCTGTTGATGACTTGTGCCTTATGTATTTTGTTACTTGTTTATCGTTTTGTATGGATTCACTGAATCCTCTAATTGCATTTAGTTTGTTCTATTGTAATTCCACCTGGTGCTATGTGATTTCCGTGATATTCCGAGCCTCGGCTTGGGGTGTTACAATTTTGTTTGGCTAAATATCTTTCATATATACATATTGGGTTTGTGTAGTATTTCTGTTGAGATATCGCTCAGTCAATTTTACATTAATTCACATTCATGGGCTACGTTTGTTTCTGTATGATGATGCCTACTTTTGATAGATCTTGGGATAGTTGAACCATGAAAATATTATGTTGCTATGATTCGTGGTTTATGTAGACGAGAACGGTACCCGCGCGTTGCGGCGGTGATGGAGGTGATGGCGGGGTGGTGATGTAATGGCGGAGGCGGCGGTGGCGATGATGGGGTGATCTACCTGACGGGCTCCGCCCTTAGCCGTACGGGCTCCGCCCTCGGATTTAAAAATTCATCGAAAGTATATCGAATGACATCTCTAATGAAAGAGCATGAAAATTTAAGAACACCCATATAATTTTTATAATTTATCGATGTACGGTTTTTGAGATAAAAGATTTTGAATGAATTGGAGGAATAAATGATTTATGGAGGAGAGAGAAAAAGATGATTGGTTGAGATTTGAGGAGAGAGAAAGGGTGTTTGGTAAATATATAATTGATAGAAGGGGTATTTTGGGAAAGTAAATGTTGAAACTTAAAATGTAAACAGGGGAGATCTGCTTTATAATATAGTATAGATAATGTTATCTTGGAATTATCGCTAAGTCAGGTGGCTATGATACTGCTAATGTTTTGTCTTCCATGAACTTCCAAACAGAGAGTACTCACTTTTCCAATTTATCTTTATCGTTACTATAAAGTTATGGAATTGACTATGAATTGTTTAAAGTATATATATAGCTTTTAGCAACACTTTTTAGATGATTTTTGTGTAGACACATTAATGGGGACGTGTAGGCCGACCACCCCATATGTAATCCCACCACCCCTTTTGGAGCGACAGTCGCTCCTAAAGGGGTAGTAGGATACGACAACGGGCGACAGCATACGACAAATGTTATGTACGATTCGAACCTACCACCCCTTTAGGAGCGACAGTCGCTCCTAAAGGGGTAGTAGGTTCGAATCGTACTATTTGCCCCTATAATGTTTCTGTTTCCCCGTGACAATTCATGTTGCCTTTAAAAATCGAGTTTTACACTTCATTTTCAAACTCATTCGGTCGTTGTAAGTTGTAAGTTGCCTTTAAAAATCGAGTTGGAAGTTAAAAATCGTACTATCTGCATGGTCATATGCGTTGTAAGTTGGCGCACCTCATTTTCATTTGCTGCAGAAAGTGTGTTTTGGATATAAAGGGTTAAACCATTCCTCATTTGAATTACTCCGTATAAAAGAGGTAAATCAAGTTTTCATTTATTCAAACTCATTCGGTCGTTTTTGGATATAAAGTATAGTAAGTATAGATATTACTGATAAGTGTTTTTATTATTTTAGATGGATTGCTTGGAGGACATTTTCTTAAATCCAAATGCGCCGGAAGGTGTAAATGACGAGTTTGTGTACGAAGAGCCCGATGACGAATTTGAATCCCCATATGTCCGTGCTGAATTTGATTACGATCACGGTGTTTTTATACCAAGGAGGTATGTATATAATCCAACCTTTTCATTTTTTGTGTTGTTATTTTGTGAGTAATTGTATTTTGTTATTATTCATTAGATTTGTTGCTATAAAAGTATGTAAGAAAACTAATTATTAAAACTACGGATAAAAAATTGTATATAAAAACATATTAAAAAATGTACGTAAAAATGTATTAAAAAATGTATTAAAAAATGTATTAAAAAAAGTGTATAAAAAAAGTGTATTAAAAAAAGTGTATAAAAAAGTTGATTATAAAAAAGTGTATAAAAAAGTGTATTATAAAAAAGTGTATTATAAAAAAGTATATAAAATAGTAAATTAAAAAAAGTATTATAAAAAAGTGCATATAAAATCTAATTATAAAAAAGTATATAAAAAAGTAAAATAAAAAATGTATTATAAAAAAGTGCATATAAAATCTAATTATAAAAAAGTATATAAAAAAGTAAAATAAAAAATGTATTATAAAAAAGTGCATATAAAATCTAAGTTATAAAAAAGTATATAAAAAAGTATTATAAAAAAGTGCATATAAAATCTAATTATAAAAAAGTATATAAAAAAGTAAAATAAAAAATGTATTATAAAAAGAAAAGTGCATATAAAATCTAATTATAAAAAAGTATAAAAAAAAAGTCTAATCACCGGAACCGTCGTCGTCCTCACCGGCATTATCATCACCCACACCTGGTCCGGATACAGAGCCTGTTCCACTAAAAAATCCACTCATATCCGACAAGCTACCAAATTCCCCTGATGGAGGTCCATACCAGGGTGGGGTCGTCCTCATCATGCTCTAAGTACTGGTCCATCGCAAACCAGCGCTACATTGTTTACAAATACAAGTTAGCAGTTTCGGGGTTATCATTGTAAAACATATTAAGTAAAAAAATATAAAAAGAAACATATTCTAACCTGTATTTCCTCCAAGATATTGTCCGTCAGAGACTCAGGCACATCGTCCCATGACTCGTAGTACTGGGGGACATCTCCGATCAATGAGCCTAACAAAGATTTGTACATAGCCCCGTAGTCCCCGATCGACTGAAAGGTCTTCGATTTGTAATCGAAGTACATGGGTAACGGGCCTCCATTTTTCTTGAAGGCAGCCTCAAGGTTTAGATGTTTGGCTGCCCCTCTTGGTGGTGGTGGTGTTTTCTTCGACCCTACAAAACCAATAAGTAACAATAACATAAATAAGTTACTTTAAACGATAAGAATACAATTATTTCAATGCATAACTAAATTTAATGTAAAGTCAATTTTCTTACCGCTGTTTTTGCAGCCTGTTATTTTCTTCCACCACGATCGGTGCGGATCGTTTCCATCGCCGTCGCCGCCGTGAGCTCCTAGCATTTTTCTTAAATCTACATAAATAATACACGTATTATAATACTTTTTATATCAACTTTTTGAACTACTTTTTTTTAACTTAATTTTTTATATGACTTTTGTACTACTACTTTTTCAATATATGTTTTAATATCTTTTTATACTTATGTTTTATAATGTAAAACTTTTTACATACCTTTTTTATTTATACATTTTTAAGTACTTTTTTTAACGTAAAATTTCGTAAGAACCTTTTTTTATATATATATATAATTTTTTATAAACATTTTATTTATAATTTTTTGAACTTAATTTTTTATTAACTTTTTATAAACTTTTCTGAACTTACTTTTTTATAAACATTTTTTAAATTTCGTATGAACTTAAATTTTTTATATATAATTTATTTGAACTTAAATTTCTATTTAAACATTTTTAAGTACTTTTTTTGAACGTAAAATTTCGCATGAACTTTTTTTATATAATTTTTTACATTTTCTTCATTTTTTTTGACATTTTATTTTACATTTTGTTATAGAGATTTTTTTTAAAATATATTTTTTATATACTATGTATACACTTTTCTACATTTTTTATAAACTTTTCTAATACAAATATTTTTTATAAACTTTTCTAATACAAACATTTCTAATACAAACATTTTTATATGACTTTTGTACTACTACTTTTTCAGCTACTTTTTTTAAACTTAATTTTTTAACTACTTTTTTATATAAACTTTTTGTTATAGAAACTTTTTTTAAAATAATTTTTTATATACTATGTATACACTTTTTTACATTTTTTATAAACTTTTCTAATACAAACATTTTTATATTTTCTAATACAAACATTTTATAGTACAAACTTTTATAAACTTTTTTTTAAATATATTTTTTATATACTATGTAATACACTTTTTTTACATTTTATATTTTTTTACACTTTTTTACAATCATTTTTACATAACAAAAACAAGAACAACAACAAGAACACAAGAACAACAATACATTAAATCTATGGGCGTATACAATACGTTAAATCTATGGGCATATAAGATCAATCCTAATACATCTATGCATAACAAGAATAACATCAAACTAATACATATACTATATAGCAAATTAATAGATACGAAATAAAAAAAAATAAAAACTTACTTCAACGTTGGGTTTACGAAAGGGGTAACGACGGGTCGCTCCTAAAGCCTCGCTGAAAAACTGGGTCGCTCTAAAGCCTCACCGGAAAATCTTGGCCGGAAAATATGGGGGAGAGGGGGGTTGGATCGGTTGGAATGGAGAAGAGAAAGGGAAGAAGGGAATGAAGGATGGATCCAGAGAAAGAATATATAAATCTTTTCGAGTCACCCTTTAGGAGCGACTGTCGCTCCTAAAGGGGTGTTTGACGGGTCAACGGTCTAACGGGTATAAGCATGGGAATCCGCGAGCAATAAATGGGTCACCCCTTTAGGAGCGACAGTCGCTCCTAAAGGGGTGTGGTCGGGTTACCCAACATTCCGTGGTCGGGGTATCTGGCCAGTTCATTATAAGCTATAATCATAAGGCTCATTAGTTTGTGCTATGCTTCAATGTTGTATCCAAAATGGGGCAGCAAAGCTTAAAGCTCAAAATGAAATGCATAAAGTTTTGTCTATTTGATCAACCGTGCAAATTAACTGATTGGATCAAGTGTTTATTGCATTTATGTGGAATGAGGTCAAAAGTTTCAGAATTTATGTGTTTGTTAATTTCATCTCCATTATTCCTTCTATTAACTTGTAGAGAATCAAGGTCAAGTGCAGATTGATATTGAAAAAGGATCCGGGAAATCCCTTTTGGGTTCGTTCATTGCCACATGTCATCGTGGCAGCTCTTTCATCGTTCTTATCTGGCTATCACCTAAGGTATACACCAGTCTGTCAAACATAGGAAATTCTAAGCCTATTTTTTGACTACGATATATATATGTAATGGTTGATCATAAAATTATCACTGATGCAACAATTCATTTATGTTTCCTTTAGGATGAAGACATTTACACCTTTTTTAGCCCGGGCTTCCTTATAACGACATGGCAATTCCGAGTGCAGTTTTCCCTATGTTAGAATTACAATTGTACGTCGTTAGGGTCAAGTGACCTTTTCTTCCCATTTATTATTCATTTTTTATTTTAAACTAAATATGCTGCAAAACGAGCATTTTTGCGATAATTCCTCCACCCCTTTTATGTATTTTCTTAGTTATAGAGTTTTTATTTCCAAATTCCTATGATTATTATTTATCTGAATTTTTATTTCCATTCCAAATTACTATTAAAAGGACTTATATTTGTTATGCATATGTTTTTTTATATTTAATCGTGTGCTTCGTAAAGCTCATGACATAACGGATAACGTGTTGTAAAGCCCCGCCGCAACGCGCGGGCATCCATCTAGTATATATATATATACATCATTATTGAACCAAGAAGCCAAAAGGACACAATCAAAGCAAAACTTTAATAAACCACAATTAATCAATTAAAATAATAGTTAACCACAAATTTATCATTCCTAATAAGCTTCTCAACGCATTAAACATAAACAGCTTCAAGGAATTAGAAAGAAAGATAAAGACTTATGGTATTCCGTAACATATTGTTAGAAGATACATTCAAAGTCAAGTCAAACAGTCAAAGTCAATGTCAATAATCAAGGTCAACAGTCAAGGTCAACGGTCAAGATCAGAATTAATCAGCATTCCAAGAATAGCTTTCATT
>CM067167.1:136189012-136236396 GCA_034093135.1 Erigeron breviscapus
CTTCCTAACCCTCCCCCCTACCCCCAAAACTACCGTCAGATGCGTATTTCTACCTTCATTAATAATTTAAGCAGTTTAGTTAAAGCAACTTCCTTCTAAACTAAAGTTAACGTAGACATACATAAATATACACATATAGATACAAAATAGATATACTGTATAAGGTTAAAGAATAAACCTGTTTAATTCTCGCAAGAACTTGTTCCCTTTTGGCAGTTTCTTCTTTACTTTCATATAATCCAGAATCTACCAGAAACTTAAATACAATAAAAAAAAATCAAAATTTCTTTATCCAATTACATGAAACAAACAAAAACCCTAATTTATAAATAATAAAAATTGAAAAAACCTGATTAAGTTTTTTGGTTCTGAGTAAATCAGTGTGAGATGGACCAGCGAGAGATAGGGGTTTCGTAACCCCGTGCTGCTTTGGCACTTCCGCACCCACCATTATTATATATCTGTGTGAGTATATATATGGATTAAAATGAATTTGAATTGTGTGTGAAAGAAAACCCTAAAAAGGAAATTAGGTTTGATTTAAGGGGATTGAAAAACAAAGATGGGATCTTGATTTTGGGGAATAGAATGAGAGAAAGAGGTGAAGAGAATGAGAAGTAGAAAGAGAGAAAGGGGTAAAAGAAAGAGGGATATACAATTATTTTGATTTTGGGGAAAATTTTGGGCGGGATATAATGAAAAGTTAAAAGGTCAGGGGTGGGAAAAAAATTGGAAACTTAAATTTTAATAGATTATGACTCATATGTTATGACGCTTCTGAAAACGCGTCATCCATTTACTCGTAATGACCTTTATTTTATGACTTCTCACTTTGCGCGTCATCTATTAGCGTGGGTCATAAAAAGCGGGTCAAGGATAGCCCTGTTTGTAGTAGTGTATAAATTTTATGTAGTCCTATTTCCTAATTAGCATTTGATGTATATGTTTTAGATTATTGAGTAATATGATTTTGAATTAGTGATTAGTCGTTCATGGATATTTTTCATAAATTAGGTATCTTTTTTATTATAATATTTGTGGGTTTTTTTAGATGATCTGTTAATATAATTTTTTAATTGTTACTTTTAATGCTTATAATTTATTAGGATTTTTTCCTTATTTGGACATTGGGACCATTCATGTTTTTTTTTTTATATTTGTTACTGTCATCATGTTATTGGGACCATCAATTATTGTTTAATCGGTCTTGACTAAAGGGTTTTATGACATTAGGACCATTCATGCTTATAATTTATTAGGATTGAAACCTTTTTTTGTTAAATTTTCTGTTTCGATGATAGTGAAATGTCGTATAATAATGTTTTTTGTTTGTTTTTTTTATCTGAATATATCTGAATATATATAGCCACACTACATATATATATTGTTATGGTTTTAGTTTCAAGATATAATCTTTTTATATAGTTTTGTTATTTTCATGCTTTTTCTGTGTACAAATATTGTTATTAGCTTCCATTGTGTCCTTTCCAAGTCCTTATCCGTATTGACTACAACAACGACCTCAAGACTAATGGTTTGGTAAGTTATTCAGACCTAACAATTTTCCAACATCGGGTTTATACTTTATGAGTGATTTTGTATATTTGATTTGAATATAAATCATGCCGGATGCCATGAGGCAGAAACTGGGTAGTGATTGGACTAATGTGAAATTGGTTGATGCAAACAACAACTTGTTTGTAGTGGCCATTGATAGGTCTGAACCAACCGAATTTCGACTGTGTCGTCTACAGTGGGGAAGATTTGTTACTACTATATTAAATAGGTCAATCAGTCGATTATGTTTGAAGCTTGTAGGAGGAAACAAATTCGAAGTGATTTGTTTTAATGAAGATGGTGTTGAGCATACCAAACTTAGTAATGGTCGAATAGTGGTTAACAGATCTTTGGTTAGTACGACGCCCCACTGTTTGATTGAGCAGGTTAATTTTCTTTCTTTAAGTTTATGCGTAATGTTGACAATCTATAAGTTTTATATCAAGTTAATTGTATCTTTTTTATTTGTAATGTAACAGCCGATGAACCCCAGATTTCTGTCAATCTTCAATGTGCCTGTTAGACGGGATCGAAGCAAAAAAACACCACCAACATTGATACCTGAAAAAAAAAGTGAAAGTGATTGGACCTATTCAGGCGGGAGTTGTTGATGTTGTTTTCAAGTTGGCACCATCTCACACAGAATGGATTGCTTGTGGCTTGACTGGAACCAAATGGACTCATATATGCATGGAAAACAATATCTTTAAAGAATTTACTTTAATGTTTTCTCGGGTATTCACCAAGGTAAAGGACAAAACAGAATTGGGTTTCAATATGGATGTTTTCAACCAATTTGATGTGGGGCTTGGTGATGCAGGTATAATTAAGTTTCTCTTGTTTTTTATGCATCAAATATAAGTTATCGTGTATAGCTTTGAAATTTAGTTAAGACATATGGTGTGTGTCTATGTTTGATGTGTAGAAATGGAATTTTCTGGGGATGAATACATTGAATGGCGAAAAGACGAGATGGATATCCCAGACAGTGACCATTCTGATCCCCGTGAGTTTGTCCATGTATGTCGTGTAAGGCAGCATAAGCACAAGATGTTTGGCGTTGAATGCTTTAGGAAGGTCAATTTCCATACCATGACTACCAACTCGTTGGTATATACATTATATACATTACTCTTGTTTTTTAATTAAATATCCTTTAAGTTTGATGTATAATGAACATGTTGAATTCTGTTTAACAATTTTCTGTTTTGCAGACCTTGGAATACAATTATGTAGCTGATAATGATCTTGGACGTTTTCCTGCTGCTCGGATTCATTATGGGGATGAGGAGTTCAATGGTAAAATGGAAATTAGGTTTGATGGTCGAAAAATGGAGCAATATCATTTGGTTGTGCACGCTGATTGGAGGACTATATTTGCAACAGCTGGTTTGGTTGAAGGAAATTATATCCGTTTTCAACTCAACGAAAACAAATGCAGGAATGGAGTAGTTGCAGTTTCTGAACGTTTTTAACTGGTTTTAGTATCTATGTTATCACTGGACTTTGTTGGAACATGTAATGTTGGTATTTGTTGTACAAGTTGGTATTATGTAATCTGTGGTATTTGCTGTATTTTGGAACATGTAATCTGTGTTTGGGTTGGTTTTGAACATGTAAGATATGTGGTAGTTAATATGTATTGTAGACTCTCAACATATGTCTTCTCTTTATTAACACTATATTTTGAATTTGAAATGAATGTATGATATGATTATGATGTTTGTGTTATTTCACTTGTATATTTGGGCATATAGGAACCAATCTTATCCTTGGGTTTAAATTAGGTTGATGCAAGCATCTTGAGTATTGTATTATGGTTGAAGCCTCCAAGTTTTATAAACTTAGGTAGGGATAATCTCTGGGCTTCAATGCATGATAATTTATATATATTGAAAAACACTAAACTGAAGACAATGGACATTTCATGAAAATGTTAATAAGTACACTAATGCAACACTGGTTGAAACACACATTACACATCATTATAGTTCTTGTGACATTAATATCAAAAAAATAGATAGAGATACAATCTGATATTCATAAGCATTGAAGTACCTCCTTGTACACCACATTGGTGGTCTTGTTACTGATTTTATCTTCGTCTTCAATTAGAATTTTTAATCCTTTTTTGCTTTTCACCCTCGATACAGCCACATATAGTTGACCATGACTGAAAACTGGACGTGGAAGATACAAACCAACCCGATCAAGTGATTGTCCTTGGCTTTTGTTTATCGTCATGGCAAAGCATACCGAAATAGGGAATTGTTTTCGACATATCTTGACTGGGATCCTTTTATCCGATGGTGTCATCTTCAATCTCGAAATTAAAGTATGCTGACCAATGTTTGTACCTGTGATAATTTTGGCTTCAATCACATGTTTCCCTAGTTTCACGACTTGCAATCTTGTGCCATTGCACAAACCATTTTGTTGATCAAGGTTCCTAAGTAACATCACAGGCACACCAACTTTCAAAACCAACTTATGATTTGGTAAACCGGCCAATTTGAGACTGTTGATCACTTCAGTGGAAAACAAAGCAGCATCGATTTCGGTGGTCTGTTCAGTTTCACACAATCCGTCAGAGCTTAGATAGGTAGCTTCCTCACCGGGCATCATTTCTAACAACTTTTCATTTATACATCCAACGACATCATGAGTTGGTGCGAGAATTGCTCGTTGTTGGAAAAACATTGGATCTTGCAAACTCTCAAGCATGTTTGGATATGTAAAATCAATCAATGCTTTAAGAGGATTAGCTTTATTAAGAATCAGCAAGTCATTGGGTATTTGAATAGATGCTTCCCCATCATTTTCTTCACCAAGAACCCCATCTCCAACTTTGAGAATCCATTCTGCAAATTCTTTGACTTCTTCTAAATCTGTTTCAGGGATACCAACTTGTAGCCTCATGTTGACAGTCAATTTAAGTACACGACAATGGTGCCATAGGTATGACGAATTTAAAGAGGCATTTACAATATGGCTCCTTGATCCTTTTGGAATAACCGGAAGAATTTGTCTAAAGTCACCACCAAAGACGACTACTTTTCCGCCAAAGACTCTATCTTCACTATTCGGTTGGGTTGTCCGCAAAATATCTCTCATTGATCTATCAAGAGCTTCGAAACAATGCTTGTGTATCATTGGTGCTTCATCCCAGATTATCAATTTTGTTATCTTGATTAACGCAGCTAATTCACTATTTGGATCAATGGAACAGATAGAATTTTCATTAATGTTAATCGGGATAACAAACCTTGAATGTGCAGTTCTTCCACCAGTTAGCAATAGGGAGGCAATTCCACTCGAGGCGACATTAAGGACAATTTGACCTTTGGATCGTATTGCAGCAGTTAGTGTTTTCCAAAGAAAGGTCTTCCCGGTACCCCCATATCCATAAACAAAGTAAACTCCTCCCTCATCTTTAGCTACTGCTTGAATGACGGTTTGATATAGTTCTTTTTGTTCAACAGTTAAACTGGTGAACAAATTCTGATGTTCAATTTTAAGGGCCTTCTGATCATACAAAAGTTCATTCCTTATCAATCGGTTGTTGAGTGATGAAACATAATCATTGCCTGGGAATGGCATTTCCGGGAAGTTTTTTAATGTACTACCATTGCTAAGTAGCAACTGTTCGATATATGAAAGGCAAAGGTTTTGAAGTTCTTGTTCTTGAAGTTCCAAACCTAATATAATAACGAATTCCAGATTACAAATAATCATGTCAGTGTATATAAATGCATGTAGAAATACAAAATAAAAATAGTAATACATGTATATGAAGTATGTGAAAAATGCAAAAAATGTAGGAAACGTATAAAAGGGATACCTGGACAATTTAATATTTTCCTTTGCATATGTAAAATGTCTTCACATAAGACTTTAGATGTTTTCAACCACAGCTCATTTGGACGAGACACCGACGTTGATAGTAACAGCTGTACAAAAAACGTTCTGAGATATGAAGCTGTTGCCCATGTACTTGCCTCTAAAATAGCATCTACATACTCTTTATCATCATCTAGAAGGCCAAGTTCAAAACATGCCTCTTTGTAAGTTTCACAATCCTTACCATTCACTTTTTTGATTTCTTCAAAACTTTTTGGCCCGACGACATGATTCAAGAGGATTCTTAAGTAGTAGCAACTACCAAGTGATGGTGGAACATAGCAGATTCTTCCAATGGAACCTGTCGTGTTCGGGAATCTTCGTTTCCACTTCCTTGTCTTCCGTATCCAAACATAATACTGTGGAATCTGGACATATTTCAAGGTTCTTGCAAATGAATCAGTGGCATTTAATTCCATCCATTGAAGGAACATCGAACGTTTGACCGTGGGATTAGAAACCACATCACACAAATCGGCCTCGTCATCGTAAACTATGCTCTGCTCATTTTCACAATGAAAGGGCAACACTTCTACCGGAGGGTATCTATAATGGATATCAAATCCAAATATTCTCCAGGCGGCTTCAGAAGCGGAGACATACCTTCAAAAACATTAAGATAGAGTAATGAATTACAATAAAGACAAAATCAGTTAAAGTTGTGGAATATCTAATATTCAATTATTTATAGTATTACAACTGCTATTGTATAATATAGGACTTGACATAAGAAAACCTTACCTACAATCAAGATACTTTTTGACTTCATCTTTAGGTGGTTCCTGATTATTGGTTGTTCCATCAGTATTAGTTTGATTAATAGATGTTGTGACTCTATCTGGTCCTTTGTTGATGTACTTGAACAAATACTTGATCGAACCAGATTGGTTGCACCATTCAACATTAATGTGGCATTGGTATCTTCGAAGAAGTGTAGCATTGTAAGGGACGACTGTAACACCCGTCATTTTAAAATCTGGATTTTCAAAAACTTTTGCCTAACGGCGTTTAGAAATGCGGAATACATAATCCTTAAAACATAACTAACCCTTAATGGATAGTTCATTTATAAAAGTGGTGTTACAGCATTCATATCATTAAAATAGTGTAAGATAATCCAGATGTGGCACCAACATAAATGCCAACATATGCAATACATAAGTCATATTAAAAGTAGCCAATCATCATAAGGCTAACATAAATGACTGAGCGGGAAACTAAATGTAACACCCGTTTCGTAAAAATATGGATTTCCAAAAATTTCGCCTAACGGCGTTAAATCATGCGGAAACGATTTAGGAAAATACTCAACTAAGGAAAACAGTTGAGAAACATTGGTGGTGTTACTAATAGCATCAAATCTGTAATAAAAGAAATCCATAAGATTGCCCAACATAAAGCAATCATAACATAGTCATTACATAAGTTCCATAAAGGAAATCAATAACATAAGGTCTATGCGAAGCTATTGGGTAAACTAAGCCAGCTTGATCATCTACCCATCTCTCGCCAAAGCTTCACTCGTCATCGTAAACTATGCTCTGCTCATTTTCACAATGAAAGGGCAAAACTTCTACTGGAGGGTATCTATAATGGATATCAAATCCAAATATTCTCCAGGCGGCTTCAGAAGCGGAGACATACCTTCAAAAACATTAAGATAGAGTAATGAATTACAATAAAGACAAAATCAGTTAAAGTTGTGGAATATCTAATATTCAATTATTTATAGTATTACAACTGCTATTGTATAATATAGGACTTGACATAAGAAAACCTTACCTACAATCAGATACTTTTTGACTTCATCTTTAGGTGGTTCCTGATTATTGGTTGTTCCATCAGTATTAGTTTGATTAATAGATGTTGTGACTCTATCTGGTCCTTTGTTGATGTACTTGAACAAATACTTGATCGAACCAGATTGGTTGCACCATTCAACATTAATGTGGCATTGGTATCTTCGAAGAAGTGTAGCATTGTAAGGGACGACAAATCGATTGTCAAGTGGGATCCCATTTTTTTCAATTGTATTCCCTGTATTACGCCGCTTATAAACTGGATATCCTTCAGAATCCACACAAGTTTCATCTTGCCATTTCTTTGGGAATTTTTTTGAGCATTTTCTTTGCACCATACATGGACAACTTGGATTATCAGTTCCACAAGGTCCATGCATCATGAATTGCTTAACAAGTTCATACAACACCGGATCTTCCTTTTGGTTGGGGATCTCTGCACTAATGACACGGTCCACATCTGTTGCATTTGGGAACTTGTTTCCGGGAGCCAAGAACAAACATATATGGGCATGAGGCAGGCCACGTTTTTGAAATTCGACCGTATAAATCACTGAAATTCACAAAATTTTTGAACCAAATTAGGAATTAGATTAGGCAATCCTAAATATGGATATCACATACTTTACAATATTCAAAAAAAAAATCATATATAAAGTTACCTGCTTGGATTGGACCAAAGAATTGCTCCTTTTGGAAGTCATTTATTATTTCATCCAATTTGATTTTGAACATTCTAGCAAGAATATCAGGTCTGTCTTCGGGTTTAAGATCTTCATCAACTAAACATCTGTAAATCTCCGGCCACATCGGATTGCAAGTGACAGTGATGAACAAATCAGGATACCCAACTGACTTGCATATAGCCATAGCATCCAAGTACTTTTGCATCATGTACCTGCTCCCTCCGGTAAATGATGATGGTAGTAATATACGCTTGCCAGAAGATGATGCATCGTTATTTCCATTTTCCACATTTTCTGTCAAATTTTTGAAACTGTCTGTTCTTAGTTTTTTTTGTTGAGTTCTAATGAATGACAAGCGATCAGATTCTACCATGGTGTAAGCATCAACTAAGAACTGATGAAAGAGTTTCTTCGCACGAAGTAAGATTGAAAATTGACCTGGTCGATCCTGTATTCGATAAGGAAAGACAAAGTCAATCGAACTGATCATACCGTTTGAACTTTGCGCGTGTAGTGGTTAGTTACTCCACCGGATACACTCATACATAACTATGCCACGGGGAGGTATCTAGATTCCCACACCACGTGACCACGTACACACTAGCTCCGAAGAACTAGCATGGGTTAAGCTTAACACAAGACTTTACATATGCTCGAGACTTCTTTATTATATTAGTTTAGGCTACACTTTCACCTAAACTAATCACATGTATCTTTCTTTACTTTTTATTAGCTTAGGCTACACTTTCACCAAAACTAATCACATACATCTTTCTTTACTTTAGGGCCCTTAATCGTGCACGTGTCATGGCAAACCTATAGAAGTCTAGTGACTAGGTGTTCAAGCCATGCAATCAATCATAAGACATATATACATCAACACATCATCATCGCATATTAACATCACATCATCATATCATAAACGACCCATGTCAACGTATCATCATAATATCATATCATCATGTCATATAAGCATCATATCATCTTAAAGTGATAGCAACGTATCGTCATATCATTTCATAAGCATAACATCATAACAATGCGTCATCATATCATTTCATAAGCATAACATCATAACAATGCGTCATCATGTCATCAATTGCATCTTATCGTATTATCAACATATACATTTCAGCTTATCATTTATCTTATTTCATCATAACATCATTTCGTAGCATAAACATATCATAGCATCATCTTTACGTATTTCGTTTAATCATAGCATGCATAAGATTTCCATTCGTCATGAATGGCAACCATAATCAATCCCATAGTAACCTCCCATTCATTCCCGAATACGTATAAACATACAAACATTCATTTGGGAAAGTTAACATATGAAAAGTTTATATTTTGTTGTCCCTCATGTGGTAAAAGATGTTATCTTACCTCGTGACGAGCACAACGAGCAATTCGCAAGGTAAACTTGTCTTGTTTGTGTTTCCATCTAACAATAGCATCACATAACCAATTGGTAGCATAAACGTGGCTTCAAAAGACCTCTCTAAGTTCCCTATAACATAAGGTAACCTAAACATGAGGTCTATGGGTCAAACGAGCATAAAAATAAGCCTATACGACTGCTAGACCTGAATATGCGCCGCATGGATCTTCCATGCCCCGCATAAACTCAAACAGGAACACCCAGCTCATTCTGTACGCCGCACATAATGCTTGTGCGCCGCACAACGGGTTAGATCAGCAACTTTGATTTTGAACATCTTTAAACGATTCCCATTCGATCTCAAACCCTAACCCCGACCTGGAGACATCAAATTGACCTCTTTTATGACACAATTGATGCCTTCAAACCATCAATTGATTCCTTGATCCATTACAAACATAAATCACTTATTTGATTACCCGAAAACATGAAATCGATTAACGTTTAGCCAATTAACCCAACCCAAACCCTATGGCCTGGATTGAATCAACATATAAGACTTATAAGATCAGATTTCAAAGAGGATTTACCTACAATACCTGTAGATGACTTAGAGGATCCAAGATCTAAACAAAACTTGATCGAATCGGCCCGAAACAATTGGATCTTGAGAGAAACTTGCTTGGAGAAGGGAAGGGGGCTGCTTGGGGGTTTTTCTCACACACTCCAGATCTGGAGAATGACAATTAGGGTAGCCTAATTGTCATACAACCCCTGGCCATCCTTAATAAATTCCATCTTAAGCCCCTCGACTCTTTAAACGTTACTTTGTTGGCTTAACTTTCTCACCGGAACACTTAACGAGCACTTAACTTTCATGACTTTCCTTTAATTACTTTCATTTTTTTTTTTTTTTTTTTTTTTTTTTTTTTTTTTTTTTTTTTTTTTTTTTTTTTTTTTTTTTTTTTTTTTTTTTTTTTTTTTTTTTTTTTTTTTTTTTTTTTTTTTTTTTTTTTTTTTTTTTTTTTTTTTTTTTTTTTTTTTTTTTTTTTTTTTTTTTTTTTTTTTTTTTTTTTTTTTTTTTTTTTTTTTTTTTTTTTTTTTTTTTTTTTTTTTTTTTTTTTTTTTTTTTTTTTTTTTTTTTTTTTTTTTTTTTTTTTTTTTTTTTTTTTTTTTTTTTTTTTTTTTTTTTTTTTTTTTTTTTTTTTTTTTTTTTTTTTTTTTTTTTTTTTTTTTTTTTTTTTTTTTTTTTTTTTTTTTTTTTTTTTTTTTTTTTTTTTTTTTTTTTTTTTTTTTTTTTTTTTTTTTTTTTTTTTTTTTTTTTTTTTTTTTTTTTTTTTTTTTTTTTTTTTTTTTTTTTTTTTTTTTTTTTTTTTTTTTTTTTTTTTTTTTTTTTTTTTTTTTTTTTTTTTTTTTTTTTTTTTTTTTTTTTTTTTTTTTTTTTTTTTTTTTTTTTTTTTTTTTTTTTTTTTTTTTTTTTTTTTTTTTTTTTTTTTTTTTTTTTTTTTTTTTTTTTTTTTTTTTTTTTTTTTTTTTTTTTTTTTTTTTTTTTTTTTTTTTTTTTTTTTTTTTTTTTTTTTTTTTTTTTTTTTTTTTTTTTTTTTTTTTTTTTTTTTTTTTTTTTTTTTTTTTTTTTTTTTTTTTTTTTTTTTTTTTTTTTTTTTTTTTTTTTTTTTTTTTTTTTTTTTTTTTTTTTTTTTTTTTTTTTTTTTTTTTTTTTTTTTTTTTTTTTTTTTTTTTTTTTTTTTTTTTTTTTTTTTTTTTTTTTTTTTTTTTTTTTTTTTTTTTTTTTTTTTTTTTTTTTTTTTTTTTTTTTTTTTTTTTTTTTTTTTTTTTTTTTTTTTTTTTTTTTTTTTTTTTTTTTTTTTTTTTTTTTTTTTTTTTTTTTTTTTTTTTTTTTTTTTTTTTTTTTTTTTTTTTTTTTTTTTTTTTTTTTTTTTTTTTTTTTTTTTTTTTTTTTTTTTTTTTTTTTTTTTTTTTTTTTTTTTTTTTTTTTTTTTTTTTTTTTTTTTTTTTTTTTTTTTTTTTTTTTTTTTTTTTTTTTTTTTTTTTTTTTTTTTTTTTTTTTTTTTTTTTTTTTTTTTTTTTTTTTTTTTTTTTTTTTTTTTTTTTTTTTTTTTTTTTTTTTTTTTTTTTTTTTTTTTTTTTTTTTTTTTTTTTTTTTTTTTTTTTTTTTTTTTTTTTTTTTTTTTTTTTTTTTTTTTTTTTTTTTTTTTTTTTTTTTTTTTTTTTTTTTTTTTTTTTTTTTTTTTTTTTTTTAACCCAACCCAAAACCCTATGGCCTGGATTGAATCGACATATAAGACTTATAAGATCAGATTTCAAAGAGGATTTACCTACAATACCTGTAGATGACTTAGAGGATCCAAGATCTAAACAAAACTTGATCGAATCGGCCCGAAACAATTGGATCTTGAGAGAAACTTGCTTGGAGAAGGGAAGGGGGCTGCTTGGGGGTTTTTCTCACACACTCCAGATATGGAGAATGACAATTAGGGTAGCCTAATTGTCATACAACCCCTGGCCATCCTTAATAAATTCCATCTTAAGCCCCTCGACTCTTTAAACGTTACTTTGTTGGCTTAACTTTCTCACCGGAACACTTAACGACTTAACGAGCACTTAACTTTCATGACTTTCCTTTAATTACTTTCATTTAACATACTTTAATCATATTATATTAAACGCATAAGCATTTAATCACATAATCCCATTTAGGGCACATAAACTTAACGAACTTAACGTTGACTAACGGTCAAGTCAATAAGTCAAACTCGAAAAGTTTGGGATGTTACAATTACCTCCCCCTTAAGAGGATTCTGTCCTCAGAATCATTTCGCCACTTATACATGAATAACTTATCCGTATCCTTAACTTTATCATAACATTTAGGAATTTCCTTGGTTGTTCTTTAACTTTGCATAGTCAAACTCATTTAGCTTTTTACATAGTCTTTTCGACTTTCACTTTTCCATCTCCACCGTTACGTCATTTCTTTGGCTCAATCTTTAAGTCAACCAGGTAGTCAACTCATTTACTCAACCTTCATAAGTAGTACACACATTACACTCGGCGAAGACTATTCATTTGGCGGATACGACCTTCCGGCACATATCCTTATATCTTTGCTACTATAACTCACATAATTCATTGAACAAAGGTCGAATAGCCGTCACTTACTATGCAAATCATACCCCTCCAAAGGGACTTATGGCTAGACCATAATACACACCTTTTTCATAATAAACTTTCTTTGTTTAACCCAAAACCTTAAGACGATTTCGAGCTAATCATAACATTCCTTTAACGATTCAACTTTAAGAACCATTATCTTCATGATCTTTGGCTCCACAACTTTCCTTTCCATAACATGTCATATCATGAGATGACACCCAAAGCCTACATCATAGTCATCATCAAATATGAACTCAACAATAGAAAGTGAAAATCCCAATGCACCATCACACGATCATATGATTTTTCCCAAATTTCCAAACCATTCTTTCTCTTTCCCATCAATTTAGGAGTGATAATCACTTGAGTACACTATATTCCTCATCTCTCACTGAATATTCCTTCAGAAATCATTCACATAATGACCGTCTTGATGCGAAACATTCGACAATTAACTTCCACACTTTTGAAAGAACTTCTTTAACGTACATATTTTCTATCTTATCCAATGAAACGGTCTAACGGTTCACCAATGGTCAACCTGCCTAATATTTCCATAAGACTTTTAACACATAGTGTTGACTTTTGAAACAAAACACACATCTTTAGAGATCGAGAATTAACGACACTTCACTTCATAATAGGTCATAATACATTTCAGGCGGCATCCAAATGACTAGGTTACCATGGTTCATAAGCTTCCTCAAGTACAACTTGTGGTCATTTCGTTCTCGGATACCGAAACCTTACTTTAACGAGTTCAAATTTAAGCTTCTTCTTGTAGAAAATCGGAATAACTTTCTTTACTCAAATATGATGTTCTTTGTCATACTTAGAATAGGTAAAATTGTCATCACTAAAAGTAACGACTGAATGCTTTAGAGAAAACTTTAGACTCGGTTCCTTAAATTCATGACATGGTAAGGACAGTTCGTTATCATAAAGGTATTTCGAGAAGCTCAATAGGGTCATAATGCGTGTAGAAATAACTTTAGCAAGACTTTCATCATCAACATCAACATATGGTAGTAAGACCATAAATCTATCTTATAGAAAGAAATACATCTCACAACCGAAAACGTTAACTCCTTCCTTTTAGTGGGAACAATACGGAAGGTGCCTTTGCATGGGAGTAGCACTAGCCACACATCAATAGAAAGTTCGTTCTCATGATCGCAACGACACCAGAAATACTATCAGAACGTTTCAAAACTATGGGTGGCCTCAACTTTAGAAACATAATTGTCGCCTTACATGAGTAAATCACATAGGCGGGAAACATGGTCATTCCGTAATCAAATGCTCTTGAAAACTTTTACTTCGTTAGGTTTAGGCCACCATAAGTGACTCCATCATAATACCCCTTAACTTCTTCAGGGAAACTCTTTATCTTGAGAATCAATCATACGTAGGATCTCGTAAAAATATAGGATTTCAACATCACCATTACGTCACAACCGGCGAAGGCAATAAGCGATGGGACTGCTATAAAGATTTACGTGCTAGTTCACCATACATTCATGTAATCTAAGGAAGAATCTCCACCTGTAGATACTCGTCACAATCGTCATAAATCATCTCGTAGCGAAATCAAGACTAACAAGTCGTAAATCCAAAATAATCCAAAGTATGCGTCGCATGGAAGTCTTATGCGCCGCACAAAACCAAATTAAGCATTTGTGCGCCGCACAAATCAACCAAATCGTCACAGAAACTAACCAATTTTCTGAGCAAACCATTTGTGCGCCGCACAGAAGTTCTGTGCGCCGCATAACGGGCTCCCACCTGAAACCAACTTTTCAAAACTTGCTTTTATGCGCCGCACAAAAGCCTTGTGCGCCGCATAACACCCAGTTCGACCAAAATCCAACTTTTTAATCTTTAAATCGAATCCCACACGAACGCCAATCATTTATTCGACCTGGGAACATAAAATTAACCCTTCAATCAACCGTAGTGTTAACTTCTTTACTTGCTTCAACTTCATCCTCCTTTATTTCATTCATACGTGTCTACTTTTCACGGTTAAATATGATACCACTCAGTGATTCCATCAATCTCATCTTCACTTTATTCGGATCAACACAGACACAGTCTCACAAACACACACATGTCGTGATACATTTACAATTTCGTTCGCGACCGGAATTGTAACTATATCCTTTCATACGTGTGCCCGGTAACCCTTCTATGCATCACCTACTTATAATCCTTCAAATATCCAGCATCAACTATACTCATCAAACATCAATTCCATGTCTTTTAAGCCCGTGGGCTCCACATCACAATACAACACCTCATAGAGACCTTACCAACTTCGTTACTTTCTACACCGGTCAACACAAGTATGGCCATATAAACACGCTCGCGTCGTGATACGCTTGCAATTATGTTCCGGACCATAACTGTAATTGTATCACTTCACATGCATGTTAATTACCACATTTGTGTATCACATTCTTTTCACCAAATCCTTCAACTTTTTCTCACGTAATATAATGCACAACTTTATCAAATTCGAATAGAGAATTAGCACCTTACCTTTCACAGAACGTCTTTCATAGCAGTTGAATAGTTTGGCGACGGGGAGCGCGAGAAACAGAGGAATAAGGGCTACACAAACAAGTGTATACACATAAAACACATCAAGGAACATGAAGCCTTAATCCTACACTCTCACTCATCCCAACCCGTCCTAAAAACATTTCATCTCAAAGGCCAAGCATACTTACTTATGCCTATCTTGTCATCTATCGGTTTAAGTCCAATTCCTATGGCCAACCTATAGTCCTTGGTTCACTTAAACCATTTCTCTGATACCAACTTGTAACACCCGTCATTTTAAAATCTGGATTTTCAAAAACTTTTGCCTAACGGCGTTTAGAAATGCGGAATACAGAATCCTTAAAACGTAACTAACCCTTAATGGATAGTTCATTTATAAAAGTGGTGTTACAGCATTCATATCATTAAAATAGTGTAAGATAATCCAGATGTGGCACCAACATAAATGCCAACATATGCAATACATAAGTCATATTAAAAGTAGCCAATCATCATAAGGCTAACATAAATGACTAAGCGGGAAACTAAATGTCTTCTTTATATCATCTACCCGCCTCACCAAGCTAAGTCTTTCACTAGCTCAAACCTGCTTAACCTGAGGGAACAACGTTTTTCAAAAGAGCAAGTGTTAGCTTTAAAAGCAAAGTAAGATAACATGAGTTTAAGAAAACGTTGCCAATTCTTTATATATTAACAAAAACCTTTCATAATCGTTAATATCACATATTAGGCATAGCATGTTTATCATTTATCTTATTTCATCATAACATCATTTCGTAGCATAAACATATCATAGCATCATCTTTACGTATTTCGTTTCATCATAGCATGCATAAGATTTCCATTCGTCATGAATGGCAACCATAATCAATCCCATAGTAACCTCCCATTCATTCCCGAATACATATAAACATACAAACATTCATTTGGGAAAGTTAACATATGAAAACTTTATATTTTGTTGTCCCTCATGTGGTAAAAGATGTTATCTTACCTCGTGACGAGCACAACGAGCAATTCGCAAGGTTAACTTGTCTTGTTTGTGTTTCCATCTAACAATAGCATCACATAACCAATTGGTAGCATAAACGTGGCTTCAAAAGACCTCTCTAAGTTCCCTATAACATAAGGTAACCTAAACATGAGGTCTATGGGTCAAACGAGCATAAAAATAAGCCTATACGACTGCTAGACCTGAATATGCGCCGCATGGATCTTCCATGCCCCGCATAAACTCAAACAGGAACACCCAGCTCATTCTGTACGCCGCACATAATGCTTGTGCGCCGCACAACGGGTTCAGATCAGCAACTTTGATTTTTGAACATCTTTAAACAATTCCCATTCGATCTCAAACCCTAACCCCGACCTGGAGACATCAAATTGACCTCTTTTAAGACACAATTGATGCCTTCAAACCATCAATTGATTCCTTGATCCATTACAAACATAAATCACTTATTTGATTACCCGAAAACATGAAATCGATTAACGTTTAGCCAATTAACCCAACCCAAACCCTATGGCCTGGATTGAATCAACATATAAGACTTATAAGATCAGATTTCAAAGAGGATTTACCTACAATACCTGTAGATGACTTAGAGGATCCAAGATCTAAACAAAACTTGATCGAATCGGCCCGAAACAATTGGATC
Source organism: Erigeron breviscapus (assembly GCA_034093135.1). NCBI lineage: Eukaryota > Viridiplantae > Streptophyta > Magnoliopsida > Asterales > Asteraceae > Erigeron > Erigeron breviscapus. The sequence continues at coordinate 136,205,736 of CM067167.1, forward strand.
TTGAGAGAAACTTGCTTGGAGAAGGGAAAGGGGGCTGCTTGGGGGTTTTTCTCACACACTCCAGATCTGGAGAATGACAATTAGGGTAGCCTAATTGTCATACAAACCCTGGCCATCCTTAATAAATTCCATCTTAAGCCCCTCGACTCTTTAAACGTTACTTTGTTGGCTTAACTTTCTCACCGGAACACTTAACGACTTAACGAGCACTTAACTTTCATGACTTTCCTTTAATTACTTTCATTTAACATACTTTAATCATATTATATTAAACGCATAAGCATTTAATCACATAATCCCATTTAGGGCACATAAACTTAACGAACCTAACGTTGACTAACGGTCAAGTCAATAAGTTAAACTCGAAAAGTTTGGGATGTTACAAAGACCACCCGAATGTGTTCTCAAAATAATGTCACGTTTATCAAGAACCGAATCAATATCTCCAATTATTAATCCAGCAACTTCTGATGTTGTGGGCAAATTGTATTGCCGACCATCTTGTTTTCTATTGCCAATCAGCTTGAGAGTTACTGGTTGCCAATCAGTTTCTCTGAAACACTCTCTTACCATTCTGAACGACTTGACCAGTGGGTTGCAATCATCCAACATCAACTTTAATATGTTAATTGTTGACCGGTTGAGGTCGTTTTTTTTCACACGGTTGCCTTGAGTGCTAGAGCTGTACCAATATAGAATTTGTTATGACACCAGAATATATACGGATATCAAATCGATATGAACTTATTCAAAATCAGATATAAAGGATTAGTAGCACTGACCTTACAGCCTTCTCTCTATTTTCCTCCTCATTTTCATTATCAATTATATAAAGCTGTGAAAATTTGGGAGCCTCACCACGAGGTGGCAGCAGACTACCCATTCGATGGAAGTTCTGACCCTGTAGTCTGAAGACGTATGGTCCCTTACCTTTTAGACAGCCTTGGTTTATCTTTCCACCCATCGATGTGAATGAAAACATCATGTTATATGCTCGTATGTTATTCATAAAATTCTTCGCTCTTGGATTGTCACTGGTAAACAAATTGGATAACAAAGGGGGAGGTTTTGGAACTGGGGGCAGTTCTACATCACCAGCCTTGCAACAGAAACTGTATGCACTTTTCTTACCTTCTTGATTACCCCTCGCCATTTCAGCTTCCCATAACATAGCATGACACTTTGAGCATTTGTATATTCGATCACCATGATTTCTATATTCTGTTAAGGACATTATCAAAATAAGCAATAATTATCAAATACATGCATACAAGCAGGGTAAGTACTTTCATTTTACCTCTCGAGATTCCATAACGTTTGACATATGAATCTTCCAATAAGTCCTCATTAATCTCCAAATCTATTCTTGGGATGTCATCTAAATTGTACCTCTTGTGTATTCGTTTGTTGGGTTTATTTAAAAAACTTCGCTGAACGTCTATATTTTGATTCGAGTCATTCAACTTCTGTTTTCCTTTGTTATTATGAGTTTTAGCTCCTCCTGTTAGTTTATGATATCCAGGTGTAGGTTTTTAAATTATGATCAATAAAACAATTTAACCGTATAATGTATGGGGGAATACATATAAAAATCAAAATTTAGGTAAAAGCAATATACCTTTCTGTGTGTTGTTGTTCATGGGTGAGTTATTTGAATGCCCAGCAGTATTTATAGTTTCTTTATTATGGTTATGCACGGGTTTGCTTGTTGAACCTTGCATCCCTATGGTTGTGCATCATTAGTATATATGCAAAATAATAAATCACACTGCAGGGAAACATTAACATCAAGTCTTTTACCATCAAAAACGGCTGAAAATGGGCTTGTAGTACCATTAGTAGTATTCAATCGTGTTGTAGGTCCTAGAATCATGAACAACAAGAGAAATTAAGTGGAAGTGGTCTGTTATAAGCCAAAGCATCAGCTAAATAAATTCCAGTTGTCATACCTAAAGTTGTTGATGAAGATTGGGTTGTATACTTTGAAGGTGTAACACTATTTGGAGTGTTGAATATCCAAGAGTGATGGCTGTTCGTTGTTGAAGCTTGTAACAAAGTTTATTGTTTCAATTAAATATATAAATACACAATTATTATACAGGGACTAACAAATAAAGTAATATTACATTGAGGACAACTGATAATGGGGTCGACGTACCATTAGGAGTGTTACTCCTGTTGTAGGTCCTTCAAAGCCACAAAAATCAAATAAGATGCAACTTTTCTTTTCTAATTGAAAAATCATTTCGACAACTTCGGGACCAGCTTTATTCATTAATCTATTCATTTTTAATAAAATTTGCCTCTCTAAATATAATGTAATTGCAAAATCAAATGGAAATAAAGAGTTGTTACCATTTTTGTAGATGTAATGTTGATTAGGAGTATTACATCCATTTCTTTGATCAATATTGCTTGAATTGCCAACTGAAGATGTTGAACCTTGGACTACATAAAATATCTTACATGAGCATTCAATCTTATACTTTGATTTGTTTTTCTATGAATTTAATACACAAGCATTTAGTGAACATACCATTTGTAATATTGGAGAAAGGACTCCTTGAAAGTGTCCTTTTTTGTATTGGAGAATCATTCACAACATTTCGTCTTCGATCATCTAGCAATGCTTTCCTTTTTTTCCGATTGATTGCGGCTTGTAATGGAAACATTTTGTATGTATATTATTTAGCAGGAGAGGTGTTTTCTCATCAAAATTTTGAAAAATGAAAGTAAGTATGGACAATGTAGGGGTGGTCCTTTCTTAGTATTCACAGATCTTAATTTGAAATTTTTGGGTCTTAAGTTTGAATTTCCCTCTATTACACTTCCATCTATTTTCCCACCAGTTTCTGAAAAATGACAGATTTTAGGATGAATTTAAAATACTCAAAAACATGTCTTACCCTCAATATTGGTTGTTTTTCATTTTATTTAGCTGTTGGTGTTTTATGAAGTGGTGGTGTCACTGTGTAATCCTTGTAAATCGATGACAAAAATGCTGATATGAACTTCTCATTATCACATCTTGTTGGGTTGGAGGCTTGTTTATTTATTTGCTCCTCTAACACTAATAAATATGATAGTAGTGTTTATATATATCTAGTATTGTATGTAATTTTTTCAAAACTTTATGCTCCTAAATATCCCGATTTCAGTTCTAACTTTGTTGAACAAAAAGAACCATATGTGTTACAGGAGCATTGATTTCACAGTTTTGCAACAAAAGAAGTACCTAATAGTTTGCAGCAACATTTATAAACGAAAACATACATCACATTTAGTTAGTCCAGCAAATGTTTTGCGGATGCTACTAATAATACAGCCAGCCTGAGCATTAAAGTTTGAGACATACAAAAGAGATCCACATAAGACCCAGACATGTTTTTGACATCTACCAAGTTTCAAAAGCAACATTAAACCTTACAAATAAGCATTAAAACATCATACTTAAGACATAGTGATCTTGCGGATTTTGTTGGGGCCTTTGGTTGTGGATCCAACACCCGGAGTGTCGTTTCCTCTTTTTTGGAGAGGACTTGTGTCCGTGTCTTTCTCAACATCCACGGCCGCAGAATCTCCGGTAACAGAGAATGCATCCTTCGAATATACCACAACACAACTATGTATATATTAGTCATGATTGTACTAACTAAATGAAGTTTATGTTTTTTTTGCATTTTAATCTTAGTATTGTGAATACCTTAGAATCCAGTCCACCCTGTGATGATTCGGAAAGCTTAGCAGTTGATACCTCTGCAATTGTGTGATCTTCAGATACCTAATAAGCACAAATAATTAGAAATTAGTTTGTAGTTTCTTAGGGGGGCAAATGTAGAATCTGGTATATTCCCATACCTCATTGACATTGTCCTCAGCGACTAACTCATCAATTATTTCAGGATCATCACACATCTTAATCACAGTGTAGGCACTTCCTTTGTGAGCAAGATTGTACTTATCAATCTTGATCCTAAATGCACCTCGGACATTGACCAGAGCTTCAAGTTCATGTGGGTAGCTTTCTGTATCATTGTTGTTCAGCTGTCTTTCACGAATGTCATTTGCAGATAAGCCTACCACTTTGGCCACATCTCTATCCCACAAGACGAAAGATGCACTGCCGGTGGAGTCCTGGACTCTGCATGTCACCCTGAACCTACAATACATTCCCAAGAGATTTATATTTAAGTTATATCCAACAAAAAGTTAAATATATTACAATGACTTGTTATATGACTTACCTTGGAACAAGTTGTTCTGCTATTTTTTTTCTTTTCGGCACCATAGACTCTCAGGTGGAGCAGTTATGAGCTTCTCAGTTAGCTCATCATCATCAGCTACCTCCATATACTCTTGTTGGGTAAGAACCTTCTTTTGACACTTTCGACAAGCAATGTAAAACCATCCAAGATCAGTTTCGACAAGCGCAATTGTAGCAGGAACAACACACTCTCCAACCTGCATACATATTTAATTTGAATACACCATACATATATATTGTATTGTTCCTATTCTAAAATTTTAAACAAAAATAATATACAACAGCCATCCTCACCGTATCAGCTTCTATTACTTCATCAATGTGTTTCTTGACACTGTTTTCCAGAAATCAAGGCGGAGTGGGTAGACCGTCTGGGTGGTGAAGGTGCCCTGTGAAGTGCCGCTTGCTCCTTCCTTAAGAATCAATCTACAAAACATGTATCATAAGCTTGTAACGACAATTGTGGAACTGATCACCAAAAATATATTTAAGAACAGAAATATTGAAGGAGAGGGGAAGGGGGAGAGACCCGGGTGTGTGGTGGTGGTGGGAGGATACCATGAAATGCATGGGGGGGCTTTTAGGTGGTGGATGCATTTTTTTGAAGGTTACATTCTCACTGGCCATTCGAAAGCATACATTCATCCACAACTTCATAAAATTCAAAAGCCAATTTTTACTAATATAACTTCAAATATTTAAAACATGTTTCATGAGAAAAAGCTTGTGTACCTCCTTCTAAAGTCATGCGCTTCCTGGATATCTTCATTGATAAACACTCTTGTGCCAAACTTGTCACTTTGAACAGTTATATTCTCTGTACAAATGTTATGTTAGACGAATGCAAAAAACGGGTTTGGATAATGTAGTGATCTTTACTTACCACCCCAGACACTGATTTTAGCATGCTGAAGGATAGTGATAACATGCTCTTCAGATTTGTTTTGTTCAACAAATTTGTTAAACTGAATGGCATAATCGTTCCATAATGTGCACTTCAACCGGCGATTACTACACATGAAAGTAAGATGATTATAAATTTTTATGCATGTTGTTTCAAGTAATTGTCTGAATATAACTTGTCATAAGTATTTTCTGTATTTACTAAAGCACATTAATTTCATGTTAAGTCATTTATTTCACCTACTTATTCATACTCAAAACAGCGCAAAATCACTAAAGTTACATATCATTTAATCCAAATCATGACATCCAGAATATATGACAAGTTCAACAACAAACATTCTATGTAAAGTATGACAAGAACAAACATTCTCTGACACAGATCCTTTGAATTAATATTTTTCTTTTTTAGTTTTTGCATTATATACAATCTTGACATTATAATTAACTTACTCCAAGTCTTTGAGCTCAAAGTTGAATCTCTTGCTTTCTCCTTTTGCATTCTTGAATATGTCAAGATTTCCACACCAAGTAACACTACCTATCACATCTGCAAAAAAAAAACAATCAAATCTTGTACTTTTGAATACACTTGATTTTGCACATAAGTGAACATCTTATAAAGTTACTAACCAATATTGAGAACATCTTTATCTCTGGCCTTTTTGACATCGATTTGATCAAATGGAACAAAGTTAAAACCATAGGGATGGCCATTGAAAGTCACATCAGGCGAAACTTGGGTAGCTTTGTAGAAGTTCATCTTTAGCTTATTCTTATGAATTACAACCGGAAATTTGTCATCAGACAAACACACGCCAAATTTCTTGATCATTACCACAACATCCTCCTTAAGTTTTTCATCAAAATGTGGGATCAAGTCACTTTTGACAGTGGCTTGTATTTTTTTTCCCCTGCAAAACACATATTCAAGAAAACAGGTTTGCAAAAATACATGAAACACATACATGAGAAATAGGGTTTCAAAAATACATGAAACACATAAAGTATAAATAGGGTTTCAAACATATATGAAACACATAAAAAATTAGTGATCGACCATGAAAATCATACACATAAAGAAATCGTGGTTTCAAACAGTTACCTTTTCGTCAATCAAAACCATGTCAAGCTTCCCAACAGTATTGATCCATCGACGAATGATCCTGACCTTCATGTTGACGAAGGTTTTTGATGCATCAAGTTCATCCACAAAGAAGATCTTATTAGTAGCCATGTTTTTTTTCCCAGGAGCAAATAAAGAAAATTTTTTTTGCTGCAATATTGTTATGTGTGTGTTATGAAAGAAAAGAATCATGTACCCACTCTCTAAATCTCTGAAACTATTTCAAACTTTGAATTAATATTTTTCTTTTTTAGTTTTTGCATTATATACAATCTTGACATTATAATTAACTTACTCCAAGTCTTTGAGCTCAAAGTTGAATCTCTTGCTTTCTCCTTTTGCATTCTTGAATATGTCAAGATTTCCACACCAAGTAACACTACCTATCACATCTGCAAAAAAAAAACAATCAAATCTTGTACTTTTGAATACACTTGATTTTGCACATAAGTGAACATCTTATAAAGTTACTAACCAATATTGAGAACATCTTTATCTCTGGCCTTTTTGACATCGATTTGATCAAATGGAACAAAGTTAAAACCATAGGGATGGCCATTGAAAGTCACATCAGGCGAAACTTGGGTAGCTTTGTAGAAGTTCATCTTTAGCTTATTCTTATGAATTACAACCGGAAATTTGTCATCAGACAAACACACGCCAAATTTCTTGATCATTACCACAGCATCCTCTTTAAGTTTTTCATCAAAATGTGGGATCAAGTCACTTTTGACAGTGGCTTGTATTTTTTTTCCCCTGCAAAACACATATTCAAGAAAACAGGTTTGCAAAAATACATGAAACACATACATGAGAAATAGGGTTTCAAAAATACATGAAACACATAAAGTATAAATAGGGTTTCAAACATATATGAAACACATAAAAAATTAGTGATCGACCATGAAAATCATACACATAAAGAAATCGTGGTTTCAAACAGTTACCTTTTCGTCAATCAAAACCATGTCAAGCTTCCCAACAGTATTGATCCATCGACGAATGATCCTGACCTTCATGTTGACGAAGGTTTTTGATGCATCAAGTTCATCCACAAAGAAGATCTTATTAGTAGCCATGTTTTTTTTCCCAGGAGCAAATAAAGAAAATTTTTTTTGCTGCAATATTGTTATGTGTGTGTTATGAAAGAAGATCTTATGTGTGTGTTATGAAAGAGAAAAATCATCTACCCACTCTCTAAATCTCTGAAAGTATTTCAAAATTTGAATATAGTAAAGATTTCTTGTACTTGTTGGAGATTTGTTACACACAAGCAGAATACCAATTGCGTAAATTTACAGCCTGCGCCGTTTCTTCTTACTTGGGAATGCAACTCCCATTTAATGCTCATGTACCATGAATCTCTTCCCTCCAAAAGTAATGTACTTATATATATATTATATCTGATTTTACCACTCTAACTTCCTAGACTACAGACTACACAAAACAGATACATACAATACATACATGAATACATACATCAAACACATATACATACAAAACTATGTATATACACACACATTAAAACACCATGGAAAACACATTAATTTGGTCATCCATTAGCTCATAATTGTACGGCTTAGCTAACCACTTGACAACTAAGCAAAGTGAGGTCACTTTGTTTCACCCTTTAGTAGTATAGTAAGATACATAGCCCACCTTGTACAGCTGCTCTTTCCATGTATCCGCTGCCAACATATGTCGGACAAGTCGTATTGTAAGGTTGCCGGGGAAGAAGAATGGTTCGTAGCACATTCCAAAGGTCGTAGAGAAATTGTTGTTATCAGGTTACGATCTTGATTGTCCGATTGACTTGAAGGATCATTGGGTTAAACTTGGGACTAACAAGTATGCAGTAAATAGATAATTAATTATATAAATTTCTCAAATTTACAGATTTACTGCTATGCTATGAAATATAATTTTATCATAGCTTCCATTGTTGTTTTCAAACTTCAACTATTACTAGTCTTGTTTGTCACTTATGCTTTTACTTTATTGACTTGCGTAGCCTGATATTATTTTTCCATGTCTTTTTCCCATTTACTTTATTGGTGAGTTATTCTTTGTCGGCCATTTGAAAATTTAGCCATTTGACGTCATTGCTTACGTCATAACACACTGATTACTTTCAATGCTTAAGAATATAATACTTATTTTGATTATCACCAACACAATCACTTTCCACACCAGTCAATATAAGTAGTTAGATAAACATTGTCGTATATATGTAGCCAACCAGCCATGTGGATAGTTGATGAGATTGCCTCCACATGAGTATTCTATCTGCCGATGATAACTGCTCAAATTGATGTCGAGATATATGCTTTACTTCTATGACAGTTTATTAGCACAAAATATTTAAGGTTTGCAGCTATCCCAACATATAAAAAAAAGAGTCTAAATGATAAATACATGAATGCAAAGCATATGATATCTGATATAATAATCTCAAAAGCTACACGACATGATGTATCATTGTTTTTGTTCAACTAATTCACTCTCGTAATTTAGTATTTCACTAAATATTAAATTGTTTGTGTTCAACTAATGTGTAGCCAGATATTATATTTCGCATGTCTTTCCTTTACTTGTCCTTGAGCTGCCACATCATATCCTTACAAATTCTTATACATCCTTATAAATCCTTCAAATCTTATAATTTTATCTCCAACCATACAAACATCCTTACATATCCTTTTACCTCCACTAAAAACAAAAATATATTAGGTAAGGACAATCTATTAAACGACATTCAAACATGAAATTTGTGCATCAATCCAAGATGTTTTTTTTAAAGTTTCTTATATCACATCAATCAATAAGAACCCCACCAACTTTTGGTGTACAAACAAATAAAAAATCCCGAGGTTCTAGTATATATAGGTACAAGACACCAATGTTAATTTGTATGGATAAAATCTAGATTCAATAAGTAAAGAAACAAGGACAAAGGGCCAAACATATGGTTCTATGTAATAATAATTTGTTAATAATAATAAGTAAAATAAAATATTTCACACCATGCAAGACTTTCAAACTTGGAGACCCTTATTTTCAATATGTCTAGTGACATGTGTCCATACATGTCCAAATTACTCTGCTTCAAACTACAGAACTTTTTCCTATCTAAAGCATTTCCTACACCACATACTCCAATAGTCCCATACTCCCATCCACAATACCACAACTACACAAATATTTTACCTGTTATGTATCTAAGTTTTTTTTTGATCCAAAATATTGAGAGAATGTGTGAGAGAGAAAACTTAGAGAGAGAAGAGGGATGGGAAGAGGTTTTTCATAAAAAAAGACATCAAAAATATGGCAAAGACAGAGACAATCGAGGCAAAACGGGGAACCAAATCGTGAAGTTTTTTGTGTCCAATATCCCCGATGGATGTAGGCCGTGGGATCTAGCAACGGTTCTTAGAGATTTTGGGGAAATCAATGGGGTTTACATTGCTAGGAGACGCACCAGAAAAGATGGGTTGAAGTTTGGCTTTGTTAGTTTCAAAGGGGTGAAGGACTGGAAGTCGCTGGAAGATCGATTGAAACACGTCAAGTTGGGAAGAAACACTTTAGCCATCAATGTCGCAAGACATGCGGTGGAAAACGAAGAGGCGGGTATCGGAATGAAGAGCGGCGGTTTAGCTCCTGATAATGCCAGTGTCCGACCAAAATCAAAACCAACTTACACGGGTGGTGCACCCAAGAAAACATTTGGTGTTGCATCGTTTTCAGACATTGTTAGAGGGTATGAAAGGGTGGAGAATACTGAGAAAGAGCTGATTGTTGCGGATGAGGTGAATGGTATGACGGCGGCCCATGGGAAGGCGGTAGTGGTACGATGTGTTAACTTTGAGATTCTTTCCTCTATCAACACGTTGGTAGAGAGACTCGGAGTAGTAAATCTGAAACTGCAATACTTGGGTGGTTTAAGCATGTTAATTATTTTCCCAAGTAAAGAGGAAGCACAAGGATTTATGTATAAAGAAAAAACATGGAGGGACTGGTTTTCAAAGGCTGATGAATGGGTTGGTCAATCGCTTCCTTTTGAAAGAATAGCGTGGGTAGGAATATACGGAGTCCCCTTGCATTTAGCAAGTGCAGAATTGTTCAACATAATAGGGGGAAGATGTGGTAAACTTATCCGTCCATCCGATTCCAACGAGCATAGCATGAACAAGGCGGTCGAGACGATTGGTGTCCTCGTTGGCGATGGCAAGGAAGTTAAGGAGATGTTCAGGCTAAAGTGGAGAAATAAGATTTATCGTGTATGGGTAGTCGAAAACCACGTCAATTGGTGTCCTAACTGTGTCGTGGGTTCGGGCTCTCAAACACAATCGATGGGGAGTCTTGGTGGATCGCCTGGAAATGGTAAGGATGGGTTGCCAGTGAAGGAAGACGGAAGAGCTGATTCCGTCATGATAGAAAACGAAAAGTCCATGCATGGGGAGGAGCATAGGAGCGTCCATTTGCATGGGGAAAAGGAGATGGAATTTATTTAAAATTTTAAGTGTGGTGAGAAGCTCAAAAAGAATGTTGTGTTTAAGTCTAGTGCACGTGCCAAGAAAAGTGGTGGTCCCATTAAAAAAATCAATATTGAAGGAGAAATTATCTGTATCCCCTAGACCCAAGAAGAGGCCCAGAGAGAATAACCAAGCTTTTTTTGATGGGCTATTCGGCCCAGAAGAACAAGATCATATTTTAGAAGATGGGCAGATCATTGAAAATTATAATAAAGAAAGGCCTGGTCCCCAGAACCAAAAGGAGACTCAGAAAATGATATTGACTTAAATAATGGTCCTGCCCACTCGCAACAAAGTAACGCAATTATTGAGGAAGATATTTTAGAGAAGAGGAGAGAATAATGAGGAAGAACCTCAGGTCGATTCTGAGGTAAACACAAATGATATCGAGAAATTAGAGAAACAAAGTCCAGGAGGTGATCGTGAACGAAGGTAATAATGTTGTTTGCAATGAATAGTTTATCTATTAATATCAGGGGTATTGGGGGGATTTTAAAGCGAACTGGATTAGAGGGATAAAGTGTCTTTTTTGGCAATACAAGAAACGCAAAGTAATGGGGTCTCGTGTGAAACCATTAAAAGATACTGGGGTAATTTCACGATGGATTATGAGGTGGTGGAACCAAATGGGAGGTCCGTGTTTAGAAAAATCGATTGTGTGAAAGAGGAGAATTTTCTATTAATAAGAGGAGTCTTAAAATGTTTATGCACCCCAAAGAGCTCGTGAGAAAAATTGTTTATGGGACGCGTTGAAAAGTAGAAAGTTGGCCACACAAGGACTATGGTTTATTTTGGGAGATTTTAACGCCGTTAGAACAATGGAGGAAAGAAAAGGATCTCGGTTTAAAAGAAACTGTGCTAGGGAGTTTAATATGTTTATTGATGATGCTAATCTCTTTGAGTACGAGATGAAAGGAAGTAAATTTACGTACCTGAAGGAAGATGAGAACCGAAAAAAGCTTAGCAAAATCGATAGGTGTTTGGTCAGCAGAGAAGTCATCGATAGGTGGCCCGATGCCTGCCTCAGAGCTCTTCCAAGACAATTCTCTGACCATAACCCGATTTTGCTTTCCATAATGGAGCTGAATTATGGGCCTAAACCGTTTAGGCTACTTAACTCGTGGTTGGACCGTCCTGATTGTGAATCAATTGTTGATGAGGCGTTTAGTTCGTTTTCTTTTAATGGGCCACCAGATGTGTACCTGGTGAGAAAATTCAATTGGCTGCGACAACATCTAAAAAGATGGAGGGACGAATTATGGAAGAAGGATGAGGGGGAGATTGAAGTTTGTAGAAAAGAATTGAATGAGTTAGATGAACAAATGGAATTGGATGAACTTACTGAAGAAGAGGCATGGGTCCGCACTGAATGTAAAAGAAAAATTATGGAACTAGAAGGTTATAAAGCAGAGGGCACGTTGCAAGTGGGCGTTGGAAGGAGACGAAAATACTCATTTCTTTCATGGCCTAATAAATAACAGAAAGATCTTGAATGCAATTCCTGGACTGATGATTAACGATGAGTGGGTCATTAAACCAAAGCAAGTAAAGAAGCACGTGTTCGAGTTTTATAGGAACAAATTTCGTGAGGACTGGATAAACAGGCCTTATCTTGAATGTCAAATGGACAAGAAGCTGTCGGATTTTGAGGCAAACAACCTGATAGCTGATTTCACGGTGGAAGAGATTAAAGAAGCGGTTTTCTCATGCGGTGATGACAAAGCACCGGGACCGGACGGGCTGACTTTCAAATTCATAAAAAAGTTTTGGAGCCGGCTAGAAGGCGATTTCTTTAATATTTTCCGAGAATTCTTCAAGAGTGGCAAGATCAACTGGGGATGTGGCTCATCGTTCATTACTTTAATACCAAAGTCAAGGACCCGGGCCATATGGATGATTATAGGCCCATAACCCTCGTGGGCATCATCAACAAGGTTATTTCCAAAGTCTTGGCTAATAGATTGAGGAAAGTTTTGGGCTCCGTCATATGTGAAAACCAGACTGCCTTCTTGGAGGGACGGCTTATTTTAGATGGGCCGCTGATTTTGAACGAAGTCTTGGCATGGGCGAAAAAGAACAGTAAGAAAGCCTTCTTCTTTAAGGTAGATTTTAACAAAGCTTATGACAATGTTAATTGGGGTTTCCTTATTCATTATGTCACAAATGGGATTCCCGGAGAAATGGTGTAAATGGATACATGGGGTGTTGTCATCAGCGAGAGCCTCGATACTAGTTAACGGCTCCCCGACGTTCGAGTTCAACTGTAGCAAAGGGATGCGCCAAGGCGATCCTATTTTGCCTTTCTTGTTTATAATAGTCATGGAGGCGTTGTCGTGTATTATTCGAAAATCATGTTCTATTGGGTCGTTTAAAGGGATTATGTTGCCTAATAATGGGCCGGTGTTGTCACATTTGCTTTATGCGGATGATTGCATGTTCATGGGGGAATGGTCAGATTTCAATATCAAACAGGTAACCCGAATCCTAAGAGTTTTTCATATTTGTTCGGGCCTTAAGATCAACATGAGCAAGTCGGTGATCTTTGGCATTGGGGTCCCGGAAGATGAGGCAAAAAGGGCGACTGAAATTACTCGTTGTAAGTTGGGGGCAGTTCCGTTTGATCATTTAGGGATACGTATTGGTGGCAACATGAATAGGATCGCGAATTGGGATTTTCTTTTCGAAATCTTCAAAAATAGGTTATCCAAGTGGAAATCTTCTTGTCTATCATTAGGGGGTCGTGTGACCCTCATAAAGTCGGTCATGGAAAGCTTGCCAACATATTATTTCTCCCTTTTCAAGGCTCCCCAAAAAGTGATAGATGAATTCGACGGTTTTTGTGGGGGGCCTCAAACGATGCCAACAAAATTCATTGGGTGGCGTGGGAAAGAGTGGCATCCCCTATTAAGGAGGGAGGCCTTGGTTTAAATAAGCTCCTGGAATCGAATATCGCGCTGCTATCCAAATGGTTTTGGAGGTACCGAAATGAACATGATTGCCTCTGGAGGAATGTTATTGATGCAATACATAATACTAAGAGGTGCTGGACACCCCTGCCTTCAAACAGTTTGATTAGGGGCGTTTGGTACACAATTGTGAAGGTGATTTCGAAGGTGAAGGTCGCGGACAGAAGCCTGAATAATATGATCAGAGGTGTATATGGAGACGGGACTTGCATCAGATTTTGGCTCGATACATGGGCATCCTCTGTTCCTTTCAAAGAGGAGTTCCCTCTTTTGTTCAAGAAAGAGAGGGACAAAAAATGTCAAGTAAGTGAGAAGTTCTGTCAGAACTCGAATTGCTTTACGGGAGTTAGCGACGTTGATGGAGTGGGCTTGCAAGGTATGGAGTTAGATGAGTGGCAAAGGCTGAGAAACTTGCTGAACAATATACAACCGACTGGCAGAATGGATCGCTGGGAATGGATCGGTGGTAAGGAAAACTCCTTCTCGGTCAAGGCTGTTAGAACATTCTTAAATGGTGATAAAGATTACAGCAATCGCTTTATTTTCGAGTGGTGTAAGTGGATTCCAAGGAAATGTAACTTGTTTATGTGGAGAGTTGCGTTGGACCGTATCCCGACTCTTAACGCTTTGAGAAAAAGGAACTGTGTATTTGAGACGTTGGCATGTGCTTTATGCGATCAAGATGATGAATCCACAGAGCATTTGTTTTGCTCATGTGCAGTATCCATGGAAGTTTGGAACCAAATAAGCCATTGGTGTGGTTTACCCCACCTCTTCTTTTTTGATATCAAAGATATATTTAAGATTCATGAGCTTCCTGGAATTGGTAAGGAGAAGAAATCGGCAAGTAAAGGTAGTTCTTTTGCTACTTGTTGGTGCCTGTGGCGTGCCCGCAACGATAGAAGATTTGGTGGTGGTGCTATCAACATCCGGAAGATTTTTGAAGAAACAAGGACTCTAAGCTTTCTTTGGTATAGGGTTAGGAGGAAAAAAATGTCGTTTAAATGGGGTGATTGGTGTAACTTTGTAATTACAGAGTTCCTTGTACAGCTTCTGCCACATTACCATGTTGGTAATGTTGGTCCTTTATGAATAAAAGTTAAGTTTCAAAAAAAAAAAAACAAATATGTATCTAAGTTTTAATATTTTCACTCTACACGATTGTTAGTCTTGTTTTAGTTCTTGTGCTAACAAAATCTTCAAACCAGTATCACCACTATTTTCCAACCGCTACAGGCAACAACACACCTTCATCTTGTAGTAGTTCTCGATGGTGGGTCTGGAATCATGACTGTGGCGGTTTTGCAAAGTATTTGAAGATGAATTTGATTGATGGGAATATATGGGATTATAAAAGATTAAATTGCTAGAGTAATTTTGAAGTATTCTTGAAAAGATGGAGGGTTGTAGATCTGGATGATGTTGGTGTCCCATGGTGGTACCGGCGGTGTTGGTGGTGGTCGTAGGTAGCCAGCAGTGGTGGTCTGGGAAGTTAGTGGTCGTAGGTAGCCAGCGGTGGTGGCGGCCATAGATGGAGTCACAGAGACAGTTGATGTTGGAGCAGGAACCACTGTTGATGCACCGGTGACGGTTGATGATGCAGAGATGACGCAGGAGAAGAGACTACATCGTCGAAAGTTGATGCGTGAGAAGAGATGACAGTAGGCGTCATAATGGGTGGAGTTGGGTTGATTGGAGCATTTGTAAAAACCGGTGACACAATGTATACATTTGATTATTTGAAGGAGAAGGAAATGGTGTGGAATTCATTTCGTCGATTTTACTCATTCCTGGTGTGTTTAATTTTTGTGCTATATGTTTACTTCGGATTTATTTTTGAGAGGTCTTTGCTATGAAGTGGTATTTATAGAGACTTCAAATTGAGAATCAATTTGCAGTGCCGCCAAACAATTTGAATTATGAAAATCAATCGCCATACAATTTGAAGTTGGGAAATCATTGAACAAAGAAAAAATGACTCCGGCCAAACAAAGCAGGTAAAATCCCATATTAAACGGAGTGGTTATAAATGCATGCTACCAAGATTTGTTTTGGAGTGGTTAGTGTAATTAACTTTGTCCATTTTCCTCAACTTTAGTTGGTATCTGTTAGGAAGGGCATAAAGGTAAAATCCCTCATCCCAAATCACGTAACTTTTCAACAGGGGTCTCATTTTCTTTATAAGGTAGTATAGATATTATATGATATTATATTACGCTATTTTTAGATTTAAATGGATGGGTTCATTGTTATTACTTTATTTTAGCGTTTCTTAAGGAAGGGAGAAAAAAAACTACATATCCAATATCAATTAAGTAATGGGAATGAATAAAATCAGTAAGTTAGCAGCATTGGTATATGATTGGCATTTTGCTGTTTGTCATAGTGGCAACTCTAGTAAGCAAAGACGTTTTAGGGTTTGGAATTTGAAGGTGATAGCAATAGCTGACAGCAATGGTGGTTTTAGGGTAGTAAAACCAAAATTTGCTTAATAGATTCTCGACATAATATTTAGGATAACCACATCTCTCTAATACACGAACATGGAAAATTGGAAATGAAAAACTCATTGCTTGAGGCCACCTATAGTTGTATCACTGTATGTTCATTAAAAAAACACAATGAATCATATACCATAGTGGTGCTATTAAAATAAACTTCTTTCATGTTTAGATTAACAAACAAATGTCGACTGCATAGGAAAGAATTGTCAACATTGAACGATTGCTCAACATGACAAAAGCCAAGTTTAAAACTACCCAAACAAACCTTTTTCTTTTTCTTTTTTTTAATTTACACGAAACGCATTTTTGTAGAGTCCCGTTTGCGCTCTAAGATAGTTAACCCCGAAACAAGTGTAAATACAACAAGTCTAATTAAACACTAGAATGGACTAGTATTACTTAAATATAAATGCAAGTATATAAATAAGTAAATACAAGACTTAAAGTAATAAACAAGTAAAGTGGACCATTATGTATTTTTCCAAGGTTGTATTTTATTTATGATGTTAAATAAAACACAAGGTTGTGCGGAATCAAGATAATACAAACAAGTATGTATCCTAACAACCTATGAATTACAAATGATCTATATTTGTCAAATAACTCTTTTGGATCGAGATACTTAAAGTTGTGAAGTATCCCTGTTTAAGATCGAGAGTATTTAGACAAATTCACTCTAATGTAAAATGAATACTTTAAAGTAATTTTCTCAAGGAAATGACTTTGTATTTATAGGCAACAAAATTCACCAGTGAATTTTGTGCCGTACAAATATGGTTGGCATGCATTTAATGAACCGACAAGAACATTAAATGCATTGGATAAGTTACAAGGATAAAGTCACATCAATGTGACTTTATTCTTTTATCCAACCACCTTTACACACGTTATACTTTGGTAAAGAACAAGTGGGTTGTTCTTTGGAAAGTGTGTAAAGGCAAAAGTCAAATCCTCGATATCAGTATTCAGACTTGTAAGGTCTAGAACACTGACAATCCTTCAGTGTGCAGATCTGGTAAGACTTCCAGTGGACTCCGCCATTTGTCAGTCTTCTTTATTCTGACTTCAGTCTTTGACTTCAGTGAGAATGTCTTCAGTAGAGTAGATCTGGACTGGGGTGAAGTCCAGTGAGCCAATCTGGAGAATACTCCAGATTCGCTATACAAGTATTTGCTCACTGGTCTTCCATTATTTCTGGACAAATCTTCAGAGGGACTCCAGATTCCAAGTCTGGAGTAGGTCATCTTCTGGACAGATCTTCAGTAAGCTCCAGTAAATCTGGACCTAACAAATTCCCCCTATTTGTTTAGAAATAATGCAAGTGTTTTCAGGCTTATAGATATACAAATTTGTATGCCTGGAAAACACTTAGTCGATTTGAGTCTAAAAAATCTAAGTTACTGGAAAACACTTTATAGATCATGAGTGTTTTCAGTTTCATCTTTTAAGTTCTAACTTAGACTAAATCTGATCAATTACTTATATGAATTGAAAATTGCAACTAATATTACACTTCATCACCTGATAAAAAGTTACAATTTTCTTTAAACAATCAGTTGCACGTAAATGTACTCATTGTACTCAATTGCACGTAAATGTACTCATTGTACTCAATTGCACGTAAATGTACTCATTGTACTCAATTGCACGTAAATGTACTCATTGTACTCAATTGCACGTAAATGTACTCATTGTACTCAATTGCACGTAAATGTACTCATTGTACTCAATTGCACGTAAATGTACTCATTGTACTCAATTGCACGTAAATGTACTCATTGTACTCAATTGCACGTAAATGTACTCATTGTACTCAATTGCACGTAAATGTACTCATTGTACTCAATTGCACGTAAATGTACTCATTGTACTCAATTGCACGTAAATGTACTCATTGTACTCAATTGCACGTAAATGTACTCATTGTACTCAATTGCACGTAAATGTACTCATTGTACTCAATTGCACGTAAATGTACTCATTGTACTCAATTGCACGTAAATGTACTCATTGTACTCAATTGCACGTAAATGTACTCATTGTACTCAATTGCACGTAAATGTACTCATTGTACTCAATTGCACGTAAATGTACTCATTGTACTCAATTGCACGTAAATGTACTCATTGTACTCAATTGCACGTAAATGTACTCATTGTACTCAATTGCACGTAAATGTACTCATTGTACTCAATTGCACGTAAATGTACTCATTGTACTCAATTGCACGTAAATGTACTCATTGTACTCAATTGCACGTAAATGTACTCATTGTACTCAATTGCACGTAAATGTACTCATTGTACTCAATTGCACGTAAATGTACTCATTGTACTCAATTGCACGTAAATGTACTCATTGTACTCAATTGCACGTAAATGTACTCATTGTACTCAATTGCACGTAAATGTACTCATTGTACTCAATTGCACGTAAATGTACTCATTGTACTCAATTGCACGTAAATGTACTCATTGTACTCAATTGCACGTAAATGTACTCATTGTACTCAATTGCACGTAAATGTACTCATTGTACTCAATTGCACGTAAATGTACTCATTGTACTCAATTGCACGTAAATGTACTCATTGTACTCAATTGCACGTAAATGTACTCATTGTACTCAATTGCACGTAAATGTACTCATTGTACTCAATTGCACGTAAATGTACTCATTGTACTCAATTGCACGTAAATGTACTCATTGTACTCAATTGCACGTAAATGTACTCATTGTACTCAATTGCACGTAAATGTACTCATTGTACTCAATTGCACGTAAATGTACTCATTGTACTCAATTGCACGTAAATGTACTCATTGTACTCAATTGCACGTAAATGTACTCATTGTACTCAATTGCACGTAAATGTACTCATTGTACTCAATTGCACGTAAATGTACTCATTGTACTCAATTGCACGTAAATGTACTCATTGTACTCAATTGCACGTAAATGTACTCATTGTACTCAATTGCACGTAAATGTACTCATTGTACTCAATTGCACGTAAATGTACTCATTGTACTCAATTGCACGTAAATGTACTCATTGTACTCAATTGCACGTAAATGTACTCATTGTACTCAATTGCACGTAAATGTACTCATTGTACTCAATTGCACGTAAATGTACTCATTGTACTCAATTGCACGTAAATGTACTCATTGTACTCAATTGCACGTAAATGTACTCATTGTACTCAATTGCACGTAAATGTACTCATTGTACTCAATTGCACGTAAATGTACTCATTGTACTCAATTGCACGTAAATGTACTCATTGTACTCAATTGCACGTAAATGTACTCATTGTACTCAATTGCACGTAAATGTACTCATTGTACTCAATTGCACGTAAATGTACTCATTGTACTCAATTGCACGTAAATGTACTCATTGTACTCAATTGCACGTAAATGTACTCATTGTACTCAATTGCACGTAAATGTACTCATTGTACTCAATTGCACGTAAATGTACTCATTGTACTCAATTGCACGTAAATGTACTCATTGTACTCAATTGCACGTAAATGTACTCATTGTACTCAATTGCACGTAAATGTACTCATTGTACTCAATTGCACGTAAATGTACTCATTGTACTCAATTGCACGTAAATGTACTCATTGTACTCAATTGCACGTAAATGTACTCATTGTACTCAATTGCACGTAAATGTACTCATTGTACTCAATTGCACGTAAATGTACTCATTGTACTCAATTGCACGTAAATGTACTCATTGTACTCAATTGCACGTAAATGTACTCATTGTACTCAATTGCACGTAAATGTACTCATTGTACTCAATTGCACGTAAATGTACTCATTGTACTCAATTGCACGTAAATGTACTCATTGTACTCAATTGCACGTAAATGTACTCATTGTACTCAATTGCACGTAAATGTACTCATTGTACTCAATTGCACGTAAATGTACTCATTGTACTCAATTGCACGTAAATGTACTCATTGTACTCAATTGCACGTAAATGTACTCATTGTACTCAATTGCACGTAAATGTACTCATTGTACTCAATTGCACGTAAATGTACTCATTGTACTCAATTGCACGTAAATGTACTCATTGTACTCAATTGCACGTAAATGTACTCATTGTACTCAATTGCACGTAAATGTACTCATTGTACTCAATTGCACGTAAATGTACTCATTGTACTCAATTGCACGTAAATGTACTCATTGTACTCAATTGCACGTAAATGTACTCATTGTACTCAATTGCACGTAAATGTACTCATTGTACTCAATTGCACGTAAATGTACTCATTGTACTCAATTGCACGTAAATGTACTCATTGTACTCAATTGCACGTAAATGTACTCATTGTACTCAATTGCACGTAAATGTACTCATTGTACTCAATTGCACGTAAATGTACTCATTGTACTCAATTGCACGTAAATGTACTCATTGTACTCAATTGCACGTAAATGTACTCATTGTACTCAATTGCACGTAAATGTACTCATTGTACTCAATTGCACGTAAATGTACTCATTGTACTCAATTGCACGTAAATGTACTCATTGTACTCAATTGCACGTAAATGTACTCATTGTACTCAATTGCACGTAAATGTACTCATTGTACTCAATTGCACGTAAATGTACTCATTGTACTCAATTGCACGTAAATGTACTCATTGTACTCAATTGCACGTAAATGTACTCATTGTACTCAATTGCACGTAAATGTACTCATTGTACTCAATTGCACGTAAATGTACTCATTGTACTCAATTGCACGTAAATGTACTCATTGTACTCAATTGCACGTAAATGTACTCATTGTACTCAATTGCACGTAAATGTACTCATTGTACTCAATTGCACGTAAATGTACTCATTGTACTCAATTGCACGTAAATGTACTCATTGTACTCAATTGCACGTAAATGTACTCATTGTACTCAATTGCACGTAAATGTACTCATTGTACTCAATTGCACGTAAATGTACTCATTGTACTCAATTGCACGTAAATGTACTCATTGTACTCAATTGCACGTAAATGTACTCATTGTACTCAATTGCACGTAAATGTACTCATTGTACTCAATTGCACGTAAATGTACTCATTGTACTCAATTGCACGTAAATGTACTCATTGTACTCAATTGCACGTAAATGTACTCATTGTACTCAATTGCACGTAAACGTACTCATGTCAAAGTCAAATGCACGTTGTTGCACAATGCTTTCAGTAGCAAAGGCTCTTTCAACTGCACTTGCAACCACTTCTTTCTTCTTTCGTATCAACCTTTCTTGTTCACCAGACGATGGAACAGACGATTTTTCCCCCTTGGAATGATCACCAGTCCTGGACTTGAGATCATTCCATAATTCTTCCATCATATGCCTGTCCAGTGAACCAAAAGTTCTTCCAGTCACTGGATTTGCATCAGCCACAATTTTCTTGAGTGCCAGCACTTCCTTTTTAACATCTTCAACTTCTTTTGGCAAGTGCTTTGGCAGCTCAACCTCAATCATCTTCACAACTTCTGGCAACAAACTTTCTTGAATTGATTGAAGGACAGATCCAGAAATCTCTTCAGTGATTTCTTTAAGCATGCTGGATCTGAACTTTCTTGTACATTCATCACTGATTGTACTTGCAACAACATTTGATCAAGAGTGGGTCTGCCTTCCAGTGAACTAACCCTTGTAACCAACTTCTCAACTTCTTCTTTCAGACCTGCCAGTGGTTGAACTAATTCATCTTTCACTGCAGTCTGAACAGAACTTACAACCCTTGTTTCCAAACCATGGACTGCCACTTTGATGTTTTCAGAATTACGATTTGTGGCCAGTACCAGCTCATCTAACTTCTCAAACACCAATTTCTCATTCCCAGCAAACAAGTTCATTTCTGATGCTAAATTATTTGACAATAAGGATTTGAAATCAGAAATAACCTGGGAAGAGCTCTGGAGTGATCTCTCCAGGTCCGCCACCTTACTTAAAAGGCCTTGGACCTCGGTTGAAGATGAAGTGGAGAGACCACTGGGAGGTTCAAGATGTGATGTCATTCTTTCCATTACTGGTACTTGTGCCCAGACCTCTTCAGTTTCAACAGTTTCAGCATTTATAACTGTAGAGTCTGGCACACCATGTTCAGAAGTTTCAACTGGGGTTTCAATAGGTGGTGGTTGTGATTGTGAAATTGAAGGTGGTGGAGGTGGTGGCATGCTTGATTCTGGTGGGGGTGGAGGCATTTCTGTTTCTGGAGGGGTAATGTTTGTTTCTGGTGGAGGTGGTGGCATTTCTGGTAAACTTTCAACTTGCACATCATCTTCACCCAGAAAATTCATATCTATATCAAAATTTTGACCTTCAGAAATGGGAGAATCAGCCCCATCCCAAAACATGTCACCAGCAGTTGCATTACCAGCCGATGTACCAGCCTGTTCACTAGCCTGAACATTCAAATCAATATGAGCCTCTTGCTCATCAGACTGGACAACCTGCTCAACCTGCTCCACAACCTGTTCATCAAACTGAGCCAAATTTTCCATCTGTTCATCAACCTGCCCAGCCACTTGAACATTTTCAGCCTGTTCAACATTTTCAACATTTTCCTCTTCAAAAATTGGAGACCCATCTAAATCCATTACATCACCAGCCTGTCTTGCTGGGTTTACCTGGACTCCACTTCTCATCAGACGCCTGGAAGTTCTTGGCCGTCTGGAGGTTTCAACATTCGAAGATTCAACATTTTCTGGTCCACCTACAGGAGCCACTTGTCTAATGGGTTGAACAGCTTCTATAATCTGAACATCTTGGTCACCAGCAGGCCCTTCAACAACTTGGACTCTGCGTGGTGCCACATTTTCTTCTATTCTTTGAAATGTCAACATGGCTGGAGGAATATCTACCTCACCATCTCTGGATCTCAAATTTGTCAGATCCCTCATGTACTCACTCATAGAAAAATGAGTGGTTTCAAAATCATACTGGTCTCCTAGAGCTCTTCTAATCACCAGTGAAAGAAAACGGATATATGGAATAAAGGCTTTTCTACCTTTCACTTTGAGATGCTCTACCAGATCGTCAAATATAATCTGAGCAAAATCAACCCTATGCCCGAACCACAAACAGTAGGCAATCTGGAGATGAGTTTGATTAATCTGATCCAAACCTCCAGAACTGCCTCCCAGGCACTCAACCAAATGAGTGAAGAAATATCTCCATGAGTCTGTTAATTTACTCATGTAAATGGTTCCCTTTCTCAACAACTGCCCATGCTCATCCACTATCTCTGTATGCCCCATCAATCTGCATACTTCTCTGAAATTGATACCAGTAGGGAGTGGCATTGCCAACTCATTCTCGTCCAGATAGCTTAATTGAAGAGCTGCTCTGAGAGAATCTACAGTAAGAGACAAGGGTCTGGTACCTTGCTCAACAGAATAAGTAATTGTGGAAGTTGTTTCATCAAATACAGCAGTGTACCAGAATTCACACAAATAATCGTGATACATATTCAGTGGATTTAATGTCAAAGCACCATATAATGGACATGAGAGAAAAAATGTGTTTAGTCTCCCAATGATAGATTGTGGATCATGAACACTGGAAAGTAAGATTTTTGTCATCCAGTTATTCATATTGATTCTAATGGCCTTTGCTTCAAGAGTGATATGATTTACCTTAACAACATCAGCAGCCGGTGCATATTCGGCAGATAAAAGATTCTTTGGTGAATTAGATTGTCTAGGTGCCATTTGATTATATTAGATTTGATGAAGATGAAATTGAATAAAATTAGGGTTTATGATGAAGAAGTTAATGATTTGCAGTAAATATGAGAGTTTATATGATTGGAAATTGAATGAAGAATATAAGAATTGAATGAAGGAATTTTAAGATTTGGGAGTAAATGTTCGAAGTAAATGTAAATGAAAGTGAAAGTGGGTATTTATAGGAGAGATAATGTGGAACTCAAACGATTAATTTGAAATTATCAAATACAATTTTTGATCGATTTCTGAGATCCGCATTAATTACATCACATCACCCATAAATGGGTGATGGTTCACCGCCCACAAACAGTAACAAGTTGCATCTTTTCCTTTTCCCAAGGTAAAATACCATCATTTCGTTTGAAAAATTACATGCCACGTAGGATTTATAAGATAAATATCTTTGAAAAGTTTGCTTACGTGGCACACACAATGACCAAGTATTTAAAAAATATTGTGACTCAATTCAGTGCATCTGGAGGTT
This sequence comes from Erigeron breviscapus, assembly GCA_034093135.1. NCBI lineage: Eukaryota > Viridiplantae > Streptophyta > Magnoliopsida > Asterales > Asteraceae > Erigeron > Erigeron breviscapus. The sequence goes on from CM067167.1 coordinate 136,230,292, forward strand.
GACTAGACACTCCAGTATCACTGGTGGATTAGTCCAGTGAAGCATGTACTGATGGTACACTGGAGGGACACTCCAGTTAAGTACCAGTGAAAACCATTTTGAAAGACTGGTAACTTCAAACATGCACGTCAACTAATACAGACAAATGAGAGGGACACATTTACAAGAAGACAAGTCTCCTCAAACACGCACTTCAACCTGTCCAGTTACCAGTGAGAGGGACACATTTACAAAGCACCAGTAATATTTTCTGGACAATTTGTCCAGTAAGAAAATTTTGTCCAGTGAGAAAATAAATTAATAAATTCCCCCTGAACTTTAAACATTTTTAAGAACAAAAATATATCTTTCAAAGTCTTTCCCCCTGGAATGTTGATCCAGAAATCTATTAATGCAAAGATAGTACACAATGGCGTTCGATATCTGAGCATTCATAAATTTATAAATCTTTAAATCAAAGATCCTTGATAGTACACAAAGGCGTTCAATACCAAGGTTCCAGATTTAAGGGTTTAACATTCCCAACTCACCAACAAGATATTCAAAAGTGTTAGGACCAGTTCACCTGGAACTGGCCAGTCACCAGTTCACACTGACCAGTCACCAGTTGCATCTGGTGACCCAGTAAACTGGTGACCAAGATGATTTGTCGAGAAATATATTGAAGTCCAGTTGCACCGTACAGTCAACGCAACTGAAGACTTCCTCCAGTTGAGAACTGACCAAGTTGAAGAAGCATTCCAGTTGAAGTCGAAGACAACAAATGGAAGATAGAGAATGGCAATGGCAGCGAAGCCCAGTTGGCATTCTAGTCAGTTACAAACTGGAGACCATCAGTGGAAAGCCCTTACAAAGCTTTACACTGATTACGAGGAATTGACTTGTATGCTTTATGTACCTTTACCCGGATAATAAGCCTTATCTTATTATTTAAGTATTAAAAGGTACATAAAGGTGGTTATGTAAAGTCACTTTAACATGCGACTTTACAATGCTTTTTAAGGAATTAAATGCTATTCCTTAAATGCTCCCAACCACATTTGTACGGCTAAAGTTAACATCCCAATGTTAACTTTGCCTATAAATACAAGTCATTGCACAACCAAGAATTAAGTTACTTCACAAAAACGAATAACTTCACACTTTGCAAACCTGCAATATTCTTGGTGAACTTGTGCAATATTCTCTCAATCGCTAAAAGGAACATTTCACTACTTTAAGTGTTTCGATTGTTGAAGAGAAATTCCGAGTATAGATCAATTGTATTTCATAGGTTGTTAGGATATTTACATTCGTGTATTATCTTGGTTCCGCATCAACCTTGTAATTTGTTTAATATCAATAAATAAATTACACATTGAAAACTACATATTGTCTCATCAAGATTGTTTACAAGTTATTTGTATTATTGCATTGTTCTTTACTTATTGTCTTTTATATAAGTAATCTATCTAGAACTTGGTATATACCTCTGCAACTGGTCGTCTCCAGTTCAGCAAGTATATTGCAAAGTAACTCCACCATCAACATAGAGGTGTCTTCAGTAGTACCATCTAACAAGTTGGGACTTACAAGTGGTATCAGAGCAGAAGGCTAATAAACTTGCCTAGATCTACAAAGATGAACACTACTGAAGGTGGGGATGGTTCTGGTTCAGGTGAAAACCCATCTAATACAAATGCACAACCTTTTCAAAATGTTAACACCAACCCTCCTCCTCCTACTGCCCCAAACCATGTCCATGTACATTACTCTAACACTCCTGTTCCAAAATTTGATGGAAACAGTGAGACTTTTGGTACATGGAAAGCTAGAATGCTGTTGCATTTTGGTGGTATTGAGAGGTATATGTTGAAAATCCTTAAGGATGGACCATATATACCCATGTCTCTTGGGGTGAGTCCTCTTCTTGATCCTACTGGAAGAAGAGGCTCAAGGGAAAAGCCAGAAGACCATTGGTCTGATGAGGATCGCAGACTGGTGGACTTGGACACCAGACTGAAAAACATGATCCTTGGGGCTGTCCCTGAAGACCTAATTCCAACACTTGTGTTGTTTCCCAGTGCCAAGTCTATGTGGGATGAATTAGTGATTCAATTTGAAGGAGGTGATGACACTATTGTCACCAGAAAAGTTGCTTTGAACAAGAAGTATGAATCCTTCTTTGCCTTGCCCAATGAAAGTCTAACTGGTACATATACCAGATTTTCTAGCCTCATCAATCAGTTGAGAGGTTTGGGTGTAGAGAAGGATAAGGATATTCTTCTTGAGAAGTTTTGTGATATTCTTCCTTCCAAATGGGAAAACATGGTTCTTGTCTTGAGACAAGGTAAAACCTTGCACACTCACACTCTTGCATTGCTCTATGGAGCCTTCAGGTTCACTGAAGATAATAATGCTGCAAGACTTGTGGCTGAGCAAGATGCCATGAACCATGCCCAGAGTCCCAAGGTTGCTAGTGCAATTGAGCGACCTTGTGCTGCTTTAATGTCTGCTGAGAGTGTCCAGGTACACTCGATGAAGGAGATGTTGAACAGTTTCTTAAAATCTGGACTGACCACTGAAAACAGTGATGGTTGTAATGAAACTGACGATGATGATCTGGTCGCCATGATTGCTAAGACCTTTAATAGGTTTAAGCATAAATCCAAAAGATTTAATGGCCCCAACAATGCTTCCAGCTCCAGCTCTCTGGATAAGACCAATCTTACATGCTATAAGTGTGGTAAGAAAGGTCATTTTATGAAGGAATGCAGATCTAGTCAGTTGAACAACCAAACTGGCCCCTCTGTCCCTAATTTCAATCGGCCTGATGATAGCTACAAAGCTAAATACAAGAAGCTTAAGGCCCAGATTGCCCTCCTGTCCATGCAAAAGGAAAAGGATCAGTGCTTAATGGCACAAACTGAGGGAAAATGGGAGTACTCTGATGACTCATCTGATGATGAAGAAGAGGAAAGGGACATGTGTTTCATGGCGTTGGAAGATCAACAACAGCAGCATGTGGTGAAAGAAGATGTCATCTCTGGAAGATGGGTGGACATCATACTGAAAAAGGTATGTGACTACGATAACCAGGTTGACCCTAAACTAAAACTGGACCTGGCTGAATCATTAAGTGGTGATTTGGCATTTGTGGAAACTGTTAGAGCTGATAGTGAAAGATATCTTGACACTATCTTAATTGAACTGGACAATGTCAAACCACAACTGAATGATTTGCAAAGTGTCCAGTTGGCTCTCAAGGAGTCAGTTTTAAAGATTGAGGCTTTAGAACTTGATAATCAAAAACTATTTTCTGATTTTGAAAAAGCACAAAAGATTATCAAGTCATGGGTAAAAGCATCTGGCAAAAACTATGATGCATTTTCAAGAACTATCGATGCCCAGAAAAAATGCATGGAAATCTGAAGATCTGGAGATGGCAGCTCTTATACCAGATCTTCATGCATTGCCTCCAGCTCTCCAGGTTAAAACACCTTATGATCAACCTGAAGCTGTTGAAACTGAAACCAATGAGACCACCCCCATTGAGGTTAAAACTGGAGCCAAACAGGCTAAAGCTCCAGTCAAAAAGGCCACTGGTAACAAGCCTTTACCTCATAAGTCTAAGGAGCCCAAGACCCGACAGACTAAATCTCTAGTTGAACCAATGTCCAAGGTTCAACTGCCTGAACAAAATAATATTTTGGTTAATCTGGAAAGGCAACTCCAACTTTTGTCTCGGCAGGTTCAGAGTTGTACTGCCCGGATTAACAATCTGGAAGGAGGTTCACCACCTCCAGTTTTTAAACAAAATATTAAATCACTCCCTTCTGTACCTAAACAAAAGAATGTTCCATCTGGAACAAAATCTGGTAAACTTAAGGTGAGTAAGTATCAAATACCAATCGTTTTTACTTCTGCACCTGGAGCTGGTGATAATGCTCCAGATGTAGCCTCCAGTTCAACACCTCAACAATCAACTGTGGCTTCTGAAGAGAAGTCCAGTGGACCCATCAAGAAAAGATGGGTTCACAAAAAGAACTAATGATTTTTGTGTGTGTGTAGGGCGATCGAAAGAAAAATATCTGGTATCTGGACAGCGCTGCTGGCCGGACTATGACCGGATGTAAGCCCCTACTGGAAGAGTTCACTGTCCAAGATGGACCGACAGTGACGTTTGGTAACGATCAATCTGGAAAGACTGAAGGATATGGTGTGCTCAATAATGGACAAGTCGAATTCAAAAGAGTTGCATTTGTGAATGGTTTGAAATATAACTTGATCAGTGTAAGCCAACTTTGCGATGATGGCTTCAGAGTATTGTTCGATATTGCACAAGGCACCATATTTAACAAGGATTGGAAAGTGGTGATGATTGCACCAAGAAAAGGGAATGTGTACATCATGGATATGGAACCAGCTCCAAAAGAGCAATGTTTCTATACCAAAGCTGATGAGGACACCAACTGGCTATAGCATAAAAGGTTATCCCACCTTAATTTCAAAAACATTAACAAGTTGTCTCGCAAGCAACTGGTTGATGGGATACCCCAGATTTCCTTCAATAAGGAAAAGCCATGTCCAGGGTGTGAGATGGGTAAGCAGAAGAGAGCCAGTTTTAAAACTAGGCAAAATTTTAGCATCACTGAACCTCTTCACATGCTTCATATGGATCTTTTTGGTCCAGTGAATGTTCAAACTAGAGCTGGAAAGAAATACACTCTAGTTGTGGTTGATGAATTCACCAGATATTGCTGGGTGGTATTCATCAGATCCAAAAGTGATGCACCTGCTGAAATCATCTCTCTTATCAAAAGAATTGAGCTCAAGTACACTCGAAAAGTTTGTCAGTTGCGAAGTGATAATGGTACTGAATTCCAAAATAAGGTACTTGAAACATTTTGCACTGACACTGGCATCTCTCAAAACTTCTCATCAGTTCACTCTCCAGAGCAAAATGGAGTTGTGGAAAGAAAGAATCGTACACTGATAGAAGCGGCCAGAAGCATGCTATCTGAATCTGGTCTTCCCACCAGTTTTTGGGCTGAGGCAGTTGCAACTGCTTGTCACACCCAAAACCGGTCAGTCTACATCAAGAGACATAAGAAGACTGCCTACGAAGTACTCAGGAATCGTAAACCAAATATTGGATATTTTCATGTATTTGGTTGTCCAGTTTATATACTGAACGATTCCAGTCAGCTTGGAAAGTTTGATGCAAAAGCTGATGAAGGGGTATTTTTAGGCTATTCAGATATTCGAAAGGCCTTTAGAGTTTATAATTATAGACTCCAAAAGGTGCATGAGACAATTCATGTCACATTCGATGAATCAACTGAAGCAATCAACAAGAGACCAAGCCTTGATATTTCTCCAGTCATTCCAATCAACTTTGGTGAAACTGACCAAGTTCATCGGTCAGTTGTTTCACCAGAAGATGCTTCCAGTTACAACAAACTGGAACCAGTCAAGAAGAAGAAAAGCACCAGTGACACATCATTTTATCCCTCCATCAATTTTAACTTACCACAAGAATTGGTGATTGGATCAGATGTACGTGCCACTCCAATATCAGCACCAGTTCAGCACCTACTTCTCCAGTTACTCATGAAATACCTTCAACTGAGGAATTTCATGATGCCAATCGAGACCTCATTGACTCTGATGAGGATGTAGAAGCTGTTTGGACTGATCCTTCTCCAGAAGCTGTTGCAACTGAAGAAGATCGCCAGGTGACTTGCACTGATATTGTAGTTCACCAGCCTAGTCAATACACTAGATGGACTCGAGCCCATCCAATTGATCAGATTGTGGGTGATCCAACTAGTGGGGTTCAGACTAGAAGAGCCACCAGTGAGCAATGCTTAAACGTCACCTTCTTATCCTTAATTGAACCAAAGAAGATTGACGAGGCTATGGCAGACCCAAGCTGGGTGGAAGCTATGCAAGAAGAGCTCCTCCAGTTTGAAAGGAACAATGTTTGGGAGCTTGTTCCTTGTCCACCAGGGTTAAAGAAAGAACCTATTGGTACCAGATGGGTCTACCGAAACAAAATGGATGAAGATGGCCATGTTGTAAGAAACAAGGCCAGACTAGTTGCCCAGGGTTATTGTCAAGCAT
>CM067167.1:136237396-136260650 GCA_034093135.1 Erigeron breviscapus
TGATGTGTAAAATCATCCTAGCCTTCCACGTACCAAACTCATCGCTATTCCCACTGAATTTAGGAACAAGATTATTTGAATAATGCACATGCACATGTGGAGAAGCAGGAGTTGGAGGAGGAGGTGGTGGATTAGTGTTATTAACAATAGGTGGTTCATTATTTTGATCATTAACATTAAGATTAGGATCGGGACCAAAATTAAAACTTGCTTGTGTATTTTCAGGAGTGGCCATCAAAGAAGCAGATCTAGGCAATGTTTAGCCTTCTGCTCTGATACCAATTGTGAGTCCCGTAGCACTCTAAGATGGATAACCCCGAAACAAGTGTAAATACAACAAGTCTAATTAAACACTAGAATGGACTAGTATTACTTAAATATAAATGCAAGTATATAAATAAGTAAATACAAGACTTAAAGTAATAAACAAGTAAAGTGGACCATTATGTATTTTTCCAAGGTTGTATTTTATTTATGATGTTAAATAAAACACAAGGTTGTGCGGAATCAAGATAATACAAACAAGTATGTATCCTAACAACCTATGAATTACAAATGATCTATATTTGTCAAATAATTCTTTTGGATCGAGATACTTAAAGTTGTGAAGTATCCCTGTTTAAGATCGAGAGTATTTAGACAAATTCACTCTAATGTAAAATGAATACTTTAAAGTAATTTTCTCAAGGAAATGACTTTGTATTTATAGGCAACAAAATTCACCAGTGAATTTTGTGCCGTACAAATATGGTTGGCATGCATTTAATAAACCGACAAGAACATTAAATGCATTGGATAAGTTACAAGGATAAAGTCACATCAATGTGACTTTATTCTTTTATCCAACCACCTTTACACACGTTATACTTTGGTAAAGAACAAGTGGGTTGTTCTTTGGAAAGTGTGTAAAGGCAAAAGTCAAATCCTCGATATCAGTATTCAGACTTGTAAGGTCTAGAACACTGACAATCCTCCAGTGTGCAGATCTGGTAAGACTTCCAGTGGACTCCGCCATTTGTCAATCTTCTTTATTCTGACTTCAGTCTTTGACTTCAGTGAGAATGTATTCAGTAGAGTAGATCTGGACTGGGGTGAAGTCCAGTGAGCCAATCTGGAGAATACTCCAGATTCGCTATACAAGTATTTGCTCACTGGTCTTCCATTATTTCTGGACAAATCTTCAGAGGGACTCCAGATTCCAAGTCTGGAGTAGGTCATCTTCTGGACAGATCTTCAGTAAGCTCCAGTAAATCTGGACCTAACAATTTTTCAACCAATTTTATATCAGTCACTTAAATTCTGCTTAAACTTTTCTATACTATATTATAAAGCAAAAAACCTCTAGATTTTCAACATTGAACTTAAATTTTCAATATTGATTTTAAGTACTTTCCCAAAATGTCCCCCTATCAATTCTATATTTACCTAAAATAACTATATTACCCTTTCTTTCTCCTCAAATCTTCAACCAATCATTTTTTCTCTCTCCTTCATAAATCATTTATTCCTCCAATTCATTCAAAATCTTTTATCTCAAAAACTGTACATCGATAAATCATAAAAATTATATGGGTGTTCTTAAAATTTCATGCTCTTTCATTAGAGATGTCATTCGATATACTTTCGACGAATTTTTAAATCCAAGGGCAGAGCCCGTACGGCTAAGGCATTTGGCTATCACACTTTATGACCTATCACCTCCTATGATCTATCACACTCTATGACCATGACCTATCACCCCACCATCTCACCGCCGCAACGCGCGAGTACTTGCTCTCGTTATTATTAAAACATGATCAAACATTGAGAAATCTAACTGTTCACACATGTAAGAGTTAACGACACAAATCGTCCCTGTGGTTTACTCAAATAGTCACGTTTCATCCTTAAAGATCAAAAACCTCAAGGACAGTCCTTTATAGGAGGATAAGGTTCACGTTTGGTCCTTTGACTATTTGACCGTCATGTCCCCTCTGTTAAACCCCTCATGTGATGTGCACGAGAGGGGTATTCCAGTCATTTCCACTATTAAAGAACCAAACTTGATAATATTTTTCCTTCATTCTTCTGCTTTGTATGACAAACCCATAAACCATAATCATCATAGGGGGTGTTTGGCCTAGCTTATATTTTTTGGCTTATGCTTATAAAATATAAGTGGCTTTTGGCTTTTTTGCTTTAAGTTTATAAGCTCTTATGTAGTGTTTGGATTAGCTTTTGGTTTTTGAAAGGAAAAAGAAAGGAAAATAGGAAGAAAAGCTAAAAAGCTTTGATTTCTAGCTTATCAAAAAGTGGCTTATAAAAGCTAAAAAGCATAAGCTCAAAAGCCCACACAAACACTTAAAATGGCTTTTTTCCCTCAAGATAAGCAAAAAAGCTAAAAGCTCCCTCAAAAAAGCTAGGCCAAACACCCCCATAATATCACACACAAACAGATATACATATGTTTATATGAAATCAAATGATCTTATTCTATCCAAAAAATCCCACCATTTTTAGATCTAGTCAACCAACCATCGATCTCTGTTATTCATTTATATAAAAACCCTCTCAAATCCATCAAAACCGTACTTTGAAATAACACAAATTAACAAAAATATCAAACTCACAAATCAAAACCCATACAGCCTCTTTTCCGGTGGTATATAGAGCTGACGATCCGGGTCGATAACTGTTTTGAAACAAGATCCACAACTATCGATATCTATAACTAGCCATCACTGCTCTTCTTATTCTTACTAACCATCAACATCACCGGCACCGGCGACGGCGACGGCCTACTCTTTTCCGGCAAGATATGCAACAGAAAACCTAGACTTTGATTATGTGAACCATGTTGTTACAAATGCAAGAATATCGCTGAGAGATGCAACAATAAACGTGGTGGTGGTGGTTTTTCCGGGGACATATTCAAGAACAACGCAGTGGTGGTGGAGGTGGTGGCATTATCCGGCGACAGAAAGTGGCGGAGGTGGTAGGCTGATCTTGGTAGGCAGCCTCCAATTTTTAGACTAGTTATAGATACATCTATATATAGTATGATATGTATGATTGTATGTATAAAAGGGAGTTAGAGATATAGGAATTTTAGATCTGGAAGTATTCTTGTATATACTAGCATTATACCCGCGCGATGCGGCGGCGGTTTGGTGGTGACGACGACTGGTGGTGGTGACGGCGGTCGTGGTGGTGACGAACTGTTGTTGGTGGTCGGTGTAAGTAATTGATTTAATGTAATTGATGTAAAGGGTAGTGGAGATATTTTAGAAGATAAGGGATTGATGATGTAAATTAATTTATTAAGGGTAAAATGGTAATTTTGCATCTAACATTTTTATGAGAGAGAAAGTGATAATTATTATAATATAGTATAGATAATTATTAATATACTAGCACGGTACCCGCGCAATGCGGCGGCGGTGGAAACGGCGGTTTGATGGTGACGGACTGGTAGTGATGACGGCGAGGTGATGACGGCGGATGGTGTAGGTTGATATAAATGTAATTAATATAAAGGTGGTAGTTGATATATTTTAGAAGATAAGAGCTTATGGTGTAAAATTAGTTCATTAGGTAATTTCTTATAAGTAGTAAAGGAGGGTTCATTAAGGGTAAATTGGTCATTTTCAAACTCTTCTTTTTCTAACTTTTCAACAATATGCTATAATTTTTATAATGGAGTAAAGATATATGATACAGAAAAAAAAGAGGAAAGAGATGATGATCTATACGTAAATTATCAAGTTTGGTCCTTTAATGTGGAAATGACTGGAATACCCCTCACGTGCACGGCACATGAGGGGTTTAACAGAGGGGAGGTGACGGTCAAATAGTCAAAGGACCAAACGTGAACCTTATCCTCCTATAAAGGACTGTCTTTGAGGTTTTTGATCTTTAAGGATGAAACGTGACTATTTGAATAAACCACAGGGACAATTTGTGTCATTAAACTCCACATGTAATTCCGAAGGATAAAATACGTATACCAAATACATAAAATCCCTCATGCAACAACTGCAGTACAAGAGTAATGCTATATCTTATTTAGACCTTTAGCAACAAACTAAAAAGGAAGTTTTGCGAGTGTGTTTTTTCTTTTATTTTTGTCGAAGTGTGATTGAAGAAGATTTTCAAAAATGAAGGACAAGAAGATATACCATTACTCTATGATTTCATTGGTGTCATACACCCAGAGTTCAATTTACTAGGCACACCGCACACATGCAAATGAAAATAACATTCCATGCTGCGAAGTTCTCATTAGCATTTTCGCCATATAACCGACATTGCAAAACCATTTAAACACAATCCAACCAATGTTCCCCATAATACCCCCATCAATTCTGGTATGTTCAGATATCAACTTTACCAATTTTGACATGATGAACAAAATATGCCAAAAGGGAAATAACAAAATCTCCTCCGAAGTTATATTCAGGCTTCTCAACCAACTCTGTTGCTAATACTTTGATAGAGTGACCTAAGTTGTGTGTTCCATTTCTCCACAGCAGTGTATTTCTTCGTTCCTTTTGACCTGCCATAAACGAGATTTCCAAATTTGAACCATTGGAAACATAAATAAATATTTTGTAAAAAATACTTGCACAATATCAGAAATAGTGTATGTTAGATGAGATTAACCTGTCACCACACTCCAACAGCCTGTTAACTTGATCGATATGACCTTGAACTCGATTGTCCAATATCAATGACACTAACAGCTGTTCCACATCAGCCTCTGGCACATTAAGCTCCTACACAACAATAAAATAATCCAACAAAAAAAGACCTTTGATATGAAAGGGATCCTGATTCTCGTGTATGGCTTGATCAGCTTAAGCAACACTTGAGTTCTGATGTTTTTCAGAAGATCTTCAATATAATTTCTGATGAAGGGATCATCCATGATGGTTCTTCTGTTACTCTGTCACATATCATTTTATAAACTTGCAATCATATGATAAATCAACTCATAGAAAATTGAGTATGCCTTATGGTACCTTGAGGATCTTTTCAAATTCCAAGATGTCATTGCGTTGATATGCTGCAATCAAGTTTGTCATTGCCAAGATTTCTGGATCATTTTTGTATCTGCACCATAATGTTGTCAATCAGAAAGAGTAATGTGAAAAATATAAAGGAGGATAGATGATCAAGTTTGTCACATACGGTTTTGCCTCTTGCCCATCAAATGGGTTGACCTCAGATTGCATAAGCATGTTGGCAAGTACCAAGTATCTGCATAATATACATAAGCCAGAAATATGAGTACAGAATTTGAAGAAGCGGAGCTAAGGTTCGACTGTAATGGAAAAATAAGAGTATATAGCATACTTGAGGCACTGGATTCTTCGTTGGTTTCCAGCTTCATCATAATTTTTAAAAGCTTCAAAGAAGTCAGTGGCAGCTTCTGCCCACTGACGCTCTGCCATATGCATTTTTCCACCACACTCATGTATTATACCCATGATCCTTGGGTGAGGAATTGCTGATTTTATAGTAAGTGCTTTTTGGTACAGTTGCTGTAACATGTAGGGCATATTAGTGGCAATAATCAGTGGATGGAAGAGGGACACAAAGCTAATAGAAGACAGCTGATGACGAACACAAATTTATGCTTTGGTAAAGATTAATTCTTCAGATAATTCTGAGGTCAGGAATGGAAATAAACAATGTCAAAAGCTATATTGATAGGTATGTAAGAACGAGTGATTGAAATCCAAATGAAATAAGACCTCAGTTTTTTATAAGCTCACATCATATGCGAAGATGAAGTAAAGAAGCACTTTGTCGCTAGCAGTTAAAGCATATAACAACATAACATGCAGTGACTGTAATATAACAGCGGCACATAAACCATCTCACCTTAAGTTTTTTGTTGTTCTTTGTCTCTGTGTACATCTGAATCTCAATTGCATACACTTCCAATAGCTGAGTTCCTTTCTTTTGATCATCAGTCCCGTCAGCTTTTTGACAAGATTTGTGAAGTTCCTTCAAAATCTAATGTTGTAGGGTAATAACAGATTAAACACCTTCTGGACTGAAGTAATTAATAGTGCTTTTACTTAGTTTCAGTAGCATACCTTATTCATTCTTCCATACTCGCCCATGTCAAACCAGATCTTGCAAAGCTTAAGATTTGTCTTGAACCACAATCTCTATACAACAGTCAAAAAGATAGAACGAATCACTTAAATAGGACGAAAAAACTGAACATATGACCAGTCTTAGAAAGAAACGGAGATCATTACCTCATTTTTTGCTTCTTCAAGTGCTTTCAAGGTGGTTTCATAGAAGTCCTGTAGAAGACTGAAGTTTTGACTAGCAGATCCAGACACAAAATCCATGATATTGTTTATACACTTTTCACTATAATTTCGAGTCACTGCAGACTTGATGTATGTTAACATTTCCCTATAAGCATCAGTCATCTCTTTGTACCTCCCTAGACGGTAGTAAAGCTTCACCGTCTGTTTAAGTGCTTTAAATCCCCTGTTACCGATAACCAGAATCATCACTGACTTTATAACAGATACTACATACAAAAATGGTAACAGAAAGAATAAGCAGATTCTATAGTAATATAAAAGCAGCCAGCAACGACTACAAGTGGTTTATCCAGATAACAAGTTCCATGACAATGAGACCAAAAAGGAAAGAAAAAAAAAGAAGCTATAAAGTTCTGCACATGACAAACTTTCCTTTAACTGTAGTAGGTAAATAAGAAGTTTGATGTGTACTTAAAAAGAAATACTTAAATTATCTGGCAAGATAAGAAAGGATTACAACGGTTCTAGCAGATCTGCTTATTTGATTCCCTTTTAAGGTCACATCTGTTAATAAACTCACCATTCTGCTTTCTCTGGTTCCATTTGAACTACTTCAGCAAATCCAGTAAGTGCACCCTCTGGATCAGTCTCGACCAAACCTGTAAACCACAAATAACATACCAATCAGCTGACTTTTATAAAAGAAGTCATATATGGGATTAAAAGATATAGCAACAGATATAAAATTGAACAAGAAACAGATAAGGTTTTACAACAATAAGTAACAGTGAAATAAGTGGCAATAGGTTCAACTGCTGGGCACAGTTACAGGAGAAGTTACAACTGGAAGATGCAGCAGGTAGATGCGGCAGAGAAGAGGAACATAATGATCAAGATCTCATGTCCACCATTAGGTAGATAGAACAAGAAATAAAGGCAAGGTAGAAAAAATACATACTATTAGAAATATACAAAGAGGCAGTATATACATCATTACCATCTGGGCATCTAAAAAAAGTAAGCAAATATAGACGTAGATGTAGTTAAGCAAATGTGTTGATTTGAACTCAACCCCTGCGATTCATGTTTCTAGAACCCGTGTTTGGCTACCCATTTGCAGCACTCGACAGCTGAAAGCTAGACCATCTTGGCTTTATACAAAAAATTAAAGCTTCAACCTATTATGACAGCTTTGTACTAGTTCCAACGAGACATGATCTTTTCTTTCATTCTGAACTTGTAATTGAAATTCGAGCATTTTAATCTAAGACTGTACAGGCTAATAATGTACAAGACTCCACTTTTGACGATGTCACTATCATGTCTATATAATTACTCATTGGGCTAAAGCTTCCAAGAACATCAATGCATTTACAAAATTTGATCGTTAGGAGAAACAACCCATCATGACATCACACCAAAAGAATGCAAGACTTACTAAGAGAATAGGAGGGACAATAAGGTAGGTGGGAGAAACTATCTTGGAGAGTGGGAGAAATAATTTTATGTTTGCTGTACTTATCTTCCTAACCAAAAAAATGAAAAGCAGGCTTTTAATTTAAATGGATGTGGTTTTAGGAGATTCATTTCTTTTGCTAACGTAGTATAATAATGAATGACTTACTAATAAATCCGTTACAAGTCGTAAAAAAAAAGAAGTAACCTTATGTCATGACTTGTCAACCAGCACATTAAATAACTAATATACTCACATAGCATAGAGCTCAAAATTTCATTTACATTGCTTTGTCAGAAAAATTACACCCTACATAAGTTGCATCTATCTGCTTAAATTTCGCATAAAAAATCTACAACTATATAATATAATAATGGAAGCCTTAAAAGAGTTTTAACATCCAATAAATATTCTTTCCATGCCAAATATTTGACAAGGTTCTTGTCTTCCTTGTCTGAGCAAATGTGAAATCATACCGAACGCATACAAAAACAAACAGTTATAAGTTTCATATTACACGAACATCAACCGCACTGAAGCAGCTCTCTCAAATTGGTCGCAAAACGGTATCGTAAAGCATCGAAGCAACAAAAGTTACAACTACAGCCTAATCATAAACATTCCCGATAATAATAATAAAAAGAAGAGTTTTGCTAAATGAAGCCCTAAGGGCTTTCGTTAAGGTGCATTAATTAGTTGTACACTTACCATAAAAATCAGGGGGTGGGCTTTTAATATGGAAATGTACAATCTTTTTATGCACGTTAAGTGAAGCCCTAAGGGCTTTGTTTAGCATTTTCCTAAAAAAATAATAACGTATATAACAAGAAGAAGCTTTCATCACAAAATAGGAATAAAGTCGAACCAAATAGATAAACTAAAACATCGTAAAACCGAAAAGAAAACATTAAAAAAAAGATAAAAACCAATAAATATTCATGGAAGTACCTTTAGAATTATAATATTGATTTTCAATATCAACATCTTGCTCTTCAGGTTCTTCCTCAGAATACTCAAATCCATAATCTTCCATATCTGCGTCTACACATACACAAAACCCTAATTCACAAACTTGCAACAATGTATGTATTTCTTTTATTTATCTATATAGATTTATATTTATATTATATAGTTTTACAATATATATATATATATATATAATATATGGGACAATTAAAACAGGACTGAAATTGAAACCCTAGATAGTTAAAGAATGAAGTCTTACCAGAACCCATGATTGATTGATTGATTGATTGAAGAACGGAGCGAGTGAAAGAGCGATCAGTGTGTGCGAGAGAGTGTTTTTATTCTAGGGTTTTATTTTGAAATTGAAAAAACAGATGCGGTTTTGTAATGTAGAGTAAATAAACTCACTGCTATGGGCTATATAAAAATTTTGGTTTGCCGTATTTTTATATCAAAACTTTTTAGCTTGTAAATTGGTGCAATAGTCGATGGTCTATTATTTCTTTTAAATTATTTAATTTTTGGTATAAACTAGATTTGAAAATCTTTTTATATAATACGAGATGGGTACCCGCGCAATGCGGCGGCGGTGGCGGCAACGGGTGGTGCTAGTGGCGGTGGTGGTAACGATGTGGTTATTAATCTAAAAGTAATTGACGTAAATGGTAGTGTAGTTATTTTATGGTTAAGAGATGTATCTTTTGTAAATAACTTTATTAAGAATATTATAGAGATATTAGGTGGAAATATTTAAATTAATTAATAAAGGAGATAGATAGTTTGGATAAATATGGGTGTAAAATATTTTAGGATATATTGGGTAGATTTAGTGTGTGAGTTAGAAATGTGTTGAAAATTAAGGGTATTTTGGGTATTTTAAAGGTAGAGAGTTGAAAAGGGGGAGGGTAGTTTGTTTATTAATATAGTATAGATAAATATCTTTTTATATAATAGTTGTTTTAGTAATTTATATCAACCAATCACAACTTCTGATTTACTTAATTTAATACTAGCATGGTGTTTGCGCAATGTAGCGGCCGTGGAGGCAATGTAGTGGTGATGGGTGCGCGGTGACGACTGATGGTGGTGACGGCGAGTAGTGTAGCCATGTAGGCTATTGATGTAAATGTAATTAATATAATAGTTTATATAGTTATTTTAAAAGTTGAAGACTGATGGTGTATATTTTCATTTAAGGGTAGGTTGTATTGTATTAGGGTGTGTTGTTTTAATGGAGATAATTTGACATTTCTCTCCTGTAACTTTCAACAGGGGGTCTATTCTTCTTAGTAATAGGTATAGATGTATACATATAGATTTTTTTTAATTTTAAATTTAATTATTATAATTCATAAATTGGAAAATATAATGCACAAAAACTTTAATTATTAATTATATTAATAACTATATAAAACTCCATTAAGTTTACATTTTTTTTTTGTTTTTATCATACACTTTTTTGTTTTCATAAAATAAATTTTACAAGATATTTAATTTGAATATAATTAACATATTTTAGCTTTTCATAAATATTAATAAATAAACTAGAGTTGCACGGCTTTGCGGGTAAAGTTCGATGGTTGGTGTATATCTTTTTTTATATATGTGTATGTGTTTGTATTGCATAATTGTACACTTGTTTTAGAAATTCGATATTAATAAATCTTGGAGTAACTAAATTATATTCAATATAGGAATGATTATTCAGAAGTGGAGTGAACTTATTTATATTAGTAATTAGTACTAATGGTATTGTCTATAAGAAGTTATCACATTTGTTTTATGACAAATGAGAAGGCATTGTGAATTATTATCAAAGCACCGTAAAACATAAGTATCCTAAGTAAATCTAATATGAGATATAAAGGTGGGTAATTTTTGGTTGGTTTGTTGGGCTATTTGTTTGTGCTAATTCTTTGGGTCACCCACATTTACATGCAGATTTGTTAAAGTGATTTACAATTTTGCGCTAATAAGTTGGACTAAGACTTTTTGCTAATGAATGTCATACGTTTAATTATGTAGGTTTCTTAAGTTTATATATGTGGTGAGGGAGCCTTAGCAATGCTATACCCATCTAACACATGGGGAGCAAACCCTTTAGGGCATTGCCAGGAGTCGAACCGGCGTGGGCGCATCCGCGTGGGGGGTGTTAGCCATTTATCCGTTACTGCCTTTCAAAAAAAAATAAATTTAGCATTTATGTAAGCATTGATACTTTCTATGCAAAAAACTATTCGGTTTCTATTTCATAAATAAATATCTCAATAAATTAAGTATTCTTTAGATGTAAAGATACTATATATAAGATATCTCATTTGTTGATTAGTATATGTAGCTGCCGTTTTTTTCCCTTCATTGTTATAATTTTAAGCTTTTCGTAAAGCACTTCTGTTTGGAAATAACAAAGTGTCATGGCAGAATTTGTATTAAGATGGAATTATAGTAGAAGGTGGCATTGTTATGTGTTTATTTTGAGGAATCGAAGACGTATTTTTGTTAGAACAATTGACAGGGTGTTTGGGTTAGACGAAAATATTTTAAGAGATGTTGAAAGTATTGGTTTGAATGCGCGAAATAGATGTCCGGAATCTGTAAGGTTGCTTAGTGTATTGAGAACCATGTTTTTGGCACAAGATAATGATGAACTTTATTATGAGAGGGTATATGGTAATGAACACTTATATAATATTGTGAGAGGATGGATTTTTATAGAAGAAATAAATAGTGTTCAGATTTTTTGGGGAGATAGTTTTTCTGATATGTATGGAGTTGTTGATTTATTAAGTTCATATGATTTGGATTTCTTAAGGCAATTAACACAGGTGAGATCAAATAATGAGATGAAACTCCCCTGTTTACACAATTGCGTCAAGATATTCTGAATAGGGTGGCATTTCTATCGAATAGGGCTGCGGATCTTAGAGGTGGTGCAGTTGACAATGATCGTCAGTGAGATTAAACGATGTTGGATTAATGGGAATATGCATGTGGTTGTATCTTGGTCTGTAATTGGTTATATGCATGTTTTTTATATATGTGTATGTGTTTGTATTGCATAATTGTACACTTGTTTTAGAAATTCGATATTAATAAATCTTGGAGTAACTAAATTATATTCAATATAGGAATGATTATTCAGAAGTGGAGTGAACTTATTTATATTAGTAATTAGTACTAATGGTATTGTCTATAAGAAGTTATCACATTTGTTTTATGACAAATGAGAAGGCATTGTGAATTATTATCAAAGCACCGTAAAACATAAGTATCCTAAGTAAATCTAATATGAGATATAAAGGTGGGTAATTTTTGGTTGGTTTGTTGGGCTATTTGTTTGTGCTAATTCTTTGGGTCACCCACATTTACATGCAGATTTGTTAAAGTGATTTACAATTTTGCGCTAATAAGTTGGACTAAGACTTTTTGCTAATGAATGTCATACGTTTAATTATGTAGGTTTCTTAAGTTTATATATGTGGTGAGGGAGCCTTAGCAATGCTATACCCATCTAACACATGGGGAGCAAACCCTTTAGGGCATTGCCAGGAGTCGAACCGGCATGGGCGCATCCGCGTGGGGGGTGTTAGCCATTTATCCGTTACTGCCTTTCAAAAAAAAATAAATTTAGCATTTATGTAAGCATTGATACTTTCTATGCAAAAAACTATTCGGTTTCTATTTCATAAATAAATATCTCAATAAATTAAGTATTCTTTAGATGTAAAGATACTATATATAAGATATCTCATTTGTTGATTAGTATATGTAGCTGCCGTTTTTTTCCCTTCATTGTTATAATTTTAAGCTTTTCGTAAAGCACTTCTGTTTGGAAATAACAAAGTGTCATGGCAGAATTTGTATTAAGATGGAATTATAGTAGAAGGTGGCATTGTTATGTGTTTATTTTGAGGAATCGAAGACGTATTTTTGTTAGAACAATTGACAGGGTGTTTGGGTTAGATGAAAATATTTTAAGAGATGTTGAAAGTATTGGTTTGAATGCGCGAAATAGATGTCCGGAATCTGTAAGGTTGCTTAGTGTATTGAGAACCATGTTTTTGGCACAAGATAATGATGAACTTTATTATGAGAGGGTATATGGTAATGAACACTTATATAATATTGTGAGAGGATGGATTTTTATAGAAGAAATAAATAGTGTTCAGATTTTTTGGGGAGATAGTTTTTCTGATATGTATGGAGTTGTTGATTTATTAAGTTCATATGATTTGGATTTCTTAAGGCAATTAACACAGGTGAGATCAAATAATGAAGATGAAACTCCCCTGTTTACACAATTGCGTCAAGATATTCTGAATAGGGTGGCATTTCTATTGAATAGGGTCGCGGATGGTAGAGGTGGTGCAGGTGACAATGATCGTCAGCGAGATTAAACGATGTTGGGTTAATGGGAATATGCATGTGGTTGTATCTTGGTCTGTAATTGGTTATATGTGTCGATGTTTTTTATAATAAAAAGTATTTGTTTTCTTAATTCGTTTATATATATACTTTGTAGAAAGAAGTTGCTTTCAATCAGGATTGCTGCCTAGATTAAACAGAATATAAATTTGATAACCAATGTTTTTGTGTGACATACAAATGTCTAATTGGAAGATCTGAAATGCCGAAATATGTAAGTGAATTGAACAATCAACTTGTTGTGATTCATTTGAATTGTACAAAACTCAAGAGGCACTATTAATTATATACATTTTGTATATACTTCTATTAATCAATGAGTTATGGGATATGAATAGATACAAACTCCATATAGTAATGGTTGGTGGAAGGGCTGCCCACGATTAAAGTATATATGTTAAAACTGCATAGTGGTAAAGCAACATCATGAGAATTTTGAAAAAAGGAGTGTGTAGATGTTAACACAAAAGCTGCATCTGGTACATTCAGACATATTTAGTTCAATCAGTCTGATGTATTCATAGAATTGTTATAGATATCATGGGCGACTATTTAGCCTATTGGAACCATGTAGGATCCATTTACCTGACCTGACCTATTACAATCTTAGCTAAAACCTTTATTGCCCAACTGGAATTATGTATAACCCAATTCATACACTTTATTCACACATAGATCCAAAGCATCCCTGTCGTGTCTATGCACATTGAATAACATTGACCGTTCTGATAGTAATAAGTGCATTGATATTAACTGGATCACAAAACTACTTTTGAAGCTGAAGGTAACAAAGCTCAACACAAATTATCTGTATTTGAGATGTGAGTCGTGAAGTTAAATGCCAAGAGTGAAGTCTATCACTTTTTTGTCATCAAAGAAGGAATGAAACAAAGGGTTCTCCAAGTTACCTGGATGTTTGATGCAACCTGCAGTGGGCCTGCCATGTACTTCTCCTTCATAGCGTGAAGTCTACCAGAATGCCGTACAGATTCAATAAGAAAATACATTATAAAATCAAACAAATAATAAATGAAAGTGTGGGGATAAAATCACTAACCTCGGGAGCACCTTACATTGAATGAATATTCCCAAACAGAGGCAATGAAGAGCTAGGCAATAGTGAAGATATGACAATATGAGAATAATCCATTATTAATTCTTCCTGCATTCTGTTGTCAGCCCGTTGTGAACTCTCTAGATAGCAAAGATGCACGCGTATTAAAAAAATAGAGTAAATATGCAAGACTTACATATTTTGGCTGAAGCTGACTCAAAGTGTGTCCAAATCTGCTGTGGTTTAAGGCTAGAGAAATGTTGCACTTTCCCGTCATATTAGAGAGGCTCGGTACACTACTTGTGCCACCCCCAAATTCTGGGGTCGCTACACATTAATGATAATGTGTGATCAATCGTGAAGCAACATATTTAAATATTTTATTAAACCGAGGCAAACAACAATGACTTTTAGTACCTACCTGGCAAGTTCACTATCATAAGTTGCTTTTGCAATTGGCTATTGGCTTTTTTTCGAATGCCTAATTAGATACTCATATATAGATGCCTTATTTTGTTCCAACTTCCAGACATGGATGAGAGAAGTAGGTTGCTTCACCGTTTATTTGTTGTTTATCAGTTTCTACCAAGTTGTGCATATACTATAGGTGTGTTTATGTGTGTTGTGTATTAAGCACCAATCACATAGTAGAATATGAAGATATACTTGCTAAAGAAGTATGAGATCAGTAGCTAAAACTCCAATCGCCATTTAGGTTCAAAGTACCAGCACCTAACCTTGAACCCAAACCATTTGGAGTCAATGATCCAGAACTTACTTTAGAACCCAAACCATTTGGAGTCAATGATCCAGAACTTACTTTAGAACCCAAACCATATCCGTTTGGGCTTGCTGAACCAGAAACACCATTTGGTGTTGCAGATTCCGAAATTTATCTAGGCACCCATTTACGATTCGAGAAGTACTCGGATAGGCCTTCATACAAGAACCCTAGTATGCTCGGCACCTAATCTACCACATACTTGTTCAACCTGAAAACCAACATCTGGCCCAAATCAAATGAAATTATTATATATTAAAAACCAACTTTTGCTTCCCTCACATATTTACTATTCATTGTGTAACAACCGTGCATTTTGACCTTTTGACTATGGGTACGTTTCCTAAGTTTTTGATTTAATCAATATATGTTCAAATGCAATTTAAGGTTCATTTAAGTGCAATGTGTTCATATGGGTCAATTTATTGTACAATTGGAGACTTATGTGCAAGTTGAGACCATTAGTTAGTGCAAATCGACTTTTACTTAAATAACATCTAATTTAAACTAGTAAATGATATGGATCCTATCCATGGGTTATACCCAAACCCATGACCCACCCAAGGAACCAACCCTATCCTCCCTCATTTCCATCCATCCATTCATTCATAACACTTCCATATTCTCTCCCATCTCACTAAATACTCACACTCTCAATCTTTCTCTAGATTCTTGGTCATTTATGCTAGTTCAACTAGATTAATAACAAAATCATCATCCTTATTATCATTCTAACATCATATCAAAGATTTCAAGTCTCAAAGTGCAAGAAAAGCTTCAACTAGGTCAAAATCGGGTTTGATTGCTTGTGGAAGTTTTGGTAAGTGTTTTCTAGCTTAAATTCATCATTTCTAGTTGTTAAACTTGTATTACATCTAAATCTAAGCACTCTTGGTCCTTATAGCTTCAAAATCCGAAATTAGGGTTTCTAGTTATCTAAATTAGGTCAAAAATCGATTTGGGTCAAAAGCCATGTTTTGGAATGGAACTATTGAGTGGGTTATGTTCAAATGAGTTTACTATGTTCAAAAATGGGTCTCGAAGTTGTGCAAATCGATTTCTTGGTCTAGGTAGCAAGAAATTTGGGTTTTGGTTCGTGGCTCCTGCATAACCTGCAGGTGCTGGCTGCAGTTTGTGGTCACTGCGGCGCAGTGAGCCCTCCTCTGGCTCACTGCGGCGCAGTGAATTGTTTCGGCTTTCTGGTCTGACCTAGCCACTGCGGCGCAGTGAGCTTAGTCCTGGCTCACTGCGGCGCAGTGAATTGTTTCTGGTTCTGGTCTGACTAAGCCACTGCGGCGCAGTGAGCTTAGTCCTGGCTCACTGCGACGCAGTGGATAGTTACTGTGATTAAATGCGCGTCAGTTTTCAAACGTCAATAACTTTTGATCCGTAGGTCCAATCGAGTCATATGACCTATCGTTGGAACCGTAAGAGAGTCTAGTTTCTTGTGGTAACACTCTTTTCGTATGATTCTTAATCCATGTCTAAAAATGTCGAGTCAAAGCGTCTTGTTTCATATACGGTAAAGTTGTAGAAGCGTTTGTGGGCTTGTGACTCGACTTAAACTTACTAAACCAACTTAATCATGAATATAGAGTTAACATTTTGGATATACGACATGCTTTGATAGGTTGTGGACGCGTGGGGCCCATTACTCGCTATTAATCTTACCGTGACTTGATTTTTAACTGTTTTGCCAATCAAGGTGAGTTTTCGTAGCCTTCCCTACTCTTTTAAGAGTCGGGCTGAAAAGTGTACTTCGTGCATGATGTTATTTTTGTGACGTGCATGTTGTGTGACGTTTGTCGATGTGCTATTTAAGTGATTGGTCGTATGGTTATCGTAAATTGTATTTTAGTTGTTTTAGGTTAGTTGTGTATATATGGAGGACGGTAATGCCTTTGAAGGGTTGGAGATGTGGTGGGAAGGCTGCGGGTGACCCTATATATAAGCATCAAAGGCCTTTCAAAAGTAGTATCGTACGAAGTATATACACATGGTGTTTTGGTTGTGAATGGACTTTGATGGTCATGGATGAGTACATTTACGTGCAATTGAGTTCAATGAGTACATTTACGTGCAATTAGTACAATGAGTACATTTACGTGCAATTAGTACAATGAGTACATTTACGTGCAATTGAGTACAATGAGTACATTTACGTGCAATTAGAGTACAATGAGTACATTTACGTGCAATTGAGTACAATGAGTACATTACGTGCAATTGAGTACAATGAGTACATTACGTGCAATTGAGTACAATGAGTACATTTACGTGCAATTAGTACAATGAGTACATTTACGTGCAATTGAGTACAATGAGTACATTTACGTGCAAATGAGTACATTGGTTACAAGTGTGCAATTTATTAGATCATGTTAACGTAAACCATGGAATGGTTGACATTGGTATGTGTTCTTGTTCATCTTTTCCTACGAACTCACCAACCTAGTGTTGACATTGTTTAGTACACTTTTCAGGTAATCAAGAGAACCCAAGAGCTTGACGTGCTTGCTAGATGTTGGACTTTGACCATGGATCCGCGATCCATTTGCCCGTTGATGGGATTTGCTTAGGATCATGAGCCATCTTTTGAATTGTTTATTTTTGTAAACTTTTGATGGTTGGATGCTCCTTATGCTTTTGTGACATGTATCTAAATTGTTGGGTTCCCGGAATCCTTTTATTTTCATATAGTCTCGTTCTACGATAATTCCGTTGTGGACGCGTGGGGCCCATTACTCGCTATTAATCTTACCGTGACTTGATTTTTAACTGTTTTGCCAATCAAGGTGAGTTTTCGTAGCCTTCCCTACTCTTTTAAGAGTCGGGCTGAAAAGTGTACTTCGTGCATGATGTTATTTTTGTGACGTGCATGTTGTGTGACGTTTGTCGATGTGCTATTTAAGTGATTGGTCGTATGGTTATCGTAAATTGTATTTTAGTTGTTTTAGGTTAGTTGTGTATATATGGAGGACGGTAATGCCTTTGAAGGGTTGGAGATGTGGTGGGAAGGCTGCGGGTGACCCTATATATAAGCATCAAAGGCCTTTCAAAAGTAGTATCGTACGAAGTATATACACATGGTGTTTGGTTGTGAATGGACTTTGATGGTCATGGATGAGTACATTTACGTGCAATTGAGTACAATGAGTACATTTACGTGCAATTGAGTTCAATGAGTACATTTACGTGCAATTGAGTTCAATGAGTACATTTACGTGCAATTAGTACAATGAGTACATTTACGTGCAATTGAGTTCAATGAGTACATTTACGTGCAATTGAGTACAATGAGTACATTTACGTGCAAATGAGTACATTGGTTACAAGTGTGCAATTTATTAGATCATGTTAACGTAAACCATGGAATGGTTGACATTGGTATGTGTTCTTGTTCATCTTTTCCTACGAACTCACCAACCTAGTGTTGACATTGTTTAGTACACTTTTCAGGTAATCAAGAGAACCCAAGAGCTTGACGTGCTTGCTAGATGTTGGACTTTGACCATGGATCCGCGATCCATTTGCCCGTTGATGGGATTTGCTTAGGATCATGAGCCATCTTTTGAATTGTTTATTTTTGTAAACTTTTGATGGTTGGATGCTCCTTATGCTTTTGTGACATGTATCTAAATTGTTGGGTTCCCGGAATCCTTTTATTTTCATATAGTCTCGTTCTACGATAATTCCATCTTGTGTCATGCTTTTCGGTGCATTTCGAGCCTAGCTCGGGGTGTTACACATTGAATAGTAACCTTTTTTTCACTTTTAACCCCAAGCTTTCCATCTTTTTACTTTTAACCCCAAACTTTCTATCTTCTTATTTTTGCCCCCACCAAAGTTTAGACTTTTATTTTTTCCACCGAACTTTTTTTCCTCATGTTTCTACCACATAGCTTTCACATATTTACGGTTTCACCCCTTAAAAATTTTTATTTGGTTTGTTTGTTTTTCGTGTCACCCCGAAATTTATTTATTTTTTAACATTTGTTTAAATGAGTATATGTATTGGACCATGTTTATTATAAGTTCGTATTTCAAATCCTTAAACGAAGATGTGACTTTGTTGATCCGCCGCGAAGCGCGGGTTCAAAATACTCGTTATAACTTAAAAAGTATGGATCATATAAAAATCAACCAATGATACAGAAACAAATTATATTACCTTACTGTCATCAATTATGGTATTGGTGTTGGTGACTCATGAAGCAACCTTCCAGGGTGAAATTGACACCCTACACATATAGAAGTCCTGCTATAAAAAAATACATTTAAAGGGAAATTTCTCATAGTAAATATTAATTATTAAAGAATTCATAAACATACCACTTCCAAATTTGTATCTGATTCCTGAAACATTCAACTTATAAACAGAAGAAAGATGGTGGTAGAGAGATCAAGTAACCAAAAGACAAACCATCATCATTTAAAAAGACAAACGGTGGAGGATGAACTTGATAGTCCAAGGTTATCTGAGACAAATGAGAATCAAAATTATAACCACCGGAGTTTGTGTTAGTAACCAAACGCATGCATGTAAACTATAACACCGGAGTTATCAAAAGACAAACCATCATCACTAACGGAAACTCGATTTCTTACATTCAAAATAGTTCGGGCAAAACAGAACGAAACAAAAAAAAAACCGTAATGGGTAAAGACTTGGTTACAGGAGGGACTAAAGCTAGCCAAGCAAAAGCTTTAACCGCATCCAAGTAACCATTCTAATTTTATTCAAACATAAAGTAAACGAAATCATAGATAAGCCCAAGTGGGTCATTATGCAGAATCTTGTATTGCCTGATTCTCTGCAACATCTTCTTGTGTATCATTGGTCAACTGAGATGAGTGAATCAACCTGCAGTCATCACAACACATGAGTGTCACGGAGGTTGCATGATGACTCGGAAAAAAAGTAAGATAACCTTCAGCTTACCCTAGATTTGCAGATTCATTGGTGGGGTTGTCACCTTCTTCAAGACCCTGGACACCCAATTCTTCACAGTCGGAATCGTCCACGACGCTAAAATGATCTTTAGGTTAATATTTCCACAATAATGATGAAAAAAATGATTCTATGAAAGACAACTCACTATGAACCATCTTTGGACAAATACATAATGTAAGCAACAACTTACAGTTTTCGGAGCTTGCGGCCACTTATTTTCGCAGGAGTAGTTATCGCAGCAGGACGCTTCAGGGGAGTTGATGAGGATGACCCCACACACGCCACGCCACCTGCTGGTTTGTATTCACTGGCATTAGTTCCATCATCACCAGAGCACGGCCCGATAACCTTTGAACAATTGAAGCTTTCATATTCACCAAAATGATAGTAACTGAGACTCTTAATCTGAAATACATGTTTAGTGCCAATAAGCCCTTCAATAACGGGGGGCAACACACCCGCATCAGGTGACGAATTCTGGATATAAAAAAATAAACACTTTAGAATAGTGTTACATGACTATGTGTATCTGAGACTATGATCAATCGTATCCATACCTCCAATTGTTCCTCTACCAAGGACTTAGCAGTCCTGCCTACCAGTTTCTCACCTGCCTCATCAAACAACACGACCACAATGGATGTGTTACCGTCAGTCACATCAAGTTCAAGTCTAAACCTGCAAGGACAACAACTAATTGTATTACCAGAGACCAAATATTAAACAACCCGTTTCAAATAAGTAAAGAAAGGGCTGAAATAAGCTAACAAAACTATGAGGCTGTGGAAAAACACTCTTCGTAGTATAACGCCGCATATCTTGTTTTTGGGTAGTCCACATTTTCATTGCACCTTGTGCATTTGAAATACCCACCAGCGGGCTCAAGGCCCTTTCTACATTTGCCAAGCGGGCACGTGAAGTTGTACCAGCTGTTTCGTGTCCTCACACCAGATATCTCAACTATGTTTTCAAAGCAAACAACCTGTATATAGTATATATCACATGCCCAATAACTAAACGGATCAGTATAAATTAAGCATAAGACAGTAAAAGCGAAACATTGCCTAACACAAACCTTCTTTTTACCATGCCATCTCGAGAACGATCCAACAGTTCACTAAGAGTAGAAACCATAGGTATCTCTTGAGTAATGGGTTCACTATACTCGTCCACTTGGACTCCACTAAAACAACAAAGCCATAACTTAATCAAACATGTATTGGGCATCACCAAATCGTTACCATTTTATACAAAATATAGATATTACCTGACCAAGGATTTGAATTGCTTCAGAGCAGGGATATCATCATCATCAAGTAGTAGGGTGGAGGATGAACTTGATAGTCCAAGGTTATCTGAGACAAATGAGAATCAAAATTTAAAAACACAAACCCAGAGAAGGGAAGAATTTCGTCTAAAGTCAAACTCATACTCATATAAGATTTGGTACTCATGGAGGTCAGAATCAGAGGATAGATGCCAGGATTTGCAACCTTCTTCTTAATCATTGACTCTCCCAAATCACCCCATAGCGTGACTCGGACCTGCCGTTTCCTGAAACACCTCAGGGAACAATGTTATTTCGGACTGCAAGGGCTGAATTTTACTACAAATGTTTGACAATGAATCGTACCGTTCACTACATAGGCTGAATTCCACTGTTTGAGCCCCGTTGGATTTCGTAGATGCCTCCCCCAGACTTGTCACATAACCAAAAAAGAGTAATAGCCCAAAGACTTACGTGCCTTAGTTTTAGCAACCATCATATGTCCCTCCAATTACTTCGGGTACGGAAAAACAAAAAAATGAAAGAATTACCAATATGTTGTTGAACCGAGACTACATCCTATATGTTATTACCAATAGAAATGTGAAATTTCATACCCTTTTGAAACATTACATCAAACACATGGAAGACAATCACCCAATCCTACCTTTAAAATAAGAAAGGAAAAGAAAGAAAGAACTATATTATGACAAAGTCCAATGGTAATAATATTGATAATCAGATTTTCACCTATCTCAAATTTGCTAATCTGCATTATCAAAGTTTCATAATTGCACTGAAATTCCCAAATCAATACCTGCAAGATCCCATACCAACAGGAGATACTATTTATATGAAAAAAAATACAACAATTATAGAAAACAATAACTGTAAACATACAATGCAATATTCTCATCTTCAATTATTCTCTTACAAAATGTAAACAACATCATCAACCTAACACTTGACAATAACAAAAATGATAAAAATACACTTACATGAGATAAAGATTACCTTGTAGAGAGAAACACATGGTGGGACAGTTTCTTTGGGACATAACATCAAACACCTAATAAACAATCACATATCCTGCACACACACAAAAAAAGACAACAAACCTAGCGGAACCGTTCGGTGGTAGGCTGGACCGCTGGAGGGAAAATAGAAAGGAGAGTTTGGGATATGAAAGACAATTGAAAG
This sequence comes from Erigeron breviscapus, assembly GCA_034093135.1. Classification (NCBI taxonomy): domain Eukaryota; kingdom Viridiplantae; phylum Streptophyta; class Magnoliopsida; order Asterales; family Asteraceae; genus Erigeron; species Erigeron breviscapus. The sequence goes on from CM067167.1 coordinate 136,259,769, forward strand.
ATAATTGGAACTATTTTGTCTCGAAGAGAAGGTCTCCAGATTTTTATAATTTGGACGGCTTGTTGTTAAGTTTTATAATTCATACGGTTAATTGGGCTTATAAAACTTGGACACTGAAAGGTTGTTATTAAGTAAATTATATAACTCATAATATTAATTGGGCTCGGATAAACAAACTATTAAAATTATCTTAACCTCAATACAATAAATTTGAGCAATCAATACAGCGCCAAAAACTCAACTTGAGTTTTTTTTTATTATATATATAGATAGATAATTAAAAACATATCTCCATAAAAATTCTAAGACGTATCTATGCTTCAATTCATAATAATAATCCAATCCACATGGCCCATTGGTAAAGTCTTTGACCTTGGGAGGATCCACCTGGGTTCGAGTCCACTTCTCACATTTGTGAGGGTGGATTAATAGGGGTTTTTCGAGAGTCTTGGTTTCATCTCAGGCATGCGTGTAATTTAGGAGTAGGAGTAGATTAGAATGCCGTTCTAAAAAAAAATCTAATCATCCTAAAAATTCAAATTATATTATTGAGATATTAAAAATATATCAATAATTCATTTTTACTTTAAAAATATCGTGAACGGTGTATTTGACATCAGACTATATCTACTACATTAATAAATGTCAATATATAAATATATAGGTATTTTTGTGATTTTTTTCCCATATTGCCTTGCCCAAGGATGTTAGTGATGGTTTGGCCAGGAGAAGTGGGCCCAACTAAGGTGACTCGATGATACAGAGGGCTTCGCCAGGAGAAGAGGTAGGTGACGGAGGTGGAAGCACAATATACCGAACACTGAAATGGAGTGTCCTGGCGAAGGACAGGGAAAAGGAGGAAAAGACATATGGGAAATAGGT
>CM067167.1:136261650-136315718 GCA_034093135.1 Erigeron breviscapus
CCCCCCCCCCCCCCCCCCCCCCCCCCCCCCCCCCCCCCCCCCCCCCCCCCCCCCCCCCCCCCCCCCCCCCCCCCCCCCCCCCCCCCCCCCCCCCCCCCCCCCCCCCCCCCCCCCCCCCCCCCCCCCCCCCCCCCCCCCCCCCCCCCCCCCCCCCCCCCCCCCCCCCCCCCCCCCCCCCCCCCCCCCCCCCCCCCCCCCCCCCCCCCCCCCCCCCCCCCCCCCCCCCCCCCCCCCCCCCCCCCCCCCCCCCCCCCCCCCCCCCCCCCCCCCCCCCCCCCCCCCCCCCCCCCCCCCCCCCCCCCCCCCCCCCCCCCCCCCCCCCCCCCCCCCCCCCCCCCCCCCCCCCCCCCCCCCCCCATGTGGATATACATGCAAGTTTGAACACTTGTACTTTGATAAGCATACACAACACACACATAGGAAGTATCACCTTTCTTACATGCAATTTGGTAAGACAACTCTCTCATTACACTCAACTAGTTTCTTCTTGGTTTTCTCTCTTGGAATTTTCGGCCAACAAAGGGAAAGAAGAAGGAAAGCTTTTCAAGTTTAATTCCTAGCATATTTTGGGGTGTTTGTTGGAGGCTTGGGGTATATAAGCTTGAGGTTCTTCTAGGTTGAAGACTTGCCACTTCAAGATCATCATTTCCTTCATATCAACCTTCTCATAAGCTTGGAAGAAGGTAGTCTTCTAAAACACCCTATGGTTGTTGTTTTGATTGCATATTATTCATATACATGGATCCTTATTGTTTGGGTTTTCTTTAATAAGTTAAAATTTGGTTTTTAACCACATATAACACATTGAAATGGTTCAATATTCCGCTGCGTTTTTCATATTATAATGATAATATGACTTTGATAAAACCCAACAAGACCCAACACAACTATCCTGTGTACAATATACTTTGGTATATTGATACACCGTGGGACCTAACAATTGGTATCAGAGCGGTGGTTGAGAATTAACTTGACTTGATCCTTGCATATTTTCATTATAGTAAAGCATAATGTCATCTTTTATTGATAATGGTTCTTCAACCAGACCACCCATGTTTGACAAAGATGATTTCAGTGGGTGGAAAGGTCGAATGTCTTTGTTCCTTGAATCCATCGATAACAATATGCCGGACATCCTTCAGGATGGTCCTTACGTTCCTACACAGACTATAGTGGTTGAAGCTGTGGTTAGGGAAGGTTATCCAACCATTCCTGCCACAGTTAAATCCATAGTAAAGGATAGGGCAGATTGGGGGGATGAGGATAGGAGAATGGCTAACTTGGACGTGAAGGCCAGAAATTTCATTGTCCAGGCTGTGCCCAAAGACCTTTATCATTCAATAAAAATGTGTTCTACAGCAAAGAAAATGTGGGGTACATTGACTGTCATGTTTGAGGGTTGTTCTACTTCCATGGAGTCCACCATAACTACCTTAACAAGGAAGTATGAAAGATTCTTCTCTTTGAGAAATGAATCCTTAACTGACACTCATACCCGCTTTAATGCTTTGGTTAATGATTTAGCTGCTGTTGGAATTAATAAAAGTAATAGTGTTTTAAAGAGCAAATTTCTTGATTCTTTACCTCCTAAATGGAACAATTATATTTCATCTGTTAAATTAAGTGCTGTTTACCATGATCTTGATCTCCCTGGACTCTTTGGTTTGCTTCATAACCAAGAGTGTTCAGAGGCAGAAAAATTAATAGCTATGGGTGATTCTTATAGTCAGCCTGCTGCTGCATTTGTTGCTTCCATGACTGAACACCCTAGTTCTATTAGCAATGAGATCATTCCATATGTAAACGATGATATTCCTGTGATGTCTAACCATAACTCTGTTTGTATTGAATCTGAATGTGAGGAATCTGATGGTGATGAACTGGCTAATGAGGTAGCTATGTTGGCTGAAAGGATCAGAAGGAGATCCTTTAACAAGTTTAAAGGAAGGGAAGAGGTGGCCAAGCTGATAGAGCCAAGAAGCCTTTTGATATGTCCAAAGTCACTTGTTACAAGTGTGGCAAAACTGGACATATGGCTGGTGATTGTAGATCCAAAGAAACTGCTCAAGCTGTGCCAGCCAAAGGTGGAAGTGGTGAAAAATACTCAAGGCTCAAGACTAAGTACAAAGCCTTGAAAGCACAAATAGCTGAGCTGACTGAGAAGGTGAACAAAAATGAGAAAAGTCTGGTAGCCAAAGACTGGGCTGAAAGTGCTACATCATCTGATGATGAGTTGTACAAAGATGCAAAATGTTACATGGCTAAAGAAGCTACTCGACGATTTGCTGAAGATCTGCCAGTATGCAACAGCAGTCAGAGTCAGCTCACCAGGCATCCACCAGTCAGACTGCTCCACCTGAGGTAACTTCTTTCTCTAATCTGTCTGATCATGATAATCTGTCCAGACTGAATACACTTGGTGATGAGGTTCTTTTGCAAAAACATTTTAATCAAGAACTTAAGAAGGAAATTAATATGTTGAAACTTGATGTTAGTGCCAAAATTCACACCATTGAAAAACTTGAGTCTGAAGTCAAAGCACAAAAGCAATTGAACTCTATTTTAGTAAAAGAAGCTAAGACTGCAGAAGAAAAGTTTTTGAAAGTTAAACAAATTACTGAATCATGGTGTATTGGTTCAAAAAGAGTTGCAAAGTGTGTCAATGTCCAAATACCTCATCAGATCCAAGCTATTTTTGATGGTGATTATGACAGGGCCATAGCCATAGCTGAAGTATGTGCTATGGAGCCTTGTTATCAGCCTCCTTCACCACCCAAAGTCCAAACCAAAGGTATGAACTCTAAACTAATTAAGTTGGTTCAGAAATCTGGTATTGGGTTTAAGGATCCTGAAATTGTTGGCCAAACCATTGCTGAAGCTGTGTCCGAGACTGATAAGGTTGAGTTAAAACCTGAAGAAAGTTTTGACTTGTCCAAGCTAATCATTACCCAGTCTGTGTCAGATTCCAATATTAAAACAAACAAGAACTCTAGGAGAATGAAAAGAAAAGTTAGAGATCACAGTGTTCCAAAACAAATCTGAGAAGTCTGGTTCTCAAGGAAGTGTGTCACAAACCAAATCTGAGTCTATTTCAAATAACACTAAATCTGACTCTGACAAAATGATTTCCAAATATGTTGAGTCCAGAACTAGTGAGGTTTCAATTGATGCAAATTTTCTTAAAGATGTTTCTGATCCCAAAAATGTTGATCAAAGAAAATTAAGAACTGAATGTCAGAAATCTGGAATAGGCAAAGGTTTTGTTCAAAAGGAAACCTTAGTTGTTGCTAAAAAGAATTTCAAATCTGGTAAGGGACAGATCAAGCAACAATGGGTATCCAAATGTGATAAGAGTCAAAGTTCTACGACCCAATCTGAGTCAGACCCTTTGGTCAGCTCTGGTGAACCCATCTCCAGATGGGTTCCCAAAATGAACTAATCTCTTATTGCAAATGCAGGGCAGTCATGATGATAACACCTGGCACTTGGACAGTGGTTGTTCCAAGCATATGACCGGATGTAAGTCCCTGCTATGTAACTTTAGGATTCGCGCTGGTCCTAATGTTACTTTTGGAGATGATTCTCAAGGAAAGACAGAAGGTGTTGGTGTTCTTTCGAATGGTCCTCTTACTTTCAGAAGAGTCTCTTATGTTAATGGTTTGAAGCACAATCTGATTAGTGTGAGTCAGTTGTGTGATGCTGGTTATGAGGTGAGATTCAGGTCTGATAAGGGGATTGTTCTTGATTTAGAAGGCAATGTGGTTCTGATTGCAAAGAGGGATGAGTCTTTGTATTCTTTTGACATGAGAAATCCAACTGTCACAAGAGAAGTATGCTTCATGTCAAAGTCTCAAGATGAGCTGAATTGGTTGTGGCATAAAAGGTTGTCTCATATGAATTTCAAAGACATCAACAAGCTGTGTAAGAAAGAGTTGGTGTCTGGTCTTCCAGTGATCAAGTATGAGAAGGACAAGCTGTGTGGTGCTTGTGAGAAAGGCAAGCAACATAAAGCTACCTTTAAGTCTAAAACCTGCTCAACCATTGATAATTGTTTGGATCTGCTTCATATGGACTTGTTTGGACCAATTAGTACTCCATCATTCACTGGAATGAGGTACTCCTTGGTCATTGTTGATGAGTATTCAAGATACACCTGGGTTTTCTTTCTTAAACACAAGAGTGATGCTGCTGACACAATCATTGATTTCATCAAGCAAGCTGAAATTCTTTACAAAAGGCCTGTTAGGCAGTTAAGGAGTGATAATGGAACTGAATTCAAGAATATCACTCTTAACTCTTTTTGCAGAGAAAAGGGAATTTCACAAGTCTACTCAGCTGCTAGAACTCCTCAACAAAATGGTGTTGCAGAAAGAAGAAACAGAACTCTTATTGAAGCTGCCAGATCCATGATGGCTCAAAACAATGTGAAGTCTCATTTCTGGGCTGAAGCAATTCACACAGCTTGCTTTACCCAGAACAGATCCCTCATTGTGAAAAGACACCAGAAAACTGCATATGAACTTCTTAGGGGGAGAAAACCTGAGATCGGTTTCCTAAGAATGTTTGGAAGTCCTTGCTATATTCTAAACCAGAAAGACCACCTTGGTAAGTTCGATGAGAAGTCAGATGAAGGTATCCTTCTTGGATATGCAACAATGATGAAAGCCTACAGAGTGTACAACAAGAGAACTAAAACAATTGAGAACTCTGTAAATGTAAGCATTGATGAAGGTTGTTCTAAGCCAGTTTGCTCTCCTCCTGAAGATGAAGACTTCAACTTTGAAGAACTGGCTGTACCTGAGAATGAGCCTCCAACAAATCCTCCAGTTGGAGCTAATAATGCTCAAACTCAGGGGGAGCAACTTTTAGAAGAAGAAGAAGAAGTTCCAATCTTTGAAGATGCTCAAACTGATCCTACTCCTACTGAAGTCATAGTTCAGAATCCATTTAATGACTCTTCAACTGGTTCAGACTCCTCCATTCCTGTCCAAGCTGATCAGCCTCTTCCTCAAACTGATCATGCTGGACCATCAAATCTGAATCAGTCCATTGTCCCTGTTACTAGATGGACAAAGAGTCATCCAATTGACCAAATCATTGGTGATCCACTCTCTGGTGTGAAAACAAGAAGAAAGGCAACAGGCAACTTCTGCATGTTTGTCAACTTTGTAAGCAAAGTGGAACCAACTGAGGTTGATGAAGCTCTGGAAGATCCCTCTTGGGTTAATGCAATGCAAGATGAGCTAACACAGTTTGAAAGAAACAAGGTTTGGGAACTTGTTCCAAGACCTCATCACAAGACTGTGATTGGAACCAAGTGGGTCTACAGAAACAAAATGGATGAAAGGGGAGTTGTGACCAGAAACAAAGCAAGATTGGTAGCTCTTGGTTACAGACAAGAGGATGGAATTGATTATGATGAGACTTTTGCACCAGTGCAAGATGAGCTAACACAGTTTGAAAGAAACAAGGTTTGGGAACTTGTTCCAAGACCTCATCACAAGACTGTGATTGGAACCAAGTGGGTCTACAGAAACAAAATGGATGAAAGGGGAGTTGTGACCAGAAACAAAGCAAGATTGGTAGCTCTTGGTTACAGACAAGAGGATGGAATTGATTATGATGAGACTTTTGCACCAGTGGCAAGATTAGAGGCAATCAGAATGTTTTTGGCCTTCTCTGCTCACAAGGGTTTCAAGGTCTATCAAATGGATGTGAAGAGTGCTTTTCTTAATGGAAAGTTGGAAGAAGAAGTCTATGTTGAACAGCCTCCAGGTTTTGAAAATTCAAAGTTTCCTGACCATGTATTCAAGCTTGACAAGGCTCTCTATGGGTTAAAGCAAGCTCCAAGGGCATGGTATGATACTTTGTCTAAATTCTTATTGGCTAATAAATTCAAAAGAGGTAATGTTGACAAGACTTTGTTTGTGAGAAAGTATAATGGTGATATTCTGCTGGTACAAATATATGTAGATGATATAATATTTGGTTCTAGCAGTGAAAGACTTTGCAAAAAGTTTTCAGAATTAATGTCTAAAAAGTATGAAATGAGCATGATGGGAGAACTAAACTATTTTCTGGGTTTACAAGTTAAACAGACTAAAAATGGAATTTTTATAAACCAAGGAAAGTATGTTAAAGATCTCTTAAACAAATTTGGTTTTAGTGATTGCTCACCTATGAAAACTCCTATGGGAACTGGTGAAAAGCTGGATGAAGATAAAAATGGAAAATCTGTTGACATCACAGCTTATAGGGGTATGATAGGATCATTACTTTATTTAACTGCTAGTAGACCAGATATTATGTTTGCTACATGTCTTTGTGCAAGATATCAGGCTAGTCCTAAGGAATCTCATCTTAAGGCTGTAAAGAGAATCTTTAGATACCTTAAAGGTAGTCCCAATCTGGGTCTTTGGTATCCCAAAGACTCAGGGTTTGATCTAATTGGCTATTCAGATTCTGACTTTGCAGGCTGTAAGATTGATAGAAAAAGTACTTCAGGAGCTTGTCAAATGCTAGGTAATAGACTTGTAAGCTGGTCCAGTAAGAAGCAGCATTCAGTTTCCATTTCAACTGCAGAAGCTGAGTATGTTGCTGCTGGAAGCTGTTGCTCTCAAATCCTTTGGATGCAATATCAGCTTCAAGACTATGGTGTCACTGCAACAAAAACTCCAATCTTTTGTGACAGTACCAGTGCCATAGCAATCTCAAACAATCCTGTACTTCATTCAAGGACCAAGCACATTGATATAAGATATCATTTCATTAGGGATCATGTGATGAAAGAAGATGTTGAACTCCATTTCATTCCAACAGACAATCAGCTTGCTGACTTGTTCACAAAGCCATTGGATGAATCAAGGTTCAACTACCTTATAAGTAAGCTAGGTATGCTTAATTTGTAAAATGTAGTGAGCTAAGTAATAGCAAATCTGACCCCTTAGAGTTTTACTAAAATTTTGAGGGCAAGCTGTGTTGTGAAACAAAACAAGAAGGGAGATGCTGCAATCTATGGCTCAGTCCTAAACGGTAAGAAAAAGGTATATATTTCTTACGAAAGGCTTAAGTCTGCATTTGAGCTGTCATATATGCCTGATGATGAATATGAACCTGTTGTGTCTCATACTGAAGCCAAAAATGTTTTACAAGAAGTTGGATATACTGGTCCACTGGCTTCAGTTGTTAAAATGAAATATTTAACTGGTATTTGGAATTACCTTTTGAGCACAATTTCAAAAACTTTACAAGTTAAACAGACTAAAAATGGAATTTTTATAAACCAAGGAAAGTATGTTAAAGATCTCTTAAACAAATTTGGTTTTAGTGATTGCTCACCTATGAAAACTCCTATGGGAACTGGTGAAAAGCTGGATGAAGATAAAAATGGAAAATCTGTTGACATCACAGCTTATAGGGGTATGATAGGATCATTACTTTATTTAACTGCTAGTAGACCAGATATTATGTTTGCTACATGTCTTTGTGCAAGATATCAGGCTAGTCCTAAGGAATCTCATCTTAAGGCTGTAAAGAGAATCTTTAGATACCTTAAAGGTAGTCCCAATCTGGGTCTTTGGTATCCCAAAGACTCAGGGTTTGATCTAATTGGCTATTCAGATTCTGACTTTGCAGGCTGTAAGATTGATAGAAAAAGTACTTCAGGAGCTTGTCAAATGCTAGGTAATAGACTTGTAAGCTGGTCCAGTAAGAAGCAGCATTCAGTTTCCATTTCAACTGCAGAAGCTGAGTATGTTGCTGCTGGAAGCTGTTGCTCTCAAATCCTTTGGATGCAATATCAGCTTCAAGACTATGGTGTCACTGCAACAAAAACTCCAATCTTTTGTGACAGTACCAGTGCCATAGCAATCTCAAACAATCCTGTACTTCATTCAAGGACCAAGCACATTGATATAAGATATCATTTCATTAGGGATCATGTGATGAAAGAAGATGTTGAACTCCATTTCATTCCAACAGACAATCAGCTTGCTGACTTGTTCACAAAGCCATTGGATGAATCAAGGTTCAACTACCTTATAAGTAAGCTAGGTATGCTTAATTTGTAAAATGTAGTGAGCTAAGTAATAGCAAATCTGACCCCTTAGAGTTTTACTAAAATTTTGAGGGCAAGCTGTGTTGTGAAACAAAACAAGAAGGGAGATGCTGCAATCTATGGCTCAGTCCTAAACGGTAAGAAAAAGGTATATATTTCTTACGAAAGGCTTAAGTCTGCATTTGAGCTGTCATATATGCCTGATGATGAATATGAACCTGTTGTGTCTCATACTGAAGCCAAAAATGTTTTACAAGAAGTTGGATATACTGGTCCACTGGCTTCAGTTGTTAAAATGAAATATTTAACTGGTATTTGGAATTACCTTTTGAGCACAATTTCAAAAACTTTACAAGTAAAGGCAGGCAGCTTTGATCAGCCTAATGTCCTAGAATTGCAAATTTTTCATGCAATGGTCACTATGACCAAAATAGATTTTGCTGCTTTAATCTTTAAGGACCTTGTTGAGCGTGTAAATAAAAAGAGTCTTACCATTCCCTATGGTAGGATTCTTGCACTCATTATTGAAGCTATCCTTGATAATGATTACAGCCTGGCAACTGGTCAGACTGTAGAGTGCAAGTCCATTAATTCTAACATTTTCAACAGTCCTAAGGTATCTGTGCAGGGTCTAACCCGAGCAATGCAGATTTACCTTGATTTTTGCAGGAGAAGAGAGGAGGAACAAGAAGCATTAAGGGAAGCTGTCCCTTCTTCGACGCGATCTGGGTCTGACACTCAATCTGCCAATCAGGGGGACCCAGGTACACATGCTTCTGAACCCTCAAACTCTTCTGGATCTATGCATTCTTCTCCTTTAAAAGAGGGTGAAGGGTTGGCCACATCATCAGCCACCCTAGCCGCACCCTCACTCCAATTCAAATCAGCTTCAAAACAACCCAGTGTTGAGGACTTAGTGCCTCGCATTGTGAAAAAGAAAAGATCCACAAGGAAATCTGTGTCAGCTTCGGTGGGCAAAATTTCAACTCCAAAACCATTAGAAGTCCCACCTGGTTCAGTGGAAGCTGAGGAACGTTCCGAAGCTGTCCCTGATACCCAAGCTGACATACCGAATTCACCTCGCCCATCTACACTCTCCCAAAAGGGTGTAGACGAGATAAAAGGGACAACTGAATCTACCCAACCCTCCAAACAGGGTGAAGGTATTGAAACAAAGACCTCCTCCCAAGGTCATACTGAGTCTGTGCCGAAATCGCCATCATCAGCCTCCCAAAAGGTTGATGATATCATTAAAGGGATAACAATGGATCTAGCCCAGATCCAAGAGTCAGAGTCTGTGCACGTACAATCTGAGGATGGTCAGACAAAGGAGAGTAGTATCGAACGCCAAGGTGACACTGCTGCTCTTCCCAAAGCTGATCAGACTCCCTTAATACACTCTGAGTCTGCACTGGCTGCCAATGCCTCTTCTATGTCACAAGAAGAGGTACAGGCCACAATTCTCCCTCGTGATACTTTGGTGCAACAACACACCATTGTTGAAGGGCAATCCTCTACCCTTAACATTACACCTGCAGGGTCTGTGTCTGCATCTGTCCTTGGACAGAGGGACTCTGTAGGTTACTTGGCTGTCTTTAAGGCAGTCATGTCAGCCCCTTGTGCAGCAAAGGGAACCATTGATGGTCCTCACGATGTCAATGAGAACATAGTCACTATCTCCGGAAGTGACTCTTCATTCGATGATGAGTTTGCCCATCCATCCTCAAGGGATGATCTGATGGAAGTTGCTAGTGGAGGGGTTGATCATCATCAAGATCAACCAATTCCCATTAGCCATCAGCCTGAATCAAACGTCAATCTTTCTCAGGCTGATCAACTCATTATCATTTCTGAAAGATCCACTCATGAGACTCACTCTCATGAGCAAATGTTCCAAGATTCCTTACACCTCCACCCCCTTCTATATTCCCCAATTGACCAAATTAAGGATTGCAGGCTGCTCTTTCCAGAGTCAGTGGCTTTTAAGCCAACTGCAAGTCCTTCCCAAGCTGCCACATTCTCATTTTCAGATGTGGTGGGTCAGCTCACTGAGGTCATATCAACTCACAAGGTTGAGAACTCAAAGCTGACTGAATGCTTGGAAAAGATCCAAAAGGATCAAGAATTGACGGATAAGAAGGTGGACAAAATGTCTAAGGAACAGACTGCACTTAAAGAGAGTGTTGTGAAAGCAGTTGACCTTATGCAAAAGAACCAAGAGAAGCTGACAGAGTCCTTTGAAAGTCTAACTAAGAAAATCAATGAAGAAATGGAAAGGAACAAAGGGACTCTGTAGGTTACTTGGCTGTCTTTAAGGCAGTCATGTCAGCCCCTTGTGCAGCAAAGGGAACCATTGATGGTCCTCACGATGTCAATGAGAACATAGTCACTATCTCCGGAAGTGACTCTTCATTCGATGATGAGTTTGCCCATCCATCCTCAAGGGATGATCTGATGGAAGTTGCTAGTGGAGGGGTTGATCATCATCAAGATCAACCAATTCCCATTAGCCATCAGCCTGAATCAAACGTCAATCTTTCTCAGGCTGATCAACTCATTATCATTTCTGAAAGATCCACTCATGAGACTCACTCTCATGAGCAAATGTTCCAAGATTCCTTACACCTCCACCCCCTTCTATATTCCCCAATTGACCAAATTAAGGATTGCAGGCTGCTCTTTCCAGAGTCAGTGGCTTTTAAGCCAACTGCAAGTCCTTCCCAAGCTGCCACATTCTCATTTTCAGATGTGGTGGGTCAGCTCACTGAGGTCATATCAACTCACAAGGTTGAGAACTCAAAGCTGACTGAATGCTTGGAAAAGATCCAAAAGGATCAAGAATTGACGGATAAGAAGGTGGACAAAATGTCTAAGGAACAGACTGCACTTAAAGAGAGTGTTGTGAAAGCAGTTGACCTTATGCAAAAGAACCAAGAGAAGCTGACAGAGTCCTTTGAAAGTCTAACTAAGAAAATCAATGAAGAAATGGAAAGGAACAAAGGGACTCTGGGTCAGATCGAAAATGCTGCAACCAGATTTACAAGGAAAGTAACTGTTGAGCTTCAAGCTGCTAATAAGTCACAAGCAGATTTCAAGAAGGATTTGATTGAAGCTTCAACTAGTTTCAAGAACAAGGTTGCACTCCTCCAGGATGATTTTGCTGAATTAAGAAGAGCCTGCTGTCTTACAAATGTAAAGATTGATGTCCTTAACAATCGAATTCCAGACTTCTTTGCCACTCCTGTGAGTTCTTTTCCTGGTGATGATGACAAAAAGGGGGAGAAGGGCTCCACTTCTAAGAAAAAGAGAAAAGTGGTGGTTCACTCAAAACCATCACAGAAAGTTAGAGATGTGGGGCAGAGTGTGAAAGCCCATAGTTGGTTTGATGCCTTGGAGAAAAGACAGGTAACTGAAAATGTTCATTATAGAAGGCATCCAGAACCAATCGTTCAGGTTATTTTGAAAAGAAGAAAGGGAAAAAGCATTCCAAGCATAAGGTGTACGAGGAAAGGTTTTGAATCCAACTGGGAAACCTATGATCTTGACAAGCTGCTTGATCTAGGTTATACAGAATGGGTTGAGTTGCATGACCAAATCACTGGTATGCCTGGAATCCACAAAGAGGCTGTCTTGGAAGCCATTGAGAAGAAGCTAGCTGCCATTGTGAAATACAAAATTGATATCACTGGCCTTCCAAGACCAAGAGCATATGATTTGGATGATGAAGATGAGTCAGAAGAGCCACTCAAGAAGAAGAGGAAAAGAAATGTTAGGCTCGAAGCTCCTGAAGGTGATCACACAGACTTCCTCAGAAATTTGAACCCTTCAGAGTTTCTTGGGTTACTATCTACTGATGCTCTAGACAGACTTCTAAGTCATCTTAATCTGTCTCTACCTGCTGGTGTGGAAAATGCAAGAAGTGGAATGCACATTACTGAACCTGAACATGGCATGTATTTTGTGGATACAAAAGGGAATCTTGTATTCCAAAGGACTGCTGAGCTAAAAGAGGTACCAACTATGCACCTTTTTACCTTGTACAGATTTTGTGTTGCTTTCAGTGAACAAGGTAATGGGTATGAGCAGTTCCTTATTAATGAAGGACTAGATAGGAAGGTAGATGTGACGATTGCTCCATCTTTTGAAGTTAAACAAGAAACTGTAGAATTAATTGGGGAATAGAGTCTTATTGTAACACTTTGTATTTCTCTAATATACAAGTAGTTGTACAAATTCAGTTGTCTTGTTAGAATTAATTGGGGAATAGAGTCTTATTGTAACACTTTGTATTTCTCTAATATACAAGTAGTTGTACAAATTCAGTTGTCTTGTTAGAATTAATTGGGGAATAGAGTCTTATTGTAACACTTTGTATTTCTCTAATATACAAGTAGTTGTACAAATTCAGTTGTCTTGTTAGAATTTCATATCAGATTGAAAAGAACCCAAAAGATTCAAAGGGTCACAAGCTGTTAGTCATATTTTTCTTTGATTCTTTGTAAGCTGATAGTTAGAAGTGTAGTTGGGTTTTGTCATCATCAAATAGGGGGAGATTGTTGAGTCCCAATGTTTGTTGTAAATTTAATGATGACAAATCTGACCTATAAACACTTAGTAATCTTTTGGTTCTTGTAATCGGATCTGGGTCAGACTAAGCTGACACAGCTTGCGATAGGTAACTGACCCAGATCACGCTTCATGTTCGTAATTATAATACTATATGGAAGCAAGTGTTATTCAAGCTGCATCAACAATATTAAAGCATTCAATCCAAGTCGAAGAGGAGGATTGAAGATAGAGGACCAAACTGTTAGTGGAAGACAGATTGGAACTAGCAGTCAGCTTAACTTATTGATTGTTGTTTGTCATTTCATAGGGTTGTTTAGATATTTGTAGGCTATCTTTATTCCGCAACAACCCTGTAATTCTTTGTATAGATTATTTCTTAATAAAGAGTTACATTTGAAAACAAATCACTGGTATGCCTGGAATCCACAAAGAGGCTGTCTTGGAAGCCATTGAGAAGAAGCTAGCTGCCATTGTGAAATACAAAATTGATATCACTGGCCTTCCAAGACCAAGAGCATATGATTTGGATGATGAAGATGAGTCAGAAGAGCCACTCAAGAAGAAGAGGAAAAGAAATGTTAGGCTCGAAGCTCCTGAAGGTGATCACACAGACTTCCTCAGAAATTTGAACCCTTCAGAGTTTCTTGGGTTACTATCTACTGATGCTCTAGACAGACTTCTAAGTCATCTTAATCTGTCTCTACCTGCTGGTGTGGAAAATGCAAGAAGTGGAATGCACATTACTGAACCTGAACATGGCATGTATTTTGTGGATACAAAAGGGAATCTTGTATTCCAAAGGACTGCTGAGCTAAAAGAGGTACCAACTATGCACCTTTTTACCTTGTACAGATTTTGTGTTGCTTTCAGTGAACAAGGTAATGGGTATGAGCAGTTCCTTATTAATGAAGGACTAGATAGGAAGGTAGATGTGACGATTGCTCCATCTTTTGAAGTTAAACAAGAAACTGTAGAATTAATTGGGGAATAGAGTCTTATTGTAACACTTTGTATTTCTCTAATATACAAGTAGTTGTACAAATTCAGTTGTCTTGTTAGAATTAATTGGGGAATAGAGTCTTATTGTAACACTTTGTATTTCTCTAATATACAAGTAGTTGTACAAATTCAGTTGTCTTGTTAGAATTTCATATCAGATTGAAAAGAACCCAAAAGATTCAAAGGGTCACAATCTGTGTTCAAGAATGCTTTTATCCTTTACTGCTTTACTGTTTTAATGATTCTTGTTCTTTACATGTATTAAGTATTTTGAGTCTTAAAACGTTGCTTAAAAGTTTGTAAAGTTCGAGAAAAGTTGTATTCACCCCCCTCTACAACTATCCTGTGTACAATATACTTTGGTATATTGATACACCGTGGGACCTAACATGTTGGTTGCACCTCCCACATAAAGGATGGGGTCCCGTATAAACTTTCTTAGCCGGTTCCACCGCCGCCATAACCCTACCCTTGTTAGCATTTATGGGATCAAACCTCCCCACTTTCTTCACTCCACTAGACTCCCCCACTTCTTTCCTCTTGTTTGTTGAGGATTTGCTCAAAACACCACTCCTCAACAAGTCTTCTGTCATACTCCCGGCCCGGTTAACCGCATCGGCCAAAGAAACAGGCATGTTCGAGTTCACATAGGATCGGACTTGAGGATTCAAGCCCAACACAAATTTATCGATGGCCCGAGACTCGGAGTCCACCAAATGAGGAATGAGGCTAGACAACTCTTGGAATCGTCTAACATAACTTTTGTAATCGGATCCATCCATTTTGAGATGGACGAACTCGATTGTCAAATTTTGTAGCTCATAGGGAGGACAAAACTTCGCTTTCACTTTATTCTTGAAATCAGCCCATTCCAAGTTGTAAGTCCGGCCCAGAGTTATTTCTTGATTCCACCAACTCAAGGCGTCACCTTTAAACATGCCGGATGCATAAGAGATCCGGTCATCATAAATGCAATGACTTCTTTCTATCACTGCCTCGATCTCTTCAAACCACCTTATACACTCCGTGGGACCACCCCTTCCATTAAACTCCGGTGCCCCACAATTCTTGAAGTCTTTAAATAGGCACCCCTGACGATACATTCCGTGTTGACCATTCATGGGCATACCGTTACCCATTCCCACTGGTTCCTCTTCTTCGTCTTCCACAACGTGAGGTTGAAC
This sequence comes from Erigeron breviscapus, assembly GCA_034093135.1. Classification (NCBI taxonomy): domain Eukaryota; kingdom Viridiplantae; phylum Streptophyta; class Magnoliopsida; order Asterales; family Asteraceae; genus Erigeron; species Erigeron breviscapus. The sequence goes on from CM067167.1 coordinate 136,276,459, forward strand.
ACCCTCGATGTTCACATTATTCGGAGCTTCATTGTTTTGAGCCCCAATGTTTGGAGCTACGTTGTTTTCTCCAAGACTAGCCGTAACTTGGGCAATAATAGTAGGCATAATATTGGTGACCGTTTGAGCGATCACCTCAGCCAAGTTTGGCATAGGAGCCTCACCCTGACCCCTACCTTGACCCCTACCTCTGCCTCTACCACGGCCTCCACCACGGCCTCTACCCCCTTGCACCTCCGGTTGAGCTTCCGGTTGAGGTTCTTCAGAATTAGCCCTATAGTTTGTCCCTGCTCTCCTGGGTCTCACCATTTCTATACAACAATGAGACACGTTTACCCGATAGTTAGTCTCAAATGCTCACATGTTAGTCACACAAGTAGTCAACGCCCTCTCATCGATATAACATGCGCAATCCATGATGTTATTAACTTGTTATAATATTGGGTAACCATAAAAGAGTTGATCGGGTTCTTTTAGGGTTGCCACAATATTATACTAAGTTAATACCATAACTTCACTTTGCCCTAAATCATCCAACTAACACCAATTAATAGTAACAATCCATATCAACGACAATCAAAATCAATCAATGCCCACATTAACCACATTGTACTCATACCATATTCATCACATTGAATTCAAGTCAACACATAACTGGTCTTAACTACGAACTCACAAGGGAAAAATCACATAATTCACATTGCACACGAATTTCCTAACCATGCATGCTATATGAAGAGTTTTAAGTTAAGCCGTAGTCTAGGTCAAACCGCCTAATTCTCTACGACCACGCATGGGCCACCATTCTGTAACACCCCAAGCCAAGGCTCAGAATATCACGGAAATCATATAGCACAAGGTGGAATTAATGTAGTACATGAACTAAATGCAAATTAAGATTCAGTGAATCCATACAATACAAAACAAGTACCAAAATACATAAGGAGCAACTAGCCATCAAAGTTTACAAAAGAACATTCAGAAGATGGCAAATTAATCCTAAGTATAATGCAAAAGAAGGTAAATGGATCCTTGATCCATGTAAGTCCAAGTCCGGGTTCAAACAGCAAGCACACAGTCAAACTCCACGCCCAGGGATAACCTGATTACCTGAAAAGTGTACTAAGCATAGTCAACACAAGGTTGGTGAGTTTGTAGAAATGGTTCACAAGGAACCATCGTCAATAATCACAATACAAGAATAGAGGCGTAATACAACTTACTTCAGGCCTCTATGCAACAACAACAACACAACAAGATTACACACTGTAAGTAATATGAAATGAATATACACAAATGATATAAACATCAATACAAGTGCCAAATGCATAAATAAGCCAATCGTGCCTATCTTATGCGTGAACTCAGGTCACCTATGCAACGATACCCACTTGTCATCGTAATGAACAGTATCTCAAAATCATCGAGATATATATGTCTATATACTCGGGGACAACATCCATAACAAAGTGTATACATCTATACACTTGGATGCTCAGAATCCATGTCAGATGGATAAACAATATGATCTTATAATCATGCCTAACTCAGACACATGGATTCAATTACAAATCACAGATCATTAATCATCAATCTCAATTCATTTGTCATAAACTATCAATCACACTTCATCAATCATAAATCATCAATCACAAACTATCAATCATTATCAATCAATCATCAATCTCAATTCATCAATCTTAACCAAACTATACTATGCGTATATACACTTTATTCGAATCCTAGATGCTTATGCATAGGGTCACCCACAGCCTTCCCACCACATCTAAAACTCATTGAAAGCATAACCGACTTCCATGTATATACGTCTATCCTAATATAAATAAAATACTTAACAAAACATAAACCAAGTCAATCAAACATGACAAACCGTCTCATCAATCCAACATTCAAACCAAATCAATCAATCAATCAACAACGTAAGTAAACACATAAGTCTTACACTTTTCAGCCCGAATCTCAAACGAGTAGGGAGCTACGGAACTCACCTTGAGTGGTTATGAAAGTTTATGATCGATACAAAGTCGAGTTACAATCGTTCAATGTTTGCTTCACGTCCAAAACCTAAATACCGATAACATACATTCACATCAACAAACATACACACATATACGAAGTTTATCAAAAACTCGGCAGTTTTCAAAGTAGTTCTCGACATTAGATGACTTCTAAAACTCTTAATCATCATTAAATAAGTTAAGAAGTGATTTAGAACGAAGCTCGTCGTGTAATAAGGTCCAGAAAGTCAAACTTGGTCAAACAGGAAAAATTCACAAATAGAGGGGCGTAACTTACGGCAACACATTTTACAACAGGCGTAACCTACAGACCCAAGTGGCGTAAGGTACGGCTATACAATTTTCAATAGGCGTAACCTACGGCCAAAGTGGCGTAAGGTACGGCCTTCTAGTTTTAGCGTAAAGTGTGGCGTTTTCAGGGGAGTTTTAGGCGTAAACAAAATGCTAGGCGTAAGCTACGCCCAAACCTGGCGTAACCTACGCCCAAGCAAAATTCCATTGGCGTAATGTATGCCCCAAGGGGGCGTAGGTTACGCCCCTTACTGGGCAAACCCACGACCTGCAGATTTTATGCAGAAAAATATGATCCATGTAAAACCCGATTAAAAATATGGGTTTTCAAAAACTTTCACCTACCGGTGTCAAATTGCGGAAGAAAAGACTTTAAAAGTCAAAACCGATAAAAACTGTTCGGTTTCTACGTTTAGTTGGTGTTACATGCCATATCAAACAATAGTTCAAATGAAAACCCAACGGTTGCCCAACATAAAACAACCGTTCACATGACACTACATAAATTCGACATTAAGTACGAAATGTAACTAAATGTCTAAGAAAGAATCGTCTATGGGTAGCTAAGGCTCCTTTATTGCATCTACCCAAGCTCACATCCTGCGTCACTAGTCCATCAAGCTAAACCTGAGGGAACAACCACATTAAAGAAACAAGTGTTAGCTTTAAGAATAGCTAAGTAAGATCACACTTAATTTAAAAGCATTTGTCCAATTAAAACATTTCTTCGTTATTAGACAACCTCATTAGGCACAACACACAACACACATAACTGCATAACAACTTCATATCAATTAGGATAATCATCCTAAATGTGCCTATCCTCCATTAGTTCACACATTGTCACACATATCTTCGTTATCTGCATATAAGTGTGCCCTGCATCACACCCGACTAGATGATCAACCAAAAGGCTAATCATCGTACGTCGTTAAGGAATGGCAAGCCAATCCAAGAGTAATCCGTATGTGGAGGTTGGTCAAACCCCTCGTATTACTCGCCCTACATCAAGATTATCTTCGTTCTAACGAAGATTATCTTCGTTCTTACGAAGATAAAGGTTATCTTCGTTCTTACGAAGATAAAGGTTATCTTCGTTCTTACGAAGATAAAGGTTATCTTCGTTCTTACGAAGATAAAGGTTATCTTCGTTCTTACGAAGATAAAGGTTATCTTCGTTCTTACGAAGATAAAGGTTATCTTCGTTCTTACGAAGATAAAGGTTATCTTCGTTCTTACGAAGATAAAGGTTATCTTCGTTCTTACGAAGATAAAGGTTATCTTCGTTCTTACGAAGATAAAGGTTATCTTCGTTCTTACGAAGATAAAGGTTATCTTCGTTCTTACGAAGATAAAGGTTATCTTCGTTCTTACGAAGATAAAGGTTATCTTCGTTCTTACGAAGATAAAGGTTATCTTCGTTCTTACGAAGATAAAGGTTATCTTCGTTCTTACGAAGATAAAGGTTATCTTCGTTCTAACGAAGATTATCTTCGTTCTTACGAAAATAAAGGTTATCTTCGTTCTTACGAAGATAAAGGTTATCTTCGTTCTTACGAAGATAAAGGTTATCTTCGTTCTTACGAAGATAAAGGTTATCTTCGTTCTTACGAAGATAAAGGTTATCTTCGTTCTTACGAAGATAAAGGTTATCTTCGTTCTTACGAAGATAAAGGTTATCTTCGTTCTTACGAAGATAAAGGTTATCTTCGTTCTTACGAAGATAAAGGTTATCTTCGTTCTTACGAAGATAAAGGTTATCTTCGTTCTTACGAAGATAAAGGTTATCTTCGTTCTTACGAAGATAAAGGTTATCTTCGTTCTTACGAAGATAAAGGTTATCTTCGTTCTTACGAAGATAAAGGTTATCTTCGTTCTTACGAAGATAAAGGTTATCTTCGTTCTTACGAAGATAAAGGTTATCTTCGTTCTTACGAAGATAAAGGTTATCTTCGTTCTTACGAAGATAAAGGTTATCTTCGTTCTTACGAAGATAAAGGTTATCTTCGTTCTTACGAAGATAAAGGTTATCTTCGTTCGAAGATAATTCTTGTTCTTACGAAGATAAAGGTTATCTTCGTTCTTACGAAGATAAAGGTTATCTTCGTTCTTACGAAAATAAAGGTTATCTTCGTTCTTACGAAGATAAAGGTTATCTTCGTTCTTACGAAGATAAAGGTTATCTTCGTTCTTACGAAGATAAAGGTTATCTTCGTTCTTACGAAGATAAAGGTTATCTTCGTTCTTACGAAGATAAAGGTTATCTTCGTTCTTACGAAGATAAAGGTTATCTTCGTTCTTACGAAGATAAAGGTTATCTTCGTTCTTACGAAGATAAAGGTTATCTTCGTTCTTACGAAGATAAAGGTTATCTTCGTTCTTACGAAGATAAAGGTTATCTTCGTTCTTACGAAGATAAAGGTTATCTTCGTTCTTACGAAGATAAAGGTTATCTTCGTTCTTACGAAGATAAAGGTTATCTTCGTTCTTACGAAGATAAAGGTTATCTTCGTTCTTACGAAGATAAAGGTTATCTTCGTTCTTACGAAGATAAAGGTTATCTTCGTTCTTACGAAGATAAAGGTTATCTTCGTTCTTACGAAGATAAAGGTTATCTTCGTTCGAAGATAACTTGTTCTTACGAAGATAAAGGTTATCTTCGTTCTTACGAAGATTATCTTCGTTCTTACGAAAATAAAGGTTATCTTCGTTCTTACGAAGATAAAGGTTATCTTCGTTCTTACGAAGATAAAGGTTATCTTCGTTCTTACGAAGATAAAGGTTATCTTCGTTCTTACGAAGATAAAGGTTATCTTCGTTCTTAGAAGATAAAGGTTATCTTCGTTCTTACGAAGATAAAGGTTATCTTCGTTCTTACGAAGATAAAGGTTATCTTCGTTCTTACGAAGATAAAGGTTATCTTCGTTCTTACGAAGATAAAGGTTATCTTCGTTCTTACGAAAATAAAGGTTATCTTCGTTCTTACGAAGATAAAGGTTATCTTCGTTCTTACGAAGATAAAGGTTATCTTCGTTCTTACGAAGATAAAGGTTATCTTCGTTCTTACGAAGATAAAGGTTATCTTCGTTCGAAGTGCAGAAACGTGTTTTTCGACCTTTTTCCAGAAAATGACCCCAAAACTCTTTAAGTACCGATCGAATTGACACAAAAACATTAATCTTTGATCATCAAAACATCTCTTATCAATCCAAATCGTTAAAACATCGTTTACAATCGTTTTAGGCCAAATACTTGATTAAAACAAATAAATTAACCAAGAACACAATGAAACCCTAATTCCTTTACAAACCCCTTTTCAATCAGATTTGATTCAACACACACGACTCATGATCTGAAATACGATCAATGAATTGATTATTACCTGCAAATGACAAATAGAATGCAAATACTCTTGCCAATGACCACCAATTCACACACAAAACGACTTTTCGGCTTGAGATTTGATGAGAGAAGACTATGGAATGACTTAGGATCAGTTAGGGCTTGTTTAGAAGAAGTGAGATCTGCAAATAACCTCCTAATGACAGCCTCTAAGCTACTAATCCCGTTTTTGACTTTCCACACATGTCAAAACTAGTCCCTAGGCTTCCTAATCCTTCATTATTGGTCACAAACTTCTTTATTGCCATATACAACATTAACCCTTCATTAAATGTCACTACATAGACATAATTTCTTCATATTTCACACATTTATACTACATTAACATTTAGGTTTTCAACCCTCACACATAACACACATTAACTACGTATATGCATATATTCACACTAGACTTAACGACACACATGAGTTGACTTAACAGCGTTAGTCAAATCTTAAAGAAAAGTTTGGGATGTTACAATTACCTCCCCCTTAAGAGGATTCCGTCCCCGGAATCTCATCATTAAGGAACAACTCGGGATAATTCTCCTTCATTACTGCTTCAGTTTCCCAAGTCAAGCTTTCTCCATGATTATGCTTCTACTTTATCAAGACAAGATCTATCACTTTCCTGCGTAACTTCTTTTGCTTCCTTCCAAGTATTGCCACCGGTTCTTCAACCATTTTCTTCATTGGGTCAATGCTCACATCTTGAATTGGAATCACACTTGACTCCTCGGCTAGACACTTCCTTAGGTAGGATACATGAAAGGTGTTGTGAATTCCATCCAATTCTGGAGGTAATTCCAACTGATATGCTGCATCCTTAATGCGTTTCAAGATTTTAAAAGGTCCAATAAATCTTGGACTCAACTTGCCTTCTTTCCAAATCGGATTACTCCTTTCCATGGTGACACTTTCAGCATCACTAAGTCACCTACATTAGACTCCATTGGTCTCCTTTTCTTATCTGCATAAGTTTTCTGCCTTTCTCTGGCCACACGTAAAGCTTCTTTAGCTACATTACCTTTCTCAGCGGAGATTTCAATAATTTCGGGACCGGTTAACTGCTTTTCACCGGGCTCCATCCAACAACTTGGAGTCCTACATCTCCTTCTACATATAACATTTCAAATGGTGGCATTCCAATACTTGCATGGTGACTATTATTATAAGCAAATTCAATCAACTTCAAGTGTTCATCCCATGCTCCACCATAGTCTAGTACACACGTTCTCACATATCCTCTAAGGTTTGGATGGTTCTCTCACTTTGCCCATCGGTTTGAGGATGATAGGCGGTACTCAAGTTCACTCTAGTACCCAATTCTCGTTGAAGACCCTTCCAAAATTTAGACACAAATCTAGTGTCCCTATCCGAGACAATAGACAATGGAACTCCATGTTTCGAGACAACTTCATCTATATACATCTTTGCCATCTTCTTTAAAGGCACATCTTGTCGGGTAGCTAGAAAATGAGCACTCTTCGTCAATCTATCTACAATCACCCAAATCATATCATTCCCTTTCGGCGTTTTCGGTAGCTTCGTTACAGAGTCCATCGTGATATGATCCCATTTCCACTTGGGAACGTCTAATTGATGCAACAAACCATACGGCTTTTTATGGTCCGTTTTCACACGTGCACATGTCAAACACTTTGCTACAAAAATGAGCTACTTCACCTTTAATATCCGGCCACCAATAAATCGGCTTCAAATCTGCATACATTTTGGTGACACCGGGATGCATCGAATACCTACTTCTATGGACCTCTTCAAGGATTAACTCTCGGTTACCACCAAGCAGTGGCACCCAAATACGACCCTTGTATGTTTTAAACCCACGGCTATTAGTCTCCATCACAAGTCGTTTCTTCTTCCCAATACTCTCTTTATCAATATTATCCTTCATTAATGCCATCTCTTGTTCTTCTTTAATTCGATCTAATAGACCCGACTTGGCTTGAACTTGCATGCTCATGAGTGACGAGAAAAGAAACATTTTTATCAACTATACTACCCCGACTCGTACCTCATCATTGCCCCAAGGGGACATATACCACTTTGTCACATAATCTATAGTCGTCATATGAATACATTTCTGCTTTGAAATAACCGGTTGTTGCATCTCTCCATATTGCGCTCGGTGCTCGGATTTGACTTGTGTACAAGTCACACATTTTTGTACACACACTAACTCCTTCGTTATTTAGCCATCACAAATTGGACTTCAAATCAGCACCCTTGCACTACTTGGATGAATATCCTATCAAGACCTATGGTCTCTTCAACTTAGCATATCCAACTCATTGAACTTCTTACATGGTCTTTTCTCTTTCACTTTACACTTCATTCGTTTCGGCATTTCTTTGATTCAATCTTTAAATCAAATCAGGTATCACCCCATTTTACATTCAGCAAAGACTATTCATTTGAAGGATAAGACCTTCCTGCCCGTATCAACATAGACTTTCCACTTAAACGTAACTTCATATCACATTTTGGCATATCGCACATAAACTTGTCACACGTATTTATATTAGCACATGCAGAGTATATACTCCTAATTATGCCTTTCAACGATACCTCATACTTATCCTCACGTCTTACATCTTTATCAACATATTCATACCACTTACATATTACGCACTAGCTTTACAACTAGCACGATTTCCCACGTCTATCTCACATGCTTAGTTATAGCATTTCTCACGTATTTATATCTTTCTTACTTTTTACGCACTAGCACTAAGGCTAGAACGGTTTCCCACATCTCACATATTACTTTAACATTAGGTATATACATTACCTAACTAGTCCCATATCCACTTTAACGTTTAATCCCACTAACGTGCACAACTCATAGCAATTCCTACGCGTATCTAGTGAACTAGATATTTCACACTTATGCCCCACACAAGCCATCACATAACAATCATTTCATGGCGACATAATTATAATCGACATACTATATATACATATAACCACTTTACTTTAAACGTCATCATTTCATAGTAAGCCACTTCATCCTTCATACAATCCCACATAACCTCCCGCATAACTCGGAAAACCAACACACATAAGATAATCCAGTTAAGAGGTTAATTAAAGAAAACTACTTTTGTTGTGGCTCCAACGTGATAAAAGACAAGTATCTTACTACACCTCGTATCATAATAGATTTTATCACATTTCTGACGGCATTCACTTAAGCATGTCACCACGGTTCACAAACCTCCTTAAGTACCACTTTCGGTCATTACGTTTTCGGATAAATCTTACTTTTAAACGTATTGCTTCATGATGGTTCGTCTCACCTCTTCTGACTATGCTTCATTTCTACTACATTCTTGTCTCAAAGAACATTACCTTGAGCTGATTTGCCGTAGTCAAGCACTCACCATAGCCTCACAACCACGGATTTAGCCATTAAATAAAACTTTGCTCCTTTCAACATAACATGTCAGCTGCTCCTTTAACTTTTACTCACTTTTGACGAATTTAAAACTAAGCCTCTTCGAGTTGAAATTCGTAATCACGCTCTCTACACAAATATGATGTCTTACGTCATACTTAGATTAGGCAATATTGTCATCACTAACATGACAACTGAGCGATCTAGAGAATACTCCAAACTTGATTCCTTAACTTCATACACAAGGACTTTCGTTATCATAAAGGCGTTTTCAGAAACTCAATAGGGTCGTCATAATGAGCGTATGCATAACTTCATCGGAACTTTCATTATCAACAACGGGTAGCAACATTGTAAATCAATCTTATAAGATAAATAGATCCCACAATCGGAAACAATAACTTCTTCCTATAACAGAGAACAAAATGGAAGATGCGTTTGCATGAAAGTAACACTAGACATACCTCACCTGAAGGCTCTACCTCACGATCGCAAAGAAACCGAGAACTTTATAGAACGTCTCAAAACTACGAGTAGGCTCGACTTTAGAAATATAATCTTTGCCTTGCATTAGTGGATCACTTCGAAATCAAATACTCTTGAATGCTTTTACTTCATATGTAGGAAACTATAAATGTTCCCATCATTATACTTTTTTACTCCTTTCTTAAGGGAAAACTCTTCATCTTGAGAAACAGTCATACATAAGATCCCGTACAAATACAGGATATCAACATTACTTATACTTTCATGTAATAAGGAAGAATCTCCCCCGTAGGTACTCGTCTCAATTGTCACACATCGTCCCGTAACAAAATCAAAACTAAACGAGTCGAAATTCCAAAATAATCCAAAGTATGCGCCACATCTTTCATCAAATTTCATCCTCTAATTGAATTCCATACGAACTCAAACCTTCAATCTTATCCCAAGCACTACTTTCACATTTAGCAGCTCGAATAAAACCTCACATCATATCATAGTGCTCTTGGAATGGAGGAGTTTCATGTTTAAGGGTTGGATCAACCGTTGATTTGACTTCTTTACTTGCTTCAACTTCATCCTCCTTTACTTCATTCATACGTGTCTACTCTTCACGTGGTTAAATGGGATACCATTCAATGGTTCCACCATTGTCATCTTCACTTCATTGGGATCAACACAGACACAGTCTCACAAACACACACGTGTCATGATACATTTACAATTACGTTCGCGACCGGAATTGTAACTATATCCTTTCATACGTGTGCCCGGTAACCCTTCTGTGCATCACCCACTTATCACCCTTCAAATATCCAGCATTTACTCTACTTGTCAGGTTCAAGTCCAAGTCCCTTGAACTTGTAGACTCAACAACATTGTCTACCAAACACTTCACTCTTCACCTACCTTTAAACTTCATTTAACTTCATGTACTTCGTAATCGTCATACTCATTTCACCGGCTATAACTTTTCACCGATCTTCACACATTTCCACGCTCTCGAGACATTAACGTCATTAAAGTTTGCTACATGGTGTTTACTTTCGACAATTAGGGATACACTACATAGAAACTTCCCTAACTTCAACACCCGACGTTTAAAAATATGGGTTTTCAAAAACTTTCACCTAACGGTGTTAAATTGCGGAAGAAAAGACTTTAAAAGTCAAACCGATGAAAAACATTTCGGTTTCTACGTTTTGGTGTTACATGCCATATCAAACAATAGTTCAAATGAAAACCCAACGGTTGCCCAACATAAAACAACCGTTCACACGACATTACATAAATTCGACATTAAGTACGAAATGTAACTAAATGTCTAAGAAAGAATCGTCTATGGGTAGCTAAGGCTCCTTCATTGCATCTACCCAAGCTCACATCCTGCGTCACTAGTCCATCAAGCTAAACCTGAGGGAACAACCACATTAAAGAAACAAGTGTTAGCTATAAGAATAGCTAAGTAAGATCCCACTTAATTTAAAAGCATTTGTCCAATTAAAACATTTCTTCGTTAATAGACAACCTCATTAGGCACAACACACAACACACATAACTGCATATCAACTTCATATCAATTAGGATAATCATCCTAAATGTGCCTATCCTGCATTAGTTCACACATTATCACACATATCTTCGTTATCTGCATATAAGTGTGCCCTGCATCACACCCGACTAGATGATCAACCAAACTAATCATCGTACGTCGTTAAGGAATGGCAAGCCAATCCAAGAGTAATCCGTATGTGGAGGTTGGTCAAACCCCTCGTATTACTCGCCCTGCATTATACAGACCATGTTGCAAGGAGCCACCCAAGCAACAACTACGTCAACGTACTCGTCCGGCTAAGACTTGTACGGGTTAAGCTTAACACTTTCCCTGCATTATATTTACGAGCTCGGTTTCACACATAATAGTTTAGGCAACACACATAACCTAAACATAATCACACATTACCTTCATTTCGTTTGGGCCCTTAAACGTGCAAGTAACATGGCAACCTACCAAGTCTAGTGAGCTAGGTGTACAAGCCATGTAGTATGCATATGTCACACATTAACTCCATTTCTACGTTACACACATAACAAGACACTTCATAATTCTACATAAACTGCATAACAATATACTACATTAAACAATACTTCTTTTCACTACATTAGGGTCTGCATTTCAGGTCTCATGGTCAACTACATATCCCATAATACCTCCCGTGTAACCCGAGATACCCACATATATCATAAGTTACCGTTAAGGAAGTTATAAGTATGAAACCTTGCTTGTTGAACCCTCAGCGTGACAAAAGTAGTGTATCTTACCTGGTAGTAGTGTACGCGCGCAAACAAATAGCTAATAATGCTTATCAGTAATCCCCGACACCTATCGTACATTAACATATGAAATATAAGTCATTTGGGACTCAAACGAACTTAACAAACCTCACGAACTTAGTCTGGAAAATCCTTCTTACGAACTTAGCTACAGTTCTAACGAAGATTATCTTCGTTCTTACGAAGATAAAGGTTATCTTCGTTCTTACGAAGATAAAGGTTATCTTCGTTCTTACGAAGATAAAGGTTATCTTCGTTCTTACGAAGATAAAGGTTATCTTCGTTCTTACGAAGATAAAGGTTATCTTCGTTCGAAGTGCAGAAACGTGTTTTTCGACCTTTTTCCAGAAAATGACCCCAAAACTCTTTAAGTACCGATCGAATTGACACAAAAACATTACTCTTTGATCATCAAAACATCTCTTATCAATCCAAATCGTTAAAACATCGTTTACAATCGTTTTAGGCCAAATACTTGATTAAAACACACATAAATTAACCAAGAACACAATGAAACCCTAATTCCTTTACAAACCCCTTTTCAATCAGATTTGATTCAACACACACGACTCATGATCTGAAAATACAATCAATGAATTGATTATTACCTGCAAATGACAAATCGAATGCAAATACTCTTGACAATGACCACCAATTCACACACAAAACGACTTTTCGGCTTGAGATTTGATGAGAGAAGACTATGGAATGACTTAGGATCAGTTAGGGCTTGTTTAGAAGAAGTGAGATCTGCAAATAACCTCCTAATGACAACCTCTAAGCTACTAATCCCGTTTTTGACTTTCCACACATGTCAAAACTAGTCCCTAGGCTTCCTAATCCTTCATTATTGGTCACAAACTTCTTTATTGCCCATATACAACATTAACCCTTCATTAAATGTCACTACATAGACATAATTTCTTCATATTTCACACATTTATACTACATTAACATTTAGGTTTTCAAACCTCACACATAACACACATTAACTACGTATATGCGTATATTCACACTAGACTTAACGACACACATGAGGTTGACTTAACAGCGTTAGTCAAATCTTAAAGAAAAGTTTGGGTATGATCCAAAAACCTTAAACACATGAACCAAAACCCTATTTCGATATCTAAGACTTATGGACTCGTTTTGAAGATACATATGACCTTTTAGTACCTAAATACACTTGCCCAAACCCTCGTTTCCATCCATAACATCATCAAACGATCCAAATAATTCAAAACCCTACTTAAACCCTAATTGACCCAAAACTCATTTCAAGTCGATTTAGGACATGTAATTACTCGAAATGACCAGAAATGCATAACCAAACATAAATAGAAGTAAATGGGATGAATTAGACTTACCAAAACTTCCTTTCCGAGCTAGAACCCAAATTAGTGACAAAATGGGTAAAATGCAAGATCTTCAACTTGTGATTCTCCGTATAGACGATAATGAGATACACGTGACTATGATTCTAGTGTTATAACAGACCCAACACCAAAACGATGCAATAGAAATGAAATGGTTTACTTGCTTTCTTTACTTGAGAGAAAAGAGAAAGATATAGATAGATAGGGAGATAAGAAATGAAAGGCAAATGAGGGGATAAGGGGGAAATGGGTCAAAGGGGCTGATGGGTCGTGGATGACCCACGGGCCGACCCGTTTCTCTTTTCAAGCCAAAATACAATCGTTAGTCATTTAAACACCGATCAAAACTCAATATTGACCCGAATCCAACACATTGCCACTTAATTCACAAAACGACCACAAATAACTTCCACATTGTCATTTAATCACCAAAACGACGCAAAATACCTTACTAGCTTATATTGTTAATCATATTACACGTAAAGTCAACGGGTCAAAATTCACGGATGTTACATTGTTAGTCAAAAAGCTCACCGAAAACCCTAATTTAGGGGTTGCTACTGTTCAGCCACCACTGGCCACCACTGGTCCGGCAGCTGACTTAAAGGATACAAATGTAACCTTGCATGATGAGAAGGATACAGGTGTTGAGCAAAATAATTGTAACACAAATCCCATGTTCGAGAAAACAACGCCATGTACTCCCTTGCTCGTTGTTACTGGTTTGGATCCTATGGGGAAGTTACAAGCTGTCGAGTCTACCACTAATGCACAACCTGCCTGTTCTTACGCTTCTGCTATTCGAGCTGCAAATGAATTGATAGAGTCTCTATCCAAAAATAAAAACATGTCTCAAGGGTCTAAGGTGCAGCAACATGTTACTAATTCACCAGATGTGCAAAATAATGGAGAACATCCAGTTGATGCGGGGTCAATTTCACAGCCACGGGTCCCACTTGTACATGAACTTGACAAACACTTTGGTGTTGAGCTTGAAACCGAAAAATTTTGTGACAATTCATGTGACACGGACACCATTGAAAAAGTGGCTGATTCTTGGGATAAAAATATTGTTTCGCATGTTGATGAAGGTAGAGACTTGAATGAGTTGCATGGTGATGGTGTGAAGTCGACTGCTGAACCAACTTGGCATGGTTTGCATGCAAATGTTGGTGTTTCTCATGTGCCTCCTATGCCGGATCCTCCAAAGTTTCCGCCAGGTTCTACTTACTTTAAACCAGCTGCATGTCATGTAAATGACATACATACTACTACAGAAGATGCACCAAAGAATGATGTCTCCCCGAATGATCTTGGTGGACACCCTGATAGTCCCAAGACACAGCAGCCTCGTACTTATGCTTCTATCTTTCAGGATGCTACAAACATTCGCAAAAAATGTACATTAAGATTCATTCCCCCTGATATTTCTTTTGGTGTGCCTAGAGCTATTATTCCACGTGATCTTTTGTTGCAACAAAGTGAATGTTGGAGTAATACTCTAGTTGGTCATTTTATTGGAAAACGTCCTGCTTTCCCTTTTGTGCAATTTCATGCTAATCGTTTGTGGAAAAAGTTTGGCTTGGAGGATGTGATATTGAATGACCAGGATTTCTTTTTGTTTAAGTTCAAGTCTGATCAGGGCCAGATGCATGTGTTTGAGAATGGGCCATGGTTATTTAATGATATTCCCATTATGCTTAGGAAGTGGGAACCTGAAATCTGGTTTGTTAAACCAGCTAACGACAAGGTTGCCCTATGGGTTAATATTTATGATCTACCAGCTGTTATGTGGACTTATGATATCCTTAGCCATTTGGTCAGTTCTATTGGTATTCCTATTGCTGTTGATAAATATACTGCTGAAATGTGTGAAAATCAGAAAGGCAGGGCAGTATTTGCTAGAGTTTTGGTTGAGTTTAATTCTTTGTGAGATATTCCTATGTTTGCGGAGGGTAAGATTTTTAATGCTGTTAGAAGGTTCAGACTTGAGTATCATTGGTTACCTCCTAGGTGCTCACATTGCAAGATATTCGGGCATAAATTTGATGATTGTAGTGTGAGACCAAGGACATAGACAGAGATGGAAGCCTGTATGGCTTCTGCAGCTCCAGCATCACAGGTAGGTCCATCAGGGACCAAGGAGGGTCCACCAGGGCCCAAACAGGTTGATTCAGCAGATTATCAGGCAGATGATGGGTTTCAGAAGCCCAAGAGACGAAAGAGGAAGCCCAAGAAGGCCCCTTCTTTCTCTATGCCTAAGCCCAAGGTCATGTATGTCACTAAGAAGACAAATGACCCTAAGGGTAAGGCTCCAGCAGCAGCTACTTCTACTCCAGCCACTACAGATTCATCAGCACCAGTCAGATTTCCTGCTGCTCCAGTTCCTCAGAAACCACTACAGATACTCACAGATCCTACTACAGTTCCAGGCACTCACTCAGGTACACTGGCTCATACAGATCATGATTCTATTCTTACTCCTCCTGGCCCTGCTGTTGAGATTCGGAACCAGTATGATGCACTTTGCCAGATTAACACTGCTGATGCTTGTACTTCCTTAGCTGAACCTATTGTTCCTACTGAGGATGATTTTGAAGATGTGTCTGATAGTGATGAAGTGTTTTGCGGTGAAGGTGATACTGCTCA
The DNA here is from genome assembly GCA_034093135.1 of Erigeron breviscapus. Lineage (NCBI taxonomy): Eukaryota > Viridiplantae > Streptophyta > Magnoliopsida > Asterales > Asteraceae > Erigeron > Erigeron breviscapus. The sequence goes on from CM067167.1 coordinate 136,292,430, forward strand.
GTTCATGGGTTCATAAAGATTGGCTACTAGCTTTATTTTCATTTTATTGTTTATATTGTTAGTTTGATAGTTCTTGCTGTTCTGGGCCTGTCCAGTTTACTCAATTGATTCACTTCTTGAATCACAGGTCCCTTTTATCATTCAGCCATGTTGCCTGTGCTTTCTTGTGATTAATACAATTTCGAACCAGGGGTGACGGCCTTTTTACCGAGATTTCTTAAATTGAATTACAATTTTGGGCTAATAAGTTGGACAAAGACTTTTTGCTAATGAATTTCATACGTTTAATTATGTAGGTTTCTTAAGTTTATATACGTATAATAATAATTATCATTTATGTAAGCATTGATACGTTCATAGCAGAAAACTATTCGCTTTTTTTTCATAAATAAATATCTCAATAAATTAAGTATGTCATGAGTTTATTGAGATGCTATATAAGGTGTGCATTTGTTCTATGTTACCGATCAAGTAGAAGCAAGTTCAACAATTAATCAACAAAAATATGACATATTTGCAGGATTGGGATTTTAGCCAGAGGTGGCAGAATTATGTGTTTAACATGAGTGACCAAAGAAGGAAGCGTGTGAGAACAAGTGCAGGTGTGTTGTGGTTGGAAGAATTTATTTTGAGGGATGCACTACAAATGGGTGTCCCCTGGGAGAGTTTCTTGGGAAACACGGAGATTGATGGCTGTTTTGAGGAAAAAATTTGATCCGCCAGCAGATGGAATTGTGGATTTTAATCATCCACATGAACAAATTGTCGATCCTGGTTTTATTGTAACATGCTGGATCTTGTTCGAAATAATGAATGTGGTGGAAGTTTTCTGGGGAAATGGTTATTCTTCGTTTCATAGTGTTGTTGAGATTCTGAGTTCGCATGATGTGGAATGGTTACGTCAACTTGTGCAGGCTGGTTATATTGACCCTATGCCAAGTTTTTTTTAGAACCAATTTGATCAGGATATTTGACACCGTTTTGTAGCACTAAGGTTTTGGTATGCATTGGCGGATGATCCTGTCGTTGAAGAAGATGATGATCAACCGGAAGTAGAGGATGTTGTGATGGATGACGATGGGTATTTGTCTGAGGACATACCTAATGACAATGTTTAGTATTCGATTTTTTTTGGTTCGATAGTTTGGTATGGTCGATTATGCTTGGGTTTGAAAGTTTGATTAAGATTTTTGTCTTGTTAAAGGTTCTTGTGTTTGAGCATAATATGTGTTTTAAAAAGAATAATAATATTGGTTATGATTTTAAATTGTTCTTATGAACTAAATGGGCAATATATGTGTATCTATATGTCTATCTCTTATTATTATTTTGACAATTAAGTTTAGTTCAAGAGTAGTGAAAGATTTAACCATATTTGTTTAGCATTTTTACAAAGTAACATGTGATCTTTTAGTTTTTTAAAATGCATTATAAACATGTTTTTGTAGTTATTCATAATTGGGTAATAATTGACAAAAAAAGGTAAATAGATATACATAAAATTAGAGTTAAATTGAAGAAGCGTAAATGGGATTTAACAAAGAAAAACTATTATGAATATAAGGTCATAATAAGGTCGATTCTGTGTATATAAAAGACATTTCTAAGTATATTATTGTAATTGTTTATTGATATAATGTTGCAAAACAACTTTTAATTATATTGATAAAAAATGAATTAAAAGTTAATATTTAAAATTATTAAATTAGTAAAGAAGTAATATTGTAAGAATTTGCATTAAACAATTGAAATCATTTACATATAAATGTATTTTTTATGTAATGGAATATCAACTAATATTTAAATTTTTAACAATTGCTAAATTTATTAAAGGATTAGTTTGTAAAATATACTTAACTTAGGGTAGAAAACAGTCTAAAAATCAGAATTCAAGGACTTTTATTAATTTCCAAGAATGGATACATATTTGAAAATAATGGACTATATGCATATGGTTTCAATATCTATAATAAAATAGTGAGGAGGAATACGAAAGAGTTGAAACTGCCTGAAGAAATACTGTTCCTTGTTTGATCATAATGGGCTACGTTGTATCAGAATGTGAAAAGTTCAATTTATTATATTATTTAATTGAGCACTACATACGTTATACACATATAATTTCAAGTTTAGGGTTATAGAAAAACAACCACAATCAATAAAAAAGAACATTCAAGTAAAAAGAGAAGATGGTTCGTGTTCGTGTGAATTCTTGGACTTTCCTTGATATTCCAAGAATGTTTAGGTTTAAGAAAAGCAATCGGAGAATGGTGAGGATTCAAAGAATAAAGAAGGTGTTGAAATTGGAGGAGAGTATGCTTAGGGATATATATAGTCAGGGGAATTTACCAGGGCATGAGGCACCACAATGTAGGGATTTGATGAGGGCATTGCGGAAAAAATTTGAGCCTGGAAGATTCATAATGGCTAAAGATGGTTGGAGGACTGTGGTTTGGTGGTCTTTTTCGAGGAGAGGCAACATAAAAATCTATTGGGGAAATGATCAGATCCGCTGGTATCGGAGAGACATAGTGGTGGAGACATTTGATGTTGAAGTGTTGGAGCAGCTCATGAATATGCCTTGCAACCGATGGGACAACCCTGGGTTTGTTGTTCAGTTCCAGATGGACTACAGTGTTCGTGTGACTGAGTTGAAAGAAGCAGAGGAGAATGTAGGGGATGGTAGGTATCACTCTGATGATATGGCTAATGCAGACATCTGGGGCTGGCCATAAGGGTTTGGTTGTTGTTTCTTTTATTAATGTGATTGTGATGTAGTTAAATTTCATATCACAATTAATATTTTGTGAATCAGGATTCCGGGAATCCTTTTTTTGATCCCATCGTTATAGTAGATGGTTGTATTGATACTTTTGATGACGATATATGTTGAAAACTGATATATGAACAAATGTTTAATGTGGTTTGACTTGCATGTGAATCATAATTTCTTTCTAAATTGTAATGAAAGTTGTGTTCTTGATAATTGGTTCCTTATCGGAGATGTGATTTTGTATATTTCAAGTTTGTTTTAGACATATTTGGGATGTATTATTTTTGCAATCTGTTTTGATAAGTATTGATCGGATTCAAATAATGATTTAAGTGTGCATTATGTTTGTTAGTAATATTAGTACTGATATTTTTTTTGTTTCTTTATTTGGATGTTTGAGCTTGGAATTATGTAAATGAAATATAAGAGTTTGTTTTTTCAAGTTGATAAAGAAACAGGTGCATGTGTATTTCTTATGTCTTTGTACATGTTGTGGAGTTTCTATGAACTGCATCTTTTGATAAGAATAACAAATAAACCCATGATTATGCAGCTATTCATGAATCTTTATCAATTATCAATTGCATTATTTAGTGGATTTATTAAGTGTGACACATTATTTACTGGATTTGCTCAGTGTGACACTATAGATGGTACGCTGCAATGGAAACAGGGTAAGTTTCATTGTTTTAAGAATTTTGCTATGTTATATTGTCTGTTAGGTTAAATTGTCATTTCTCTTGTTTATGCAGCAGAGGTCTGCTAATAATGAAAGAAAATTGAGCAACATTACGTTAACTATATAAAAGGAGCCTACAATTTGGAAAAGCTAAATATGAATAACGGTATGTACTTGATGTTAGTTTTATGTCAAATATATATATGCATATATACACATATATACATATAGATATCTTTGTTATTGAAAGAAAGGGTTTGTATATATATGGATAAAGGTATGTACTTATATTAGTTTTATGTCAAATATATATATATATATATGTATATATATATATACATATAGATATCTTTGTTATTGAAAGAAAGGGTCCCTGTTAGTTGAGACGTAATTATTTAACAAAAATAAGACACGGCAGGAGATGACATTATGAATAATTGCTCTATTAAAATCAATGAAGGTGTTGAAATTGGAGGAAAGTATGCTTAGGGATATATATAGTCCGGGGAATTTACCAGGGCATGAGGCACCACAATTCAGGGATTTGATGAGGGCATTGCGCAAAAAATTTGAGCCTGGAAGATTCATAATGGCTAAAGATGGTTGGAGGACTGTGGTTTGGTGGTCTTTTTCGAGGAGAGGCAACATAAAAATCTATTGGGGAAATGATCAGATCCGCTGGTATCGGAGAGACATAGTGGTGGAGACATTTGATGTTGAAGTGTTGGAGCAGCTCATGAATATGCCTTGCAACCGATGGGACAACCCTGGGTTTGTTGTTCAGTTCCAGATGGACTACAGTGTTCGTGTGACTGAGTTGAAAGAAGCAGAGGAGAATGTAGGGGATGGTAGGTATCACTCTGATGATATGGCTAATGCAGACATCTGGGGCTGGCCATAAGGGTTTGGTTGTTGTTTCTTTTATTAATGTGATTGTGATGTAGTTAAATTTCATATCACAATTAATATTTTGTGAATCAGGATTCCGGGAATCCTTTTTTTGATCCCATCGTTATAGTAGATGGTTGTATTGATACTTTTGATGACGATATATGTTGAAAACTGATATATGAACAAATGTTTAATGTGGTTTGACTTGCATGTGAATCATAATTTCTTTCTAAATTGTAATGAAAGTTGTGTTCTTGATAATTGGTTCCTTATCGGAGATGTGATTTTGTATATTTCAAGTTTGTTTTAGACATATTTGGGATGTATTATTTTTGCAATCTGTTTTGATAAGTATTGATCGGATTCAAATAATGATTTAAGTGTGCATTATGTTTGTTAGTAATATTAGTACTGATATTTTTTTTGTTTCTTTTATTAATGTGATTGTGATGTAGTTAAATTTCATATCACAATTAATATTTTGTGAATCAGGATTCCGGGAATCCTTTTTTTGATCCCATCGTTATAGTAGATGGTTGTATTGATACTTTTGATGACGATATATGTTGAAAACTGATATATGAACAAATGTTTAATGTGGTTTGACTTGCATGTGAATCATAATTTCTTTCTAAATTGTAGTGAAAGTTGTGTTGTTGATAATTTGTTCCTTATTGGAAATGTGATTTTGTATATTTCAAGTTTGTTTTAGACATATTTGGGATGTATTATTTTTGCAATCTGTTTTGATAAGTATTGATCGGATTCAAATAATGATTTAAGTGTGCATTATGTTTGTTAGTAATATTAGTACTGATATTTTTTTTGGGGTCAATATAGCTCTTTCTCGAAGGTAGTTGTCATCATCTTTGTTATCATCAAAATTGGGGAATGTCACATTGATGATTTCTTGAATCGGAGAGGTAGTATATGGAACAATAAATCTTTCTGGAATTTGAATCCAGGTAGGTTCATCTTCACCTTCTTTCATCTTCGCCTCTACAATACCATCTCCAATATCCAGTATCCATTTGTTAAACTTTTGTTTCTCTCTATCAATGACTCCGGATGAAGAATACTCATTCACACGCATACTACGGGACAATGTAAAAACCTGACAACAATTCCATAAGAGAGACTTATTAATACAAGACTGGACAATTTCCTGACGTTTTCCTTTGGGAATAACCGACAGAATCTGTCTGAAATCACCTGTTTTGGTCAAAAATTACCTAAGATAATCTACGTTGAAGACTTAGATCAATTATGTAACCAAACTTTCGTTTGTGAGGTTAAGGGCTTGTAAAATATGTTTAAGATTCAAAGATGTGTTTAATAAAAAGAATTTGAAGAATGATTATGTCGACCAAACAAGGAATAAAGGTGTAAAGCAATGATAATCAGAATAATAAGTATCGAAATAAATGAAATAACGATAAATAATGCTAATCAAAGTAAATAATGCTTTAAAAGTAAAGAGTAAAGAACAAGAACACCGAGATTTGTTGACGAGGAAAAGCCCTTAATCCTTTAAGGATTGTCGGCATAAAAACCCCGGGAGGAAACAATCGTCCCTGCCTTTGTTCTCTTATTAATTATTGATTAAATGTTTAAAAATGGTGGAATTCGGTTGATCGATGTATCTAAGTGTAAAGGAAAGTAAATGAGAGCAGTGTGTGTGTGAATACAAGTGTGTAGTGAGCAGAAAGATAAGATATGATTAGATGCCTAAATCGATCAGCCTCCTTCGTTTATATAGACCTAAGATCTAACTAACTATACGATATTGTAGGGATCTTCCAGGTCTTCGTTGATTGAACGTTGGAGCGTATCTTGATCAGTCAAGTAACTTGAAGTCCGATTATCTTGGCAGACTAAGTCTTCTTTGCATGTTGAAGATTTATCCCATGTGTGGAATCTTCTTTTTACCGTTAGAGGTATTTTCCTTAGCTTCATATCGAATATTCTGGAACCTGCATGCTTATCTCACGTGGAAATGATAATAATATTTGAAACATAAAGTTAGCAAAGTATTAACAAGTAATCAGAATATTCTTCTATGTCAAGATCCTGGGACGTCAAGATCTTGGACCTTCAGGATATTGGCACCTGAAATTTCACCCATAACATCACCTCCGAGCAAAACAGTCATTCCACCAAAAACCCGATCTCTGTTTTCTGGTTTATTCAAACCCAATATGTCTTTAAGAGTCTTATCCAGAGCCTCAAATGCATACTTTTGGGTCATTGGCGCCTCATCCCATATAATTAGCTTCGCTTCCTGCATTAAAGCTGTCAATTGTGTCTTCTGCTTAATACCACATGTACTACTGTCCATGAGCTCCAACGGTATTACAAATCGGCTATGAGCTGTTCGTCCACCAGGCAGCAATAAAGATGCGATACCTATATCAAGTTGGATTTTCTTTCAAGTTAAAACATCTTTAAATATTAGATTCGATTTCAGAAAACGGGAATATCATTGGAAGATATATGTATTTCTTGGGTTTGAATGTTTTTCATTTTTTAATGTTTTGGCTTTTTAATTCGTTGATGTTTATTACCTGAGGATGCAACGGCAAGAGCAATTATTCCTTCTGACCGTAGCCGAGATAGTATAGATTTTTATAAGAATGTTTTACCAGTGCCACCAGGTCCATACACGAAATAGAAACCTCCTTTTTGTTCGTACACTGATGAAATGACGCTCTGATATACAGTTGGTCTGGGTTCAACTGTTGATAGAGACGTTCATGTTCAGCTGCCTCTTGTGCCTGGCTATAACTAAGTTCTTCTCTTATCAAGCGGTTATCCATAGCATTCAGTAATCTTTCATCTGGCTTTGGGAGGTCACTAAAATCTTCCAACGACTTTCCATTCCGCTGTAATGTTTCTTCTATTTCAACCAAACAATAATTCCTTGTTTGTTCTTCCGAAAGCTGCAATGCAGGGTACATGAATTGCTTTCTTTTTTTGTACAAAATATCTTCAGATAATATTTCCCAAGTGTCTTCCCAAAGCTGTCGGGGACTTGCAACTTCACAAAAAATGGTAACAAATAAATCTCGCAATTGAGAACCAGAAGCCCAAAATTTAGCTTCAGTTATAGCATGTGTCCATTCCTTGTAATCATTTAGAAGACCATGTGCATAGCAAGCTTCTTTATATGTATCGTAATAACGACCAATAACTGTTTGATGTCTTCACAGGATTTGGGTCCTCGAACAACACCCAACAAAATTCTCAAATAGTATCGGGGTCCTGCAGCTGGATTGCAGTACACAATGCGTCCAATACAATTTCTCTTTTCCTTTCGCCAGGACCAGATTTTATCCTTGCCATACCATACATACTTGGTCGGTATCTCAGCATATGTATATTTCCGTGCTCTTTTGTCCTGTCTATTTAACTCCAGCTACTGGGTAAACATTATCTCGTTGATTCCTTCCCGATTCACAAGGCCGGGTAAGCTGTCTGAATCATAGAGAGTGATCATATGTTGGTCTTTAAAGTGAAAGGTCAATCTAATGACTGCTGGATAATAATAGTGGATAGGGAATGCAAACATCCGCCATACTGCTTCGCAGGGTGATAAATACCGACAGTCCAAGTAATTCTTTATTTCATCAATGCTCAGAATTTGTTCAGTTGAAGATTGACCATTCTTTGTAACATTTTCCTCTATAACCATTGTTGCTCTGTCTGGACCTTTGTTAAGGTACTTGAACAAATATTTGATTGCTCAGAGATCGATTACACCACTCCACATTAATGTGTGCCCGGTACTTTACTAACAGGAAGCGATTGTAAGGAACTACAAATCCATTGTGAAGGACTACCTTACCTTTACCACAAACACATTATTCTTTCTCTGACGATAAACAGGGTATCTGTTATGGGTGAAATTTCAAGTGTCAATATCCTGAAGGTCCAAGATCTTGACATCCCAGGATCTTGAGATAGGAGAATATGTTGATTACCTATTACTTATTTGCTAACAATATACTTCGAGTATTATTGTTGTAACATCCGTGAATTTTGACTCGTTGACTTTACGTGTAATATGACTAACGATATAGGTTAATGATGTGTTCAGGTCGTTTTGGTGATTAAATGACAATGTGGAAGTTATTTGGGTCATTTCGTGAATTAAATGGCAATGTGTTGTATTCGGGTCAATAAGGTGTTTTGATCGGTGTTTAAATGTCTAACGATTGTAATTTGGCTTGAGAAGAGAAACGGGTCGGCCCGTGGGTCATCCACGACCCATCAGCCCCTTGACCCATTTCCCTTATCTTTCTCTTTTACCTCTCATTTCTTATCTTTCTCTCCTTCTCTTTTCTCTCTAGACCAAAAGCAAGAACATCTCTAGTTCTTCATTTCTCTAGTATCATTTGGTGTTTTGGGTTTAGATTAACTCGAGAATCATTAGTATCTTCATCTCATTGTCGTCATATTGAAGAATCAAAAGTTTTAGTTCAAGTTTTCTTACCCATTTTTGCCATAATCGGGTTCTAGCTCGGGAAAGAAGTTTTGGTAAGTCTAATTCATCCTATTTACTTCTATTTATGTTAGTTTACTCGTTTCTAGTCATCTCGTACATTTACAAGTCCTAAATCGGCTTAAATCTTGTTTTGGGTCAAATTAGGGTTTAATTAGGGTTTGAATGATTTGGAGGTGATTATGATGTTTTGAATCGAAAATAAGATAGGGGTTATGTTTAGTTGTGTTGAAATATGTTTGTATAAGCTTCAAAATGAGTCTTGAAACATCACTAGTCGGTTTGGTGATCAAAAATGGGGTTTGGGTTGAGTTTGGTTCGTGTTTGGGGTGTTTTGGAACTGATCTGGGCACAGGTGCTCCGCACCTCCTCCTTGGTGCTCCGCACCAAAATCTGGACTAGGTTCCCTGATCATTTGGTGCTCCGCACCTCTTATTTGGTGCTCCGCACCTGGCTTGGTGCTCCGCACCTCCTCAATGGTGCTCCGCACCTTTCCTCCAGCAAAACCTGTTTTAGTTTGAAAGGTCGTAACTTTTGATCCGTAAGTCCAAATAAGTCGTATGACCTATCGTTGGAATCGTGAGAGAGTCTAGTTTCTAGTAGTAACACTCTTTTTGTATGAATATTTTCTCATTTCTAAAAAGGTCGAGTCGAATGCGTCTTGTTCCTACTCGTTAAAGTTGTAAAGGTGTTTAGGGTTTGTGACTTGACTTAATTGTGCTAAACCAACTTGTTTATGATTATAGAGTTGAAATTATGATATATGGCATGCTTTGATAGGTTGTGAACACGTGGGGCCCAATACTCGCTATTAATCCTTCATTTACTCGACTTAAGCTTATTTGCCGATCAAGGTGAGTTTCGTAGTTCCCTACTAAATAGAGATTCGGGCTGAAAGTGTACATATACGTGTTGTGTGTTTGTTTGGTTGACTTGATTGCCTGTCTAGTTAATTTCTGATTGATTGTCGTTTGGTAGATAGTTATGATTGATCGAGTGATGGTTTACAAATGTGTTTGTGATATTGTAACTCGCTAGGTTAGAAGTACATACATAGAGGTCGGCTTTACTTTCAAAGGGTTTTAGGTGTGGTGGGAAGGCTGCGGACGACCCTATACATAAGCATCTAGAACCTGATGAAAGTAAAACCCTCCGAAGTGGATGTACGCATTGTTTAGAGGAATTGATGGATGTTGAGAATGTGTTGGATATTCATTTACGCTTTGTTATATTTGACTTGTGCGGTGCACACTCAAACATACTGTTATTGTTGCATTGATGACGTTATTGATACGCATTTGATATGCATTATGGTCTTACATACGTATGACATATGATCTGACGTTAATAATTCGCGTACTCAGTTATTATACGCAATTGCTTACCCTTATGAACTTGTAATGATTTGATATTGTGATTAGGATAGTTGTACATACACGGAAGATGATGATACCTTTAATGAATTGTAGATGTGGTGGGAAGGCTGCGGGTGACCCTATATATAAGCATCTATAAGTCCTTAAATGTGAAGTCGTATGAAATGTATGTGCATTGTAGTTTGATTGATTTGGGATGCGACGGCTCTGGGATCGAGATTGATGAAACGGTTCATTTCGTTTGATTGACTTAGTTAAGTTGCGAAGTATATATATTATTGTTATTATTATTATTACTGCTAGGATAGACGTGCATACATGGAAGTCGGTTATGCCTTCGTTGGGTTCTAGATGTGGTGGGAAGGCTGCGGGTGACCCTATATATAAGCATCTAGGATTCGAAGAAAGTAGAATCCTCCTAAGTGTATGTGCGTATAGTTACTTTAGTTTGATGATTGATGGCTTGTGATGTATGGATGTCGTGTATCTATCCCACTGAAGAGGATATGACTTAGGTTGTGTATCTATCCCACTGAAGAGGATAAATCCCACTGAAGAGGATATATTGTATATAAATCCCACTGAAGAGGATATATTGTATATAAATCCCACTGAAGAGGATATGTTGTATATCAATCCCACTGAAGAGGATATGATACCTGTTTTTGAGTTGATGTTATGTACGTTACTTGAGTATAATGTTATTTCGCGTTTTACTTGTTTTGTGTATCTCGTTGTGGATATTGTTGTGTTGTTCATAGAGGCTCACTGTAAGTCATGTTTTGCCTCTACTCGTATATTATGATGATTGGCAATGGTTTCTAATGGACCATTACTACGAACTCACCAACCTTGTGTTGACTATGCTTAGTACACTTTTCAGGTAACCAGGTTATTCCAGGGCGTGGAGTTTGATTGTTTGCTTGCTGTTGAACCCGGACTGGACTTATATGGATCAAGGATCCATTTGCCTTATGTTGCATTATACTTAGGATTGATAGCATTCTTTTGATGTCGTCCTGTAAACTTTGACGATTACTTGCTTCCGTTATATTTGTTACTCGTTTCTTTTATGGTAAGGATTCACTGAATCCTTTATTTGCATTTAGTTCATGTTCTACATTAATTCCACCTTGTGCTATATGATTTCCGTGATATTCTGAGCCTTGGCTTGGGGTGTTACGGAATGGTGGCCCATGCGTGGTCGTAGAGAATTAGGCGGTTTGACCTAGACTACGGCTTAAGTTAAAACTCTTCATATAGCATGCATGGTTAGGAAATTTGTGTGCAATGTGAATTATGTGAACCCTAGAAAGTGTATATTGTGAGTTCGTAGTTAAGACCACCTATGTGATGGCTTGAATTCAACGTGATGAATGTGGAATGGGTACAATGTGGTTAATGTGTGCATTGATTGAATTTGATTGTCATTGATATGGATTGTTGTTATTAATTGATGCTAGTTGGATGATTTAGAGCAAAATGAAGTTATGTTATTAACTTAGTATAATATTGTGGCAACCCTAAAAGAACCCGATCAACTCTTTTATGGTCGCCCAACATTATAACAAGTTAATGACATCATGGATTGCGTATGCATGGCTTAGAGTATAATAAGGAACCGATATGCTTAATGGAAGTTGATTGGGTGGAGGGTTAGCCGTTGGTACACCCTGTATACATACCCGGTCAATAACTAGAAAGCATATCGAATTCGGATTATACTTTGAATCATTCGTGTTAGTTGCTTGGCTTAGTGTATAATAGGGAACCGATATGCTTAATGGAAGTTGATTGGGTGGAGGGTTAGCCGTTGGTACACCCTGTATACATACCCGGTCAATAACTAGAGAGCATATCGAATTCAGATTATACTTAACCCATTGTGTTAATTGTTTGATTTATGATGTATTGAGCATGATTACTTGAATTAATAAATCGTAAGGAAATTGACATGATAATATGCTAAGTAAACAATCTCATAGGATTCTAGTACTCTTGCCTTAGATTGATGATATGAAATGAGTATGTGGTATCGGTATGAGAGCATTGACTACTTGTGTGACTAACATGTGAGCATTTGAGACTAATCTCGGGTCAACGTGTCACTTGCTTTATAGAAATGGTGAGACCAAGGGGAGACGGAACGAACTATCGAGCTGAACCGGAAGAACCTCAACCGGAAGCTCAACCGGAGGTACAAGGAGGTAGAGGTAGGGGCCGTGGTAGAGGCCAAGGAAGGGGTCGTGGTGAAGCTCCTGAGCAAACTTGGCCGAGGTGATCGCTCAAACGGTCACCAATATCATGCCAACCATAATTGCTCAAGTCACGGAAAGTCTTGGGCAAAACAATGGGCCTCAAAACAATGAAGCCCCAGAATGTGAATAATGAAAATGCTCAACCTCATGACGTGGTAGATGAAGAAGAGGAACCGGTGGAAGTTAATAACGGAATGCCCATGAATAATCAATATGGTGGATACCGTCAAGGATGTATATTTAAAGACTTTAAAAGTTGTGGGGCACCGGAGTTTGATGGAAAAGGTGGTCCCACGGAATGTATAAGGTGGTTTGAGGCGATCGAGGCGGTGATTGAAAGGAGTCATTGCACCTATGATGACCGGATTTCTTATGCATCCGGCATGTTTAGACATGACGCTTTGAGTTGGTGGAACCAAGAGATAACGTTGGGGCGGACTTATAACTTGGAGTGGATTGACTTCAAGAACAAAGTGAAGGCAAAGTTTTGTCCTCCGTATGAACTACAAAACTTGACCATCGAGTTTGCTAATCTCAACATGGAGGGAGCCGATTACAAGGGCTATGTTAGACGATTTCAAGAGTTGTACCCTCATTCCTCACTTGGTGGGTACCGAGCCTCAGGCCATCCAGAAGTTCGTATTGGGCTTGAATCCTCAAGTCCGATCATATGTAAACTCTAACATGCCTACTTCTTTGGCTAATGCGGTTAACCAAGCCGGGAGTGTGACTGAAGACTTGTTGAGAGGCGGTGTTTTAAGTAACTCCTCAACAAACAAGAGAAAGGAAGTGGGAGAATCAAGTGGGGTGAAGAAAATGGGAAGGTTAATCCCAAAGATGCTAATAGGGGTAGAGTGATGGCGGCGACGGGACCGGTGAAGAAAGCTTATGCAGGACCTCATCCGTTATGTGAAAGATGCAACAGTCACCACCCCACCAACGTTCAATGCAGGGCGTGTTTTAATTGCAACCAAGTTGGACACATGTCCAAGAATTGTAGAGCACCGAAAGCGGCGCCATTGAATGTAGTACCCCTTCAAACCATTCATCCTCAAGGCAACTTTCCATGGGGTACGTGCTTTAAATGTGGAAGCCCTGATCACTACCGAAATAATTGTCCGCAATGGATTGGACAACAAGTTGAAGTGGCGGTCCATCCGAATCAACTCCAAATTACCGGGCCGAACCAAAACCGTGGCCAACAAGGCCATCAAGTTCATCCTCGTGGCCGAGCTTTTGCGGGAATTGGCAATTGAGGCCAAAATGATCCAAACGTTGGTTAAGGTACCTTTCTCTAAACGGTTATGATGTTATGGCACTATTCGATATCAAAACCGACTATGACCTCATTTATCCTAACGTTACTACTTTGGGTTACATTCGTTCGCGTGTTTTGGAAATATATGTTTAAACTTCTTGGCTTGTTACGACTCTCTAGCTAAATTCAATCTAATACCCCGTGCATGTGCCTTGACTCTAGAAGACGACAAACTCTTCACGTACGTTGTGCTCCATGATATTAAGGTTCTTGATGATTAAGTGAGTACAATTTGAATACCAACGGTTAATATGATTCTTAATTGTGTAGTAGGGTTACGAATGTAAAAATACCTAACGGTAGGGTTCTTAGGGTCCTTAGAGCTATCGTCTCAAGAATCTGAGAACTAACGTCGTCTCTGCTAATCTTGAGTCTCCCGAGGCTTTTCCGGGTGACTGACCGGGCTTGTCCCATCTCAATAACTGAATTTTGTATATGCTTAACTTCCTAACATCGCGCGTGTGGTCAAAACCCTTATAGACTTCTGAGATGCGAATAAGCGTGTAGTGAAAGACGGGAGAGAGATTTGAAGGAAAACAAATTGTGATGGACTTCATTATGAAGTCGCCGAAGACAAGAAATGGGTTGATGTGTGGTGGAGATCGCTAGAGTTGAGGCCTAAGTAACCGCATTTGTTTGACGATTAGTGATTTGTTGAATTTCGGGACGAAATTCTTTTGACGGGGGAATAATGTAACATCCGTGAATTTTGACTCGTTGACTTTACGTGTAATATGACTAACGATATAGGTTAATGATGTGTTCAGGTCGTTTTGGTGATTAAATGACAATGTGGAAGTTATTTGGGTCATTTCGTGAATTAAATGGCAATGTGTTGTATTCGGGTCAATAATGTGTTTTGATCGGTGTTTAAATGTCTAACGATTGTAATTTGGCTTGAGAAGAGAAACGGGTCGGCCCGTGGGTCATCCACGACCCATCAGCCCCTTGACCCATTTCCCTTATCTTTCTCTTTTACCTCTCATTTCTTATCTTTCTCTCTTTCTCTTTTCTCTCTAGACCAAAAGCAAGAACATCTCTAGTTCTTCGTTTCTCTAGTATCATTTGGTGTTTTGGGTTTAGATTAACTCGAGAATCATTAGTATCTTCATCTCATTGTCGTCATATTGAAGAATCAAAAGTTTTAGTTCAAGTTTTCTTACCCATTTTGCCATAATCGGGTTCTAGCTCGGGAAAGAAGTTTTGGTAAGTCTAATTCATCCTATTTACTTCTATTTATGTTAGTTTACTCGTTTCTAGTCATCTCGTACATTTACAAGTCCTAAATCGGCTTAAATCTTGTTTTGGGTCAAATTAGGGTTTAATTAGGGTTTGAATGATTTGGAGGTGATTATGATGTTTTGAATCGAAAATAAGATAGGGGTTATGTTTAGTTGTGTTGAAATATGTTTGTATAAGCTTCAAAATGAGTCTTGAAACATCACTAGTCGGTTTGGTGATCAAAAATGGGGTTTGGGTTGAGTTTGGTTCGTGTTTGGGGTGTTTTGGAACTGATCTGGGCACAGGTGCTCCGCACCTCCTCCTTGGTGCTCCGCACCACAAATCTGGACTAGGTTCCCTGATCATTTGGTGCTCCGCACCTCTTATTTGGTGCTCCGCACCTGGCTTGGTGCTCCGCACCTCCTCAATGGTGCTCCGCACCTTTCCTCCAGCAAAACCTGTTTTAGTTTGAAAGGTCGTAACTTTTGATCCGTAAGTCCAAATAAGTCGTATGACCTATCGTTGGAATCGTGAGAGAGTCTAGTTTCTAGTAGTAACACTCTTTTTGTATGAATATTTTCTCATTTCTAAAAAGGTCGAGTCGAATGCGTCTTGTTCCTACTCGTTAAAGTTGTAAAGGTGTTTAGGGTTTGTGACTTGACTTAATTGTGCTAAACCAACTTGTTTATGATTATAAAGTTGACAATATGATATATGGCATGCTTTGATAGGTTGTGAACACGTGGGGCCCAATACTCGCTATTAATCCTTCATTTACTCGACTTAAGCTTATTTGCCGATCAAGGTGAGTTTCGTAGCTCCCTACTCAATAGAGATTCGGGCTGAAAGTGTACATATACGTGTTGTTTGTTTGGTTGGTTGACTTGATTGCCTGTCTAGTTAATTCCTGATTGATTGTAGTTTGGTAGACTGTTTTGGATTGATCGTGTGATGGTTTACGACTGTGTTTGTGATATTGCAACTCTTTAGGATAGAAGTACATACATAGAGGTCGGCTTTACTTTCAAAGGGTTTTAGGTGTGGTGGGAAGGCTGCGGACGACCCTATATATAAGCATCTAGAACCTGATGAAAGTAAAACCCTCCGAAGTGGATGTACGCATTGTTTAGAGGAATTGATGGATGTTGAGAATGTGTTGGATATTCATTTACGCTTTGTTATATTTGACTTGTGCGGTGCACACTCAAACATACTGTTATTGTTGCATTGATGACGTTATTGATACGCATTTGATATGCATTATGGTCTTACATACGTATGACACATGATCCGACGTTAATAATTCGCGTACTCAGTTATTATATGCAATTGCTTACCCTTATGAACTTGTAACGATTTGATATTGTGATTAGGATAGTTGTACATACACGGAAGACGATGATACCTTTAATGAATTGTAGATGTGGTGGGAAGGCTGCGGGTGACCCTATATATAAGCATCTATAATTCCTTAAATGTAAAGTCGTATGAAATGTATGTGCATTGTAGTTTGATTGATTTGGGATGCGACGGCTCTGTGATTGAGATTGATGAAACGGTTCATTTCGTTTGATTGACTTAGTTAAGTTGCGAAGTATATATATTATTATTATTATTATTATTATTATTACTGCTAGGATAGACGTGCATACATGGAAGTCGGTTATGCCTTCGTTGGGTTCTAGATGTGGTGGGAAGGCTGCGGGTGACCCTATATATAAGCATCTAGGATTCGAAGAAAGTAGAATCCTCCTAAGTGTATGTGCGTATAGTTTACTTTAGTTTGATGATTGATGGCTTGTGATGTATGGATGTTGTGTATCTATCCCACTGAAGAGGATATGACTTAGGTTGTGTATCTATCCCACTGAAGAGGATAAATCCCACTGAAGAGGATATATTGTATATAAATCCCACTGAAGAGGATATATTGTATATAAATCCCACTGAAGAGGATATATTGTATATGAATCCCACTGAAGAGGATAAATCCCACTGAAGAGGATATATTGTATATGAATCCCACTGAAGAGGATATATTGTATATGAATCCCACTGAAGAGGATATGATACCTGTTTTTGAGTTGATGTTATGTACGTTACTTGAGTATAATGTTATTTCGCGTTTTACTTGTTTTGTGTATCTCGTTGTGGATATTGTTGTGTTGTTCATAGAGGCTCACTGTAAGTCATGTTTTGCCTCTACTCGTATATTATGATTATTGGTGATGGTTTCTAATGGACCATTACTACGAACTCACCAACCTTGTGTTGACTATGCTTAGTACACTTTCAGGTAACCAGGTTATCCAGGGCGTGGAGTTTGATTTGTTTGCTTGCTGTGGAACCCGGACTGGACTTATATGGATCAAGGATCCATTTGCCTTATGTTGCATTGTTCTTAGGATTGATAGCATTCTTTTGTTGTCGTTTTGTAATCTTTGTCGATTACTTGCTTGCGTTATATTTTGTTGCTTGTTTCTTTTATTGTAAGGACTCACTGAATCCTTTATTTGCATTTAGTTCATGTTCTACATTAATTCCACCTTGTGCTATATGATTTCCGTGATATTCTGAGCCTTGGCTTGGGGTGTTACAGAATGGTGGCCCATGCGTGGTCGTAGAGAATTAGGCGGTTTGAGCTAGACTACGGCTTAAGTTAAAACTCTTCATATAGCATGCATGGTTAGGAAATTTGTGTGCAACGTGAGTTCTGTGAACCCTAGAAAGTGTATATTGTGAGTTCGTAGTTAAGACCACTTATGTGATGGCTTGAATTCAACGTGATGAATGTAGAATGGGTACGATGTGGTTAATGCGTGCATTGATTGAAATTGATTATCTTTGTTATGGATTGTTGCTACTGATTGATGTTTGTTGGATGCTTTAGAGCAAAATGAAGTTACGTTATTAACTTAGTATAATATTGTGGCAACCCTAAAAGAACCCGATCAACTCTTTTATGGTCGCCCAACATTATAACAAGTTAATGATATCATGGATTGCGCATGCATGGCTTAGAGTATAATAGGAAACCGATATGCTTAATGGAAGTTGATTGGGTGGAGGGTTAGCCGTTGGTACACCCTGTATACATACCCGGTCAATAACTAGTAAGCATATCGAATTTGGATTATACTTTGAATCATTCGTGTTAGTTGCTTGGCTTAGTGTATAATAGGGAACCGATATGCTTAATGGAAGTTGATTGGGTGGAGGGTTAGCCGTTGGTACACCCTGTATACATACCTGGTCAATAACTAGAGAGCATATCGAATTCAGATTATACTTAACCCATTTGTGTTAATTGTTTGATTTTATGATGTATTGAGCATGATTACTTGAGTTAATAATGAACGATTGTAATGAAATTGACATGATAATATGCTAAGTAACAATCTCATAGGATTCTAGCACTCTCGCCTTAGCTTAATGATATGAAATGAGTATGTGGTATCGGTATGAGAGCATTGACTACTTGTGTGACTAACGTGTGAGCATTTGAGACTAACTCTCGGGTCAACGTGTCACTTGCTTTATAGAAATGGTGAGACCAAGGAGAACCGGAATGAACAATCGGGCTGAACCGGAAGAACCTCAACCGGAAGCTCAACCGGAGGTACAAGGAGGTAGAGGTAGGGGCCGTGGTAGGGGCCAAGGAAGGGGTCGTGGTGAAGTTCCTGAGCCAAACTTGGCTGAGTTAATCGCTCAAACGGTCGCCGGTATCATGCCAACCATTATTGCTCAAGTCACGGCAAGTCTTGGGCAGAACAATGTGGCTCAAAACAATGAAGCCCCGGAAAACATGAATAATGAAAATGCTCAACCTCAGGACGTAGAAAACGAAGAGGAGGAACCAGTGGGAGTTGATAACCGAATGCCCATGTATAATCAATATGGGGGATATCGACAGGGTGCATATTTAAGGACTTTAAAAGCTGTGGGGCACCGGAGTTTAATGGAAAAGGTGGTCCCACTGAGTGTATAAGGTGGTTTGAAGAGATTGAGGCGGTGATTGAAAGGAGTCATTGCACCTATGATGACCGGATTTCTTATGCATCCGGCATGTTTAGACATGACGCTTTGAGTTGGTGGAACCAAGAGATAACGTTGGGGCGGACTTATAACTTGGAGTGGATTGACTTCAAGAACAAGGTGAAGGCAAAGTTTTGTCCTTCCTATGAACTACAAAACTTGACCATTGAGTTTGCTAATCTCAATATGGAGGGAGCCGATTACAAGAGCTATGTTAGACGATTTCAAGAGTTGTCTACCCTCATTCCTCACTTGGTGGATTCCGAGTCGGGCCATCGAGAAGTTTGTATTGGGAATTCTTTACTTTGATTAGCATTATTTATTGTTTATTTCACACTTATTGTTCTGATCTTTATTGTTTAACATCTTCACTCTTGGCTAAGTCGACATAATCACTCTTGAAATCTTTCATTATAAACGCATCTTTGAAACTCAAACCTATTTTACAAGCCCTTAACCTCACGAGCGAAAGTTTGGTTACATTATTAATCTAAGTATTTATCGTAAATTTTCTTAGGTAATTTTTGACCAAAACAATTTGGCGCCCACCGTGGGGCAAAAGGTGCTTTCGATCGATTAAAAATTCTTTTGATTTTTATCAAAAACCAATTTTCCGAAATTAATTCCGATAATGTCGACTCAACCAACTAACTTTTCACAAAATACTCCTGCTGTTTCTTCTTCTATGATGCCTCCTCCTCCAGGAAATAATTCGTATCGAAGAAACAAGAATAATGCTGCTCGAATTCCAAATCAAAGCAAAGACAAGGGACCAGCTGATCAAAATGACGAATTCAATATTACTGGTGTTACACCAGTAAGAGAGGCGTCTCAAGTTTATGATGGATCTGGATCTGTGAGAGGATCGGACTTTTTCAACAACCAACGCTATGATCTATATAATATTGGATCCAAGGAAGCTGCTCAAAACCTCAACGATGAAGAAGTCCTTAATCTACTTTCTATTTTGCATAAATTAACTGACACTGTTGCAGCAAATCAAGAATTCAATCAGCTCAATTTAGGTTTGGAATCTAGACTTACAGAAAACAGAACTCCAATCACTCCAAGGAATTTATTTTCCACTCCAGGAGCATCTGTAGCCCCTGGATCTGCGCCGTTTAACACGTCGTTCCCAACTGCAACTCAGAATTTTGGGAACAATATTTCGTGAAATACTCATGATGATGGAACATCTGCCACTATGGGTGCAGGTTTACATAATTCTAATAATTATAATGGATCATTTGCTTTTGCTAACTCATCGCAGGGACAAGGATCAAACGAATATATTGCAAGAGAATTCCAGAGGCTCAAAGATATGATCTCCAGCGTTCCTGGATTTTGTAATCCAATTCCAGAAGTGAACCCTGCATCTTATCTTATTAATAGATATGGTGACAGGATCGCAAATGTAGAAATCCCAAAGAAGTTCCAGGTTCCAAATATGAAGCCATATGATGGAACTACTGACCCTCAAGAGCATATCGCGCTATATTTGGAAAAAATGGAGACTGTGCCTATTCCATCCAACCTAAAAGAAGCCTGCCTATGTAGAAGCTTTGGATCTACACTTTCAGGATCAGCCCTAAAATGGCTGCAGAGTTTGCCTCCTTTATCTATTAATTCCTTTGTTGATTTAACTAATTTATTTTATAGTCAATTTCATGCAGTAGAACCTTTAAAAAATTACTGATGATCTTTATAAAATTATACAAAAACCACACGAATCACTTAGGGACTTTATGACTAGATTTACGAAAGAATCTCTTAATATTCCTAAATTAGATATGTTAACTGCTATACAAGCTTTGCAGAGAGGGCTCCATAAAGGGTCCAAATTTCAGGAAGATCTTGTAATGACGCCATTCAGAAATCTGGATGAAGCTAAAGCAAGGGCTGCAAGATTTATAAGACTTGAAGAAAATGAGTTGACGTCTTCAAAACTGGAAGCTTTGTCATATGATCGTCCAAATAGGAAAGCAGAAACTCCAATATTTAAGCCAAGAAATAAACCTACACAAGGCATGTTGATAATCAAGTAAATGCAGTCGATGAAGATGATGGGGTTGAATATCATGCCCTTTCAACATACTGCTTTTCAGTAGGGACACCGGGCATTATCATGGCGCTTAGAGATCTTGGAGACAAAGTAAGATGGCCACAAAAGAAAAATGATTCTTATTTCAAAAAGAAGGATCCTAGCCAATGGTGCGCATACCATGAAGACTTTGGCCATCTTACTGAATATTGCAAGTGTTGAGGAGAATATCTCTTCTGGCCAAAGGATATCTTAAAGAACTCCTTGGAAGAAAGAAGGCCAAGGATGTTGAGGGCATAAAGTTTGCAGGGCCTAATTCAACTCAAAAAGCATATTCTCCACCTCAAGATGCAAGAGTAATTAATACTATTTCTGGCGGATCAGAAGTATGTGGAACAACATATTCAGCAGCCAAAAGATTTGCAAAACAAAGCAAAGGAGATAAAGGAGAAAAAGGCGTGAAGAAAGCTTCAATTTCCGATTCAGATGTTGTCTCTTTTGAAGACGATGATTTTGATGACATAATGGAACCTCACCATGACGGTTTGGTTGTCACTCTTTTTATTGCTAACCATTATGTACGCAGGATCTTAATAGATAATGGAAGCTCAGTGAATATAATCAAGCTAGAGACCCTAAGAAGAATGGACATTTCTGAAGATAATATTATTGGCAAGGCGTCTCCACTAATTGGATTCAGTGGCGAAACTAAATATACTGTTGGAGAAATTAAAGCTTCCAGTATATGTTGGAGGTTAATTCCATGCAAAATTTTTGTGTGGTCGATACTCTTCCAGGCTGCAATATAATATTAGGAAGGCCCTGGATTCATGAAATGAAGGCAGTACCATCGACGTATCACCAATGTGTTAAATTACCAACACCTTGGGGAGTGGTCACTGTTAAAGGAGATCAACAAGAAGCCAGAGAATGCTATACATCGACCATGAAGTCAGCAGCAAGGCCAACTTCGCAATAGCAATTACAGAAGAGGATCTTCGATGTCAACGAACCAGAAGAACAAGATGTTAAAGAAGTTATTCTGAACCCTGAAGATCCTAACATCAAAGTATTATTAGGCGCAAAGATCTCAAGGGATTTGGAGGTTCAACTCACTAACTTCCTGAGAAATAGGGTGAAAACTTTCGCCTGGAAACAAGAAGATATGACTGGAATATCTAAAGAGGTGATTACCCACAAGCTTGGAATTGACAAAAGTTTCAAGCCAATTCAACAAAAAAGAAAAAAATTTGCTCCAGATAGAATGCTATAATCCAAGAAGATGTGGAAAGATTATTAAAAGCAAAGATGATCAGGGAAGTAAAATTTCCTGAATGGTTAGCGAATGTAGTGGTGGTACAAAAGAAGAATGGAAAATGGAGGGTTTGCATGGACTTCACTGATCTCAACAAAGCCTGTCCAAAAGATCCATTTCCACTGCCACATATTGATGCAATGGTCGATGCAAACTCTGGACATGAGATACTCACATTTATGGATGCTTTTTCTGGATTTCAACAAATTCAGATGGAGCCTGAAGATCAAGAAGCTACTGCTTTTATGACCCCGACAGGTATTTATTGTTATATTGCTATGCCTTTTGGTCTTAAAAATGCAGGTGCAACCTATCAAAGGTTAGTCAACATGATGTTTAAAGACCAACTGGGGGATACGATGGAAGTCTACATAGACGACATGGTGGTGAAATCGAAGAAAGCTGAAGATCACTTGAAAGATCTTGAAGTGGCCTTCAACATCCTGGATAAATACAATATGAAGCTGAATCCTGCAAAATGCAATTTTGGAGTAGGAGCTGGAAAATTTCTGGGATATATGGTCACCAAAAGAGGAATAGAAACAAGTCCAGAACAGATTAAAGCTATCTTGAACTTAAATTCCCCTTCGAATGCTAAAGATGTTCAAAGATTAACGGGAAGACTGGCAGCTTTGAACAGATTTATATCAAGATCTTCCGATAGGTGCAAAGAATTTTATGACATCTTGAAGAAGAATAAAAGATTTGAATGAGGAGAAAGACAGGAAGAAGCTTTTCAAGAACTAAAGAAATATTTATCTACCCCACCACTGCTGATGAAGCCTGAAGATTTGCAATTAGGTGGTTAACCTCTAAACATGACAACAAAAAAAGAACACTTTGTATGTGTATTGCTACTTGAAGATAAAACAATCAATCAT
>CM067167.1:136316718-136332300 GCA_034093135.1 Erigeron breviscapus
AAGGAGGCGCAATCGTATGCGTTGATTAATTAAGGTCCGTTTTGCTACACTAAAAAGCCACGCTTATGTCCGATATGAGAATTTAACCTCAAGAAATATGTACCACAAATAACACGGATATCTCTACGCGTCATTAGGCACTTTCATCAGTCTAAAGCATTTACCCTTCTTTATGAACCAGGTGAGGGGATTTTTGAGAAATCAAACAAGCGTGCCTGAAGATGTGAAATGTGGATGCATGCATGCGGGATGCCTACCTTGTTGCAAATCTTCTTTGTCATCTTACAATTTGACTGATCTCCTTCTTTACACCATCATACATTTTCAGTAAATACATCAAAAAAAAAAAATGCCAAACACCATTATCGTTAAATCAGCTTCGGCGCTGGATTCTTTACGCGCAATTCGAATGAACGCAGATCTGGAACAGCATTAAATAGGTTACAACAACAAAGGGTGGGAAGCAGACAGGTTTGAAACGATCAGTAGAATTGGTATCTGGGAAGAAGTGAATCTACCTAAGTCCCCCTTCAACATCTTCACCAATTACACAATCACGAAATATGCCCTACCAAGTAGAAAATTATCAGATAAATTGGCCGAGGAGAAATAGCAAATTCTCAGAAATCGAACAAAGCTATTGCCTCAAATGATCTCCCTTAGCAAGCTCAGATTTATATGATGATAATCAACGATCTGAATTATCGTCTTCATTGATAATCCATCCTTCAAACTCGAGATGCCCTTTAGCGATGCGAGCAAGGAAGGGCTTAGGTGGCATTAGTGAAGATGATGACGATACGATGGTGTTGCCAACGACCATAGCATACGCGTTGTTGGCAGGTGATCAAGGCATTCCACGCGTACGTGCTATCAGTTTATCACCAAGAAATCGTATAAAACGATCATGATGCCGATTGCAAGAACCTAAATCCCAAAGGCAACAAAGATGAATGTCAATCAATGATGCAAAAGCGCAATCAGTAAAAAAAAATTACACAAACAGGCAGCTGTAGGAAATGCGCCTGTCAGTCCAAACAAGAAGCGACAACAAAGTACACCTGCACGCAAGCGAATACTCACAAAGGGAAAATGATTGTAAGCAACAAAATTTCAACATTACAGGGCCATATTGGGGCTTACTTCATTACGGAGGGGCAGTATTATGGATGGAGGGCGATGCAGAGAGATTACGACAACAATTAGCAGAAGTTGGCAGCACGCATTACGATTGGACGAGAAAATGCAAGCTCTAACGCGAGCTGCTTACCTTATCGTGAGCCAGAAAAGATAGGTTTGAGCGGGTAGTAGCGGAGGCGAGCCTGCTCTCACAAGATTTGTCTACTATTCCGTGCAATCTGCTTCGGAAGACTTACTCTTTGCAGGAGCAATCTGAAGTGAAAATGCCAGAAGAAGAAAAGTCTACAAAGCAAGACATGTTTCAAACTTGGAGCGAGCCTGATAGTTATCATTCTACTCCTGCTTTGAAACGTTACACGTCAAAGAGGAATCCAGTGCCTGCTCCAAGGAAATCTTGCTTGATCTGTATGGTGAATTCAGTCAACGGACAAAGTGAAATTTCGACTAAAGATATTTCTACTCTACCCGACCAGAGCCAGCCAACTACTCTTCCAACCAGAATTGAAAGAGAGTCTGAAAATGAGAAGGAACTGTTGAAAACAAGAAAAGATAGCAAATACACAAACCCGTTCTGGCCACTATACGTGCCAAATGGCAAACGAATGGTAGAGTCTGGGAGATTATATAACAGAGACTGAAAATGTCGATGGAATAAAGCATTGAATGAGATTACACTTGCTCTTAAAGATGAAGGGAATGGAAGATGATGGAGAAGAAACAAGAATTCAAAACCGGTCTTCAAAGGGCAGATGAAGTGTTACGACATGAATGCCATTTGATTCTTGTGTGATGTCAAATTTATGATGTATTGTACGCAAAGATAGAGGGGCAACTGATTTTGAATTAATGTATATTAACTTGTTCGAAGATGTACAATTGAATGCTAGTTGCTTTAGGAAAACCATTAATTTTGTTAAGTTTAAAAGGCTTTACGGAAACCGTCGATCGCGCACGGGGCACAACCTTTGATCTTCTCGTCATGCCACACTACAATATCTCCTTTCGTGCCGACGGATCTACATCCTCAGTAAAAATACGACAAACATAATGACAGGAAGGATCTTCTTCGCAATCAGCCCCTTCATCGCCCTGCAGATGGATCCTCAGAAAGCAAATAAGAGTTCTCACTTGAATGTTGGGGATTAGCATTCTTAGTACACTTCGAAATGTTCGAATTCAAGCAATTTCAGCTCGATTAGCTTCAAGTGTTATGAACGTAGTTGCATTACAAGAAAATTTGGTGTGCATCAACTGATGGCGTCAATTGAGAGATCGTGTAGTGTTAAATTTCATATAGTAAATTCTTTTAATGAGCCTTGTGGATCGGGTTTAGCCATTTTATTCAAAAATTTCCAATCGTGGAACACATACACACCCTACAGTCTTAATGGACATCCCGTTAATGGTTCCATCATGAGATTGAGTGTAGCAAAAGCAGCAGGTTGTGCTACTATTGATGTTGATGGTTTAGGATTGATTGACTTTTGGGTAAAGCATACAGTTGCGGCCGGTGGGGAAGATGGACCTGAATCTAGAAGGGCACATTAAGAGTGATTAAGCTACGAATTAGCAAATATGCACGTAATAGTGCAGCAAAAGGACATCTGTGATTGTTGGGTGATTCAATAGTACACCACCTCGCTTTCAAATCGCGTTTTAAGTGATGTTGGACCAATTTGAACGATGCATTTTTACAAACTCATCTTCATTACACCTCATGCATTTCCACTCCACGTTCAACTCGGATCCGTCCTGATCCTCGTTTGAGATTGTGATTTGGGTGTTACCATGTGATAGCCCCTCAATACATGGACAGCTGGCAAAAAGGTGGACGGAAAGAGCTTTAAAGGAGCCGGCAAAAGTTAGGACTAAATTTATATCGAGGAACGGACGTTGATACTAAGGTAAATCACAATTGGCAATGCAAGAATGTAAGGTGAACTTTACAGAACTGATCGAAGGACAACAATGTTCTTATAGCGATCATTTCGGTATGGAAGGCACTTTTGAAATCCTCTCTTCCGATGAAATACCTACAAATGGAAACCTCCTTTAATCACCAGATTCAGCAAGAGCAAGCTCGTCAAGATATCACACAACTTTAAAACTTCATCTTTTATCTGCCTTATCAGCATCTCTAGCAGGCCTCTCGTAACACAAAGAAATCACACATTCGCCTTATTGCTTCTGTCATTTCGGCATTTGTCTGTATCACTCTTTGCCGGAAGCCAACTAAGAGGGGTCGTGTTGGTTTGGGAGCAAATTTGGGCATTCTCCTTTTTATTTTACATGCTTGGTACGACTGCATTATACAGTAGTGCTTTAATTTGGGGATAATGGGAAAAACGGACTCTTAAACATTTTGGAATCGATGGAATTGGATCTTGTAGCAGAAAGAAGAAACATTCTTCTTTCACAGGTCTCCACAGCAGGCTTCCAAAATTAAACACTCTCTTCAACTTCCTCCAAAATTCGAGGAGGTCTGCTGAAAGTATCCAAAGGTTGGTCAACTTTGATTTAGGCAGTCCTTTTTCCGAATTTTTGTATCATATATGTTTATACATGTTTTTGAGAGATTTTATTTTAATCCTTCAATTCGATTTCATTGAAATGGATTTTTTAACTGTTCGTAGAATCAAGTGTAACCTGAATCAGACTTGATTACAGCACTCATTTCTCCAACTTGCAGGCCTACGTTGCATCTTTCAACGGTTTCTGCATTTGACCCGAACCGAAGAAGCCTAAGTCGCCTCCTTACTGCCGAAGACAATCGGAATGAGTCTTTGCCAATTTGACCAAATTGATCTGGAGTAGGCTTAGATCCGAGCGTCTTTGCATGTTCACGGGGGTAAAAACACTTTCTAACACTTTCTGCTTCTTCAAAGATCTAGTGATGTTTTTCTGTCGGATAGGAAAGTAGGTTATAGTGATACTATAATTAACAAAGGGGATATTTTTTTACCCAAACTTAAAAAACCGTCTTTCCAACTACTAGGTCTTCTACTATCACGATGTTTTTACCAATAAATGACTTGCTCTTACTTGTCCTTTCTGGAACGTTACATTTCCACTACCATTCGCATTTTGTTGCAAATAATGAGCAACCAGGTAAAGATGTAATTTGCTCTCGAAACACCTTCAGTCTTTCCCATGTTGATGCACCACTTGCCGATCCTCAAAGTACGGCGTTGACGTGATTTAGAAATCGAATTTCTCCATAAACATTGTTGATGAGAGTACTAAATAAAGAATCTCCTGTTTGAGAGTGTTGGCGTACTTTGGTTTTGGGTTGATGGCAGTACCGAGTACAAGGAAGGCGTTGAATGGTTTGTTAAATGCATACAGCCCTTCCGCTCCGTGCCTCTCGCACTGGCCATTTGAGAAAATTTACCAAGTAACTCGTGTTGATCTTACGCGTTGGTTAAAAAAAATAGTGTACTTTACTTTGAGTGGAGCTTAAGGTACCTTCTCGACTTCCACGAAAATCATGATCGACTGTTTGATAGCTTATGCCCGTCCATCTTCCCTCTTCGTCCTTAATGACAAAGACCCAAGTATGAAATCCGTTCATTCACTTCGTAACTGCTTTCCCAGGTTGCAAGACTGATGAAGCATTACGTAGATTACCACAATTATCTGCAATGGTAAAACCTTTAATGCAAAAAGAAGGAATTTCCATAGTAATTCAGTAGAGGAATAATGAATGGAATCGTGAATTTGCAGGAAATGTGGAATAACGGATAAGTAGTGAGAGCTAGTTCTACTTCTTCAAATGGAAATTGGATACCTTTACAATATGTTTTATTTGTTTTTGTCATGATTGGCGCATATAAGAACATATGATCCATATTCCAAAATTACATGGTGCTTTAACTCGTCATTGAAAGAGCTTGCACTAGAAAAGCAGAGGGGGGGACAAGGCTACTTTGGAGATGGGATGTGGTCTGCCGGAAGACAATAGGAAGGGGTGGAATTGTTTCGGATGGGTATGCGACAAGGTCAAGAAGATTGCCTGAAACCATGTCGGTGGAGGTGCATTTAACAAAAAACGTTTGAGAGGTGGCGGCGGAGGACGTAGAAGAAGGTCAGGCTTAGGGAACAAGAAGAGAAAGTTTCAAGGACCATCCACTAAATACTGGTGCTCAAACTGCACCAAATACTAAAGGGAGGAAATCGAAGGATAGAATTAGATGTTGCAAGTGGGGGGGATGTGTGGGGGGGGGGGACCGGGAAAATAGATTTGGATGGAGTGATTGGAACCTACAGCTTCTGCCCAAAAGATGCATCTGAAAACAAGATACGAATAGTACTTTTAGAAAAAGCCACACAAAGTAAGGATGCAAGAGAAAGAGAGCTAGTGCTGCTCTAGCTAGGATTGTGCTGTAAAAGTGAAACATGAATTAACTGAAACTGTCAAAGCTGAACAAAGCCGATTTCCAATGATAAGAAAGGCCTCTTGAATGGAATTTTTCAACGAAAGGGCATAAAGGAAGAAGAATATTGATGTTTCTGAATCAGAGAGTGAAACTGAAAGTGAAGAGGAAGCGTGATGATAATACAGACTATGTAGCGACGATCTTCCCGAATCAGATCAACCATTCACACAAGGCACCCCCTTCCGATGAGACTTCCGAAACAGCGCAAAAAGGCGAATGCAACGATTTTTCGCGATCGTCAAGAAAGGACAGGATGAGGATGAATGGGCCCGTTTAACTGGAGAAAGCGGTAAAGAATTAGGTCTTCAAAGGAAAGGAAGAATTAAATATACAAAGACTATTACACGAGTCCTAAGACGAAGATATGACGACGATGTGTATTTGAATGGAAGGAAAGACCAGCGAAACAACCTAAAACCGAGATCAATGCACCTCAGACAGATCAGTAGAATACTAAGCGTTCAAGGCAATGGCATTCTAGGGGGCAAATAGCGAAGTGGCTCTATGCCAATCTGGAGTAAGTGTGTCATCGATTTACATGGAAATTCGTTATTAACAAATCTTTTCCTTCCAACAGCTGCCTGTATGATTAGAAAACACCATTCCAAGCCCCGTCAAGGTGCGGCTTGTGATACGTCAAGAGGTTCCCTTAATGGGCACATAAAATTCTTGAACAGATTGTAGCATTGTAGCATAGTTATGTTGATGCATAATCGTAATTTTTATCTTTAAGGCTCTTATGCCTTTTTTTCTTGCATTCACATGAATTGAGGCGCGTATCGTGATAGGCATTCTTAAGCCGTCAGCGCAGCGCCGGTGAAAGGCGTTGGGCTACAACATTGTTGGCCGAGGGGACACTGTAGCAAAGAAGCAATCGTTGCATAGAATGCATTCATTGTGGTCAACTTGAATTATTAATAACGTACACTCATCAATATCAACGTTTTGGAATTTGTAGAAGAGGTATGCGATTGTGTGCAATATTCTAGTAAAAATTCACCTCGGACTTTAGAAAGATACATCGATCCGATTCGCAAAATAAAGGAGGATGTTGATTCAAACACTTTTGGACATAGGCACGCGGAGCATTACACAAACATTTCGAAAAACGCTTTGACCAATCAGATCACTCGATCGAACTATTCATTCCGAGGACGGAGCTCAATCCTCACCAACTCGCACTTGACTGTGGTCCGTACATCCATATTCGATTTGATCAAGCTTTCGCGCGATGTCTTCACCGATTAATATAACAAAAAAGGATCCAAAATCCGAACATTCAACTATTCAAGGCAACAACAATCTACGAAACACATTGAATTGCCATGAGTCATAATACCCGAAAGAAAAGGGAAGGGGAGGAAACAAAATACTATCCGGAGCTGGATCGGTGATTAATAAAAAGCGCTCTATCAGCAGCCATATGCTGAATTGGGAAAAGAGGTTACTTAGGGAAAATTACGTTCATCGGTACATATACTCTTGTAGACCGATCGGGAAGGAAATATGGAAAAGTTAGCTTAGGGAACGCATCGATTGACTGGAGTACGTGTGGCAATTTAAACAAAAGTGCCAAAAGCACATAGTCAACTTTAACAAGAGAGATACACCATCATCGAAAGCTTACATCATCCGAATATTATGCAACTTATGACAGTTTTGGCGTCTGAGATCTTAATTGCGATGGTAACTGAATTACTGCGCAGGTGGAGAATGTACGATTATCTTGTCGAGCGTGGCACAATCCAGAGCCTGAAGCAAGGGCGAATCTTTGGTTCAGCTGTGTATGGCGGGTTGCGGATATACATGATCGTGAATCGTTCATCGAGATTTAAAGTTGGAAAATGGTTTATTGGATGAGAGATGGAATGTCCAAATGGAGATTTGGGATTTACAAGAGAATTTGAGGGCAAGAATTGATGGAAACTTCTGTGGTAACAAAACCTGGTATGCAGCACCGGAAATGTTGGCAGGTAGCGAAACAGGAGAGGAAGTCGATGTAGTCGGCTTTGTATATTCTTTACGCTCTGGTTTGCGGTGCTTTGCCATCGATGACGATGAGATATGTTATGAAGGAAAAAAATTCTCAAGGAGACTTGCATTAACGGATGTTCTATCAGAAGAATGTTTAGATCTTATCACAAAGATTTTACAGCAAGACCCTACTGCTAGACCGACGATCAATTGATATTTTACGACATCCTGGTTCACCAAAATTATGGCTCCAATGCAAATGGAGATGTTATGAAGACGTACACGATGTTCAACCTTTGGAGAGCGTTGCAGAGGTCATCCGCTTCAGATAGTCGTTTGCCTAAACAGCAAAAAATCTGGCATGCTTGCCCAAACATCTCCAGGTGAATAGAAGAAGATAAAGCGAAAGAGGCAGAAGATCGAATGCACAAAGTATCTTCTTAAGGTTATATCGGACACCAGTTTCTCGCTCACAAGTAAGAGTACAGTGAATCGAGTGATAAACAGTCCATCATACCCAGCCCACAAGTCCAACAAGCGACGGAAGGTCAGGACGAAGAACTAAAGTAGCGATGAGGATTAGCTGACGAATGAAGCTACTTAGGCACCTTTGTCATAAAGCAAGGACTGAATCGCAAACCACGATCAAACGACAGCTTCTGCTAGCAGTGATGCTTACGAATTGCTTTACTGGTAGTCATCTAAAATCTAATTCAGCTCCTTTGCCAAACACACTCTGAAAGCAGTGAAGCGGGAGTAATATAACAGAAGATACATTTACTCAATGAGATGGCATCTCCCTCCATTAGAGAAAAGACCCATCTCAAAGTTCACTCGAGGAGGTCATCATTCGTTACTCCATCACGTTAACAAAAGAAGATCGTAAGGAGGTTTATCAGATCATCACCCTCCCCGTCTAGACCTTAACGGGGATATATTGCTTTGTTGGAGCTGTCAGCTACGCCTGCAATCTTCTCCACCGTTAGAGCAAAAGTGCCTAAATCAATTGAGCGGGTAGGTATGGATGTTGGACAAATTGTTCTAGTGTGGTGAATGAAGCTTGTGAGCAAGATGGAGCGATTGTGGTGGTTTGAAAAAGAATAGCAGAAGAAAGCACACAAAGAAAACGATCAAGGATATCACACTTATATGTCTACCTACACATTTAGCACATGCTCCAACCTCTGCACCCCAAATCCTGCACCAGGCAATGAATACGGGAAGAAAACGACATGATTCGAACGTACAGATTATCGAATACAGAAAAGTATACAGCTTGCAAAGACATCGCCTCTTGTACACCGCGATCTTGTTTCGGACCCAACAGCAGTGGACAACCGAAAGTGGCAAGTTAGCCACTGCGGATCGCAAATCCTGAAGCAGATATTATAAAAAATATTTGATATCCTCACGAGAATCGAGCAATGTGATATCCGAAGGCCCTCTTTCTGATATAACACAAGGCCCTGTAGTAAGTCAATATACCAATATGGCTTCAAGACCGCCACGGCATCGCCAAAGCGTAATAGAGCAAGGTCATTCAGTGCAAGACTAACACAAGTTTGGGCGGGCAAAGATAAGAAATGAAAATGAAAATGGCGATCTTCCATCATGTCGGAAATGAACAAATTCGATCGACGAAACGTTCAAGAGCACAGTCTGCCAGTTTCTTTTCCAAAAAGTCAGAGAGAAATTCGCCTAGTCCGCATTCAACGCCCAAAAAGTGATAAAAAAAAAGGATGTAAATCACCTTTACGACCAGATCGACTGCTTCGTTTCTTTTTTTTTTTTTCATCTCATACAAAAGAGTGAAAACAAGCGCCACCGAATCACCGGAAGAAAAGCGTGATCAAGGCTCTCCAGGAGGATCGCCAATGCGAAAAGGCAAAGAAAAGCTGAAAATTTGAACGCTAAGAAGTGATTTTGAAAGCAACAAAATCGTTTGAAAACATTTTCTACAATCTCATTCCAATTCTCACAATGATGGGCACCAATGATAGTTCAACAACGAAGAGTAAAAGTACACGAAATCATCATTTTGCATACTGTTAGAAATTGGATCGGAACAGATGATAAAAGTGGCAATGGTAGCAGCACTCGCGTAGGGACATACGAAAAAAGAGAAGAAGCGACAAAACAACAAACAAACAACAGCAACAGACAACAGCAGTTGCAACTACAAACAAATTTCAGCATCTGGTTCGCAAAGACAAAGGAATTCACCTGTCAATGTTAAACGTCTTTCGTCTACACAAGGCCCTGAGGCCAGCAAGTCCGGCTATGGTGAGAAACGGAAAGTTACGAAGACAGCCTCCTGTTGCTTATCCAACACCGACAAGTATTGCACGCTCTCAGGACGAGTAAGTCAAACGTGTTCTATAAGTAGCCGAGTTCATCAGTAGTTGTACAATATCACATCAATCAGAGGACCGTTGAACCCACAGCAGGCCAAGCGCTGGAAGTATAACCCCTACAACCGTGGGGCGGGAGTGGAAGATTTCTACTTCCGATTCGTCAAAGCCGACCTTCTAGTGCACAAATCTCATAATAGACCTCTGCTCTTTGCATGCAAGGCGGACGACTGGGCAGTCCGAATTCATGTTGCACGTATGCAATCACCACGGCACGGTTACAGTGGAAGTTTACGGGAAGACATGCTCGTAGACCAAGCGTAGACGGTGGCAAAACCGTTCGTAGCACAGACATTATCCACATCACGCTCGTTCTGATTCAATGAGTAGGTCAAGACCTTCTACTCCATAGAAATTCTATCATCGAAGATGTCGATGGATACAATCACTCCACGAAGGTATTCTTGACTTTGACGTAGGCAGATCTTCCCTTTGACATACTCTAGAGCAATGTAATCAATTGTCCTTTGTTGCACATCGATCACGTACGCCTTTACCAACCTCCATCTGCAAATCCCTCATGGCATCAATATGATGATCTGAATCAAGGACAAGCTCTCATAAATTGCTCAAGGACGTTTATTTTATCAGGATTCAACTCGACCGCTTTGGGTACCTGGCGAAGAAGTTGGGGTAAACCGCCTCCAATCTTGGGTTGACCAGTTGATCAACAATCACAATGATGAAAAGAAAACGGATGAAATTAATTCAGTAAATACAGATGAGAATCAGCAAAACGAAAAAACCCCTCCCAACTCTACCCAAGCCAGCTTTTTAACGAGACGTTTTTGCCAATCGTGTAATCTGACGATGATTGGGAATATGATGATGATGAGGGCAACGTATGCAGGAGGTCTTGGACAATTAGCTTCTAGCTCTTGGGTTCCCTGACTATCTATGTCTAGCATAAGTTTCATATTCTCAACAAGCCAGTACAACCGATTTCTAAAACGCACCGAAGGTACCAAATACACTTTGTTTGAGCTCGGTAGATATGCAGGTTGTGAGAAACATATTCCAACCTCCAAGTCTAGGACGTGAGACATGCCCACGAACATGGATAAGTCAAGTAACGAAGAAAGCAAAGAAGATGAAAATGGAACAAGCGCAATCTCAACACCTGATTCGAATGCCACAAAGATTCAATTTCTTCCATCTTCACCGAGCAGAAGACCGATAAGTTTGATGAGCACAATGGCAAACAATACTGTCACTCCAATTAACTACTAAAACTACGTCATCTGTTACGGCAACTATGGAAGTCACATAAAGATAACAGGATATGGCAAACTGCTTCTTTAAAAAACAATACTGCTTCTCGTTTCGATCAGCTGCACCGACATTCAAAGGACCTGTAACGATTGAAGAGGAGGAAGATGATGAATGATAAGTGCTAAAGCAATTGTATTTTTTTATTCGCACGTTCACATATTGTCTGGATGTCTTGTGTTCTCTTTATCCGTAATGCTTCTTTTTTTTCAAGTACCCACATCTTTTGTTGCATCTTTGTTTTTTTACGATACGTTCGCTATAATAACCTAGCTTGTTTTTTTTTTCGCATTGAAATCGAAATTATATTTTATGATAGATCAAACTCTCTTCTTTAAGTCCTAAACCGGCCAATCGCCATCGTAATACGGATAACCTATTGCTGCGGATCATGCTAATTGCTGCTCCCATTAACCATTACCCCTAATGGTAATAAGTAAGGTTTCGTACCTAATCCTGCTCCATGACCAACATTTCTGCTGCTTTTCTTTCTTGCTTCTTCTCTGCTTTTTGACCTCCACTTGAAATATCTAACATAATAACCTGCATTGCACGGACCTAAGCAGCTCCAAAACTTCTTGACATAGTTGCCATTGCAATAGTTATGACAATGCCGAAAACACCCATATAAAGAGAAAGTACGGGAGCTTGAAGGCTTAGCCAAAGACCACTGCCCTCCTAATCAATAAAAAGCATTAAAGGTGGTAAAAGTGCCACCTGAAGCCATCCCAAATCGATTAAAAATTGAGATTGCCCTTAACAACATTTGCTAAACATAAACTTGTTAATGGACCCATCCTTCCCATCTGCTCGAAAACCGAAAAAAATATACGTCCAACGGCAGAGCTAAATTAAAACCAGCAACGAGGCCAAGCTCCCGTTCTGCAGAACATCCCAGCTGCAACTGCATAAGAAGGTAAGAAGAAAGCCGGAACGAAAAAGGCTTAAAAAGTGATCAATGCAGTTGCCGCAATTAATAAGATAAAGTTAAATCTTTCAAGTAAGCTAATGAAAAGAAGCAAACAGGTATTCTTTATTTGAACGAAGAGTAAAGCTGCTGGAATTAATAAACCTCAAAGCGATACCACCATAAATCCGTACTGCACTTCCAAACCACGATTGTGATAAATCGAGAAGGATGCTGAGAACACAGCCCCTCCAAACCTGAACCGGCGTATTACGATTCCTACTGCCAATCCACGTTTACGAACGAAATATTGACTTGCTAAACTATTACAACTCCAAAAGGTGAGAGAATAACAATGCCAAATAAAGTTGTGCTAAAAATAGATAAACGACAGGTTTATCAAACGTGAAAGAGGTGGCTAGAGAACCAAAACCTGTACATAATCCACCCATAAAAGCAATCGTTCGATTTGATGCAAGTTTAACAGCAGCAGTTGCCGAAATAGCCAACAGAGGCATAAAAACAAAAGTTTGTACGTGATACCCAACCTAGAGTAGAAGAAGATGCATAATTTCTTCGAAGAATTCTGATTGCAAAACTCCAAAACTATAAACGAGTCCTAAAACAAACAAGAATATTGTCGTACACCTGCTACAAACTATCCAACCCCATAATCCTCCTTCACTTGGACAGGATCTACAAGTCCTGAAGCCGATTCTTCTCTACATTTCGTTGATTGCGATCTGTAGTTGGATTTCATCATGCTCTGAACTATACTCGTGATTGTCGCTGAGAACGTGGCTTGACATCCTCGTACCGCTAATTATGCACGACCAGCGGCCCAGCCGACCATCATGAGCCTATTGGCCACTCAAGATCGAACGTAGACATTTTGGTTTGTTGGACCATATGGAAAAGGAGTCTAGAATGTGTTTCGATTTTTACCACAAATCATAAGCCCGTAATCGCGACGGATCTTGATTTTTCCCCCACGTTGATTTTTCCACATACCAGTACACTCCGCTCAGCGCGGGAGAATTCGTAAACGACAAATTGACTTGTGTACATATACCGCGTGACGGGCCTTTTGTATCGCGAAAAAAGAGAACAAGTCACGTCAACTTTGGATACAAAATATACTAGACTAATGATAGGTAGCTTTCGCCCTCTCGCTTTCGGTTGATTGTTTGAAGGTTTTTGTCAATTGTTGTGTATACAACATAGCCTATCGGTCATCGATCTCTATCGATAGTACATAATCCACTAAATTCTCAAAAACAACCCACGCAAATGAAAATAAATCTGAAGGTATATGTACGCTAAAGAATCTCCAAGTAAATCTCTCGCAAATCTTTTACGAGTGTCAGAGCAAGTATGCACGTATAGGAACACTACATATTGCATTGCCACAAGAAAAGTGGGTCATATAATTTATTCGGTCCTGCAATTCTCATGCATTACCAAATTGTGGTGAAGACGGAATCTTTCTTCGGAAATGCCGACCTGACAATTCCCCTACCTATCTCTATAACTATGTATTCACAATATTTAGCGCCAAATGCAGGGTATTAATCTTCTTCCCTTCTCTCATATACTACGTGGAAAAGTGAGAGAAAAAGATATAACCAACGATCAATCAATTATCCCATCGGCCGCTAAAATTTTTGATCTCCGACTTACGAAAAATCAAAAGCAGAATCAAGAAAGTTGATTAATTTCATTTTGCGTAAGGATTCATTAACGTGGCTGTTAATGATAACGGATATGGATGCGCGCGCGTTTGCCTGTGCGTGCCCAGTGCGCGGTGTACATAACAGTGTTGCGGCGGCAAGTGCAGCGCTAGGGTTTGTCGATCAAGGTAGGTACCTATATTTTCCTTCAAATAAAAGTGAGACATTCAATAAGACGCACGCATGCATGCATACATTAACTTTTTTAATTATTAAACGACACTTGTGTTTTTCTCTCCTACTTTACTCAAATGCATAGCGATGTGACGTAACTGTTCAAAACTAGAGAGTATTGGGCATTAAAAGTGATTTGTATCTATTGTGTAAAGGGTAAAATCGATTGTGATTGGGGTTTGGATGGGTCATGTTTTTTCGTTTACAGAGATAAAAATGCATTCTAATTGGCAGATCTTCAAGATACATTTGACCTTCAAGATGCAATACGAATGCTTGCTTGAATGTTTTGCAAACAAAATATGCACCATATACTTGCCCCTTTTATGCTAAGAGGATGTCCGGCCACTTTAAAATTTACACTTTGGGACAAGAAAGAGAAGTCCGAAAGTAGAAGACCGGCCGGTCTGGAGTGAATCGGAGATCATCACAAAGAACGTATCGAGAGACATTACTCCATCTTTGGCTTATCGCCATCAATTAGTGCTATCCATCTATCCTTATTATCAAATTTACTGGAGTGCTTATTCATTTGCTTTGGACACACAGGCTATCATCTAACAATAATCATCATACGAATTATTCTCAAAAACTAAAAGCGCCACGAGTACAATGTGGTTGTAAACGCCTCAAAATCACAACGTTGGTATAGCAGGTTTTTGAATTATCAACACATTATAATGACGCGATTAGCGCGGAGGGAAAGAGAAGAAAGAAATGCAAATTAGAAGCAATTGGATAACAGTTCAATCACTTCGTATAAATCAAAACGTCGTCGACAATCTGTTGATTCGGCAGCAACTTCTAATGAATCCGTTTCAAGGCGTAGCAATGATAGAAGATCATCTTTGACGCCTAGTACATCTTTAGCAAGTCCTTCAGAATATGCTTCATCAAAGCATAAACGTTATTACGATTTACCAACTCCTTCGCATCATTCTTCACATCATATGGCGGCGCGGTCTTTTGGAATCTTTTTCAACTTCGGAGGAATTAACATCTCTAGCACCATTGGAAAATCTTCGCATAATAAACGATCGGAAACGTCCTGGAAATCTTCTTCAAAGATCATCGCGTAGAAAAAAAAACAGTGAAAGGGAGACCCTCAATCTTCCAACACGAAGGAAGCGATTCAAGCATCTATCACAAGATGGGGTGGTCGAGATGTAAAGTACCAAGTCATTCTACTATAGAACTGACAAAGATACATCGATGGTGAAGAACAATACGTCAAATGTCGGAATACGATCAATCGTCACCTTCACTTTTCCCTTGCATCCCTCTCAGCAATCACACTTTGGCTTCACCAGAAACAAACTCAAAGGACCAAAGATGAACAAACGACCTTCTACTGCGAAGCGATCGAACTTCCTTAAAAACAGAGAGAGGAGTGTTTCCAGATTGAGCGCTTCGAGAAGTGAACAAGATTTACTCAATCCCACTTCTGATGAGGCAGGAAGGGCTTTCCTCCGGGGGGGGGGACAAAAGGGGGGATCTTTTGGCCAATTGTGATGATCAAGATTCACAGGAAATTCTAAAGT
>CM067167.1:136333300-136348347 GCA_034093135.1 Erigeron breviscapus
GAATTATTATTAGGACACAGGTTATACAAAAGCAGTTGATGGTTGGACTTTGGCGTTTTGTTGTACGAAATGTTAACAGGATTGCCCTCCTTCTATCGGAAGATGTGAATGAGATGTAAGAAAGATTTTACAAGATCCATTACGAGTTGGCGATGAAGTTCTCGAGATGCACGTAGCATTTGATCTTACTCTCAATCGTGATCCAAGCAGAAGATTGGGAACGCACGGCGCTGCATCATATCAAAACAATCAGAATTTTAGCAAACATACGATTGGAACAAACATGGCCAAAAGGTTTCAACACTTTCAAAAGCCAAGCTGTTCGCATCTGCTGTTGATACGTCAAACTGTGATCCTGCATTCACAAGCGAACAACCTGTTGATTCTGTGTGGATGATAGTAATATGTTAAGTGCAACTGTTCAAGAAACAATTCCAAGGATTTAGACACTGAAAACGTAATTAGGAATGGAAGGAACGAGTTTCCGTGGATGAACCAGGACGCTAATAGCATTCTTACGATCAAATGATCAGACTAACCCATCCAACAAAATGAGCAAATTCACGCTCAAAACTTTTGTTCAATAAGAAACCGATGTTCAATCAGTCAGTTATCAATTATCAGTTTGATTTGTTTGTTAGTACAAAATGAGGTCAAATGATTAGAATAATGTACATGATGCGGTGGATTTGCAAAAAGGTGAAGATTGGATTTATAAATACACCGAGATGCCGAGAAGGTGGACTTTTCCTATTATTAGGACGATGAGTATACTCTTTCGAGAAGCTTGGATTTTGTTCGTAACGCTTAGCGATCGTTATGTTACAGTGCCAAGATTTGATCAAATTTGGCATGGATCTTCAATGATTGTTTGGCTGGATAAAAACTGAATGCGAGCGGATCACCAAATTGATCGCTAAATGGGCCACTTGATATTTCTGATTTGTTGGATTTTAATCCTTGTTGAAAAGCGACAAATAGTCGTCTTACTTTTATACGTATAACTGCTCTATTATCGATTGCCTGTTTTCCAGTTATGACGCGGAAACGGGTAGATAGGTATGCAGGTGTATCTAGGTGATGTATGGAAAGCTTTTCCGGTTGACCAATAGAGCCTTATCAATGAAGATTGTCGGTAAGAATGATGAACGATGTGTTTCATCTTGATTTCATCTCTCTCAACCAGAACGTTTTTTTCTCCGACTACTTAGGATCTAAATATCGCCTATTTTCGTGCTTTTCTTTCATACGCCATGGGATAATTCCAATTAAATATTTGCGGTACATCATTGATTCTTTGTAAAAGTTTTGAATTGATTCGGTGTAGAACAAGTCGAAACGATTACGCGTAAAATTTTTTGATCGATCACACGAGAGCTATACATGTATGGACCAGCGAAAAAACTCTTGGTAATCGTAAGTTGGGTATATTTTCATTTTGCTTTTTAGGTTGTAGCGAATGATCTGTTCTGAGGCTGTCTTCCTTTGGTAAAGGTCGCAAAGTTGATAAATTCTGAGTACATTGTAAAGCCAATCCGATTGCTTGACACTACCGTGCACCTTGGCGATTTCCCCCCGGCGAATTGCAACCAATGCTGCGGCCCTAGCAGGAGGATATTGGTGGTCGTCGAAGGTGAATAGCTTCAAAACTGTGGAGCATATTTTCCCGGAATCACGGTCAAAACAACGCCAAAAAAAAGAAATAAAATAAAAAAAAAAGCGCCGGCGTCCCTAAAAGTTATTCTACTCCATTCTTCTCCTACATGCGTTTGGACATTATTTTTAATCATCGTAGCGAGCCGTGACTCCATAGAGGTTTGATAATAATGTTCCTCACGATAGAAAATTTTCCCCCCATGTTCGTATTCGGACGAGCAGCTCTAATGTTTATGATGTAGTATTATAGCGTCTGCCTTCGACAGTAACACATTCAGATGTTCGAAATATTGTTTCACGGGAGATATTGGAAAAAATGACAAGTCAAGGATTCTAATTATGAAGAATCGCAAAGAAGGAGCAGGAGAAATGCAATTGGAGATAATAAGAGTTAAATGGACGAAGACGCAAGATGCCGAGAGGTTAAAATATCTCTAGGAACTATGATTGATATCAAATTTCAAAAGAGTGTTTTCTTGGTTCATAATGGAAAAGCACTTCGTTACATCGAACTGAAAAAAAAGTGCACTCTGAATTTAGCGTTTAGCAAGCTCTAGCGTGTAGGAGGTCAACAATTACTGCAATTTACATCAAGTAGCAAAAGGAGAACCAACAAATCTTCCTCATTCGGTTAAAATGTTCCGTGAAGCTCAAAAACAATCACAGGTCGCGTTGTACTTTTGAAGGATTACCATATTCATCTTGAAGCCGATAGATTTACGTATTATAAGGCCAACTTATCCATCGCTGATGATTTTGAAAAATACGGAGAACGATCTAATAATCAGGAACATCTTTACTTCCGTGATCAACATTCGACACGTAACTACAGTAGAGAGCACTTCGAGCTTTTTGGTTAGATTCGAACAGTTTCTGATGGCTTTGCGTTTTGTGAAGAAGGTGGACATAAATGCCAGTTGGGAGAATTCGGTGGAGGATAAGATTAACAATTCGGAGAAGGAAAATGAAAGAAGAACGAAGAGACAGATCAAAGGGAATTGAATGAACAGTATAAGACGATTTCGCACATGAAACGAAGATTCCGCTGAGACACAAGAGAAAAGGTAGAAAAATTATGGAAAATCCCATTGATCATTGATGCGATCCTTATGTATTAATCAGTAAAACATTATGGTAATTCCATCATTACGACGCCTCCTATTCAATACCCCATGTCTCTAAAATCCTTAGGAATCATGAGCGAAGCGACCCAAAAGGAGAACATCAACGCCTTCTTTTAATTGTCAAAATAGACCGACAGCAACTCTACGGGATAAAATTATGACTGTCCCGAGCGCGTTGGTACTTTGCATCTGATGAGCTTCGTTACTTGAACTACATGATCTGCACTGCAGGTTCCTCTTTCGATAGCCCAACGGGTTCATAGCAAAGAATGACTTCTTTATCACATCAATCTTACCCACGTCACTTGCAAGAGGCCAGACAACTTTTTCCACATTCTTCTAAAGCGTTTGAGCGCCACTTCTTTGTTAAGTTACGATCCCAAATAAGAGGAATTAAATTATTCTTGCTGCACTTTGGCTTTTTCTACAACCCATCATCCGTTTCACCAAAGAATCTTCTACGTTTGCATGACCCATTCGATCCAAACTTTCCACATGCGTTGAGCAATATTTTGGTGACATTCTCCGGTAAAGCTCCCCATCTTCGTGATGTGCATCTTGTGCACACCGATCCAAGAGGGGCTTTTGCAGGAAGTTACTTTTGTCGGTAAGGAATGATAGTAAGAAGCAGGAATGATGAAACATCGTTGGTCGATTTACCGTTGGTAAAACTGTGGAACGGTTTCCAAGATTGTATCAAGATATTTATCATGTTTTTCTTGGTCAAAGTACTCTTGCTCGAACCGCCAATAAGCGACGATTACCCTCTGTTGATGCCCATTTTGCTGGTACAATGTTCTTGTCTATAAGTTTAGAGGATGTTTGTGATACGATGCTGTTGGAAGAGAATCACATGCTGGAAGTCAGCCTTGTCGCCGTACCCCCATCTAGTGCGCTTCAAATCACAAAGCTCAGATCAGCTCAGCCTCGCCTTTAGAGAGAGAGAGAGACTTCTCCACACCCTTCTTCCTTAAAGCAGCAAAAGTAACGTTAATATTCTTCAATTTATTCGCGTCGGACGGAGATTGTGAGGCGTGGCCCTAACAATGGAATACAAAAGTCTAAATCCGTTTAACAGCTTGTTCCGTCCGAAGATGCATTGCCATGTAAGGACGCAATCATCTTTTAAAAAGGTATAAAAGGAATATGATAGGATATGTTTATCAAATTTCAAAATTACCAATATCTATAGCATATGCTTGGCATCGGACAGCTGTAATTGCAGCGATTATTATTCCTTTATATCTCGTTCAGCAACCTAAATATCATTCAATGTCTACAACCAAAACCATGCAACCGTTTGGATTTTGAGGCCCATGGCTCGCCAATGTCATTGTTCGAGAAAGATCATCCGGCACTCATCAACATTGGATCACGTAGGTAAAAAGATTCGATCGCTTAAGCACAAAAGGAACGTAATTGTTTCGGCACATGGGCAGCCGAACACGACTTCATCGATCATTAGATGCTGAAACCATTCGTACCAGTGAATACAAACGATCCAATCCTCTCATTTTTGACTTTTAAAAAAAAAAAAAAAAAAAAAATAATAAAAAATTTTCCCAAAGCATTATTCTGATATACTTTCCACAAAAGAATCCAGCAGCATGCAAATCAACGTGGAATTGCACAGCTAGAAGGAAGCGGATACAAAGTACAACAAGTTGACCGAGAATCGAGCATGGGCGTTTGCGGTACATCTGAATCGGCATTCGGGCAATCATTGGAAACATTCCAA
The DNA here is from genome assembly GCA_034093135.1 of Erigeron breviscapus. Classification (NCBI taxonomy): domain Eukaryota; kingdom Viridiplantae; phylum Streptophyta; class Magnoliopsida; order Asterales; family Asteraceae; genus Erigeron; species Erigeron breviscapus. The sequence goes on from CM067167.1 coordinate 136,337,819, forward strand.
TTGTCTAAAGGTTCCTACCGATCGTCGTGATGCATTAACAGACACGAACGCTCTTAGAATTGGAAAGTCATTAAGACCATACGCGAACAAGGATTTTTAATCGTCGGAAGTGTCAAGCTGTTCATAATGAGAGACTATTTACCAAACCCAGGAGCAGAAAATACGTATGGCAAAACATTTCCCCTGCCACTATTCAAGGCTATGACGGAAGTTATCAAGATAAAAGATTTGAAGATATGCTGAGCAAGTCTCGATGGAAACAAGCAATTCAAATCATCTCTCGAGATGATTATAGAAGAGCACACCCAACACCCGAGCATCTTATCTCGTGAGTAGATTGTCACAAAACTGGAAAATACTTCCAATCAGATAATGACAACATGTCTCTCTAGCTTTCTTTGTTGGCCCTGGGTGCAGCATAATCAAAGGAATTATCTTTTTTATGTTGTTTTATGGTGTAGATGGGATTGGTGTTGTTTTGATTTCCATTGGTATGTGTCTCTTTGTTATGGTGTGTACCGATTCGAGCTGAAAACAAGGCAGTATGGTATGGTGAGTTGGACAGAAATAGAAAAAGTAGAACTTTATCCACGCTGACGATATCTTTCTGGTGCAGGATATGTATCGTTATGGTGTTTATTCAGCTTGACCTGTGAACTGCGCTCGATATTGTTAATTGGCCTTTTCATAACTAATACACTTAGGATGAAATGTGCAAGAAAAGGTTATGATCGTTAAGTCAGGCTGGCTAAGGGAACTCCCTATGGTAATGTATGCATGATGGCATGCGCGTGCTGGCAAAACTTTGGCCAGGCCTTGCTCAGAGCCAGCCGAGACGCATAGGTTACACGGTCAATTTGCCAGGAATAAAAAGCGGTGCGGAGAGTTTTAAAGATAAGTTCTTCGAGGATTTCAGCTTGAAGCATATTAATTATACATTGCATTTCCCCATCATCATTTAATCATCATATCGATAAAATTCTCCTCACCTTTTTCTTCGTCGTCAACATGGTTTTCGAACAGCTTCGTGTTAGTTTCGGTTTCGTTCCTCTTCGGGGTGTTTGTTAATCGCATCTTTATACATTTTCCATGCTTTCTTCTCACATGATAAGCATGATTTAGATGTCGTCTGAAGTTTTTTATCTTTCACTTTCCAAGCTCAAACTGCTGTTTCTGCTTATTGCATGGAATGATTGGATGGGCTTGATCGGTCTCTTTAGAGCCAAAGTGCATAGATGGACAGAAACAGCAAAATGGTTTCGACGGTGTCAAGTCTTGGTGAGCAGCTTGGTCGTAAATGTTGTTTGTTTGCTTTAGTACTTACACCTTTTACCCGCATACACCAGTCTGATTCATGGGAGCGTTGCAATGTATGGTGCAGTTCAGGGTTCCAAAATTACGATCAGCTGATCCAAATATATCGATCTCTGTTCGTTCTTCCGTTCGTACTCAACGTGAAAAGATTCAAAAACCAGAATCAAGGAGGCGATTTAGCTCCGGATGCAGTTGTAGATTTAGCAAGTGAAGTTTTAACAGCAGATGAACAAGCAAGCAACAATTAAAGTGATCTCGCTGGAAATACAATCATTTGGCTTTATTTGCTGGAGTTTTACTCTTTCAGCTATTTTTCCGAATGTGATGGAACGTGATGAAAGAATGAAGAGGAGAAGAAAAGGGATGTGAAATGAGCATTAGGACTTCATCTGGAAGTGCGCTGAAAGAAGTCTCAATAGTGGTATTCTCGCCTAATGGTGAAATATAGATGAAGATATGTACTACAGGTAAATATCGCATATTATTGCTGGAAATTAATGCATTCTTATATGTCAATATTGCAATGTGGTGGAATATGTGTTACATTAAATAGTGCGGCATAAACCTAGTTTCCTTTCTTCATTCTTGCATGCTTTCGCATTCTGCCATCCTAATCTACCCTTCCGTTCGAATGAATTCTTTCCAACGATCGCAACGGTTTTTTCATCGGTCATCTCCAATCAATTATGTCCCCACAGGTTTATCTAACAATCGATCGATTCATCCATTCCTCTTCCTCAAATTGAAGTTCTTTCTTGTGCAATGTGCAATAATAAATCTGCTTCTAATGTTCCACGTTTACCGTGCCTTGCCCAAACCAATCTTCTTCACTTTAATTTTCTTTAGTTTTCTTCACCCTGGTCACGTCCTGAACACGTAAGGGGATTGGCTCTTCAACACCATTCGCCTAAAAACCGTCCGTTGATGTCGCTTTGAACATCGCATAAACCCGTAAACGTGGATCAAACGGTATGGAAGATCTGTATAATGAGATGGTTTAGGTGTCATATTCTGGTTCTTACGTGTTCTTTGTTCAACAAAATCTTGCTTGTGGTCGAATATCCAGGTCCCCCTGTACTGCCTCTTTGGAGATGACTGAAAACGGACAAAAGATGCATGTATGGTCCTTGATTGAGCATCATTCGAGATGAAGAGCCATAGATAACTCCTTCTAATTGCCTTGTGAAATGTTGACGTTGCATTATTTTTAATATCCAACAGATGCATGGTTTTGGTGCAAAGGATTACTCAGAAGAGTCGTCAATCGGACATTATCTGGGGAACTTTAACGGGTTTGTAGCTTATTTTTGAATGATGCCTGTCCGCTTATCCAACCAAAACTCTATTGCCTGTTGGAGCTTATCTATTCTTCACGTGCACAGTCTTCGCGTTAATAACCAAAGCGCGTTTGAATAAATATTAAGCGTGTGTTTTTAAAAGTAAAGCTGTAATGCATCATGCAATGCAAAACACCGACAACCTCATTAAAAGAGCCACACCACTCATCATATCATCAACACATCTATTCAAAGTTGACGATGAACGAGATATCACCGAGGAGCTGCCGTAGGTATACTTTGCTGAGAATGTATACCCGAATCAAATACTAACAAACGATTTCTCATATGTTTTTTTCCCTACGGCAGTGATTGTAACCAGGCTTTGCTTGAATGTATTGGATCCGAGAGGATTTGAGATTGTATGCTCATCCAAGCGGGAATAATAGATCAAAACGCCAAGATAAACAGGAGACTAAAGAAATCAGAGGTCAGTCAAGGGTAAGTGTTTATGATTGATAAACGGTACCGATTTTTACTACTGAAACGATCCATTTTACACCCAATAACCACAGTACGATCCCAAACGCTTCACAATTACGAGCAACATCAACGCGTGATCTGCAGGTTGGAAACAAATACAGAACAGGAATGAGAAATAGAAAAGTTACAATCACAAACTTTTGATCTTGTTTAAAACGCCATAAAATGATCATAATCAAGATTACCGTAATATTAGAAGCTGATGTTACGCTTTGAAAAAGAACGTTGTCTTCTATTGACGAAGATTAGTAGAAAGTCAAGAAGAGATGGACAAGAATGCGTAAGTAAAATTTTTGGCCAAAAAAAGTTCGTGAATCATTTCCATCCTGCTAACTTGTCTTTTTTCCTCTTTTTTCAATCATCTCGAATTGCTGTCGGCTCTTCCGAAAGATGGGGCTTTGTTCCGTGCTATCTTCAAAGCAACGGAACAATGCAAGATACTTCGCAATCCCATTCAGTTCGATCGGGGCAAAAAACGAGCTTCTACTAAATTTGATGTGGATGAGAAAGGAATGCGTGCACTGAGAATCACTCCTTATATCCTTGCGAATCAACTTTTGGCTAGCCAGTGAATGAACTTTTGCTATATACCTGTATTTTTATTGTATATATCAACCTTGAGAAGTAGCGCTTTAGGTCGCCTCGAGTCTCATTTTGCTCCTGTAATTCTATTTCCGCAATTTTCATTTTATTTTTATTATTTGCAGTATGTTACAGTATGTCTTTACATCTTTTACCGACCTTCACATCAGTGGTATCTATCTCTGCCGATCTCCACCGTCTATTACCAGATCTTTTGAATAATAAAAGTCTCTTTACGATAAATTCCTTCTCAATTCACACGTTCTCACTTTCATGTTGTTCACTTCGCGCTTGACCTGCACTTTTGCCTCTGTGGATAATTGGATCTAAAGATTTATTGCACTCCGAATGCGAAAGAGAACGAGCTAAAATGACAGATTGGAAAGTGTGCTCTGCCTTTTCCTGCACTAACAGCAAGCTTGCCTGTCTGAAGAAGCACATAATCCAAGAGCATCAGATGTGTTCTTCAGGAATAGACTATTCCTTGCTATCTATAGAAGAATGAATCAACGGCCTCAAGATGGTCCTTTGGAATGGCCCGACTGTGTGTCCTTTGGTTCGAACAAATAACGTGCAACACAAGCTTCTCAGCTGCATTCCCGATTTATCATGACCAAGGATAGCAGGCAAGCCAAAGAAGGCAGTTAGATGTACCAAGTGCTTGATTACTCCCCCATCGCGCAATCCCTAAACATCATCTCTCCTGCAAGTGAAATTTCATCATCCTTCTCCTATCCACATAACGATCCAACCACGTTCACATTACTTTCCTCGTAATGCTTCGGCGAATGTTTGTCCTAAACCCACCTGGTGAACGCCCATCACACTAGCTTTGGTCTAGCCAGATTGACTGAGGTCCCAAAACGTTAAATATCGTCGTGGAAACCTAAAGAACGTCGAATTGGTTTCTAGTGTAGCCATTGAAAGGTAGGAACAATTGCGCAAACAGATTTTTTGGGGGGGGTTGAATGAACGAATTGGGTAGTAGTCTTGGCATTGTTTGAAGGTGTTAGGTTTGCTAAAGGGCACCCAAAGCTGCTACAAGTCTGCTGAACCTAAGAAGATGGGGGGGGGGCGACGAAGCATCGAGCTCCATGTTGCAAACTCGAACGCCAGACACCTGCTGCGACATGGCGGCTGTTTTTTAGGCACGTTGTATGTTATCATGACCATCTCCACCATTCCTACCCCGACCAACCAAACTTCCTTGATACCCTTCATCGCCTTCGATTGGGATACCTTTGACGCATGCATCATCGGCATGTTGACTTTTGTGATTTCTTCTTTGAAAAGTGTTTTGTGGGACATGAACTGGTAATGCTGCTGTAAGAACAATCCACTCGCGATAGTTATGCTTGAACTACTCATATGCCCATCCCCACTCATCTTCGTAAACTGTTCAACTGCTCCAATTGGTGTGGCTGATGAGATGTATTTGCTGTGAAATTCTGCATCTGCCTAAATGATCGAATAATATCGTTAATTCTCGATTTAGTGGAGACCTCTTTGTTTTACGAGGTGTAGTATATCGGGTACGTTTGAAGTTTTTCTGAAGTGCTTGCATTCGTTTGGCTAAAAACATCGGTGAACCAGAAACCATACTTGTGATGCATGTGCTGGAATAGGCAAAACCGACATGAGGTGTTAATTAAGTTGATCAAATGCGGTCGCAGTGTTGCAAGCTTAATGCTTCTGTGCGAAGATGATCCCGAACCGTCCGTTCACATGACAAGGACCTGGCGCATTTGACAAAGCTTTTCTCTTCTTGGCTGGTTAGCAGGAGCAAAGCTTCTATTGTAAAGTGCCCGAAAACTTTGTTTTAGATGCATGATTTAGCCGGCTTAACTTCTCCTGCATTGAGCATATGCCTGTCGCTTTAAGCCTTAGATTTTTCATCTCTCTCAACAGGCATACTACATACACTTTTTCCTTTTCTCTCAGGTTACGACATTCTAGATCATTAGTAAAACGCAACTTCACACTTTATATCATCCATTACAAAGCTTTTGACATGAATATCCATTCATTGGATTTTTAATAATAGCGCATACCTGAATGTGTGATGATGTGAGAATGTGTCCCGACGCTTCAGATTGCAAATCTAAAGATCTTCTGGCTCTTGATGAAAAGACAATCACTATTCAGATGATGCAATGTGTATAGAAATTCACCAAACAGGGAATAATCCATTGTCGTGAAAGATTCAACCGAGATAACCCCATTAAAGTCATCCAACGGCGGCTGGAACATAATAACGAGCATCTTATCAGGTGTCCTTGATGTAAGCCTTCTTCTTATTTCCGTCAGGAGTCGTGATCATGTTCTGATCTTCTCTGCTTCAACATCGTACAATTTCTTGATTGCTCCCTTAATTTGACGTTTGTTTGCTGTGGAGTTAACATTAAGACGAGGGGTTATCTCTTCAATTTCTTCATGGCGGATTCTGTGTTGATAGGGGGTACAAGATTGTCTTGAGCGTCCATGCGAGGTGATGAGGATAGATTTATAACGGGGTACTTTGGGTAACGTGCCAAGCGCAATGTGCTGGTTGACGGAAAGTAACTGAAGTTACGGACGCTTGCGGCTCTTTTGTCCGTGTTCCCTTCCAAGCGCCTTTTTGCGGCAGCAGCCTGATGGCTTGTGGCGTTGCCTTAGCCTTACCTTCGTCTGAAGAGATAGAATCAAGGAAGATTTGTGGTCAGCATCTATTCATAGAGTGAACTGGCTGATGAATTGCTTTTTTCGTAATTCGACAAATTACGTTGCAGTGTAGTATGAGCTTATGGTCGTGGTTTGTTGTGTTAATCGTTGTCCAGTCGTTGCAAATGGTCTAGTAAACGCATAGGATATACCATTCGCAAGTCGTACGAAACCCGCCCTGTATATAACTTCAAACTTCAAGATCCTCTACCACATGAAACCCGTCTCAATTCACTTCTCCTCTATATCAAACATCAGAACGAATGCGCAATAATCGAACGAACGGCAATCATCTCCAGTCGAATGATTACTCACCTGTCCCTTAAGGTTCACCCTTTTTGCCCGGCTTGACATTATGACCTATGTATATAGTTATGGTTTGGGGTGATTATCAAAGCTTGTGTGCAGATATCGATTAGACGTATATAATTCCTCTATCCTCGCCTAGCACACACACACGCGATCTACAAAGGCCATACCACAGGCCCCCCCTAGTGGCGGCGAGCAACTTGAGCTAAGCTACAGCTCAGGCTTCTTGACCAAAATTTATTGCAAGCAGCCATACCTTGCAGGCCTACGCCCTACGCAAGCGCAAGCGCTTCCCCCGATGAAGCGTATTGGGGAAAACATCGTCTAACAAAAGTTCAGTTCAAACTGCGGCAACACGTGCATTGAATTTCTCAATCAATGAACAAATGGTTGTGATTAGGTAAGGCAGGGCTCAAAATTTTAAACGGCTTGGTTTTAGTACCAAAGTACAGCGAGTAACCACAGTAACGTGACCTAGAGAGGTTTTCACTGTCATCATCAGCTCATAATCATCACTATTTTTTTTCAGATGTATACTGAAATAATAAAGGGTATCTTCTGGACGAATATAATACAGTAAATTACAATATATGAATGATTGTCGCAACTTCTGCTTTTCTTTATCAATGGATCCGCGCCTCTGTATGGCGGTTTCTACATCAAAGCTTCCACTGTACTTGCGAGTTGTCATGCGCTCTAATGGATGCGCATAGATGCATCTTTTCTTTTCAGAATTAGATTCTACTTTGAATCCTTGCTCTTCGGCATGTTGCATGTTCCTGTTGAATCCGAAAACGCCAAATCAAAAGGTTTTCATCACCGAACCTCCCTCCTCTGGTTCGTGTTCTAGTCCGTTCCAGATTGTTTCCCTCACGTACAGAGCCAATCTTGCTGCCCCTCCATCAATGACCGAATACTTCACGTGAGTTTCGTGACGAAAGATTGCTTGATGAACTATTTTGTCAATTGAATGACTAAAAAAACCAAAAGGAGTTGTGGAACGAGTATCTAAGGGCACCTAGAGTTTGTTCCTTTGTGTTCGATCGACACATCCTCCATCACACCCCTTGTCCTGAATGCATTCACTACATCTTCAGAATCAACAAACATCGAGACTTCATTCGATGGTTCAGTGTTTAGCCTTTGTGCGACTTGGGGAGATGAGTCCAGGTGCGTTCTTGGGGTCGTGTATGAGAAGTTGATGTCTTTTCTGCAAGTTCCTCCATCGTTGTGAGCAATGATCTTTGGCATTGCGTCAAAATCACCGGTGCTTGTTAATCTGACCAAGAACTTGGTGATATAATTGCGGGCGAGGCCATGAACGAGACTTCAGAAGGGTTTCTCGCGTACAAGCGCATTATGTTGAATGCTTTTCCATTCGAGTCAGAGAGGAAGAGCGGGCACTCGAACTAACCTCAGATGTAGTCATAAACGATCTCCTGCAAGGTCTTACCCGCTTCATAGCTCGTCGAGAATCTTGTTTTGCGTTGGCGCTCTTGCGTGATCTGCCAACGGAAGATGTAGGTGATTGTATGCTGGAACTCTACTCTCTCCCCCAGAGCTTTGAATAGATATTGGGAGATTGATACTGAAGAGGTGTTGGCAGTCATGGCGTCCATCGTGCTCGTTCCGCTCCCGAACACGCCATAATCTTCCTTTGGATGGAATTATGGCGAGATCATCTCGTCTTGCCGTCATATTATCGTTATGGAAAGGATAGATTGCAGGATAGGATTCTACATCATCGCTACCACTATGCGAAGGACAGTTGTAGGTCGAGTTGAGTCCGTCTAGCCGCTCGACTTTATCGATGATTCGTCTTTGATGTGCTGCCGAAGGAGGCGGAGCTATTACCTCCACCACTGCTTCCCTCCTTCCACCGGTGCTCGCTGCCCTGGCACTTGCTCGCCTCGGCTAATCATTGTGTGATCGTGTAGCTCTAGTACTAATGATGGTGCTTCTGCAATGCCTACCACTGTTAACTGCCTTTTTGTTGATTTTCTACTTCATGTATCTTCGGTCACGCTGAAAAGTTCGCTTTCTCTTTGTCTTGTTGGCTGATCTGAGCGTGCAATGAGTTTTCCTTAATAGCCTCCTGCCGGTTCACGCTTCGCCCTTTCGTTCTATTCGACTCTTCCGGCATCAATCGGGTTCAGCTGGCGTCCTTGTCTTCGTTATCTCTCCAAGTCGGTAGGGAAAGAGACTTAATTTGTTTTAATTGCTTTTTTTTTTTATTTTTTTTTATGTTAATTAATTTTTTTTTTTTTGTTTTTTTTATTTTTTTTGTTATTTTTTGTCGATCCGGACACGCCTTCAACGAATGAGAAGTGTCGTCGTTCGATATACTTTGCCTTCTGAATTGCGACATTTCAGATGGATCAAAAGGTGGATGAGTAGGCCCTCTGTGGTCTATCACTGCACGACTTGGAGCGATTCCGATTTCTTCTAACCATTTCAGAATTGTTTTGAATGAACAGGTTGATTCGCTTTGGTTATTCCTTGCATTGTACCTAAGCATCCCCTGCACTCTGCACCTGAATCAATGCCAACTGCTGGAAAGTATCCTCGAGGCATATTTATTGCACAGAATGGGTCATCTTCCAACTTTTGCGGAAAATCTTGCCGGCCATATTGATGAAACAGTAGGTATAAAGGTCTGCCATTAGCTTCCAAGCAAAAAAGTTCAACGTGAGTAAACGATATCGCCCCAATGATGCTTACAATCATGATAGAAAACGAATAAAGTTGTCCTTTGAACGAGAACTCCTGCTAACATCTTCGTCATCTATCCACAATACGAGAACATAAAAAAAAAAAAAAAAAAAACATAAAAACGAAGGGATCAGCTCTGATAAATCCTCTCCATCCTCCGCTTATTAATTTGACTATTGTTGTGCTATCAAGCAAATTGTGCAAGTGGACAGCAGTCGTTACCATACTTATGCCGACCGCAGTGTCCTTCAAGCTGCCAAGAGCAAAGCCGTTTTACAAAACACCGCTTCCTTTGATAGGCAGAGCAAGACTTATCCAAAGGTCGAGCCATCCGGTCCAAAGAATCGAATTTATTCTCCAATCAAATTCCAAAGTGCTACCGTTCTCATATAGACCAACCAAACCCTAAAAACAACCGCACATTCACTTAAGACAAACATTGTGCCGCGCTGTTACTCGAGATTGGACAAATAGGATTCTGGCAACGGCCGAAGAAGTATGCATGATGACCCACCTAAAGCTCACTACGAACCCAAAGTTTAATAAACGGGATAAATATACTGAAAGTGAATGAATGGCCGATACTTGTGACGCCAATTTGTCTCACGAAAAAGTCGAAAATCGAAGATATCGAATTGATCAATGTCCCATCCCAAGCGCCCATACATGTTGAAGCGACGATTAGGTGTTGTAATAATGGATCGAATTCGGCATCATTCAGACCGAGGATAGGAATCGTAACCACGATTCTAGTAAAGCACCTATATTGACTTAACCATGCCATACTTTGTAAGAGCGAGGGATAAGTGAGGAGGATGCAACAAGCATTTCGTCAATCAATTGGAAAAATTTGCGATGTGATGGGAAATTGGCGGAAATGATTCTGTTTTCAGTAAGAGGTCGTTTCAGGTTATGATATTATTTTGTTTTTTTGAAGCGGCGCCGTAAATGAGACTTCCTCGGCGAATGGCGGAAAGACAATAAATTGGCTGTTGAAAGGGAAGGAACCGAATCGGAAGAGTTATGGTTTATTATGTTCCACACAAATAATGATGATGATAGTAACGCCCAAAGGGATTTATTGTGTAGTTT
>CM067167.1:136359544-136373471 GCA_034093135.1 Erigeron breviscapus
GAGGCAGAATACGACCTCGTAATTGGGTCGATTGAGCCTTGTGCAGATACGACCTCGTAATTGGATGGGCCGGGTCAATCCAAGTCCATTCGGGTCGAGTGGGTATATATAACCCAATTTAACCCTAATACGACCTCACAATTAAAAATCAATATTAGAGCTTTACGACCCCGAAAATTGAGTTTGCTACCCCGTTTGAGATTGATATATACAATTAGATCGAGTGTTTTTGAGTGATATATTTGTGATCCTCGTGAAATACTTAATCTAGGTATACTATCTAATCGTCCTATAGTTAACCATGCAACAAGAAAATCAAGAAAAAGGGTTTCAAAATTTTCGAATTGGGTTTCCATATTTTCTTCGATTTTGATGTTTTTGGGTAAAACTAAGGGTTGGGGTATGTTTATCGTTTGAATACGAGTGTATAGAAACGATTTTTACAAGTTTTGGTTGGGTAAATCTTAAAATCGCATTGGGGAAGATGAACAGTGCGACGACCTCGCAAAAGTGGGTTTGCTGGCCCAGATTTGCGACCTCGCATTTGTCAATTTATTTTGACTATGTTGACTTTTCGAAATACGAATGTGGATTTACGACCTGGACCAAATACGATGCCAAATTGGAAAATACGACCTCGTATTTTAGAGTTTGGTTGACTGTATTTTGACCTTGAAATACGACCTCGTACAGAGTTACGACCTCGTATTTGACTTAACAGATTTTCAAAAGTTTATTTTTATAAAAATTTGAAAATGAGTTAATTTGTATTTAACTTAATTACAGGGTTAATTAAAGTTAATTTAACAGATTTTCAAAAGTTTATCGTAATAAATATTTGAAAATGAGTTAATTTTGATATTTAACTTAATTACAGAGATAATTAATGTTAATTATTGTTTAATTAGATTACCGAGATAATCTATGATGTTAATTATAAATTACAGGGATAATTTATTGTTGATTAACTAAATTACAGGGATAATTTATGTTAATTGTTATTGACTAGATTACAGAGATAATCTTAGTTGTTTATGTTATGCATATGAATTTTTATGTCTATTTAGGTAATTAATTGTTTGTTATTGATTACAGAAATGGCAAGAAATTTCATAGCAGGTCATAACTACTTGATGAACTTTGATGATAATCAGGAAGGAACCGAATATTATCACGAGATATTCGCTTTCTTTAGAAGATCAAGAGTTCATTATGCTTTGACTTACTCTCCAGTCATATATCTCGAATATTTGAGAGATTTTTGGAGTAATGCTAACTGTATTCGTGCTGGAGACGAACATATTTTTCATACCATTGTTGCCGGGCAGCCGATACAATTCACAGCTGCAGACCTCATTATATTCTTAATCTGGGCACAATTGAACAAGAAGGTGGTGCGACAGGTCTCACCAAGTTCAGACACGAAGTTATTCAAGGTGCTTTCAGACGGATGGGGTTTGCAGGAGACCTGACCAGTAGAACTCTGTTTAAGAAGGGTTTCTATGGCAGGTGGAGGTATCTTGCTCATGTACTTAATGTTAGTTTAAGCAACAAGAAGTCTGGTTATGATACGTTGAACCAGGAAGCCCAAGCACAGATGGTGGGCTTGGTATTTAACAAGCCATATAGTTTCTCGAAATTCTTCTTCGATGAGATGAAGAAACAGATCACAGCCACGGGAAAGAGGAGGTTTTTGATGTATCCTCGGTTTGTGATGATGATAATCAATGCTCGACTTCCAAATTTACCTGCTGTAGGAGAAGTGAAGCAAGTGAGCTCGATCATTAGACGTGGTTATGATGAGTTTTTGCAGGCATCCGAATGATCCAAATGCACAAGATGTTGCATTATTTGGTGCGATCATCAACGCCAACTATGTAGCACCAGCTGATGGGGTCATATCAGCGTATGAAGGGCCTCAGCCAGATGATGGTGAAGCTGCAGGGAATGTTGAGCTTCCAGAGCAGTTACATGACGTAGTAGTTCAGGCAGATGCACCAAATGAGCCTGAGATTGTTATGCAGGTTGCAGATGATGTGATTAACCTAGCTGGAGCCAATCCTGAGATTGTAGATGATGTATTGGAATAATTGGCCGATCCAGAAGGTGACATCGCCCAAGTGCAACGCTACAATGCCAATGTCGATGACCCAGAAGATACAGATCTAAACAGGGATATAGATGAGTATGTTGCTGGAGCTGCAGGTGGTTCTGATGCAGCTGGAGCAAGTGGGTCAGGGGCTGGACAGGCTAGTGGATCAGGTATTGATGCTGGAGATAGAGGAAAGGCTATTGCTGTTGATGTTGAAGCAGACAGAGAGCCTTCTGACCATTCTGATGATGATTCTAGCAGTGACGGTGATGATGATCCTTATAGATCTCATGTATTTGTCAGAGTTGGATCTAAGATGGTTCCTAGATCTCAAGTTGAAGCTCAAGGAAGAAGAAGAGGTAGAGATTCTGATGAAGATTGGGAGCCAGAGCAGCCGTTGTTAAGAGAAGTAAACTTGTCAGGGCACAAGAGACTTCTGCTGCTGCTGGTGGATTACAAAGTGTGCCAGTCACTGTTGTTCTTGAGACTTCACAATCACAGTCACAACCACGAACAACTGAAGAGGCTAGTGTAAGCCTTGCTGATCTGCAGAGACAGTTATCTGAGCAGAGGGAACAGCATGAGAAGGCAATGAACGAAATGAGAAGCCTAGTCAGAGGTTTGGTTGATGATTTAAAGGTATAAGTGACAAGAACACAGCACTTGAAATCAAGATGGGTAGGCCGAGGAGGTAGTGCCCAAATTGAATGATAAGTTTTTGGAAGTTGAGGACAAAGTTGTCAAAGCAGCAGATGCAATGAAAAGGGGAGTTCAGATCCCAGATGAAAAGATGCATGAGCTGATTGATAATTATCTGAAGATTAGAGCAGAGAGAGATAGCTTAGGTTGCAGAGGTGATGAGTTAGCTAAGACAGGCATGATGATGATCACAATGAAGATCCAGATGCTGCCAGAGCTACTCAGGAGCTAGGAGAAGGTTCTATTTTGAGAACAGAGACTCAAGGTGAGTCTAGCCAGGCTGGTGTTGCTGGCAAGGCAGTTTCTGAAGCTCCACAGACTCAAGAACTGGATTTACAGAGATAAACATGGTAGTTGAGTCTGACACCACAAACCAAACCCCTTACAGAAGATGTTGACGTTGATCGATTAGAAAAGGGTAAGGGTTTGGCAGAGCAATCTAAAGTTGTTACTCCTGATGATGAAATTGCTAGTGCTCAGGATAGTGAGTCAACCAAGACCGATTCTACTACCAATACTTCTACAGAGTCGGATTTGCATCCTTTGATCGTGCATAGACTAGAGAAGAGATTGGGTTATGATCCACAGGCTCATATGAGAGCTAGAGCAGAGATTATGGATTATGAAGATTATTATGATCCAGGATCAATGAGGGATCAAATGAAGGAACGGTTAGGGTTAACTCATACACCTTCAGAGTCAGAGTCAGATTCAGATTGAGAATGAGACTAAGACTAAGGGGGAGCAGAGCAAGAGCAAGAAGAAGCAGAAGAAGTAGATTAATGACAAAGACGAAGACATATATGTTAACGTCTAGAAGCTATTGCCAAGGGGGAGTCTGTAAGTGCACATCTATGTCAATAGCAGTCTAGATTGTTTGGGCTTATATTGTAATATGTCTTTGTATTGTGATTGTCATTAATGAACTTGATATTATGCATAGAATACTAGATTAAGTTTAAGTATTGAATGTATAATTAATCTGCTTAAGATGAAATGCGACCTCGCAATTGCAGGGTCAATTGCGAGGCAAACTATAGGAATACGACCCCGTATTTGCAGGGTCAAATACGAGGCTAGAGCACAATTACGAGGTCGTAATTGAGTCGAGCTGGGCTCTGAAATACGAGGCCGACGTGCTGAAGCCTTTTAGGGTATTCCTATATATACCAAGACCCTAACAGAGATTAGGGTTGAACATTTGTCGAATTATCAAGCATATACTGCAGGTTAATAGGTCAAAGGATTGTTCCGCTAGCCCGAAGAAGATCTGCGAGGCAGCAGGTGATCTAGGGGCTTTGTTGTGAATCACCAGGTTATAGAGAGGGATTCCGCACCTCTGAATAACCAGAACAAGCTATTAACGATCCAACAAAAGGGATCCTACATCTATCTTACAACCTGCATGATCTGAATCTGAATAACCCATTAGATCCATGCCTGAGCCTTTGGGATACCAAAGGCCCAAACTGGGGACACCTTTAAGGTACTTCAGTATGCGCTTTACAGCCAGCATATGAGATTCTTTTGGATTAGACTGATATCTGGCACATAAACATGTTGCAAACATAATATCTGGTCTACTGGCAGTTAAATACATCAGTGAACCTATCATGCCTCTATAGAGAGTGATGTTTACTGGTTTTCCTTCAGGATCTGAGTCCAGTGTCAGTGGTGCAGAAATTGGAGTGGGTTTAGATGGTGAAGAGTTCATATCAAATTTCTTTAAAAGATCTCTAACATATTTTTCTTGATTAATAAAAATTCCATCTTTATTTTGTTTAATCTGGAGTCCTAGAAAATATGTTAATTCACCCATTAAACTCATTTCATATTCTGTAGACATGATTTTTGAAAATTTCTTGCACATGTTTTCATCAGTAGAACCAAAAATTATGTCATCAACATAAATTTGTACCAGTAAAAGATTACCTTGTTCATGAAGAATAAATAAGGTATTGTCAATTGCACCTCTTTGAAAACCATTTTTCAATTAATGTTTAGTCAGAGTGTCATACCAGGCACGTGGAGCTTGTCTGAGACCATAAAGTGCTTTGTCCAGACGATATACCCAGTGGGGATGTTTTTCATCAATGAAGCCTGGTGGTTGTTTGACATAAACTTCTTCTTCTAATTTTCCATTCAAAAATGCACTTTTTACGTCCATCTGGTAGACCTTGAACTGATGATGAGCAGCGAATGCTAAGAAAATTCTGATCGCTTCAAGTCTAGCCACTGGAGCAAATGATTCATCAAAATCAACATCTGATTGGCAATACCCTTGGCTACCAATCTGGCCTTGTTTCTGATAACATGACCATCTTCATCTACCTTGTTTCTGTAGACCCATCTGGTTCCAATTGGTTCTTTCTTACCAACTGGGAAAGGGACCTGTTCCTTTCGAACTGGTGAAGCTCTTCTTGCATAGCAGTCACCCAGCTTGGATCTTCCATAGCCTCATCAATCTTCTTCGGTTCTACCAGTGATAAGAAGCTGACATACAAACATTGTTCACTGGAGGCTCTTCTGGTCTGAACCCCTCTACTGGAGTCACCTATGATCTGATCAATAGGATGAGCTTTTGTCCATTTAGAGTAATGACCAGGATTTTGACTAACAACAATATCAGTGCAAGAGTTCAGTTGAGTTTCTTCTGGTGTTGCTTCAGGTGGAGGATCTTCCCAGACAAGTTCATAATCTTCATCTGAATCAATTAAATCACGATTTGCATCATGAAATTCATCAGTTGAAGGCATTTCTTGAACTACTGGTATAGTTTCAACTGAAACTGATACTGGGGGAGTAGTACGAACATTTGTTCCAATAATAAGTTCAGAGGGTAGTTTGAAACTTATTGAAGGATAGAAAGGTGTACTACTGGAGGATTTCTTCTGTTGAACTGGTTCCAAGTCAGGATGACTGGAAACTTCTTCAGGCGAATCTTTATTGTAGTTGATAAGATCTGATTCACAGAAGACAATTGGATTTACTGGGGGAGAATCAAGGTCTGGCTTATTATTAATTGCTTTATTTGATTCGTCGAAAGTAACATGTATGGACTCATGAACCTTGTCCAGTCTTTTGTTAAAGACTCTGAAGGCTTTGCGAATGGCTGAATAACCTAAGAAATATCCTTCATCAGCTTTGGCATCAAATTTGCCTAGCTGACTGGAGTCGTTCAGGATGTACACTGGACATCCAAAAACATGAAAATAACCAATATTTGGTTTTCTTTTTCTTAATATTTCATAGGCTGTCTTCTTGTGTCGCTTCACATAAACTGACCTGTTCTGGGTGTAGCAAGCAGTTGCAATTGCTTCAGCCCAGAAACTGGTGGGAAGACCAGATTCAGCAAGCATACTTCTGGCAGCTTCTATCAACGTTCTGTTCTTTCTTTCTACTACTCCATTCTGCTCTGGAGTACGTGCTGATGAGAAGTTCTGAGAGATGCCAGTGTCAGTACAAAATTTCTCCAGAGTTGCATTCTGGAATTCTGTTCCATTATCACTTCGTAACTGACACACTTTTCGCTTGTGTTTGAGCTCAATCTGCTTGATAAGAGCGATGATTTCAGCAGCAGCTTCACTTTTAGACCTGAGAAAGATTACCCAACAAAATCTGGAGAATTCATCAACAATCACCAGGGTAAATCTTTTACCAGCACGAGTCTGAACATTCACTGGACCAAAAAGATCCATATGAAGCATATGAAGTGGTTCAGATATGCTAAAATTTTGCTTGGTCTTGAAACTGGCACGTTTCTGCTTTCCCATCTCACATCCTGGACATGGCCTTTCCTTTTTGAAGGAAACTGAAGGTATCCCATCTGCCAGTTGTTTTCTAGACAACTTATTAATATTTTTGAAATTTAAATGGGATAACCTTTTATGCCATAACCAGTTTGTGTTTTCATCAGCTTGAGTATAGAAACACTGCTCATCTGGAGAGCTTTCCATATCCATAACATACACATTTCCTTTCCTGGGAGCAATTAATACTACCTTCCAGTCCTTGTTGAATACGATGCCCTGAGCAATATTGAACAAAACTTGATAGCCATCGTCACACAGTTGGCTCACACTTATCAGGTTATATTTCAAACCATTTAACATAAGCCACCCGTCTGAACTTGACTTCAGAACACCATACCCCTCAGTCTTTCCATAACCATCATTTCCAAAAGTAATGGAGGGTCCATCAGAAATGATGAACTCCTCCAGCAGGGTCTTACATCCGGTCATTGTCCTGCCAGCAGCACTGTCAAGATACCAGATATGCTTCTTTCGATCGCCCTGCACATCCACCAGATGCATTAGTTAGTTTTGGGAACCCATCGACTGATGGGTTCTCTGGATCCTCCCTTATGGATCCCTGGGGGTATCTGGTTAAGTTCACTTTCTTCAACATTGTAACATCCCAAACTTTTCTTTACTAGTTGACTAATGTCGTTAAGTCAATATTGTGTGTGTTGTTAAGTCTATTTTAGATTTAATGCTTATATGTAGTTAATGTGTGTTATGTGTGAGGCTTGTAAGCCTAAGTGTTAATGTAGTATAAATGTGTGTAATATGAAGATTAATGTCTATGTAGTGACATTTAATGAAGGATTAATGATGTATATGGTCAATAAAGTAGTTTGTGACCAACAATGAAGGATTAGGAAGCTTAGGGCTAGTTTTGACATAGAAGGAAAGTTAAAAACGGGTTTAGGGAGTTAAGGGGTGTCATTAGGTTGGCATTTGCAGATTTTATTCCCCTAAACAAAGCCCTAGCCGATCCCCTTCCTTCCCTCTCAAGTTTCTCTCTAGATCTATTCGTTTTGGAGCCAAATCGATCGTGTATTGCTTAGATCTTGGATCTTTGTCACCTAATACAGGTAATATAGGTATTCCTCATCTGAAATCTGCTTGCGTGAGTCTTATATTAGTCTTAATCCAGGGCTAATTACTTGAAAAGTCACTCAACTTGTCACTGAAACCTTTTCTGGGGCTCGAACAAAAAAAAGTTCTATTCGGGGGAAGAAAACCGGTTAAAACTACTATAGTAGGACCGTGACCACTTTTTTGCTGACGTGTACAGTAGCTAGCCGGTTTTATCCTTATTTTTAAGGGCTAATTACTTGAAAAGTCCCTAAACTTGTCACTGAAACCTTTTCTGGGGCTCCAACAAAAAAAGTTCAATTTAGCCACTTCTTTATATTCCCTTGTATCATATCAGCATCTAGCCACTTCCATTTCAAAACCACCGCTACCGACGTCGGAAACTTCATTGGATACGAAGTTACTAAAATCTGAACAATGGTTTCACTGGATCGGCAAAACCCATCTACCAATTTCACAAACACACACAACTATCAAAAAATACCACTACACACCTTCGATTTCTGTAACAACCCTCAATTTTCGACTATGACAATTTACTTATATTTATCTAGGTATCTATCCCTAGAGGTTTATCAAGAGAATTGACCTTCTAGACATTTAAGGCATAGTGATACCTTCTCTCTAGTTCAATGGAATGCCCAAAGATAGCTAGTTATCTTAGAAATGCCAAAACATAGGACAATCTCAAAGTGAAGAAATAATGACAATCTTATAAGAATGTAACCATGATCTATCAAGTCAACTTCAAGAATATGTAAGGTAACAACAAGTTCATAAGTATTCAATCCAACAAACAAGTCTCTATGTATCCAAAATATAATCAACAACTCAAATATAGAAGGTATATCAAGAAAATTTTATGAAGTTTAGTGCCAATACATATATATAGATATATATACACACGACATACATACATACACGTATATCTTGAAATAGCTAACTTTTGCACATAACACATATACATATCTATATATGCATGCATACATATATAATTACAAATTCAATACTTGCATAAACAAAACTTACATAATCAAACCATTACTACATAATTTGATCAAGACCACCCTCATTTTGAATCTAGACATCATTTTAGTACCAATTCAAGCTCTTACACCACTACCACTTCTCCTAACCAATCACCACCCTTCCACCACACCTCTTAACCAATAAACTCACTCCATACCCTTTATTTTCTGCCATAGCCACGTTTTTTATGCCCCAAGACCAGGCCACTCTCTCTTTTCACACTCAAACACAACACACACACATGCAATGAGTCTCTCTCAACTCTCCCAACTTTCTTTCTTTCTTCTTCTCCATTTTTGGATTCTCCAAGGCAAAATGGAGCTTAAAACTAACTAATCTAATGTAATAATAAGTTCCCTTGATCATCCAACAACTAGAGTCATGTATGGTGGAAGCATGGAGTCGATTTGGAGGCAACAAGGTCACGAAATCAGCCCTCTAAGGGGCTGATCGAACAGCAGCAGAAAACAGGAGCAAACAAGTCCCATCTTCTTCTTTCCTTTTGATTCTTGATCATCAATGGGTACCCAACATGTTCCTTTGATTGTTATTCATCTTTTCCTTCATTTTGTAGCTTATTTTCCTTTCTTTTCAAGCTTGTTACAGCCATGAAACACTCCAAGGGCAGCCACGAAATGGAGACCCAACAACACCCACAATCTTGTTATATTCATCTTCAAAGGTTGATAACTTGAACTCTTTTGGTTATCACTTTCTTTACCTTTAAATTTATCACTAAATACATATGGATCTACACATGCATGCACATTTAAAATATTGATTTGAAAGAAATAATTAAGAATGCAAGAGATAATAATAGATTTAGTGTAAAAGTGTTAGATCATCACATGCATGTTAACATTTGCACTAGTTTTGGTTAATTTTGATTTGGGATTTGAGATGGATGAATGATGACTTTGAATTTGATAATAAATCTGTATATTTGATGTTAAAATCATAGAAAAAGGAGTATCAAGCATGTTAGTGGTGAAATAAAGTGTAAATTAAGCAAGAATGGTCATTGGTGAGTTGTTTGGACCCAAATACCTTCTGACAGAATCACTCTCCTGTCTTTGGACGGATAAACTGAACATGTGAGGGCCGTTTCAAGCAAAACTTTAAAAATAAAAGTCGTAGATAAAAGAGTTAAGTTTAACCTCCAACTGGAATCACTCAAAAACACTAAACCAAACCAAAGATATGATTTTTCTACCAAAAGTGGTCAAAACTGGATTTTTGTCTTAATGTTGAGTCAACTTTGATGATTTTTAATTCCTTAACTAATAGGTTTCAGAAGTTTAAACTTGGTGTGAACTGAGTTCAAAGTGTCCCTAACTTAAAATAAAATTGGGAGATTTTTCTTAAATGTCCATCATGGAAATCATTTATAAAATATCTTGAGTCGCACAGCAGCTCTTGTTCTGACCAGTTTTGGTTTGGTAATTTTTAGAGGTAGTAAACAATGTCTAAAAATTTAGCAAAATTCACATAAATATAGGACACATATATGTCTCTGTATAAAAATCACCAACGTCCAAATAATTCAACTTAACCAAGAATGACTACTCAACATTTTATGAAAATAAGTGTTAAAACAGAAAATTCCAAGTAAAAGTTCTTCACAACAAAATAAGCTAAAAGTCACTAGATTGCAACTCTAACCAACTCCAATAATCTCGTAACAAAAAGTATTATAAACCTACTGAGAATATGTCAAATAAAAGTTATAAAACTTAACTTGGTTATTAAATGGCAAAGACAAGCCTACAAGTGACTAATTCGGTTCATATAAGCACTAACCGAAAGCTTTAATTTGCAAATATCACACCACCACCACGATCATGACTTAAGACACCAAAATATAATGAACATTCTGTAAATAATGGAATAAGGATGAAAATCCATTTTGAAGCACTTTAATTGCTTGAGAAATGAGGCTAAAATCACCATTTCGGTAAACGATTTTTAATCATAAAACCCTCAAAATAAGCAAGACACGAGAGAGGTTGAATTGATATGATTTTGTATGGATAAAAGTTGCCTAAAAGGCCTGAGATTTTTGACCAAAATGTTTAGTGATGATTTCTAAGAATTTCCATGAATTATTGAATTTAAATAGTAATTAAAAGACATAAAAATCCATAAATAAATTATGCAAATCAAGAATGAAGTAAAATCATCTTAACCATTGATAAAAATAACTAAAACCTACTGGAGAAAAATAGTTAAAAGGTAAGAGACATGTGTTACATAATTTAAAGATAAATAATTGAGTAAAATAATTAATTAAAAATTATCATTAAAATAAATGGAAAATACACAAATAAAAGTATAAATCATGAAATTATAAATTAAGGAGCATATATATCAGAAGATAATTCAAATGAAATTATCCATAATTTATAAAGGTAATTATGACACTTAAAAGTATTTTTAAGGAATTATTTAATTAATAAATCAATAAAATGAATAAATAATTAATTAAATAATATTAAATTAAATATATAATTACAAATCAGAAAATATACATAAAATATTAATATTATAAGACCACTAATGTCAAATGTTATTACTAAGCAAAGTATACAATGGAAATCATATAAACCAAATCCAAATTACCGAAATTCCAATAAACGTACAAAAACGTATAATGAGAAAACGACTCTTACCACCAATCTTTACAACCAAAAAGATGTGAATACGAGCAATACACTTGGATCCCATAATTGATAACAACATAATAAAAGTGGCATTTCTTAGTGATGGCTTAAGATAGGAACTTACGTATATTAGTCCCATCGTAGGGATAGTCTTGGCTTGAAATGCGATTGAGGAATATGACGGATATATGATCAAGGAAGCGATAGATGGGAAGTACCCATTTTGGATAAGTGAATATAATATGCGGCATATCAAGGTGAGTCATAGCCCCCTTTCAAACTCTTTTATATGTTTTACTTGCGGGGTGAAAAGCATGATTAATTAAAATGACTTTCTCTTATGAAATGATTCTTTGAAATAATGATAACGATATGGGAATTATATTGTATGTTCAACATGTTATATATTATATGATGAGCTTGAGTACTGTCAAACGGTGGTCCCTGTACACTACTATTAACTCATTTGAGGCCTGTAGTTAGAGGGTTGCGCAACTAGGACTTGTCCCCTCATCCACTATTATAGGTAACGGTGGGATGTTTGGTCTGCCTTGGTGGCCACCTTCATCGCCAGTCTGGCCTCGCGGTGCTCTAACTACTATATATTTATGGGCGTCTCCATGGCACGACCCTTGGTTATCTTTATGCACGTGATTGACAGCATGTGCTTATCATTATCTTATCATTTGGGACATTATATTGATTATTGGGACATAACCGGTCTTAGTAGTGGCTCAAGAACAATCTCATCGAATTACGTCATGGTAGTCTTACCATTGACCAAGTGGCATTGATATTATTTATGGTTGGATATTATGGATTGAACATACGGTTTGGGTATTGGACCTTATATGGAATCTTGAAAGTTGTTGAAATTGGCAATATTGAAGTATTGATGACCAAATGATTTTGGTATAATGAATGATTAATCGATCGATATATTTTTCTGCCACGATAAATGTGACAAATGAGAACTTTATAATTTACCTTGGATTTCTCAACTATTTTGAAATGGATATGTAACGAGGTTTACTTGCAAACCTATGCACTCACCAACTACGTTTTCGTAGTTGACACTTTTTCTTCATGCTTTTCAGGAATTAGCCTTTGTCTTGAGGAATTATATGTATCATGATTGTTTGCATTGCACTTTGGAGTCAAAGATCAAACCTTGTGACGGGCAATGGAATCCGCCTTGATCATTGTAGTATATCATCTCATGTAATTGTTATTTGTTTCGTGGACTCAATATCCAAGTATGGTAGACGTATTGTACTCGGAAATTGGTTCACATGCTTGTGCATTGTAAATTTATTCTTGTCAACTAAAGCTATGGTGAATGTTATCTATTATCCTTTGATTTGAATACTCGACTTTCTGTACATCTCATCATTCCGCCGTGGTTGGGGTGTTACAGAAAATGGTATCAGAGCCTAAGGTTATAGAGAACATTGGGGTTCCTCCGGGATTCCAAAACTATAGCCTCTTTTCAAAACAAATTTTATAGTCGAGTCGAGCATAAGGTTGAGCGGACTAGTTTGAGCTTTACATGGTAGGACCATAATTAAACGTAAAGTCATGAATCTACGTTTAATTATGAGAGGACCATGTAAAACTCAAACGGCCACTTGGACTTATGTTCAAAAGGATTCCTTTTCAAAAAAAAAAAAAAAAAAAAAAAAAAAAAAATCTTTAATAAATCCGTTTTTATGAGCATACGTGTTGCATTTAGACATTCACCTAAGCATATATAGCGATTCGAGACTTGCCTTACTTGAGGATTATGCTAGTTTAGTAGGATTCCCCTCTGCACATTAGAAGTGAAATGAATAAGATTGAAAGATATTCGTTGATACATGCTACTCTATGCTATAACATGGGAATTTGGGCATGATTTGATTGCAATGTGAAAGCTTATAGTGTGCAATGTGAAAGTTGTAATGTGCAATGTGAAGGTTTGAAATATCAATGTGAAAGTTTGGAATGTGCAATGTGGAAATTATGTGAGGAATGCATGCGTAAAAGTCTTATGATTCATGATGTTGAACTTTAAGTTGCATAGGCACTTTAAACTAATGAGATTATTATAAGGCACGAAATCATTTTGGGGTATGACTTGTTCAATTTATTGAGTAATGACGTTGACTATTTATGATCGATTTAGAAGTAAAATATAGGCCTGACGAGTTGATATGAAATTTCATGGACGATATGGATATAAGAGCCTTTACTCCCTAAGTTTGAGCTATTTGAAACTAGCGCGTGAATATTGCGATGATTATGTAGTCATGCCTTACTATGGAGATAGTTATTACGCCCTAAGATTGAGCTAATTGAGGGCTAGTGCATGAACGATTTAATGATTATATAGTTGTGCCTTATTATTGAGATAGTTATTATGCTCTAAGATTTGACTATTGAGAACTGGCACCTGCTAGATGTGATTATGATCGATTTAGAAGTAAAATATAGGCCTGACGAGTTGATATGAAATTTCATGGACGATATGGATATAAGAGCCTTTACTCCCTAAGTTTGAGCTATTTGAAACTAGCGCGTGAATATTG
>CM067167.1:136374471-136410741 GCA_034093135.1 Erigeron breviscapus
AAATCTACCAAACTTCCAAATCCTATTTCAGTCAACTGTTGTTTTTGTATAGTAGTTAAACTACTTAAAATAGCAACAAGTTGAAAAGGAACCATTCTAGATGTTAAAACACCTGTAAATTTGGTTTTCAGGGTAAGCTCTCTGGAGAGTAGACCCACACTGGATCAAGGTGAAGTTGTTAGCACTATCAGTGATGAATGTACAAGGAAGTTCAGAAACGATATGTTAAAAGAATTATGTGAAGAAGTTTCTAGGACTGTCCTTCGTAGCATTCATGATGGGGTGTTACCCCAAATTGAAAAATTACTGGATGCGAAGTTGCCAAAGCACTTGCCAGAAGAAATTGAAAATATGAAGAAAGAAGTGCTGGCACTCAAGAAAGGTATGACTGCTTCCATGCCAGAACAAGGAAGGACCTTTGGTTCTCTGGACAGGCATATGATGGAAGAATTATGGAATGATCTGAAGTCCAGGACTAGAGATCATTCCAAGGGGGAAAAATCGTCTATTCCATCATCTGGTGACCAAGAAGGTTTAATAAGGAAGAAAAAGGAAGTTGTAAGGGCGTTGCTACTGAGAGCATTGTTCAAAGAAAACAAGTGACTGGTACTGATGCCAGTGCACGATTAGCCCAGAGAGCACTTGGCACTGAAGCCATTGTGCAGACTGAAGAAGAGGCTACTGGTACTGAAGCCAGTGAGCCCCAGTTTGAAACCTTCCCAGATATTCCTACCACACTGAAGGCAGTTAAAGGAAAAGAAAAGGTTGTATCTGGTGAAGAGGAAGAGCAGACTGAAGATGTTGACAATGAAACATCAAGGAAGTTGCAACAACAATGCATTATGATAGAAATTTTCAAGACAAATCAAAAGAATGAACTGATGGCCCATCATAGGGATATGGCAATAATGGGCACTCTGGATTCCTACAATGCTGGAAGGTTAGGCATTAATATTGAAGTCTTTAAAAAGATGAAGGATGACCCCAGAGTTCATCAGTGTCTCGATGCATTGAATGATGTCCATATACGCTCGTTCTACGCTGAAGAAGAACAGGTATATGACTCATTAATTTATGGTGTTACCATTCCAGAGTTGATCAGACAGAGAAAGGAGGAGCTGGTAAGCCTCCAGAAAAAGATTAGAAAAAATGCTGGTGCTCTGGAGTTGGAATACAGGAAAAAGATGACTGGTCTGCCTAAGCTTACTGCCAAACAAATGAAGGCAATAAAAGATGCTGATGTAGCACCTTCATTCCTCTGGATACTACTCTGAGAATCAATCGACATGAACACCAGTCCACTGAAGGACAACAGAGTGGTGTATCCAGGGATACTGAAGAAATGGTTCACATGGCTAAGCAGAAGGCAAAGTTTGATGATATGATGAATTTCAGGGCCAATACAAGAAGGATTGTAAATGCTGAAATCAAGTTGGCTGAAAATCATCAAGGAATGACCAGATTCAATGTGAAGTTGACCAGAGAGGGTAACTTTACAGATGAAAGGAAGGATACTTCAGTCCAAGCTTTTGGATGGACTGAACTGAAGGAGATAGGATTGACCTTTAAAGGTAAAACTGATCTCTCTCCAGATGTGAAGGCCTTTATGAAGAGAATCGAGAAGGTCTGGAGAAGAATTCAACAAATGGAAGCTGTGTTGGGTTTGAGACCACCAGTTTCTGTTCCATCATCTCCATCTCCAAAGAGGAAGGCTACTGAAGATGCTCCAAAAAGGACATCGAAAAGAAGGGCCTAAACTCTTATCATTGTACTTATTGTAATTAATTGTCTTATGAAAGTTGTAATTATTTTCCTTTTTGATGAAAGTAATAATAGTTGCAATTTTTTTATTTTTATAAGTAAATGACCAGATTTAGTCTAAGTTAGAACTTAAAAGATGAAACTGAAAACACTCATGATCTATAAAGTGTTTTCTAGTAACTTAGATTAGACTTAAATCGTCCAAGTGTTTTCCAGGCATACAAATTTGTATATCTATAAGCCTGAAAATACTTGCATTATTTCTAAACAAATAGGGGGAATTTGTTAGGTCCAGATTTAGTCCAGATTTACTGGACTCGCTCCAGACGCGACTACTGGAGCCTCACTGAAGATCTGACCAGAATTGTGTTCTACTGGACCTACTCCAGACTTGGAATCTGAGTCCCTCTGAAGATTTGTCCAGAAATAATTGAAAACCAGTGAGCAAATACTTGTATAGGAAATCTGGAGTATTCTCCAGATGAGCTCACTGGACTTCACCCCAGTCCAGATCAACTCTACTGAAGACATTCTGATTGAAGTCAAAGACTGAAGTCTGAAGAAAGAAGACTTAACAAATGGCGGAGTCCACTGGAAAGTCTTACCAGATCTGTACACTGGAGGATTGTCAGTGTTCTAGATCCTACAAGTCTGACACTGATATCAAGGATTGACTTTTCCTTTAACACACTTTCCAAAGAACAATCCACTTGTTCTTTACCAAAGTATACGTGTGTTAAGGTGGTTGGATAAAAGGATACACTTGCACTTGATGTGACTTATCCTTATTCCTTATCCAATACATTTAATGTTCTTGTCGGATCATTAAATGTATGCAACCACATTTGTACGGCACAAAGTTCAATGGTGAATTTTGTTGCCTATAAATAGGAAGTCATTTCCTTGACATAAATACTTTTTAAGCATTCATTTTGCATTAAAGTGAATTTGTCCAAATACTCTCGATCTTAAACAGGGATACTTCACAACTTTAAGTATCTCGATCCTAAAGAGTTATTTGACAAATATAGATCATTTGTAACTCATAGGTTGTTAGGATACATACTTAATTGTATTATCTTGATTCCGAAACAACCTTGTATTTTGTTTATACATCAATAAATAAAATACCCATGAAACAATACATAATGTTCCACTTTATTTGTTTATTGCTTTAAGTCATGTATTACTTTATTTATATACTTGCATTTATATTTAAGTAATACTAGTCCTTTTCTAGTGATTATTAGACTTGTTGTATTTACACTTTCCTGGTTTAACCATCTCGAACTTAAGGGACTTACATTTTATATTCACAGTATGTCTATGTCTAAGATTTTAACTAATCTTCTACATTTACAAACTGTCTATATCTAAGGATTGTACTTAACCACTTGTGAAATTCCATTATGTCTATGTCAAAGATTGTAATAATCTTCTACATTCACAAAATGTCTAAGTCCACTAAGTTATCTAACAATGTAAATCCTTTCACATTTACTTAATATCTATGTTAAGGTTTTCTTTAACCTTCTACATTCATACTAAGTCTATGTCTAAGGATTCTCATCCATAGTTGATAATCTTTTATATTAAAATCAAAAATTTCTATATCTAAGATCTTCAACTTAAAAAGACATAACTATTAATATCTTGTTAAAATTGCATAGCAAAAACAATTAAAACCTGATATCCTTAGCATTTGTCTTGAAAACTTCAGTCTTTTGCTTAGAAATCCATCCTTTGGATCGACTTCTCTGCAAATACACTGAAAAATAAAAATTTCGAGACAACAAATTAATTGCCATACCCGAAACTTGATCCTCTGAAACTTCAGATTTGAGAAGCAAACTTCAAACTCTCTGTATCGTCATAAAAATCAACTAATGCACCATAGCTTGTTGTAGTTCTCCCCTCAACGATAAATCTCTCCGAATTAAGCATATCTCGAGTCCCTGCTCGCCTTGCCTAACCGGCATGTGATAGAGAGGTAAAATTTCCAACAATCAATCCTGAACTAGTTGACTTCCATGAAAACCAGAAACTTTGAAACTTGAATCACAAACTTCAGGAACATGGATTCCTGTTTCTAAAGCAATTCTTTGTCTCATTGTGCTTCTTTGTGCTAATACCTGCACAATCAAGCTTAAAAGCACAAACAAAGATATACAACGAGATCAAAATAAAAATGTTATTCTTCATTATTTCATCACTATTCATAGCAATGACTTAATCTAGAACTACATTTTTCATTTTCTTCTCCAAATTTTGTTATTCTTTACTATCATAAGTCATAAACATATGACATTATCTTAGTCTCGAACTACAAAAATTTCACAAAACACTGACAAACCTTAAGATCCATGTCTTATTGTTTAATCATCTAAACCTTTAAAATCATGACCTATAAACTCATTGTTTATCCGTTAATCTTATCAAAATCTAGAATCTTAAGAACTCTGTCTTATTATTCTAATTAAACTTATCAAGAATCTTAAGATCTCAGTCTTATCATTCTACGGATATCTATGGATAACCTATTCTAAGGTCTTCCAATTATATCTATGGATAACCTACCCTGAGGTCTTCCATTCACATAAAAAATATGCAAATCTATATTGATTTCGTTTCAAGTCACTTGATGTTAGGACCAGTTCACCTGGAACTGGCCAGTCACCAGTTCACACTTGCCAGGTCACCAGTTGCATCTGGAGACTAGTGAAACTGGTGACCAAGATGATTTGTCGAGAAATATATTGAATCAGTTGCACCGTACAGTTAACGCAACTGAAGACTTCCTCCAGTTGAGAACTGACCAAGTTGAAGAAGCATTCCAGTTGAAGTCGAAGACAACAAATGGACGATAGAGAATGGCAATGGCAGCGAAGCCCAGTTGCATTCTAGTCAGTTACAAACTGGAGACCATCAGTGGAAAGCCCTTACAAAGCTTTACACTGATTACGAGGAATTGACTTATATGCTTTATGTACCTTTACCCGGATAATAAGCCTTATCTTATTATTTAAGTATTAAAAGGTACATAAAGGTGGTTATGTAAAGTCACTTAACATGCGACTTTACACTGCTTTTTAAGGAATTAAATGCTATTCCTTAAATGCTCCCAACCACATTTGTACGGCTAAAGTTAACATCCCAATGTTAACTTTGCCTATAAATACAAGTCATTGCACAACCAAGAATTTAAGTATTCGATCTCACAAAGTTAATTCACAAACTCGAATAACTTCACACTTTGCAAACCTGCAATATTCTTGGTGAACTTGTGCAATCTTCTCTCAATCGCTAAAAGGAACATTTCACAACTTTAAGTGTTTCGATTGTCTTGAGAAATTCCGAGTATAGATCAATTGTATTTCATAGGTTGTTAGGATATTTACATTCGTGTATTATCTTGGTTCCGCATCAACCTTGTAATTTGTTTATATCAATAAATAAATTACACATTGAAAAATACATAATGTCTCATCAAGTTATCTTACAAGTTATTTGTATTATTGCATTGTTCTTTACTTATTGTCTTTTATATAAGTAATCTATCTAGAACTTGGTATATACACACTGCAACTGGTCGTCTCCAGTTCAGTGCATATATTGCAAAGTAACTCCACCATCGACATAGAGGTGTCTTCAGTAGTATCATCTAACGAGTTGGGACTTACAAGTGGTATCAGAGCAGAAGGCTAATAAACTTGCGTAGATCTGCTAAGATGAACACTACTGAAGGTGGAGATGGTTCTGGTTCAGGTGAAAACCCCTCGAATACTAATGCTCAACCTTTTCAAAATGTTAACACCAACCCTCCTCCTCCTACTGCCCCAAACCATGTCCATGTACACTACTCTAACACTCCTGTTCCAAAATTTAATGGAAACAGTGAGACATTCGGTACATGGAAGGCTAGAATGCTTTTGCATTTTGGTGGGATTGAAAGGTATATGTTGAAAATCCTTAAGGATGGACCATATATACCCATGTCCCTTGGGGTTAGTCCTCTTCTTGATCCTACTGGAAGAAGAGGTTCAAGGGAAAAGCCAGAAGACCATTGGTCTGATGAGGATCGCAGACTGGTGGACTTGGACACCAGACTGAAAAACATGATCCTTGGGGCTGTCCCTGAAGACCTAATTCCAACACTTGTGTTGTTTCCCAGTGCCAAGTCTATGTGGGATGAATTAGTGATTCAATTTGAAGGAGGTGATGACACTATTGTCACCAGAAAAGTTGCTTTGAACAAGAAGTATGAATCCTTCTTTGCCTTGCCCAGTGAAAGTCTAACTGGTACATACACCAGATTTTCTAGCCTCATCAATCAGTTGAGAGGATTGGGTGTAGAGAAGGATAAGGATATTCTTCTTGAGAAGTTTTGTGATATTCTTCCTTCCAAATGGGAAAACATGGTTCTTGTCTTGAGACAAGGTAAAACCTTGCACACTCATACTCTTGCATCGCTCTATGGAGCCTTCAGATTCACTGAAGATAATAATGCTGCAAGACTTGTGGCTGAGCAAGATGCCATGAACCATTCCCAGAGTCCCAAGGTTGCTAGTGCAACTGAGCGACCTTGTGCTGCTTTAATGTCTGCTGAGAGTGTCCAGGTACACTCGATGAAGGAGATGTTGAACAGTTTCTTAAACTCTGGACTGACCACTAAAAACAGTGATGGTTGTAATGAAACTGACGATGATGATCTGGTCGCCATGATTGCTAAAACCTTTAATAGTTTAAGCATAAATCCAAAAGATTTAATGGCCCCAACAATGCTTCCAGCTCCAGCTCTCTGGATAAGACCAATCTTACATGCTATAAGTGTGGCAAGAAAGGTCATTTTATGAAGGAATGTAGATCTAGTCAGTTGAACAACCAAACTGGCCCCTCTGTCCCTAATTTCAATCGGCCTGATGATAGCTACAAAGCTAAATACAAGAAGCTTAAGGCCCAGATTGCCCTCTTGTCCATGCAAAAGGAAAAGGATCAGTGCTTAATGGCACAAACTGAGGGAAAATGGGAGTACTCTGATGACTCATCTGATGATGAAGAAGAGGAAAGGGACATGTGCTTCATGGCCTTGGAAGATCAACAACAACAACACGTGGTGAAAGAAGATGTCATCTCTGGAAGATGGGTGGACATCACACTGAAGAAGGTATGTGACTATGATAACCAGGTTGACCCTGAACTAAAACTGGACCTGGCTGAATCATTAAGTGGTGATTTGGCATTTGTGGAAACTGTAAGAGCTGATAGTGAAAGATATCTTGACACTATCCTAATTGAACTGAACAATGTTAAACCACAACTAAATGATTTGCAAAGTGTCCAGTTGGCTCTCAAGAAGTCAGTTTTAAAGATTGAGGCTTTAGAACTTGATAATCAAAAACTATTTTCTGATCTTGAAAAAGAACAAAAGATTATCAAGTCATGGGTTAAAGCATCTGGCAAAAACTATGATGCATTTTCAAGAACTATCGATGCCCAGAAGAATGCATGGAAATCTGGAGATCTGGAGATGGCAGCTCTCATACCAGATCTTCATGCATTGCCTCCAGCTCTCAAGGTTGAAACACCTTATGATCAACCTGAAGCTGTTGAAACTGAAAACCTTTGAGACCACCCCCTTTGAGGTTAAAACTGGAGCCGAACAGGCTAAAGCTCCAGTCAAAAAGCCACTGGTAACAAGCCTTTACCTCAAAAGTCTAAGGTGCCCAAGACCGACAGACTAAAGCACCAGTTGAACCAAGGTCCAAGGTTCAACTGCCTGAAGAAAATAATATTTTGGTTAATCTGGAAAGACAACTCCAACTTTTGTCTCGGCAGGTTCAGAGTTGCACTGCCCGGATTAACAATCTGGAAGGAGGTTTATCACCTCCAGTTTTCAAACAAAATATTAAACCACTCTCTTTAAAACCTAAACAAAAGAATGTTCCTTCTGGAACAAAATCTGGTAAAAATAAAGGGAGTAAGTATCAAATACCAATTGTTTTTACTCCTGCACCTGGAGCTGGTGATAAAGCTCCAGATGCAGCCTCCAGTTCTACACCACAACTGTCAACTGTGGCTTCTGTAGAGAAGTCCAGTGGACCCATCAAGAAAAGATAGGTTCACAAAAAGAACTAATGATTTTTGTGTGTGTGTAGGGCGATCGAAAAAAAAATATCTGGTATCTGGACAGCGCTGCTGGCCGGACTATGACCGGATGTAAGCCCCTACTGGAAGAGTTCACTGTCCAAGATGGACCGACAGTGACATTTGGTAACGATCAATCTGGAAAGACTGAAGGATATGGTGTGCTCAATAATGGACAAGTCGAATTCAAAAGAGTTGCATTTGTGAATGGTTTGAAATACAACCTGATCAGTGTCAGCCAACTTTGCAATGATGGCTTCAGAGTATTGTTCGATATTGCACAAGGCACCATATTTAACAAGGATTGGAAAGTGGTGATGATTGCACCAAGAAAAGGAAATGTGTATATCATGGATATGGAACCAGCTCCAAAAGAGCAATGTTTCTATACCAAAGCTGATGAGGACACCAACTGGCTATGGCATAAAAGATTATCCCATCTTAATTTTAAAAACATTAACAAGTTGTCTCGTAAGCAACTGGTTGATGGGATACCTCAAATTTCCTTCAATAAGGAAAAGCCATGTCCAGGGTGTGAGATGGGTAAGCAGAAGAGAGCCAGTTTTAAAACTAGGCAAAATTTTAGCATCACTGAACCTCTTCACATGCTCCATATGGATCTTTTTGGTCCAGTGAATGTTCAAACTAGAGCTGGAAAGAAGTACACTCTAGTTGTGGTTGATGAATTCACCAGATATTGCTGGGTGGTATTCATCAGATCCAAAAGTGATGCTCCTGCTGAAATCATCTCTCTTATCAAACGAATTGAGCTCAAGTATACTCGAAAAGTTTGTCAGTTGCGAAGTGATAATGGTACTGAATTCCAAAACAAAGTACTTGAAACATTTTGCAATGACACTGGCATCTCTCAAAACTTCTCATCAGTTCACTCTCCAGAGCAAAATGAAGTTGTTGAAAGAAAGAATCGTACACTGATAGAAGCCGCAAGAAGTATGCTATCTGAATCTGGTCTTCCCACCAGTTTTTGGGCTGAGGCAGTTGCAACTGCTTGTTACACCCAAAACCGGTCAGTCTACATCAAGAGACATAAGAAGACTGCCTACGAAGTACTTAGGAATCGTAAACCAAATATTGGATACTTCCATGTATTTGGTTGTCCAGTTTATATACTGAACGATTCCAGTCAGCTTGGAAAGTTTGATGCAAAAGCTGATGAAAGGGTATTTTTAGGCTATTCAGATATTCAAAAGGCCTTTAGAGTTTATAATTATAGACTCCAAAAGGTGCATGAGATAATTCATGTCACATTCGATGAATCAACTGAAGCAATCAACAAGAGACCAAGCCTTGATATTTCTCCAGTCATTCCAATCAATTTTGGTGAAACTGACCAAGTTCATCGGTCAGTTGTTTCACCAGAAGATGCTTTCAGTTACAACAAACTGGAACCAGTTAAGAAGAAGAACACCTCCAGTGACACATCATTTTATCCTTCTATCAACTTTAACTTACCACAAGAATTGGTAATTGGATCTGATGTACGTGCCATTTCAATATCAGCACCAGTTCAAACACCTACCTCTCCAGTTCTTCATGAAATGCCTTCAAATGAGGAATTTCATGATGCTAATCGAGACCTCATTGACTCTGATGAGGATGTAGAAGTTGTTTGGACTGATCCTTCTCCAGAAGCTGTCAACTGAAGAAGATCTCCAGGTGACTTGCACTGATATTGTAGTTCACCAGCCTAGTCAATACACTAGATGGACTTGAGCCCATCCAATTGAACAGATTGTGGGTGATCCAACTAGTGGGGTTCAGACTAGAAGAGCCACCAGTGAGCAATGCTTAAACGTCACCTTCTTATCTTTAATTGAACCAAAGAAGATTGACGAGGCTATGGCAGACCCAAGCTGGGTGGAAGCTATGCAAGAAGAGCTCCTCCAGTTTGAAAGGAAAAATGTTTGGGAGCTTGTTCCTTGTCCACCAGGGTTAAAGAAAGAACCTATTGGTACCAGATGGGTCTACTGAAACAAAATGGATGAAGATGGCCATGTTGTAAGAAACAAGGCCAGACTAGTTGCCCAGGGTTATTGTCAAGCAGAGGGCGTTGACTTTGATGAAACTTTTGCTCCAGTTGCAAGACTTGAAGCCATAAGAATATTCTTGGCTTATGCATCCCATCTGCAGTTCAAGGTCTTCCAGATGGATGTCAAAAGTGCGTTCCTTAATGGAACATTGGAAGAAGAAGTTTATGTTAAGCAGACTCCAGGTTTCATCGATGAGAAGCACCCTCATTGGGTTTATAGACTGAACAAAGCATTGTATGGTCTAAGACAAGCCCCAAGAGCCTGGTATGATACTTTAACTAAACATCTTCTTAAAAATGGCTTTCAAAGAGGTGCATAGATAATACCTTGTTTATCTTGAAAGAAAGAGGTAATATCTTATTGGTACAAATTTATGTTGATGACATTATTTTTGGTTCAACTGATGATGCAATGTGTAAAAAGTTTTCTAAAATCATGTCATCTGAGTATGAGATGAGTTTAATGGGTGAATTAACATTTTTCTTAGGTCTTCAGATTAAGCAAACTGAAAATGGAATTTTCATAAACCAAGGAAAATATGTCAGAGATTTGTTAAGAAAATACAAATATGATTCTATCCCATCAAAAAACACACCTATTGCAGCACCATTGAATTTGGACTCTGACCCAACTGGCAAACCAGTTAACATAACTGACTATAGAGGTATGGTTGGTTCACTGATGTACTTAACTGCCAGTCGACCAGATATAATGTTTTCAACATGTTTATGTGCCAGGTTTCAGGCTAACCCTAAAGAATCACATTTGCACGCTGTAAAGCGTATCTTTAGATACCTGAAAGGGTGTCCTAATCTTGGTCTTTGGAACCCCAAAGGCTCAGGATTAGATCTAATGGGTTATTCAGATTCTGATCATGCAGGTTGAAAGATAGATAGAAAATCAACAACTGGTGGTTGTCATTTCCTTGGAGGAAAACTGGTAAGTTGGACCAGCAAGAAGCAGACTTCAGTCTCTATGTCCACTGCTGAGGCAGAGTACATTTCTACGGCCAGTTGTTGTGCCCAGATTCTCTGGATCAAGAACCAGTTACTAGATTATGGTCAAAAGTTTACTAAGACCCCAATCTTTTGTGACAACACCAGTGCAATTGCTATATCTCACAACCCAGTGATGCACTCCAAAACAAAGCATATTGACATCAGGTATCATTTCATTCGAGATCATGTTATGAAAGGAGATATTGAAATTTATTTCATCCCCACTGACAAACAGTTAGCTGATGTTTTTACTAAACCTCTCGATGAGAAAACCTTTAAACATCTCATCAGCGAACTGGGAATGTTAAACCCTTAACTGGAGCTTTCTTTGTTATTGAACGCGTCAGTGACACTGATGAAGTTCTCCAGTTGAGGAGGTCCAGATAATCTTTGCTCGCCAGGCTATCGAACGCCTTTGTGATACTATCTTGGCACTAATTGATTACTGGATCATCATTTTAGGGGGAAAGACTCAAAATAATTTTCTGACTAAAATTCGTTTTTGTTTGAAAATGCAACTGGAGAACTCTTCAGTTGGAAACTGGTACTGGACTGATCCTCCAGTTACCAGGTTCAGTCTTGTCTTAGTTTTTATAACGTTACAAATACTTGGTCAATATGTGTGACACGTGATGATACTCGAGTATTTTAAACCACTTGATATCATGATCTGACGTGTTTGAAACCATTTTAGTACTTGACAACTGTTTGTATTGGGAAAACAAAAGTGAGTGGGCGCGTGGGTAAGATAAGCCGTCGTAGAATTTAATGCTGACATGGAAGCATTTAATGTTTACATGGCAAATTATTATTTTATTTCAAAATTCAAACCAACTTTTGTGAAAATATCTTCAAAAAGGGATTTTGTTTATTAAAATATAATTTTGGTGTTTCATTGGGATCTTGAATCCTTATAAATACCCTTATTTACTCCGAACTCATTTACTTCCTTCTCTTACATTCTTTCATTTACTTTCCAATCATCAAAATCGCTTCATTCTTCTCTTTGCTTCATAAATCAAGAACCCTAAATCCCAAATTTCATTTTCATTCTTCTATGGCTCCTAGATCATCTCGTTCAAGAGATGTAAATCTCTTGACTGTTCCATACAATCCCTCACCAGATGTCACACAGGCACCTGGTGCCCCTAGTAGTGCTTCTGTCATAAAACTAAATCCAAATAATCCTATGGCCAGCCTACGAGGATCTCAAGGGTCCGATACCCTTATTGGTAGAATTCAAAAGTTTTTGAAGAATTCTCCAATAGGACCCTCATTCTCTCTAAACCCACGTAAGTTGTTTCACAACTACTTATGTGAGTTTTGGTACACTGCCGTTCTTTTTTCCGATTGTTCCTCCATCAGTTTCACGTTAAAGGATGGAACAATCCAGTGTACCTTGTCAGCTGATACATTGAGGGATGCCTTACGCCTCAATTACTGGAGAGAGGGTGAATCTCCAGTCGTCTTGCCCCAAATATAAACTTTCGCCAAGTACTTCTTGAAATGGGACACAGGGAGTGTTTGGAGAATGGGGTGTTGAAGACAAAAGGTGCGATGACCATGAAGGGCCTTACACCTTCATGGAGGTACTTTTTCATCCACCTGGTGGAGAGCATGGGTGGGAGTTCTGGTGGACTTGACCAGATCAACTCCTCACAAGCAGAGATGGCTTATTGCTTGTGGAACGGATTGAGAGTGGACTTTGCAGATATTCTGTATAGAAGCATGGTTCAAAAGCTGAAGGGCACAAGGGGTGTTTGTATTCCCTTTCAAGGTTCCTCTCACTTTGTTTTAAGCAAATTCTGGGCAGGGAAGCATATAATAGTACAGATTCTCCGTACACTGCTCCAGATATGCTAAGGAATCTAGACTCACTGGTATCTGAAGCTGGTGAGGTTGAAATTCCTGAACGAATGCAGCTGGCATTCGCTTCAACTGATGCACCTCTGTAGGTGAGTCAGAAAGGCAACTGGGCGGGCCTCAAAACAATGAGGGACCCTCCAGTGTGTCTAATGTTGTGGTTGAGGATAGAGCGACCATAACTGAAGCAACCCCCATCACATCTATCCCTGGTGAAGATACTTCGGTATCTGATCCATCAACAGATGCACCCATCCAGGAAACTGGGGAAGGTCATCTGGAGACTGACCAGGTAACTGGTCAGCCCTCAGTCACATTCATGGATCTGGACATGAGTGTTAATGACGAGGAAATCCTTATAGAATCTTCGGATTCTGAAGGTACTGAATCAGACTTGGAGATTCTTGATGCTTCTGTACAAGCTCAAGACCCTTCATCTCCAGTCTTACCTCCAGACGCATCAATTTCATTTTCACCACCACAAATAAATGTGCCTATAGATATATCTTTACCAACAAATTTCGCTCCTTTACCAACTGGGCAATTCTCACTTGCTCGAGAAATGCCACCCCCACCGTCGCCGTTGTTCACACCTGAGCATTCTCAGCATGAACAACAATTTGATTTTCCAGTCCTTTCTTCAACCACCACTCCAATAATTTCTTCAACTGCTGGCCTGACAACTGGGGAGACTTCCATCAGTTTGCCTCCTCCAATTGCTCCAGTAGTAGCTGCTAGTGGTCCAGTGACACCTTCTCCTTTGTCACTGGACAGTCAAGTTGTCTCACTACAAGCCGATCTCCAAAACCTTCTTACCAGGGTGGAGGAGATTCAGAAGACACTTGACAAAAACACCAAGTCCTTCTCCAGATACCACAAAGATCATTTGACAAACATTAAGGTGGTCGATCTGGGATAAACAAGTTTTCATCAAATGAAGACTTGGTGTTCAAAAAGCTTAATGAGTTGGTCACTGGCTGCAACAATCTGGCTGGTACTCTAAAGGAAGCCTTTGACCTAACTCACTCCAAGGTCTCCAGTTCAATCTCCAACTTGCTAGGAAATACTGTCAGAACTTCAGAAGTTGACTTAAAAGAGATTGAAAGGCAGGTTAAGGAACTTATTGAAAGACCTGGCCTAGATGTAACTGGCCTTGGAGAGCAGTTGATGACTTCGGTTGGTCAGAAAATAGAGGATACGTTGGGTGCTAGAGAAGAGCAATTGGTTGAAAGGGTGATGTCTGAGATCACCAAGCTGGCCACTCCTCAGGTTGATCTGGCCCCACTTACCAGTGAGATCAACCAGTTGAGAGGCAGCATAGAGAGTCTGAACACCCAAGTATCTCTACATGCTCAATCTATAGAGAAACTGACAACTGAAGTGGAAAATCTGAAGAAGATGGATGATGAGGTTAAGGATAAGGTTGTCTCAGGTTTGGATGAGGACTCAAAGATCTTGAATGAATTAAAAACTGGTCAAGACCAAGTTGTTGCAAATGTCTTGACCCAGTCCAAGGAGACGAACCATTTATGGAGGTCCTTCAGGATGATGTGTGGCATCTTCAAAGAGTGTAAGGACATACAGTCGTGGCAGCCTCTTGACCGGTTGCCATCTCACCCCTCTGAATGGGAAGCAATTAGGGCAGGTCTAGATGCTGCCAAGGGGGAAAGAAGTCAGTCCTTACACGACCAGTTGCACCTGGAAGGACTCCATCTGGATCTGAAAGAGAATTGGTTGTGGCTACCAGTACTGAAGCTGGTGAGCAGAGTGATAGGGGGAATGTTGGTTTGGATAAAGGTAAAGGATTAGCTGGTGATGCATCTGCCCAGCCGGCCACTGGTGAAATGTTAGAAACTGGTAATGCTGACATACTACCTCCAGTTTCAGATAGTGATAGTAGAAAACTGGCTAAACTTGGTAATGACATCAAAGAAAGGAAGAAAATGAAACAAAGAAACCAAGTTGAGGCCAGGGCACATCTTGCTCAGATTAAGTTGCTGGATATGAGTGATGCCAATCTACTGGTATCACTAAGGATGAGTATGTTAGGGTTAAGAATGATCCTAGGATAGTTGACCAGTTGAATGAAATGCTAGATGTAGAACTGGATAGACACTATCATGAGGATGAAGCTGAATTCGATGCCAGGAGCTTAAACATTTCAGTGAAGAAGGCAAAAGAGATTAGGGCCAGTGCGATTCTGAAAAGGATTCCACAACCAAGAAGACCACTGACAAGAGATGCAAGAGATGCTGACCTTAGCACATTCGTTGAATCAACTGGCGAGGTATCCAATGAAGACATTAAGTCCGCTGTACTGGCTGATGGTGCTGGGAGTATAAAAATCACAAATGAATCTGAAGCTAGAAACTACTACTCCCAGATCATGTCAACCAGAAGACATAATGGTACTATTAATGGTGTCAATGTTACAATCAAGCCAGGCACCAAGGTTTTTCAAATCGAAGTTAAGTATACTGGTGGGCCACTGGTTAGAACTAATGATCCTGGTGCTATGCAGTATGGGTTCAGCGAATGGGTGGAGATGGTGAATGTTTTGGATGCCAAGGCACAAAAGAATAGGTTCGAGAAAGCATGGGTAAACTTTCTAAGGGGGAAGATTCAACATAAAGAAAATCTTGAGCAAAAGTTGAATATTGACCCTGAAGATACTCAGTCTATCTCTTCAGTTGCCAAGAGAAGAAGAACTGGCGAAGGGCCATCTCATTAAGTTCTGTCTTCAGTTTATCTACTTGTAATTTGTATTTACATTCTGTAACTTGTATAAATTTCATTCCCTTGTATAAATGAAGTTACCAGTTTGTAACCACAAGGTAGATAAAAGATTAAAATCTAACAAACTTAAAAGAAAAACCTAAGGCATTTATTGATCTATAAAATGCCTTAGATAACTTAGATAGATTTAAATCGAACAAGTCCTTCCAGTTCACACTTGTACAGATACAAGAACTAGAAAAGACTTAGACTATATTTCTAGACAAATAGGGGGAATTTGTTAGGACCAGTTCACCTGGAACTGGCCAGTCACCAGTTCACCTTTGCCAGTCACCAGTTGCATCTGGAGACTAGTGAAACTGGTGACCAAGATGATTTGTCGAAATATATTGAAGTCCAGTTGCACCGTACAGTTAACGCAACTGAAGACTTCCTCCAGTGAGAACTGACCAAGTTGAAGAAGCATTCCAGTTGAAGTCGAAGACAACCAAATGGAAGATAGAGAATGGCAATGGCAGCGAAGCCCAGTTGGCATTCTAGTCAGTTACAAACTGGAGACAATCAGTGGAAAGCCCTTACAAAGCTTTACATTGATTACGAGGAATTGACTTATATGCTTTATGTACCTTTACCCGGATAATAAGCCTTATCTTATTATTTAAGTATTAAAAGGTACATAAAGGTGGTTATGTAAAGTCACTTTAACATGCGACTTTACACTGCTTTTTAAGGAATTAAATGTTATTCCTTAAATGCTCCCAACCACATTTGT
Organism: Erigeron breviscapus; assembly: GCA_034093135.1. Classification (NCBI taxonomy): domain Eukaryota; kingdom Viridiplantae; phylum Streptophyta; class Magnoliopsida; order Asterales; family Asteraceae; genus Erigeron; species Erigeron breviscapus. The sequence continues at coordinate 136,390,797 of CM067167.1, forward strand.
ACGGCTAAAGTTAACATCCCAATGTTAACTTTGCCTATAAATACAAGTCATTGCACAACCAAGAATTAAAAAGTATTCGATCTCACAAAGTTAATTCACAAACTCGAATAACTTCACACTTTGCAAACCTGCAATATTCTTGGTGAACTTGTGCAATCTTCTCTCAATCGCTAAAAGGAACATTTCACAACTTTAAGTGTTTCGATTGTCTTGAGAAATTCCGAGTATAGATCAATTGTATTTCATAGGTTGTTAGGATATTTACATTCGTGTATTATCTCGGTTCCGCATCAACCTTGTAATTTGTTTAATATCAATAAATAAATTACACATTGAAAAATACATATTGTCTCATCAAGTTATCTTACAAGTATTTGTATTATTGCATTGTTCTTTACTTATTGTCTTTTATATAAGTAATCTATCTAGAACTTGGTATATACACACTGCAACTGGTCATCTCCAGTTCAGTGCATATATTGCAAAGTAACTCCACCATCGACATAGAGGTGTCTTCAGTAGTACCATCTAACGAGTTGGGACTTACACTTGATTTTAACTCATCAAAATCATATAACTAAACCTAATCACTTATACTTTTGCATAAAGATATAAATACCATATGTAATACTCTTATGATTACCTAATCATACTAATATACATCTTGGTAGAACAAAATAACAATTATAAATACCTCTATGATTGCCTCATCATACTAGTATTTATCTTTGTTATGAATAAAATGACCTGTACAACCCGGTGCACTTGTCTTTCTTCCCTTTGTGTTGAGAACTTGCTTGACAACCTACAAAATCAAACATTTGTCCTTTGTCCTGCACATCTCAACAAACATCATCATATCTTCTCAAAGTAATAGCATACAATCTGAAGAAATGAATTAATATAGCAAGATAGAATGAATATACTTAACAATCTATTATTAACCTGAGTTACGGTAAGGTCTATAATTCCATAAGCACTTTCAATCCCTTGCACATATACAGTCAAAATAATTTGGAATCTCTGTTCCAAACCTTTTTGATTAACAAAATTCTTTTCAAGGATAATTCTAAAACTATGAATCATCTCCTCATTCACTCTTTGAGAATCTTCCTTTTAAAGATCAAAACTATTCTTTTAAAGATCAAATTCAAAACTATGAACAGCTCGTGTTCATTCTAATGAAAATCTTCTTTCTAAGAATCAATGCAAAAGCATTAACTCAATATCTGTTTATTGAAATTAACAACTCTGTGTTCTTTTCCTTAAACCTATATTAACATATTAACACAATATTTGTTTATTGAAATGCAACAACTCAGTGTTCTTTTCCTTAAACCTATATTCTGTTAATTTAACAAACTTTCTTTTAGCTTTTGATCACAACACTATCGCATAACTACCCTACTCGTTTATTCGGTGTTCCATAAGAACGTAGTTGAGTCCTCTTGGAAACTAGATTCTATTCTGACTATGTCTCTCGTGCAATAGGAACTTTTATTTTTACAAAAACATAACACACGCACACACACACACAGAACATAAACGAATAACATAGTTACAAGAGCTAAAGTTACTGCTGATTAGATCAGATTAGCATGTTACATAAGCCTACAAGCGAGAAATAATTCTCTTATTATTAGTTATGAACAGTGATCCAAAGACGATTACCAATATGTTTGTCCTCTTAAACACTCGGTACTTCCAGTTTCCTTTAGGTTTGTGACACTTTCGACATACCCTGGCCAAGGACAGTCACCATGTAACCCGAGTAGCCTAATATGCCACTTAATCAAGTTTGCGAACTTAAGTGACCCACATTCAGATATACTCTCACAATCGACACAAGCACTAAGATTAAGATATTTGGTAACTACAGGGAGACGGCCTTTAAGAATCAAGTCAGCGGTGACAGGTCGGTGATTCCTCACACGCAAAGTGACATAACTTGACTCACGTACGAAATATACCCAACATTGCATAATGCTAAGTACTTGCATATTTGTGACATCATTTTAAAGCACTTATGAAAACCCGTGACTTTCTATGAGATCCGTGTAGCGAACTTTCTGACAACCTATCCCAAGTTGGAAGCTTTAGGTAGGCTAGGTATACAAAGACACCCCAAGGACTTACTTGTCCGAATCTCAAAGGCCACATTAGCTCCATAATTTTCAATAGATTTATTAGATATTTTCATATCTTGTCACAAATATACATCCGAAAAGCAATACACACACATGTATGTACCCGAGACCTTCTATATAAAAACCAAATATACAAATTACAATGCTAGATCTTTCATAAGATTTAAGGACCAGATCTAATCATTCGAAAAGCAGGCATTCTCACCCATATATCTGAATATGTTTCCCATAAGAACATTGTATACATTTAAGTTCAGATTATAAGGAAACTTTGGTACTTTGTGCCTACCGGTACATCATATGATTGGTATCACTGAACTGAGCATTTTAAAGTACAATTAAGTAGGCTTAAAAGCTAAAGTATCGTCACGTCTAATCATCTTAATGCAGTGACCTTACTCTATTTATTATTTTCTTTTTCTTTTCTGATTTTTATTTTGTTTTTCTGACACTATATGACACACACATACATAACGACACAGACACATTTTACAAAGTTCCTGTTGAGAGACACTGTCACTATAGATTTCTCATTCCAATCAATTGGACTAGCAACTCGAAACGAGTTCGGTCGAAAGCCTTAGTGAACAGATCAGCTAAATTAAAGTCACTTGGCACTTTTTCAAGGACTATTAGTTTCTTTTCAGCACAATCACGTATAAAATGAAACCTTATGTCTATGTGCTTAGTCCTACTGTGCTTAACAGGATTATTGGTAATGGATATGGTGGATTCATTGTCAATTTTAATAGGAGTACAGAGAAAATTCTGACCGTAATCACGCAGTTGTTGCTGAATCCATAGAACCTGTGAACAACATCCACCAGCTGCCATGTATTCTGCCTCGCAAGACGAGATAGCAACAGAAGTCTGCTTCTTACATTGCCAAGAAACCAATCTCCCTCCTAAGAACTGACATCCACCTGAAGTTGATTTCCTATCAAATTGCAGCCCCCATAGTCAGCATCTGTATAAGCCACGAACTCAAAGTCTCCCCCAATCGAATACCAAAGACCCAGCACTGGTTGCCCTTTGAGGTAGCGAAGAATTTGCTTAACAGCTTTCATGTGACTTTCCCTGGGACAGGACTGATAACGTGCACACAAACAAACCGCAAACATGATATCTGGTCTTGATGCAGTAAGATACATCAAAGAACCTATCATGGCCCTATAACGAGTAGGATCAACTTCTGGATCATTAAGAGAAAACATCCCAAGTTGATGGTTCTTTTGTATGGGAGTATCCATCGGTGAAGTATCTTCCATTCCAAATCGTTTCAATATATCTTGCGCATACTTCGTTTGATGAATGAAAAATCCGTCCTTTTTCTGTTCAACCTGTAAACCCAAAAAGAAATTCATTTCTCCCATAGCACTCATCTCAAAAGTCCCTTTCATAATATGCTCGAATTCCTTGCACATCTTTTCGTCAGATGATCCAAAAATAATATCATCCACGTAAACTTGTACAAGTAGGAAATCCTCTCCCTTCCATTTTGTAAACAACGTACTATCGATCAATCCTCTTTCAAATCCATTTTCAAGAAGATGCTTCGATAGTTTGTCGTACCATGCCCTAGGAGCTTGATGCAATCCATACAGTGCCTTATTCAGTCGATAGACTCTATCAGGATGATCTGGATCTTCAAACCCTGGCGGTTGGGTAACATACACTAATTCCTGGACAGTACCGTATAAGAATGCACTCTTGACATCCAACTGATATACCTTAATGTCCTTGAAGGCAGCAAAAGCTAGAAACAAACGAATGGCTTCTAGTCTAGCATCCGGTGCAAATACCTCAGTGTAGTCCAACCCTTCCTGTTGAGCAAACCCTTGAACAACTAGCCGAGCTTTATTCCTGGTAACAACACCTTTTTCATCCTTTTTGCACCTAAAAACCCATCTGGTGCCGAAAGGATACTCTCCTGGAGGTAGATCAACGAGCTCCCAAAACTGAAGCTTGTCAAACTGAAAAAGTTCCTGCTGCATAGCTTCTACCCAAGAAGGATCTTTCAAAGCCATTTGAATATTGCTAGGCTCTTCTTGAGATACAAAGCAGCTGAACTTGCATTCATCAACTATACCGGTTTCTTTCATCTCTGCGGATAAACCAGATAGTTTATTAAGTTGAGATCTTGTCTTAACCCTTGCATTTGGTTCACCAATAATATCCTCAACTGGATGATACTTGTTAACTCTATGTTGAGTAACTTTGTCAACTTGAAGATTTACACCCAAATTTGAACCTATTTCTCCTTGATCAGTAGATATATGAGACAAAGGAGTGACTGGTTCCAATTCTTGTGTAACAGTATCTTTAGTATCCTTTGATGAACCATCTGCACTGGTGTTATCTGATGATGACATAAGCTCTGCATCATGATCCTTTCTAGATTCCTCATTTTTCTTTGATGCTGTATCAGCTGCAGATTCTGAAGTAGTACATGCTCCTATGTTCTGATCACGTAAAAGTACCACATTCTCAACCTCTAAACTACCTGCACCAAAAGAAATAGGACCATTAAAGGAAGTAAATACATTGTCATAATTAAACAAGATAGTAGACCCTTGATGTACAGGTGAATTATAGCTAGAAATCACGACGTTGTAACCAACATCAACTATTTCAGCCTTAATATTGTACACCCGCCTATTTGGAGATCCCGGAATATAACCAAGAAAAATTCCCTCCTCAGCCTTCTCGGCAAATTTGGGTTGGTCACGAACTTTTAAAAACGTACATGGGACTCCAAAAGGTTCCAATCCAGTTAAATTTGGTTTTCTATTGTTCAAAAGCTCGTAAGGTGTCTTATTAAATCTTTTGACAATTAAAACCCTATTTAACACATGACAAGCAGTGTTCACTGCTTCCCCCCAAAACATAGTAGGAAGCCTTGAATCAGCTAGCATAGTCCTGGCGGTCTCTATCAATGTTCTGTTTTTCCTCTCTGCTACTCCATTCTGTTGAGGCTCATAGGGTGCACTGAATTGATGCTCAATTCCTTTGCTCAGACAGTAGACCTCCATAATCTGATTCTTGAACTCTGTCCCATTATCACTTCTGATTCTCTTCACTCTTGTGTTGTACTGGTTCTCAATTCTTTCAAAGAATTCCATAAGGATTTGAGCAGTTTCATCCTTAGTCTTCAAGAAGAACACCCACGAGAATATAGAGTAATCATCAGTAACTACAAGACAGTAGTACATATACCCTATGCTTCGAACGCTTACTGGCCCAAATAAATCCATGTGCAGTAACTGAAATGGAGCGGCAATAGAATTTTGAGTCTTTGGCTTATGTGGCTTCTTAGTTTGCTTTCCTTTAAGGCACGACACACACTTATCTTCCACCATAAATCTCTTATTAGGAACGCCAAGAACCAATCCATTACTTGTAATGTAATTCATTTTTCTGAAATGGATGTGACCCATTCTTCTATGCCATAGCAGAGATTCATCAACAGAAGCCTTAGTTAACAAGCATACTGGCTCCACTGAATCAACGACACCTAATTCTAATCCATAGATGTCCTTCTTTCTTGGAGCCTTCAACAAGATCCACTCATCTGGAATGACATAACCTGGTTTCAAAATTAAGGCCTCCCTTTCTGTAAAATGAACTGGATTACCTTTGTCACAAATCTGAGATACACTCATCAGGTTATGTTCTAGCTGCTCAACAAAGTTCACGTTGTCCATCTTGATCTTCCCATTGATGACTTTTCCAATACCGGAAATATTGCCACCCTTGGGACCAACAAAACTAACATAGGAACCTTTAACAGGAGTGAATTCCGTTAACAGTCTCTTGTCTCCTGTCATATGACGTGAACAACCACTATCGACAAACCAAATCCCAGTAGTTTTCCTTAGTGGTTCCTTTTGTTCAATAACTTCCAGATGTGCCATGAAGCCAGTCTCAGCTTCAGTGGAAGCTTCTTTAACTTCAGCTCTTACTGGTTCAGATGGTCCTGGTTCCTCTTCTACCTTCTGATGAAAACTGATCAACTTGCTTGTATCCTCCCTAACCAAATCAGGATCAGTCAGTTTTTCCTCCAATTAACTTCTCATGAGCAGACACAAATGAAGCGAGCATGCCCAAATGTCCCTCAGCAGATCTTATGCTCATCGGCATCCCTGTGTAACCCGAGCTTGGAGAACTACTTTTCTGATTCCCATTATGGACAACCATAGCTGATTCCGGAGAAGTTACATACAACAAGTTGTTGTCAGAATCCACCGTCATTTTCACTTTCTCATCATCTCCACCGTAAAAGGCAGTAACCCCTCCACTTGAAGATCTTACAGAAGGAATGCTTGTCTTGCTATGATAAAGTGCAGGCCGCTGAACAAAATCACTGCTACCTGCTTCCTTCGATTTTCGCTTCATATCTTGACTTCTCAGCTTTCGAATGATCTGTTCCAGAGTCCATTTACTGAATTCGGGATTTTGTTGGATAGATGTGACAAATCCTTCCCATTTGATTGGAAGTGCCTCCAACAACTTCTCGATGACATCCTCTGGATCCGGATTATACCCAAAGTAGGCAAGCTCAACCAGCAAATGACTGTAACGAACCAGCGTCTCATCAAGAGTTTCATCTTTGAAGCTAGTAAAAACATAGTACTGCTTCTTCAACAAGTCTTTCCTACTCTTCTTGAGATCATCGTCACCTTCACAATGCTCTTTGAGTGCATCCCATAAGCCTTTAGCTGTATCATACTTTTCAAACAGATGCAGAACTTCCCCTTGGAGAGCCATTCGAAGTGATCCTAATGCCTTGCTTTCAGCTTCATAATCTTTCTTTTTATCGACATCCATTTGTTCATATGAAGCTAGCCTAGCACTACTCGAACCTGGAGTTTCACCCGGTACTGTAGCAGGAGTATAACCGTTTGTAATGCAAATCCACATCCTCACATCCATAAGTCTACAGTATGACTCGAATCTGCCCTTCCAATTGAAATATCTATCTAGGCTTATCAACTTTGGGCGGTGAATTGGCCTTTCCGGTTTCATGATCCATCAGAATTAATTGATTCAGCAAAGCTTGATAGTTTACGGGTAACTGAGACGTCATTTTCTCCGAGCTAGCAAAGTTCACGAGCTGTTTAAAATAAACGAGGTCGCAAAGTTCACGAGGTCAAAAAATACGAGGTCGCAATTAGAACTCGAGGTCGTAATTGAACTGTGAGGTCGTAATTGAGCTCACGAGGTCGCAAACGAAATACGAGGTCGCAATTGAACTGGCGAGGTCGTAAATTAGCTATCCAAGTCGTAATACGAGCTTGCATGAGGTAATACGAGCCCACGAGGTCGCAAACGATGCTGAAACACTTAATTCTCTTGAATTCGAACCCTAAAAGCCAAAAACACGCTTTCGACGGCTGCAAATACCAAGATATATCACAAACAAGATTTCCGGTCGTAAACTCGTGAAAGAATCACGTCTAAACGACCCTAAATCAATGTTGTCTATCACCAACAAGCTATAACCTTCCGGTATTAAACCAAAAGGCTCTGATACCACTTGTAGGATCCCTTTTGTTGGATCGTTAATAGCTTGTTCTGGTTATTCAGAGGTGCGGAATCCCTCTCTATAACCTGGTGATTCACAACAAAGCCCCTAGATCACCTGCTGCCTCGCAGATCTTCTTCGGGCTAGCGGAACAACCTTTGACCTATTAACCTGCAGTATATGCTTGATAATTCGACAAATGTTCAACCCTAATCTCTGTTAGGGTTCGGTATTTATAGAGAAAACACCCGAATGGATTTCAGCGAGTTAGCCTCGCAAATCCAAGCCCAGCCCGTCACAATTACGAGGTCGTAACTATGATTGGCCTCGTATTTGACCCTGCAAATACGGGGTCGTATTCCTATAGTTCACCTCGTAATTGTCCCTGCAATTACGAGGTCGTATTTCCTCTTAAGCAGATTAATTATACATTCAATACTTAAACTTAATCTAGTATTCTATGCATAATATCAAGTTCATTAATGACAATCACAATACAAAGACATATTACATTATAAGCCCAAACAATCTAGACTGCTATTGACATAGATGTGCACTTACAATATTATAATATAAGCCCAAACAATCTATACTGCTATTGACATAGATGTGCACTTACATACCCTTGAAGCAAGACATTCAAACATACCTACAAATTAAAAACAATTAACTTTGTTAAATAACTAACATTATTTTGAAAATCAAATTATCTATTTTTGAAAGTCTATTCGTGTTTTGATCTCTACCAACTTATTATATCTCTCTACATATCTACAATATATATATATATATATATATATAACAAGTATTAAATTATTTTATGAAAACAAGGACCATTAGATAAGTTTAAACTTTTAGTTCAACCCTTAGATTAAAATAATAATGTTATTACCAAATTTATTATTAAGTATACACAATATTAACCCTTTTACTTTATATATTTACACAAATAACAATCTTATTAATTAAGAACACTTGATTTAGGAATGAGCGTAAACAACCTCAACATATATACCAAACATATAAGTTTTACTTCAAGGTCCATATATTATATTTGGAAAAAAAAATCGACATTATCTATTTTGGAGTTAATTATATTATATGTAAGCGACCTAATGTTGATAACATACATATTCTAAAAACTATCTTCGATACAAAACGTTTTTTGAATATATAATATCATCGTATTTCAAGAAGTATAGATATAGATATAGATAAAAGGGTGCGATTTACACATACAAAAGGCTGCCGGCCTTATCTTGGCCTATTCCGGCCATTTTTGGCCGAATTTCCATCTCGATTTCACCACCAAATCGTTCCTTTTTCAATTCCCTACAATTCTATGTAACATACAATGCCTCATTCACGAAAAAAGAAGGGGAAAAAGAAAAAAACTGATGAAGAAATTATGGAAGAACCTAGAAAGAATCAATCGTCATACAATCTTAGATATTCCTCCAAATCTGTTGATTCAAGTGCTACTGTTTCGATCGGCCATCAATTGCTTTCAAATCCACAGCCGCCGCCGTCTTCTTTCCTACCGCCATCGCTGCCTTCAAATCCGGCTACCGCTGCAAAAATTGGTGACCGGCAGAGAATCATATGGGGGTGGGGTGGGGTGGGGTCTGATCTAATCTCGATTTGGGGGTTACTTCAGCCGAAACCCTAATTAATTCACACTACCGCCGCCGCTCAGCACCATCGGCCACCACTTCGCCGCCGATTCAATTGGTGGCAGGGGGTGGTTCGATTGGGGGTGGGATTGCACCAGATACAATTCCCATTGTTCGTTCAATCAATTATATGGTTGGGACTAATGACTTTGTTGATGAAAACCCTAATTTGATCATCACCGCCGATCAGCCACCGCAAACCACCGCTGCTCCGCCGCCTGGTATGGCTGATCCTGGTATAACCGGTTCTAGGGTTGATGTGGTCGAAACCCTAATTGAAAAACCTACCGTCGCCGTGCAGCCACCATTAACCACCGATGAATCACCGTCAATTGAAGATAGTGAATGAATTGATGAACTATTTACCATCCTTAAGGATGGAATGGAAATGCTTAATGATGGTGACAAACTACTCTCTAAAGATCAAGTGGCCGAATTGAATAGGATTTTAGTTGAACATTTGGCTAAAAACCCTAATTTTGATTCGCCCACCGTTAATCCACCATCGGCCACCACTGCTTCGGCTGCCACCCGTTGTGTGAGCCCTCTTGACATACATGTTAGTGCATGTTTCTCGGTGACAAAAGCATTCTAGATGTGTTACATATATTTGTATATATTCAAGTCTTGTAATCTATCTTGTAATTACCGTTTGTCAATAATATTACCTTGGCATATCTTGTTGATCATATTGGGATCCATTTATGTTTATGTGTTTGTTTATTATTTGTATTTTGCAGGTTTTAGACATAACATGTAAAGAGTCATTAAGTTAATATTGTTTCTGCGTTTTAAACAGCAGTAGAAATATTAACTTAATGTACTTCCAAAGGGAAGTTAAGTTAACTGTGTTTCTGCGTATCTACAGCAGGAGAAACAGTAACTTAGTTAATACTTCCAATAGGTAATATAGACAGTGTTGTTTCTGCGTATCTACAGCAGTAGAAACATTGTCGTTAGCTAATGATTGGTTCTGCGTATATTTACAGCAGTTTAATCATTGGCTGAGTTAATATCGGTTCTGCGTCTTGACAGCAGTGAAGATATTAACTCTGAGTGTAATGTCGGTGCTGCGTCTTGACAGCAGTGAAGACATTAACTCAATATATCCTAAGTGTTATTTGAGGGTTCTTAGGAACAAGCAAATGTATGCTTGTTCAAAGTAAGAACACTCAAATGGTCATTTGAGAGTTTCTAAGAAACAAGCAAAAGTATGCTTGTTCTCAAGAACTCTCAAATGGTTTGAGAGTTTCTGTGGAAACAAGCAAAAGTATGCTTGACCACAAAAACACTCAAACGTTTTGTGTGTTCAGGGAAACACGCAAAACAGGCCAAAACCCTAATGGGCCTTGACCATTGAAACACGCAAATCCATTGGGCCATGCGTGTTTCAGAAACACGCAAATGGCCATTTGCGTGTTCCTGGTCCTTGCCTATAAATAGAGGTGTGTGTTTGTGTGTTCCAACAAGAGTGTAGTGAGAGAAACGAGCAAAACCTAGAGAGAGAAAACCAAGAACACGCACGGTTGATCTTGTGGGTACTCGAATCACGCACGAACCGCAAACACATACCCGGTTTGGACGGCTCGTAGACTTAGGTTACCACGTTGGTTGGTAAGGTTTGTCCGGAGAGCCGTTTCACTATTGTAACCAAATACGGGTGTTATATTCACGCAAAAAGATATATATATATATATATATATATATATATATATATATATAAAAATATATATATATATATATATATATATATATATATCATAAAAGGTAGATATAGAAACCGTGGGTTATCTCGAGGAATTCCGCACCTCGACATATCCTTAAGTCAATCTCGGTTCGATAAGACCCGGGGGACTTACAACTGGTATCAGAGCCGCAGGTTATTATCAACCTTGGTTCGAGATTGATCACGGTTTGGGTATCCCGTTTTTGCGTGTTCTTAGGTGGAGAAGTGTTTTCGGGCGCGTTTTGAAATAAAGTTTCAAACTTGACGCCAAAATAAGACATATCTCATTCCTAAGATCATTTTCTCAAGATTTCATTGATCAAGGAACAATATCGGGTTCGGGATCTAAGAAATTGTGAGAAAAGTGTGTTTGCGCGTTCTTGGTACTGTAGCGTTTGCGCGTTTCTGGTACTGTACCATTTTGCGTGTTTCGTTAATAACAAGGCAATTTGTGTGTTTCTTGGTTTGCTTGTTCTTTTTGAGAGTTCTTGAGACTTTGAGAGTTCTTGTGAATTTGAGAGTTCTTGAGGTTTTGAGAGTTCTTGAGGATTTGCGTGTTCCTACCTCTTGCGTGTTTCATTTGCGCGTTTCCCATTTGCGTGTTCTTGTATGCGTGTTCCTGAACTTTGCGTGTTTCTATTTTGAACATAATATACAATGGCCGCAAACTATCTTAACCAATTAATACTTATGGACCATGAGACTGGTAAGGGTAATTCACCACCCAAGCTAATGATCATTGACCAATACTTTTTTTGGAAAAGGTCGATTCGAATCCTTTATGCAATTCACGGACATTAGAATGTGGACTTGTATGACCGAAGGATATAGTGCCCCAACATATGAGGACAGTGGTGTTAACAAAGTTTATGCTTACCAAGATATGACTGAATCTAATAAAAAATTGTATGAGGCAGAGAAAAAGGCACTATCATGTTTAAAAATGTCATTGCCAAAAGAAATATTACATTTATTTAATGGATTCAATACATCAAAAGAACTTTGGTTAGCATTAAAAAATCATTGTGAAGGGGATGAAACACTTAAAAAGAATCGTAGAGACCTTCTGAAGCATCAGTATAATGTATTTAATGGGTTAAGAAGTGAAAACTTAGATCAACTAATTACAAGGTATTATCATTTGTTAGCTGATTTGCAAGCATTTGATGTTACCTACTCTGAGGAAGAAAAAGTCGAGAAATTTTTGAGTTCCTTGCCGGAAAAGTGGAGCAATTATATTACCACTTTGCAGGAAAAAGCAGATTTCTCTGATATGTCTTTGACTCAGATAGTTGCTAAGTTTAGGGGACAAGAAATGAAACTAAAAAGGAGGGAAGCAGGATATAATAATGCTCAGATTCCCGAGCTTTATTACGGCAGGCCTACGATCAATGTAAGTCCAGGTTCCCCTGATGGAAGCACAAGAGCATTCCTGAGTGAAGATGTTGACTTACAAAAGATCTCGTTTGACTCTGAGGGGAACATATGTCTTGTTTCATGTCAGAGCGACAATGTAGGCAATCGTAGATATCCTACCTCCAATGCTAGTTCCACCGTGCCTATAAGTGTCAAATGTGCGGAAAGTCACTTATCCGTTCTTGCGTCATTTGTGACATCATATGAACAGTTTATTCAAGGAAAGGTTCAAGATCCTAGTCTTATAGATGAAGACTACGAACAGATTGATCCTTTGGACTTAGAAGAGATGGATTTGCAATGGCAAATGGCTATGCTAACTCTTCGAGCTAAACGGTTCCTATCAAGAACAGGGCGAAAGGTTGTGGGTTCCAAGCTTGGCTTTGATAAGTCAAAGATAAAGTGTTACAATTGCGAGGGCTTTGGACACTTTGCTAGGGAATGCCAGAGACCTAAGAAGGATGACCAGTCTATTGTGACTCGTCAAAACTTTAATCAAGGTGGACTAGTACCTTCATCTTCTAACACCTCAAGACAAAAGTCATATAATGATGGGTCCAGTGGAAGCCAAAGCCTAGCTAATCGAAGTAATTCATGAGCCTTGGTTGTCCAACAATAAGACGGGTCTCATGACTGGAGTTTGAAAGTCAATGAAGAAGACAATGCTTATGTCGCTGAGGTTGATTCAGGAAGTAATATTGTTCATTTGGACGAAACATCTTCTCAAGAATCAACAAACCCTACTCATGAAAATGTTCCTTTCACCTCATCTGAAGAGATCTTCCTCAAATGTGGAAATATCAAGTATAAAAGATGGTGATACTTGTTCAAAGGGGGTTGCTTCAAAGGCTGATAGCATAAAGATTCCAGAAAACTTAGGAGTAAAGGATCTAGTTACCTTTATGATAGACAGCGAATAGATTTCTCTTTGCATTCATTAATTGATGTGTGTAAGGATAATTATAAATATCTCAAACTGCATGTGAGTTATATCTAAGGGTTGATGATTTACAAAAGAAGGTTGATGAGGATCAAGAAGAAAAATCTCTCTTGAGACAGCAAGTGAACATCTTGACTAAAAGAGAAAAAGATCTCTCTGACAAGATCAAACTGAATAACAAAGAGAAAGATTGCTTAAGAAATGAGTTGAGGGAAATCACTATTAGAAAACAATTGGGACAAGAGAATCATGAGAAACTGAGTGGTGAATACGCTTCTCTACAAAAGGAGTTGTTATCTGCTCAATCAGAGATTACAAACTTACAATCCCGGATTGACAAAATGAGAGATATTCGAATTATGACAAGTCATGCATATGAAAGTATTAAAAATGGAAAGTGTCATAATGTTGAAGAATTCTCAAATAAAAAGAATCTTAATGTTGAGATCCCTCCTCCTATCAATCACATCTATGATCCTATTGTTAAAGTGAATGATGATGATGATGACAAAAAGGTCTATTCTGATGACGTCAAAGAACAACATAAGAAGCCAGAATCTTCTAATCAAACATATATGTATAATAAGGGTCAATCACTCACTACACACTAAAAGGAAGTGGGAAAGTGTTTACTGAAAAGGAGTATTCCTTGGAAAGTATTGAACCAAATTTAATTGATTAAGTTTGGGAAGTTGAATTTGAGCTCGATTTGTGCAAAAATGGAGTTAGTGTGTGAAAAGGTGTAGTGTGTGTTTTGGAGGTTGAAGATGAAGATCAGAGAGAAATATGGTGGAATTGTTGTGATTAATTAAGGAAATGGGGGAAAAGCTTACAATTTTTGGTATGGAAAGGAGTATTTATACACTTGACTAACTTTCACTAATACTCTTTCCATTATTAAAATAATTACATTTTAACACCATTTTAGATTTCTAACATTCTTCCCCTTGGTGTTGAAATGTAATTCATGCACGATATCATCTCTAAATACGAATTTGTTGATGAAGGTCTTCGAAGCTTTCTCATTGTCTTCAAGATCTTCCATCAAACTTGGCTTTACGTCTTTAATCTTCACACTTACCTTAAAGATGTATCTTTAAGTCTTGAACTTCTCAGAGTTTGAGCATTGCGGAAACTTGATCTTGGCTCTTTAGATTTGAACATGAAAGCCTCTTCTTGACAATCTTAACTTTGTCATACTTCCCCTTAATTAATGAATCTTTCTCTTGAAGCATTTGGACAAACATCTTTTTCATCACAAACTTCTCCTCGATCAAACAATCATATTTGCGTACCACCAACGCTTATGTATAGGGTGTACCCGCGGCGTACCCACCACGTTGGCGATAACTATCTTCAAAGAAAATTTGGGGATCACTTTAGTCAACAATGGGATCACTTTAGTCAACAATTTATCTTTCTTCCCCTCAACTGATGAATTCTTCTTTCTTCCCATCAAAATTCAAGAAAGCACACACACTTGTTTGACTTTTTCGACTTCATTATCCTCTTTCTTCCCTCATGATGAATGTGTGGCAACATGTTCATCATGTCTCTTTGAAGTCGAAACTGGGGAATCAACCATTATGAAGTAGTAGTCCAATAAACAACATCTTTAGCCCGGGTTATACACTGACATGTGTATAAGCCATTTTCATCGAATCACTTATGAACAACCTTTGGGACCCATTTTTGTGTAGGCCCAACGGTTTTTGTCTTGACATTCCAGTACGTGTCATCGATTCGACGAATAGAATCTGCAGTCCATGGGGTGAAAACTCGAGGTTGTTGAAAAGTTGAGTTTTTGTGGACGCAGTGGAGATGCAAAGACATTCACTTTTTGCACGGTAATTGGTTTTGGTGCAAGTTCATAGAGTTGCCAAAGTGAGTATTTGATTGTCTTTGACTCAGTTGACTTTGGTTTGTAGACAGGTTTCCATTTGATCTTGGTCAACTGAGCTTTTGCTTGAGAGATGAACTGAGAGTTGTCTTCAAATGATAAGAATGAATGAAACGATCTTGAGTTAACCAGGAAATGAAACGATCTTGATAAGATCAGGAAATGAAACGATCTTGAGTTAAACAGGAAATGAAACGATCTTGATAAGATCAGGAAATGAAACGATCTTGATAAACAGGTGAAACGATCTTGGTGAAGATCAGGAAATGAAACGATCTTGAGTTAATCAGGAAATGAAACGATCTTGAGTTAATCAGGAAATGAAACGATCTTGATGGAAAATGAAACGATCTTGATAAGATCAGGAAATGAAACGATTTTGAGTTAATCAGGAAATGAAACGATCTTGATAAGATCAGGAAATGAAACGATCTTGAGTTAATCAGGAAATGAAACGATCTTGAGTTAATCAGGAAATGAAACGATCTTGTGAAACAGGAAATGAAACGATCTTGAGAAGATCGTCTTAGGATTTGATTAACGATCTTGATGAAGATCGTCTTAGGGTTGAGAACGATCTTGATTGAAGATCGTCTTAGGGTTGAAACGATCTTGATTGAAGATCGTCTTAGGGTTGAAACGATCTTGATTGAAGATCGTCTTAGGTGAAAATTTGGTATAGAAAATGAAACGATTTAGATGAAGATCGTCTTAGGTGAAACGATCTTGGTTTGAAGTTCGTCCTGGGAAAAAAAAAAAAAAAAAAAAAAAAAAAAAAAAAAAAAAAAAAAAAAAAAAAAAAAAAAAAAAAAAAAAAAAAAAAAAAAAAAAAAAAAAAAAACAATACAATTCGTTGAACGATACTTGTCACCACATGAACAAGTTTGAGTACCATGATAATGTATCTCTTTCCAACTTGGTTCTAAGCCCGTTAAATCTTCTGTTAAGGAATGAATAAAATCTTTGGATATTTCAATTGACATTTTGTTAAGCAAAGGGTGAAATGAAATGAAAAGGTAGTTGTGATTGAAATTGAAGTGAAAGAATTAAAATTGAAATTTGAAGATTTTGTACTTCAGGTTCAGGTTTCCCTCCAAATTTCGCCGAAATATGTTCTCACGAAACTTAGAATTTCATGTAAACTTTGGATATCATGATCATAGGAAAAATTTGATAATTTCTAAAAATTTTCGCCAAAACCGCGTCGATAACGGATGAAAATTGGCCTAAAATTTTTTTAACGCTATCAAATTTTAAATCTTTTTTTTTTTTTTTTTTTTTTTTTTTTTTTTTTTTTTTGAATTGGAACGATCTTGTGAAGATCGTCCTAGGTTTCGAAGAAATGAAACGATCTTGGTGAAGATCAGGAAATGAAACGATCTTGAGTTAATCAGGAAATGAAACGATCTTGTGATAGATAAAAAATGAAAAGATCTTGAGAAACAGGAAATGAAACGATCTTGTGAAGATCGTTTTGGAAGAGATCGTTCTAAGTAAGATCGTCTTGGAACCTTTTGTGAAAATTTGGTTAAGTATGAGAAATGAAACGATCTTGAAAAACTGGGACGATCTTGATTGAAGATCGTCTTGGAAATTTTGGTGAAATTTGGCTAAGTATGAGAAATGAAACGGTCTTGAAAAACTGGGACGATCTTGATTGAAGATCGTTTTGAAAATTTTTGGTAAAATTTGGCTAAGTATGAAAAATGAAACGGTCTTGAAAAACTGGGACGATCTTGATTGAAGATCGTCTTGAAAATTTTTGGTAAAATTTGGCTAAGTATGAAAATGAAACGGTTTAGA
This sequence comes from Erigeron breviscapus, assembly GCA_034093135.1. NCBI lineage: Eukaryota > Viridiplantae > Streptophyta > Magnoliopsida > Asterales > Asteraceae > Erigeron > Erigeron breviscapus. The sequence goes on from CM067167.1 coordinate 136,407,926, forward strand.
TGAAGATCGTCTTAGGTGAAACGATCTTGGTTTGAAGTTCGTCCTTGGAAAAAAAATGAGACGATCTTGGTATGAAGATCGTCTTGTTTTCTTTCTTCAAAACTTCTAAGTGTATGAAACGACCAAACCAATCCTTTTGGATTAATTAGCCAGAATCAAACACTACCACAACACACTCTTGTTAAAAACTATCTTGTGAGGATCGTCTAACAAGTCACAAATCACTGGAACTAAAACGATCTTAGGAAGATCGTCCTAGTGAAGATCGTCTTGGTCATCTTCTTCATCTCAACATGAACAACAGCAGTTTTCTCCATTAACGACATGGCAAAGCTTCAATAACTTTCGATTTACTAGGAGTTAGATCACGAAATAACTTGCAAACTGTTTGTTTTCACCTCCGCAACAAATCTATGAACAAAATTCAACACCAAACACAACAGATTCAAAACCCAAAAAATCGCGCCAAAATCAAAAATTCAATCTCGAGATTTAGATCGAATTGGAACTTGAAACTTGACAGGATTATGTTTACAACTATCACGAATCTATTGGTGAACAAATACTGTGATTTTATGTGATTTGAGAGTGTGAATTTTGATGAACAGTGAAAACGATTTTGAAAAAAATTCGAAAATTGAATGAAAATTGCAGCAAATCGAGCTATGGATCGTTCAGATTAACTGATTTTGCTCTGATACCAATTGTTAAACAGAAATTTGAGCTCGATTTGTGCAAAAATGGAGTTAGTGTGTGAAAAGGTGAAGTGTGTGTTTTGGAGGTTGAAGATGAAGATCAGAGAGAAATATGGTTGAATTATTGTGATTAATTAAGGAAATGGGGGAAAAGCTTACAATTTTTGGTATGGAAAGGAGTATTTATACACTTGACTAACTTTCACTAATACTCCTTCCATTATTAAAATAATTGCATTTTAACACCATTTTTGGATTTCTAACAGGGTTGTTGATGTAGTTGATTTTGAGCAACAGAATAGACATGTCAGAATTTGAGTCCAAAAGATGGTCATCAATGAAAACCATCAGACATCATCACTTTGTAAAATCAGGAAGAGATCCTACTGCTCAGTCAGAAGTTGCTCCCGAACAATCTGCTAAATTGAAGTTACAAGAGATAGCATCAAAAGCTCAAAATTCACACACCTTGTCTGATCAGGATATGCACTCATCTTACCACACAAAGGATAAAAGAAAGAAATTGAAAAATCCTGATAAGATCTCTTGCTTCATTTGTAGAGAAAAGGGACATGTGGCAAGTTTGTGTCCAAAAAGGGGTAAATCCAGCAAATCAAGGCAGTCTAATGACTCAAGTGACAGAGATGTTGAAGATACGGATGTTCAGTTGAGAAAGAACAAGGGTAAACAGGTTGAAGACAGGTCAACTAGTGTTTCACCTAAAAGACTTTCTCAAGGGAACTCACCAGCACAGAGTGGTTTGTCTAGAGATAATCGAATTAGTGCTTCAAATCCAACCTTTATGAGAGATTATAAGAAGAAATACTATGAAGATTATGTCTCTAGAAATCCCTCAAGTTATGTTGCTAAGGAACATGGAAAACCAAGAAGTGCATCTCCTAACAAGCATTCAAGTGGTGACCATGCTTGGAGCAAAATACCTAAGAGGAATTCCACTCCAAAACGAGGAGTCTTTAATCATGTTGGTGAAGATGATACATGTTTTTATGATCGCTTCACAGGAACGGTAAAGACTGGTTTCCTCAATGTTTCAAAAGCATAGTCCCAGGAGAAGATTGAGTTATCTCCTGAGAGGATGCCAAGAACAAGAGACAAACTTCAAAATCCAGAACTCCAACTAAGAATGATGGATATTGGACAAATGTCTCTGTGAAAGATAAAGACGGTAAATTCAAGTCTACAGAGGCTTGGATACCGTTTCGCAACTAAGCACTTATCTTTCGTGCGGAGGACACGGTTAAGGAAGACCATGTATTTTCGGTGATCGGTGACTGAGTCCTAGGCACATTTACTTTAGATAACATAGTGGGTTATCGTACTTTTATGGTATTTCCTTCATTGTAAATCATTGTGCTAGTCCTATGTATGTTATTTATAATTTGTTTATAAAGGAACGTATTTGGGAAAAATGAATATGTGTAAAGTGTCACTTTATATTATGTTTGTTAATAAATCATTTAAGATAACATGATTATTCATATAATGGTTGTTATCATATGATGAATGAGCAAAGTTGATTTATTTTACACTAAGGTCCTTGATAGATCATATTTCAGTTTGCTAGTCCAGTTGACTGGAATGAGAAACTCTATTTAGGGTAACTGGTTTCCAGGGGGAGTTAGCCATGTTCTGTGTGAACACTAAATAAATGTGTATCTTGATAAGGGTATAGTGTAAATTAAGACAAATTTGAGTGTGTTTAGTACACCTCGAATTAGGTCTTGTATAAATTGCACGAAAGATTAAGTGAAATACTTAAGGTTTCGGTCAAAATAGGTCAAACGGAGTCACTAAGTTGACGTATTTGACAGATATTTTGATTTGCAATTTATCTCAAATAATTGAGTCAAAGATACTTAATGTGTGAATAACGGGATAAAGGCTTTGAGTCTAATCTTAATTGGGAGACTCAGCCATTGTTTATCAGTTATATATCTGTTTAAGTATTCTCAAGCTCAATTATTTATCATTGAGATGAATACATGTGTTGTATAGATCTCATGAGTTTGCTGATGTGGTCGCAGAATTATTTATCTAAATTGGGAGTGTGTCAACCATGAAGATAAAGGATCTCCAAAGTATATGAAAATTGGGTCTATC
>CM067167.1:136411741-136430231 GCA_034093135.1 Erigeron breviscapus
TGACTGTGCAAGGTTTTTCCTTGTCTTAAGACCAAGATCAAATTTTCCCATTTAGAAGGTAAAATGTCACAAAATTTTTCCAACAAAATTTCTTTATCTTTGGTTACACCCAGGGCTTTCAGTTGATTTACCAGATTTGTGAATCTGATGTAAGTTTGAGTTAAAGTTTCCCCTGAGATTGCAAAGAAAGACTCATATCTTTTGTTTAAAGCAACTTTTCTTGTGACAATTGTCTCATTTGTGCTTTCAAATTGTGTCATTAGTTCCTCCCACATTAATTTGGAATTTTCAAGTAAAACAAGAGTGGGCATTAGAGTTTCAGGAACTGCATATAAAATCATATTTTGTAACTTAGTGTCAAGATCTACAAGTCTATGATCTTCTCAGACCAATGATCCTTCTCCTTAGGTGACTGCCTAGGAGTCCCATCGGTATTTCTGACAACAGTAAAGCATTCATGGGGACAAAGGGTCCTTCTTTTAAGATATCGGGCAAATGTCTTTCAACACCAGCAATATATTTTAGCATGCATGCTTTCCAGGTTTGAAAGTTTTCACTGTTACCATCAAACTTGGGAACAGGATTATTTGGAAAGTGTACGTGTACATTGTGGTATATTGTTGTTGATGAGAGGGGGGTGGGGTAGCATTATTAGGGTCAGGTCGTTCTTGTTCAAAGTCAGCCATCTATGCAGATCAAAGGTTAATGAATTGATATAATTCAACCTTGCTGCTCTGATACCAATTGTAAGTCCCAAATATAGATGATTAACTAAACCCGAGTGGCAAGTACAACTGATCTTGATTGACAAGATCAGTTTACGATCCAGATATGGATAACAAGAAACAAATGACTTAAAGTAAAATGCAAGAACTAAATGGCAGAAACTATATAAAGATATATATATGTATAATTAAGTATGTAGCATTGAGACACATTGTTTTCTTTCTAATGTATTTGATTTATGATTTATAAACAAATACAAGGATTGTTGCGGAACAAAGATAAACACCCAAGTGTAAGTATCTAAACAATCCTGAAATACAAGTGATCTAAATAACTTGGAAATACTCGTAAGTTTACTTAGAGTATATCTCACAAGTTGCAATGCTAAAGTTTCAAGCCCATTTGCAAGTTGTGAGAAGACTTTGTATTTATAGACCAAGTCCATGATGACGTGGACAAGATCGTACAAATGTGGTTGGGAGTATTTAAGGAATTAAACCTAATTCCTTACAGCTTGTACTTTAAGGTAAAGTATATAAGTCAGTTGATGTGACTTATTCTACGTTGTTCCCAACCTTTACTTTAACCTTGTACCTTTTATTAATAGACAAATCTATTAACTGGGTAAAGGTATGTAAAGTAAAAAGTCTTCCTCGTAATCAGTGTAAAAGTGTGTAAATACTTTTACACTGAGATGCTTCAGTTTTCTATCAGGCAGAATCAACTTCTGAGCTTGATTCTCTTTCTTCAGACTTCAGTCTTTGACTTCTGTAACACTCGTCGTTTAAAAATATGGATTTCCAAAAATTTTGCATAGTCTACAACACAAGATAGCTCGATAGCTCCAATTGAACGCACAAAGAAGCGCAAGAGCAAAGGTTTGCGATAAACGCAATTAAAAACCCGCTCTTTTAGGAGGCTAGTGCACTCTGACTTATACCTCTCTTAGAGTTTGTTCAAATGGGTGAGTCGGTGTATCTCAAGGTTGTAAGACTAAAAAAACGTATTTTTTAAAATAAACTTTTAAACATTCCAAACCATACCATATTGTTTGGTACATTTATTATTAAAAGGTGTTACTTGACATATCATTACAATAATTCAAACGTCATTATTATTTAAACATAAAGCAATTGTCTAAAGCGAACAGCCACTATGGGTAAACTAAAGCCATCTTCATTGCAATCTACCCATGCCTCACACTTTATTCATCATCTAACTCAAGCTTGCTAAACCTGAGGGAGCAACACATTTTAAGAAACAAGTGTTAGCTAACGAATTAGCTAAGTAAGATAACACATAGTTTATAAAACGTTTGTCCATTTAAAACATTATATAAAAGTCATATTAAGTCGTTAAGGCACACATCATCAAACATTTCATCTCACATACATATCATAGCACCAACATCATTCATATTAGGATGTGTCATCCTAAATGTGCCTAGTCATCTTTTACATCACATATAAGCATCATCGTATAGTGTGACATAAGTCACTTACATCAGGTGTGACATAAGTCACTCATCACATATAAGGTGTAAGTTTGTGTGTAGGCGGTCATAAGACCTAACAGGGAACCTCACACCCGACTAGATAGATAAGCCTTACGGCGGTCCATCAATGTCGTTAAGGAATGGCAAGCCAATCCAGGAGTAGTCCGTATGTTCAAATACATTGGTGGGTAATCAGGCCACCCGGAGATACTCTACCACTTAATTATGTTGCAAGGAGCCACCCGAGCAACCACATCTACGCACTCACCAGGCAAGGGCAAGTACGGGTTAAGCTTAACACTTATCACATCATTTACGAGCTCGATTTACATCACATATAGTTTAGGTGTCCACGTTACCTAAACATCATCACATATTCATCTTTTACGTTTGGCCCTTAAACGTGCACGTGTCATGGCAACTTAATAAGTCTAGTGAACTAGATGAACAAGCCATGTAAATCATGCACATTTCACATATCATCAACATATTGTTGGAATTCGTCTGCCCAAGACACATATTAAATTGACGTGGCTAGTACGTGATGATCCAAGTCGGGTCATACCCAATAACAAGCTAGACAAACACTTATGGTATTTATTTAAATGATTTGATCCTTAAATAAATATCAATACTTGAAACATTTAGAAAGTGGTTTTCTAAATAATTGCACTTGAGATATGTAAATAAATTATATGGATGATTTATTTTGAGAGAGATGTCAATATGTTTATTTGGCAAGAAGAGTTCCCACTGCGGCGCAGTGGGAGCGTGTCAAACCCACTGCGGCGCAGTGGGGGTTTTTGCACCCGAAGGTCCGGGAGTTCCCACTGCGGCGCAGTGGGAGTGTATCAGACCCACTGCGGCGCAGTGGGTTAATGTCCATGTGATGGGCTAAGGGGCCGGCCCCCTCCCCATGTGGTGTTACATGCAACTTGACACTTGTTGTCTTGCATGTTACACAAGACATAAGGCACATGGACTTGGAGTGTGAAGATACAAAAAAATACACACATAGAGTGCATCACCACAACTAACATAGTTTTTGCAAGACAAAACTCTCTCAAGAAAAAAGGTTTTTCTTCTTCATTTGGTTATGGCCAAAATAAATACACAAAAAGGAGGTTCCTTTTTCTTGTGTATTTTAGTGTCACAACTTAGCCAAGAGACCTTGTGAATGTTTGTGATGTGTGGATGTGTTTGTTTAATTATTCAATGGTTGTAATAGTTAAATAGGATTTTATTCATTCATTTGGTTATGGCCAAAATAAATACACAAAAAGGAGGTTCCTTTTTCTTGTGTATTTTAGTGTCACAACTTAGCCAAGAGACCTTGTGAATGTTTGTGATGTGTGGATGTGTTTGTTTAATTATTCAATGGTTGTAATAGTTAAATAGGATTTTATTCATTCATTTGGTTATGGCCAAAATAAATACACAAAAAGGAGGTTCCTTTTTCTTGTGTATTTTAGTGTCACAACTTAGCCAAGAGACCTTGTGAATGTTTGTGATGTGTGGATGTGTTTGTTTAATTATTCAATGGTTGTAATAGTTAAATAGGATTTTATTCATTCATTTGGTTATGGCCAAAATAAATACACAAAAAGGAGGTTCCTTTTTCTTGTGTATTTTAGTGTCACAACTTAGCCAAGAGACCTTGTGAATGTTTGTGATGTGTGGATGTGTTTGTTTAATTATTCAATGGTTGTAATAGTTAAATAGGATTTTATTCATTCATTTGGTTATGGCCAAAATAAATACACAAAAAGGAGGTTCCTTTTTCTTGTGTATTTTAGTGTCACAACTTAGCCAAGAGACCTTGTGAATGTTTGTGATGTGTGGATGTGTTTGTTTAATTATTCAATGGTTGTAATAGTTAAATAGGATTTTATTCATTCATTTGGTTATGGCCAAAATAAATACACAAAAAGGAGGTTCCTTTTTCTTGTGTATTTTAGTGTCACAACTTAGCCAAGAGACCTTGTGAATGTTTGTGATGTGTGGATGTGTTTGTTTAATTATTCAATGGTTGTAATAGTTAAATAGGATTTTATTCATTCATTTGGTTATGGCCAAAATAAATACACAAAAAGGAGGTTCCTTTTTCTTGTGTATTTTAGTGTCACAACTTAGCCAAGAGACCTTGTGAATGTTTGTGATGTGTGGATGTGTTTGTTTAATTATTCAATGGTTGTAATAGTTAAATAGGATTTTATTCATTCATTTGGTTATGGCCAAAATAAATACACAAAAAGGAGGTTCCTTTTTCTTGTGTATTTTAGTGTCACAACTTAGCCAAGAGACCTTGTGAATGTTTGTGATGTGTGGATGTGTTTGTTTAATTATTCAATGGTTGTAATAGTTAAATAGGATTTTATTCATTCATTTGGTTATGGCCAAAATAAATACACAAAAAGGAGGTTCCTTTTTCTTGTGTATTTTAGTGTCACAACTTAGCCAAGAGACCTTGTGAATGTTTGTGATGTGTGGATGTGTTTGTTTAATTATTCAATGGTTGTAATAGTTAAATAGGATTTTATTCATTCATTTGGTTATGGCCAAAATAAATACACAAAAAGGAGGTTCCTTTTTCTTGTGTATTTTAGTGTCACAACTTAGCCAAGAGACCTTGTGAATGTTTGTGATGTGTGGATGTGTTTGTTTAATTATTCAATGGTTGTAATAGTTAAATAGGATTTTATTCATTCATTTGGTTATGTAATCTATTTATTTCATTTGGTATGTAATAAGTAGATTAGTTGCATTTTTCATTATAAATGTAATCTCCAAGAAGGCATCAAAAGGTTTGGGGCTAAAAGTTGGAGGCTAATGAGAAGACCCGTAAGTTCTCACTGCGGCGCAGTGGGAGTATATCAAACCCACTGCGGCGCAGTGGGGATTATGTGGCCGAAGACAGTAACTTCCCACTGCGGCGCAGTGGGAGTATGTCAAACCCACTGCGGCGCAGTGGGGGATAATGCAGCCGAAGACCCGAGACTTCCCACTGCGGCGCAGTCGGAGTATATTAGACCCACTGCGGCGCAGTGGATTATCAAAATGAAGAATATCATTCAAATCACATCACAAAAGGTTACTTGAAGCATTTGGATGCAAGATCAAGTGGGAGCTCAACTAACACAATATTTTGTGTTACTTTGTCCCTTAGGTTGAGACCTTTTGGCCCACTTGTTTCGGCTAACAAGTGTGGTCAAAATAGTTGGCTAATGTTGTGCACTTATTATTTTTATGTGGTTGTTTGTTTAATTTTGTCATATGGATGCTCAAAACCAACAAACTTGATGACTACATAAAAGATTAAAATTGGTTTTAATATTGACATTAACTTGATAAATTAAAATGGGTTTTATTAAAAGTTAATGGTCACAATTATAAAAATGGATTTTATAAAAGAACCTTGAAATTTGGATTTCAAGATTCATTATGGTACATAGTTTTTAACTAGAATATAAAAACTCAAACGACCCTTTAAAAACAAGTTAAACGCCATCCTTTTATACAACACTTAATTATTTGGGAACTCTTTGTAGGATAAAGGTCACCTAACTACTTTGAGGGAACTTATAAGTTAAGGTAAATTTATTGTACTTATGGGATAAAGGTCACCTAACCACTAGTATAGATAAATTTACATGTGTGTATAAGTAGGACAACTTGATTTGGAAGCCATGTGATTAGGGTCACCGAAGCATGGTAACCAAAGGCGTTGATGGGATTAAACATGCCAACTTAATATAAGATATTAAACCGGTCCCATACCACTAGAAATTGCAAAGTGTTGCAATTGTCAAACGTTGACTACCTTGTTAATTTAGATCATGGGATAAAGGTCACCTAACCATCATTTAAATGTAACGTTGGATTCTAGGTTTTAATTATTAATTGTCCATGGACATAAAAGGGTATTAACAATTAAAATTTATATTTGATATCGAAAATACTAATAAAGAACTTTGTTAATCTTGTAGATGGCCGCTAACAATGCAATAAACCCCAACCCAAACGTCCATAACTTTTCACTAAGATCCATCCTTGAAAAGGATCGTCTTAATCAAAATAACTTTGTGGATTGGTTTCGTAACTTGAGAATTGTTCTCAGGCACGAAAAGAAATCCTATATTTTAGACGATCCTATTCCTGATGAGCCCGAAGAAACTGATGTTGAGGCGTATAATGATTGGGTTAAATATGTCGAGGACTCCGTGCAAGTTAGTTGCATAATGCTTGCGAGTATGACTCCCGAACTCCAAAAGGAGTTCGAGCATCATGGGGCATACGACATGATTACCCAACTCAAGGAAATGTTCCAACAAAAGGCAAGGGCTGAACGCTTCGAAACGGTTCGAGCGCTTCATGCATGTCGCATGGATGATTCACAACCCGTATCAACATATGTTCTTAAAATGAAAAGCTACATTGATCGCCTCGAAAGGCTTAATTGTCCCGTCTCAAATGAGTTAGCTACGGATATGATCCTTAACTCATTATCTAAGAGATTTGAAACTTTCGTGTTAAATTATAACATGAATGGATGGGACAAGACCGTTTCCGAGCTTCATGGGATGCTCAAAACGGCCGAGGCTAGTATGGGAGGAAAAGTTCAACCCGTTCTCATGATCAATGAAGGCGGAAAGAAAAGGGCTTACTCCGGACCCAAGGCAAATGTTGCTAAGGGAAAGGGTAACTTCAAAGGGAATTTTAAAGGCAAAGGAAAGGGAAAAATGGATACCCAAAAGCGAAGAAGCAAAAGGTTGCTGTCAATGACCCATGCTTTGAGTGTGGGGAGGTAGGACATTGGAAACGTAATTGTCCAACCTATCTCAAAGAGTTAAAAGCTAAGAGGGATGCAGGGCAAACCTCAGGTACAATATTTATGATATATATTGAGCTTAATACAGTTTTTTCTTACATATGGGTATTGGATACCGGATGTGGAACTCATATTTGTAATATGTTACAGGGGTTCATAAGAAAAAGGAACATCAAGAAGGGGGACATTAGTCTCTTTATGGGCAATGGTGCATTGGTGCATGTTGAAGCCCAAGGAGACTATCTTTTGAAACTTCCAAATGGTTTGGAAATTGTATTGAACAATGTTTTGTATGCACCTAGTTTGACTAGGAGTATTATTTCTGTTTCCCGTTTAAGACATGTTGGATATGATTTTAATTTTGTTAACAATGATATCCATGTTTCTATGAATGATGTATTTTATTTTAAAGCTATGCCTTTAAATGGTATTTATGAATTAGTTCATGAAAACCAAACATATGATAACTCAATGTACCAAGCTACCACCAAGAAACTTAAATTAGATTTAAGTGAAACCTATATTTGGCATTGTCGTCTTGGCCATATAAATAAGAATCGCATACTAACACTTCAAAAGAATGGTCTTTTGAAAACAAAATCAAATGATTCATTTAATGTATGTGAATCTTGTTTACAAGGCAAGATGACTAAAGCACCTTTCAAAGGCACTAATGAAAGGGCAAAAGATTTATTAGGTATCATACATTCGGATGTATGTGGTCCTTTTAAGCCAATGACTAGGAATGGTGAAAGATACTTCATTACATTCACCGATGACTATAGTCGTTACGGTTATGTATACTTATTAAAACATAAGAGTGAAGCTTTTGAAATGTTCAAAATTTTCAAGAATGAAGTAGAAAACCAACTCAGTAAGACAATAAAAATTCTTCGTTCTGATAGAGGAGGTGAATACCTAAGTGATGCTTTTCAAGATCATCTTAGAAGTTGTGGGATTGTCTCACAACTAACTCCACCTGGAACACCACAACATAATGGTGTGTCTGAAAGGAGGAATCGAACTCTATTAGATATGGTTCGTTCCATGATGAGCAGAAGCTCACTACCTCTATCATTTTGGGGATATGCCATAATCTCTGCTGCCCGAATTTTAAATATGGCTCCCACCAAGAAAGTGGAGAAAACACCTTTTGAAATATGGCATGGAAGAGTTCCATCTTTATCATATTTAAAGGTATGGGGTTGTGAGGCTTATGTAAGACATGATGCCTCAAACAAATTAGAGCCCCGATCCACTAAGTGTATCTTTGTAGGGTATCCCAAAGATGATTTGGGATATTATTTCTACAATCCTAATGAGCAAAATGTATTTGTTGCTCGAAAGGCTGAGTTCTTGGAAACTAAATTCCTTATGGAAGGAACTAGTTCCAGAACAGTGGAACTTGAAGAAGATCAAGAACCACTGACAGATACACACTTGGGTGACACTAGCATTCAACAAAAGGTTGTTGAAGATGATCAAAGGGTTGATCAAGACACACAAAACGTTCGTAGATCTGGTAGAGCTACTTATCCACCTGAGAGATATGGATTTCTCGTGGATGAATGCTACATGGTAGTTTCTGATGAACCTACCACCTACCATGATGCTATGTCCAAATCAGATTCGGACAAATGGCTAGAGGCCATGAACGCTGAGATGCAATCCATGTATGACAACCAAGTTTGGGAATTGGTTGTTGAACCTCCTAATTCCAAAGTAGTTGGAAGTAAGTGGGTGTTCAAATTGAAACACGATATGCATGGAAACTTGAGTACTTATAAAGCTAGACTTGTAGCAAAAGGTTTCACTCAAACTCGAGGGGTCGATTATGATGAAACTTTTTCGCCTGTGGCAATGCTAAAGTCTATTAGGATATTATTTGCCATAGCCGCATATTATGACTATGAGATATGGCAAATGGATGTCAAAACCGCTTTTCTAAATGGATATCTTGAGGAAGATGTCTATATGGATCAGCCTGAAGGTTTTGTCGATCCAAAACATCCTAATAAAGTATGCAAGTTAAAGAAATCAATCTATGGATTGAAACAAGCATCAAGAAGCTGGAATCGTCGTTTTGATGAAGAAGTCAAGAAATTTGGCTTCATCAAAAATGCCGATGAAGCTTGTGTGTATAAGAAGGCTAGTGGGAGCATCATTACTTTTCTAGTATTATATGTCGATGACATTCTACTATTTGGAAATGACATTCCAACCTTGGAAGGTGTAAAAGCCTGGCTTGGAAGTTGCTTTTCCATTAAGGATCTTGGTGAAGCCGCCTATATTTTGGGAATAAGGATCTATAGGGATAGATCAAGGCGCTTAATAGGTTTGAATCAAAGTGCATACATAGACAAGATCTTGAAAAGGTTCAAGATGGAAAACTCCAAAAAGGGTTTGGTGCCTATTCAAAGAGGAACTATATTGAGTACTTCTCAATCTCCCAGCTCAAAAGTTGAGCAAGAGAGAATGAGTGGAATCCCATATGCATCTGCTATAGGATCCATCATGTATGCTATGATATGCACGAGACCGGACGTGTCATGCGCTTTAAGCATGACAAGTAGATACCAGCAAAATCCAGGTGATAGTCATTGGATGGCTGTCAAATATATATTGAAATATCTTAGAAACACTAAAGATATGTTCTTAATATATGGATCTGGTGAGGAGGAACTCGTTGTAAAGGGTTACACGGATGCGAGTTTCCAAACTGATCGAGATGATTCTCGATCACAATCGGGGTATATCTTCATTCTAAATGGAGGAGCTGTTTCTTGGAAAAGCTCAAAGCAAGATGTGGTTGCATTGTCCACTACAGAATCGGAATACATCGCCGCTTCTCTAGCAGCACAAGAAGCTGCATGGTTGAAGAAATTCATTGCCGATCTAGGGGTTGTTCCTTCCATTCAAGAACCCCTAGAAATTCTTTGTGATAACGAGGGTGCGATTGCTCAAATCAAGGAACCTCGTGCACATCAAAAGACTAGGCACATTGAGCGGAGATTCAACTACATAAGGGATGAAGTTGAAAAGGGAAAGATATGTATTCACAAAGTTCACACCGATCAAAATGTTGCGGACCCACTCACGAAGCTCCTTGAAAGGCCTAAGCATGAGAGTCATACTTGTGCCATGGGACTTCGATATTCTAGTGATTGGATTTGATCTATTTTATGTATTTGGATATCGGAACACTTGTAGTTATTAACACATTTATATGAATATTGGTATTTTGCATTTAAATTGTGTTATGTTCCATTTTTGCATGTTTAAATCCATGAATAAGTTAATTATTCTAAATGTCCGTAGTCGATCATATTTGTGGGAACAAATATGAATGTAAGATTATTATGAACTTGGATTGGTAGATATTCAAAAGGTTTTGAATATAGAGCAAAGTGTTGCTACCAAGGTTCATAGATATTTGTGGGATACAAATATTGGACTGACCTGCAATCAAGCATTACTACATGGAATCTCTGTGATTGATCATAAGTAATCTTGAGTTAAAAGGCGAATATCATTGTGTCCTCAGACCTGAGATACATATTGGGTCTTGATATTCACTGAATATTATACTTTGACTTAGTTCTTCGCTGTTCTGAAACATGGCAGTACATAAGACTAAGCTCAGGTATGATATAAGGTGATTGTGAGAGACGTATGTAGTCGAGATGGAATTTGTCCCTCTTATTCGTTGAGAGTAAGATGTCTAAGGCCTGCTACAAAGTTAAATCAATAGAGAATGATCACTCTATGTCTCTAGGATTTAACATGACATCTGTGACAAAAGGATAAATGATCGATTCACCTAAATCATTTCAAGTAAGGGACTTGAAGAGGATGATGTTATTGAATGGCACTTCGTCATACGTATTAGGGGTAGCAAACCGTTGTTAGGCGGTATTTGCTGCTTGCGTCAATCTTCTATGAATCTTGTGCAAGTGGGAGATTGTTGGAATTCGTCTGCCAAGACACATATTAAATTGACGTGGCTAGTACGTGATGATCCAAGTCGGGTCATACCCAATAACAAGCTAGACAAACACTTATGGTATTTATTTAAATGATTTGATCCTTAAATAAATATCAATACTTGAAACATTTAGAAAGTGGTTTTCTAAATAATTGCACTTGAGATATGTAAATAAATTATATGGATGATTTATTTTGAGAGAGATGTCAATATGTTTATTTGGCAAGAAGAGTTCCCACTGCGGCGCAGTGGGAGAGTGTCAAACCCACTGCGGCGCAGTGGGGGTTTTTGCACCCGAAGGTCCGGGAGTTCCCACTGCGGCGCAGTGGGAGTGTATCAGACCCACTGCGGCGCAGTGGGTTATCACTGAAAAAAAAAAAAAAAAAAAAAAAAAAAAAAAAAAAAAAAAAAAAAAAAAAAAAAAAAAAAAAAAAAAAAAAAAAAAAAAAAAAAAAAAAAAAAAAAAAAAAAAAAAAAAAAAAAAAAAAAAAAAAAAAAAAAAAAAAAAAAAAAAAAAAAAAAAAAAAAAAAAAAAAAAAAAAAAAAAAAAAAAAAAAAAAAAAAAAAAAAAAAAAAAAAAAAAAAAAAAAAAAAAAAAAAAAAAAAAAAAAAAAAAAAAAAAAAAAAAAAAAAAAAAAAAAAAAAAAAAAAAAAAAAAAAAAAAAAAAAAAAAAAAAAAAAAAAAAAAAAAAAAAAAAAAAAAAAAAAAAAAAAAAAAAAAAAAAAAAAAAAAAAAAAAAAAAAAAAAAAAAAAAAAAAAAAAAAAAAAAAAAAAAAAAAAAAAAAAAAAAAAAAAAAAAAAAAAAAAAAAAAAAAAAAAAAAAAAAAAAAAAAAAAAAAAAAAAAAAAAAAAAAAAAAAAAAAAAAAAAAAAAAAAAAAAAAAAAAAAAAAAAAAAAAAAAAAAAAAAAAAAAAAAAAAAAAAAAAAAAAAAAAAAAAAAAAAAAAAAAAAAAAAAAAAAAAAAAAAAAAAAAAAAAAAAAAAAAAAAAAAAAAAAAAAAAAAAAAAAAAAAAAAAAAAAAAAAAAAAAAAAAAAAAAAAAAAAAAAAAAAAAAAAAAAAAAAAAAAAAAAAAAAAAAAAAAAAAAAAAAAAAAAAAAAAAAAAAAAAAAAAAAAAAAAAAAAAAAAAAAAAAAAAAAAAAAAAAAAAAAAAAAAAAAAAAAAAAAAAAAAAAAAAAAAAAAAAAAAAAAAAAAAAAAAAAAAAAAAAAAAAAAAAAAAAAAAAAAAAAAAAAAAAAAAAAAAAAAAAAAAAAAAAAAAAAAAAAAAAAAAAAAAAAAAAAAAAAAAAAAAAAAAAAAAAAAAAAAAAAAAAAAAAAAAAAAAAAAAAAAAAAAAAAAAAAAAAAAAAAAAAAAAAAAAAAAAAAAAAAAAAAAAAAAAAAAAAAAAAAAAAAAAAAAAAAAAAAAAAAAATTCAAAAAAAAAAAAAAAAAAAAAAAAAAAAAAAAAAAAAAAAAAAAAAAAAAAAAAAAAACAAAATAAACAGTGTGAAGATACAAAAAAATACACACATAGAGTGCATCACCACAACTAACATAGTTTTTGCAAGACAAAACTCTCTCAAGAAAAAAGGTTTTTCTTCTTCCCTTTCTTCCATTGATTTCGGCCAAAGGGAGCCAAAAAGGGGAAGGCATTTCAAGTTAAATCCTAGCACATATTTGGGTGTTTGTTGGAAGCTTGGGGTATACAAGCTTGAGGTTCTTCTAGGTTGGAGACTAGCCACTTCAAGATCATCATCTCCTTCATTCAACCTTCTCATTAGCTTGGAAGAAGGTAGTCTTCTAAACACCCTATGGTTGTTGTTTTGTATGTATGTTATTCATATACATGGATCCTTATTGTTTGGGTTTTCTTTTAATAGTTAAAATTGGTTTTAACTACATATGTCACATTGAAATGGTCTATTTACGAATACGTACTATTCACGAATACGTACTATTCATAAATACGTACTATTCACGAATACGGTACTATTCATAAATACGTACTATTCACGAATACGGTACTATTCATAAATACAGTACTATTCACGAATACGTACTATTCATAAATACGTACTATTCACGAATACGGTACTATTCATAAATACGTACTATTCACGAATACGGTACTATTCATAAATACGTACTATTCACGAATACGGTACTATTCATAAATACTACTATTCATAAATACGTACTATTCACGAATACGGTACTATTCATAAATACGTACTATTCACGAATACGGTACTATTCATAAATACTACTATTCAAATAGTACTATTCACGAATACGGTACTATTCATAAATACGTACTATTCACGAATACGGTACTATTCACGAATACGGTACTATTCATAAATACGTACTATTCACGAATACGGTACTATTCATAAATACGTACTATTCACGAATACGGTACTATTCATAAATACTACTATTCATAAATACGTACTATTCACGAATACGGTACTATTCATAAATACGTACTATTCACGAATACGGTACTATTCATAAATACGTACTATTCACGAATACGGTACTATTCATAAATACTACTATTCATAAATACGTACTATTCACGAATACGGTACTATTCATAAATACGTACTATTCACGAATACGGTACTATTCATAAATACGTACTATTCACGAATACGGTACTATTCATAAATACTACTATTCATAAATACGTACTATTCACGAATACGGTACTATTCATAAATACGTACTATTCACGAATACGGTACTATTCATAAATACTACTATTCATAAATACGTACTATTCACGAATACGGTACTATTCATAAATACGTACTATTCACGAATACGGTACTATTCATAAATACGTACTATTCACGAATACGGTACTATTCATAAATACGTACTATTCATAAATAGTACTATTCACGAATACGGTACTATTCATAAATACGTACTATTCATAAATACGTACTATTCACGAATACGGTACTATTCATAAATACGTACTATTCACGAATACGGTACTATTCATAAATACTACTATTCATAAATACGTACTATTCACGAATACGGTACTATTCATAAATACGTACTATTCACGAATACGGTACTATTCATAAATACAGTACTATTCACGAATACGGTACTATTCATAAATACGTACTATTCACGAATACGTACTATTCATAAATACGTACTATTCTAAATACGTACTATTCACGAATACGTACTATTCATAAATACGTACTATTCACGAATACGGTACTATTCATAAATACGTACTATTCACGAATACGGTACTATTCATAAATACAGTACTATTCACGAATACGGTACTATTCATAAATACGTACTATTCATAAATACGTACTATTCACGAATACGGTACTATTCATAAATACGTACTATTCACGAATACGGTACTATTCATAAATACGTACTATTCACGAATACGGTACTATTCATAAATACGTACTATTCACGAATACGGTACTATTCATAAATACGTACTATTCACGAATACGGTACTATTCATAAATACAGTACTATTCACGAATACGGTACTATTCATAAATACGGTACTATTCATAAATAGTACTATTAATAATACGTACTATTCACGAATACGGTACTATTCATAAATACGTACTATTCACGAATACGGTACTATTCATAAATACAGTACTATTCACGAATACGGTACTATTCATAAAACGGTACTATTTACGAATACGTACTATTCACGAATACGTACTATTCATAAATACGTACTATTCACGAATACGGTACTATTCATAAATACGTACTATTCACGAATACGGTACTATTCATAAATACAGTACTATTCACGAATACGGTACTATTCATAAAAACGTACTATTCACAAATACGACTATTCATAAATACGTACTATTCACGAATACGTACTATTCATAATACGTACTATTCACGAATACGTACTATTCATAAATACGTACTATTCACGAATACGGTACTATTCATAAATACGTACTATTCACGAATACGGTACTATTCATAAATACAGTACTATTCACGAATACGGTACTATTCATAAATACGGTACTATTCATAAAAACGGTACTATTCACAAATACTATTATTGATAGTATAAATATGAAAAAGTATTTCCAAACAACTCTCAAATAACTATTTGAGCTCTATATGATCCTTATCGGGAACACATACTATTCTTTAAGCACGTCTAGACCATGTTAATTTATACATTAACGGAAGTAAAGTGTTGACTTAACGACAGTCATCCGTTAAACGAAAAGTTTGGGATGTTACAACTTCATTCTGAACGGTATTCTGATACGCTGATCTGAACTGAAGTGAAGCTTCAGTGAAATAATTCTGAGCGACCTCAGAATTCTGTACAAGAGCTTTCACTGAACTTCAACTATTTCTGAACAAATTATACTTGGTCGATTTCCGACCTAACAATAATCGAATAACAATATGAAAACTTTTCTAGAATTTCTATAAATCGATTTAGCTTGCCTTGCACTCCAATCCAAACAATTTCCTAATTCTAGTCATATCATAATTACCATATATAAATCTTAATCTACATAAGTTACAAATTGGAACAGAATTAAGCCTTCTAATTAGTTAGTCTAAAAACCCTTTTAACCATAAGATGATGACAAGTTTTAAGTTTTTGGGATAAGATTAGGAAAGAGAATTAGTGGAATTCACATGTTACCATTTTATGGTTTTAAAAAGATTTTTAAATTAGTTTTTCTGAGGATATATTGCTTTTCTTACAAATTTACTAGTATCTTTCTACAATAGCAGTACCTTGTTCACTGAGGACTCTTACATAAACATTGACCCAAGCATGTCGTGTAATAAGATGAATTAGTGGTGGTGTTGATGTTCTAATGATAATCACACACTTGCAGCTCAATTAGTTCATCAAACCAAAATCACAAGGTATGTAGTTCAGTTGTAGCATTTAGCTAGAATATATATTCTATTAATATTGACATTTTGATCATTAATAAAAAAAAGCACCTGATAAACAAATGCAAAAATAGCTTAAAAAGGCACAGTAAATAGGTGAAAGAAGAAACAAGTGAAAAACCATTAAGAGTAAGTAAAAGAAACTAGCTAGGTAAAATTTGTTAGTTTTAGTAAAAGGAGGTTTATTATAGTTATTTTATAATATATTTTTAATAATAATAAATTATAATGGATATTTATCTTATAACTAATAATGAGGTTGGCTATACAAAAGCCTTTTTGGGCTTAAAACTTCCTCATAATTACTCTAGGTGTTCTCTTCTTTTTATTTAAATTATTTTTTTTATATTTATTAAATAGATAATTATATTTAAAACTTTATAATAAATCTTTTTCCTATCAAAACAAATCTTTTTAGATCTTTTTAATCATTTCCATTCATATAAAAAAAATAACGGTCATATATCTCAACAAAAAAATATACGGTTTTTTAAAATCACTTTAATTTTACTTTTGGTATTTTGTTCATGTTTATTCATTATTTGATATTGAATTATTATATTACTAGATTAAATTCCCGCGTAATACACAAGTTAAACATATTAAGTTTACACAATAACATAATTAGTAGTTATCGATAAGACATGTTGAAATATGGGATGATCCTCTAAAGTTAAAATTTACTTTATTGGAAAAGTTGAACCATTTTTATTTTTTTTTCAACGACGTGTTAATAATTAGTAATTAGCATTCAAGACACCACAGTAACATTCAATTTGGTAGATTTAAAATCAATTTTTAACGGTTAGATAAACAGCCAACTCGACTCATTATAGCAATTTAGAGGGACGTTTATACTTATTGGAAGATAATTAATTCAATATACTCTCGACGTTAAAATAAAATTAATTCAAGAGTAAACGGCCTAAATCGTCCTTGTGGTTTACCCTAATAATCAAGTTTCATCCTTAACTATCTGAAATGACACTAGTAATCCTTTTGGGGAGGATAAGGATCAAGTTATGTCCTTTATGCAAACAGACGTTATCTCCCATCCGTTAACTCTTTCACGTGATTTCCACGTGAGGGCATTTATGTCTTTTTCCACCTATATAGGATGGGAGATAACGTCTGTTTGCATAAAGGACATAACTTGATCCTTATCCTCCCTAAAAGGATTACTAGTGTCATTTCAGATAGTTAAAGATGAAACTTGATTATTAGGGTAAATCGCAAGGACGATTTAGGTCGTTTACTCTTAATTCAATATACCAATTAAATTCATTGCAATAAAATAATTTAACTTTTTTATTTGTTTACAATAATTCTTTATTTATTTTACGTATAATAAAATATTTGTGTCATTGTTTTACAATTTAAATATTATTTATGTATTAATTAAAATGTCATTATAATTATAACCTATTTAAAGAGAATTCGTGTAAATAGCTACTTTTTTTCACCTTCTTCAGTTTAAACTTAAATACATGATTTGTCAAATATAAGGTCACAGGTTCAACACCCTCCCCCTCCATCCGTTTTCCTTTTTTTTTAGTGTTTTACACTTTGCCCCCTTCTTTTTTCTTTTTCATTATTTTTCCCTTCTTTTTTTTTTCTCCTTATTTTCTTCTGCCCCCTCATTTTTTCTTCTCTTTCTTTTCTGTCCCTCCTGTTTGGTTTTTATTATTTCTAACCTTATATAATTTGTGGGGTTCTTTTTAATCTTTTTTACATTTGTTTTTTTATACAATTTTCAGCACTTTACATTTTGTTCTTTTGTAAGTTTTTATTATGCTATAGACTTTATTCAAATGCTATATATTTTGCTTTTTATCCAATTTTTTTGTTCTTTTTTGTTTTTTTTTCTTTGTTGCGTTATATATAGGGAAAATAATTTGTGTGTGTATGTAACTTGTGTTCAACTACTATTGTAGAAAGAAACTTTGTTTTTGTTCATTGTATGTAAGTAACCTGCTAAACTGAATGAATCGTGTAAAAATGCTGATGTGGTGGTCTCTCATTGGGCCACGTATCAGATGTTTGATGGTGCCACGTTAGTATCCGGCCGATTTCTTACACAATTCGTTCAGTTTTGAGACAAACTTACATACAATGAACCAAAACAAAGTTTCTTTCCTACAATAGTAGCTGAAGACAAGTTACATACACACACAGATTCTTTTCCCTTATATATATTCGTTTGTATTTTTTAAACATTTAGTTTTTATACCTTTTTTCACATGTAACATTTGGTTCTTTTTTACAACTTTTTCATTTGGTTTTCGTATTCCCTTTTGTTTTTTCTTTTGTTCTCTTTTTAATTTTATGGTTTTAGTATATACCTTTTTTTAACATTTGGTTTTCAATACTTTTTACCGCCCATAAATTTGTGGTTTTCTTAACCCCGCTCATAAATGCAAACGCTTTCAAAAACCGACGTCATTTCTTCGTTTTTGTTTTTTAATTTTTTCTTTTGTTTATCGGTTAGCAGGTTGACGTTCTTTT
>CM067167.1:136431231-136626231 GCA_034093135.1 Erigeron breviscapus
TTTCTTCAGACTTCAGTCTTTGACTTCAGTCAGAATGTCTTCAGTAGAGTAGATCTGGACTGGGGTGAAGTCTTCAGTGAGCTAATCTGGAGAATGCTCCAGATTACCTGTACAAGTAAATGCTCACTAGTCTTCAGTTATTTCTGGACAAATCTTCAGAGGGACTCCAGATTCCAAGTCTGGAGTAGGTCCAGTAGAATATGTTTTCTGGTCAGATCTTCAGTGAGGCTCCAGTAGTCGGGTCTGGAGCGAGACCAGCAAAACAAGTTTTCCTAACAAACCTAAGTAAGGTTCCAGTAGTCCAGTCTGGAGCCAGTCCAGTAAGTCTGGACTAAATCTGGACCTAACAAATTCCCCCTATTTGTTTAGAAATAATGCAAGTATTTTTCAGACTTATAGATATACAAATTTGTATGTCTGGAAAACACTTTATAGATCATGAGTGTTTTTCAGTTTCATCTTTTAAGTTCTAACTTAGACTAAATCTGGTCATTCTACTTGTAAAAGTAAAAACTTGTAACTATTATTACTTTCATCAAAAAGGAAAATAATTACAACTTTCATAAAAAAATAATTACAACTTTCATAAAAAAATAATTACAACAAGTACAATGTAGTAAGAGTTCAGGCTCTTCTTCTTGATGAATGCCCTGGTGCATCTTCAGAAGCCTTCCTCTTTGGAGATGGTAATGGAACAGACACTGGTGGTCTCAGACCCAACACAGCTTCCATTTCTTGGATTCTTTTCCAGATCTTCTCAATTCTTTTCATAAAAGCCTTTACATCTGGAGAGAGATCAGTCTTGCCTTTGAAAGTTAATCCAATCTCCTTAAGTTCAGTCCATCCAAAAGCTTGGACTGCAGTATCCTTCCTTTCATCAGTGAAGTTACCCTCCCTGGTCAACTTCACATTGAACCTGGTCATCCCTTGGTGATTTTCAGCCAATGTTATTTCAGCATTAACAATTTTCCTTGCATTGGCCCTGAACATCATCATTTCATTATACTTAGCCCTTTGCTTAGCCAACTGAATCATTTCTTCAGTTTCCCTGGAAACACCACTCTGCTGTCCTTCAGTGGACTGGTGTTGATTAATTCTGAGAGTAGTATCCAGTGGAATGAAGTTGCTTAGATCACCATCTTTGATTGCCTTCAGTTGCTTTGCAGTTAGCTTGGGCAGACCAGTCATTCTCTTTCTGTATTCCACTTCCAGAGCACCAGCATTCTTTCTGATCTTTTTCTGGAGGCTTACCAGCTCCTCCTTTCGTTGTCTGATCAACTCTGGAATGGTTACACCATAGATCAACGAGTCATACACCTGCTCTTCTTCAGCATAAAAGGAGCGTATATGTACATCGTTCAGTGCATCAAGACATTGATGAACTCTGGGATCCTCCTTCATCCTTTTGAATACTTCAATGTTTACGCCTAACCTTCCAGCGTTATAGGAGTCCAGAGTACCCATTTGTGCCATATCCCTATGATGGGCCAGCAGTTCATTCTTTTGATTAGTCTTGAAGATTTCTATCATGATGCACTGTTGTTGTAGTTTCCTGGACGTTTCATTGTCCACATCTTCTACTTGTTCTTGTTCTTCACCAGACACTACCTTTTCTTTTCCTTTAGTAGATTTCAATGTAGTGGGAATGTCTGGGAAGGATTCGAATTGGGGCTCACTGGCATCAGTACCAGTCACTTGCCTTTGCTGCACGACGCTTTCAGTAGCGACTGCCCTTACTACCCTTGCTCTCTTTCTGATCAACTCTGGAATGGTTACACCATAGATCAACGAGTCATACACCTGCTCTTCTTCAGCATAAAAGGAGCGTATATGTACATCGTTCAGTGCATCAAGACATTGATGAACTCTGGGATCCTCCTTCATCCTTTTGGAATGATCTCTAGTCCTTGACTTCAGATCATTCCATAATTCTTCCATCATGTGTCTATCTAACGGACCAAAGGTTCTTCCTTGTTCTGGCAAAGAAGCAGTTATACCAGTTTGAAGTGCCTGGACTTCCCTTTTAATAGATTCAATTTGTTCTGGTAAGTCCTTGGGCAGCTCCATTTCAAACATGTTAGCAACTTCTGGTAACATAACCTCCTGAACTGATCGAAGTATAGATTCAGATACTTCATCAGTTATTTCTTTCAGCATCGCACCCCTGACCTTTCTAACAACTTCGTCACTGAGGGTGTTGACCAGTTCAGTCTGGTCAAATGAAGGCCTGCTTTCCAGAGCACTAACCCTTGTCACAATCTTCTCAACCTCATCTTTAAGACCTGCCAGTGGTTGCATAACCTTGTTCTCCACTGCAGTCTCAACAGTATTTACCATTCTGGACTCCAAAGCCTGGACTGCCACTCTAATGTTTCTAGAGTTTTGATTAGTGGCTTGTACCAGCTCGTCCAGTTTATCAAACACCATCTTCTCATTCCCAGCAAAGAGGTTCATCTCTGACGCAAGATTATTTGACAACATAGATTTGAAGTCAGAGATGACCTGGGATGATGACTGGAGTGATCTCTCCAGGTCCGCCACCCTACTCAGAAGGCCTTGGACCTCGGTGGAAGAAGAAGTGGAGAGACCACTGGGTTGTTCCAGATGAGATGACACTCTGGTCATCATTGGCACTTGTGTCCAGTCCTCTTCAATTTCAGCAGTAGAGACTGGCACACTTGGTTCAGTTTGGTGTACTGGTGATGAATGAGTTTGTGTTGGTGGAATGAAGTATGAGGTTGATTGAGGAATTGATGGTGGTGGTGGTGGTGGCATTGAAGTTTCTGGTGGTGGCATATCTGGTGTGGTGGTGGTGGTGGTGGTGGTGGTGGTGGTGGCATTTGGTGGTGGAGGTGGTGCCGGAGGTGGACTTGGTGGTGGTTCCGGGGGTGGATTTGGTGGTGGATCAGGTGGAGGTGGTGGTGGTGGTGGTGGTGGTGGTGGTGGTGGTGGTGGTGGTGGTGGTGGTGGTGGTGGTGGTGGTGGTGGTGGTGGTGGTGGTGGTGGTGGTGGTGGTGGTGGTGGTGGTGGTGGTGGTGGTGGTGGTGGTGGTGGTGGTGGTGGTGGTGGTGGTGGTGGTGGTGGTGGTGGTGGTGGTGGTGGTGGTGGTGGTGGTGGTGGTGGTGGTGGTGGTGGTGGTGGTGGTGGTGGTGGTGGTGGTGGTGGTGGTGGTGGTGGTGGTGGTGGTGGTGGTGGTGGTGGTGGTGGTGGTGGTGGTGGTGGTGGTGGTGGTGGTGGTGGTGGTGGTGGTGGTGGTGGTGGTGGTGGTGGTGGTGGTGGTGGTGGTGGTGGTGGTGGTGGTGGTGGTGGTGGTGGTGGTGGTGGTGGTGGTGGTGGTGGTGGTGGTGGTGGTGGTGGTGGTGGTGGTGGTGGTGGTGGTGGTGGTGGTGGTGGTGGTGGTGGTGGTGGTGGTGGTGGTGGTGGTGGTGGTGGTGGTGGTGGTGGTGGTGGTGGTGGTGGTGGTGGTGGTGGTGGTGGTGGTGGTGGTGGTGGTGGTGGTGGTGGTGGTGGTGGTGGTGGTGGTGGTGGTGGTGGTGGTGGTGGTGGTGGTGGTGGTGGTGGTGGTGGTGGTGGTGGTGGTGGTGGTGGTGGTGGTGGTGGTGGTGGTGGTGGTGGTGGTGGTGGTGGTGGTGGTGGTGGTGGTGGTGGTGGTGGTGGTGGTGGTGGTGGTGGTGGTGGTGGTGGTGGTGGTGGTGGTGGTGGTGGTGGTGGTGGTGGTGGTGGTGGTGGTGGTGGTGGTGGTGGTGGTGGTGGTGGTGGTGGTGGTGGTGGTGGTGGTGGTGGTGGTGGTGGTGGTGGTGGTGGTGGTGGTGGTGGTGGTGGTGGTGGTGGTGGTGGTGGTGGTGGTGGTGGTGGTGGTGGTGGTGGTGGTGGTGGTGGTGGTGGTGGTGGTGGTGGTGGTGGTGGTGGTGGTGGTGGTGGTGGTGGTGGTGGTGGTGGTGGTGGTGGTGGTGGTGGTGGTGGTGGTGGTGGTGGTGGTGGTGGTGGTGGTGGTGGTGGTGGTGGTGGTGGTGGTGGTGGTGGTGGTGGTGGTGGTGGTGGTGGTGGTGGTGGTGGTGGTGGTGGTGGTGGTGGTGGTGGTGGTGGTGGTGGTGGTGGTGGTGGTGGTGGTGGTGGTGGTGGTGGTGGTGGTGGTGGTGGTGGTGGTGGTGGTGGTGGTGGTGGTGGTGGTGGTGGTGGTGGTGGTGGTGGTGGTGGTGGTGGTGGTGGTGGTGGTGGTGGTGGTGGTGGTGGTGGTGGTGGTGGTGGTGGTGGTGGTGGTGGTGGTGGTGGTGGTGGTGGTGGTGGTGGTGGTGGTGGTGGTGGTGGTGGTGGTGGTGGTGGTGGTGGTGGTGGTGGTGGTGGTGGTGGTGGTGGTGGTGGTGGTGGTGGTGGTGGTGGTGGTGGTGGTGGTGGTGGTGGTGGTGGTGGTGGTGGTGGTGGTGGTGGTGGTGGTGGTGGTGGTGGTGGTGGTGGTGGTGGTGGTGGTGGTGGTGGTGGTGGTGGTGGTGGTGGTGGTGGTGGTGGTGGTGGTGGTGGTGGTGGTGGTGGTGGTGGTGGTGGTGGTGGTGGTGGTGGTGGTGGTGGTGGTGGTGGTGGTGGTGGTGGTGGTGGTGGTGGTGGTGGTGGTGGTGGTGGTGGTGGTGGTGGTGGTGGTGGTGGTGGTGGTGGTGGTGGTGGTGGTGGTGGTGGTGGTGGTGGTGGTGGTGGTGGTGGTGGTGGTGGTGGTGGTGGTGGTGGTGGTGGTGGTGGTGGTGGTGGTGGTGGTGGTGGTGGTGGTGGTGGTGGTGGTGGTGGTGGTGGTGGTGGTGGTGGTGGTGGTGGTGGTGGTGGTGGTGGTGGTGGTGGTGGTGGTGGTGAAGCACCAACTACATCAACCTGCTCACCAGACTGTGCACCAGATTGTGCACCAGTCTCTATACCAGCATCAACATTTAAATCTAGTTCAGCCTCTTGCATACCAGAAGCTTGTTCTTCAGTCTGAACAGCTTCAACCTCCTCTTCTCGTACAACAGCCTGGACTTCAGTGTCCACTCTCTGTTCAGTTTGTACAGAAGGATCAATATTTTCCTCTTCAAAGATGGGAGACCCATCAATATTCATAATATCACCAGGATGGGTTAATGGATTTACCTGGGCTCCAATTCTTACTAGACGCCTATGAGATCTTGGTCGTCTGGAAAGCTCAATTTCTGATTGCACGCTTTCCACTGGAGCCACTTGACTTATTGGTTGAACCATTTCAACAATCTGAACATCTTCACTGGCATCAGGTACTTCAACAACTGGTACCCTGACTGGTGCCACATTCTCTTCAATTCGTTGAAGTGTCAGCATTGCTGGAGGAATATCTACCTCTCCATCTCTGGACCTTAGGTTTGCCAGGTCCCTCATGTACTCACTCATTGAAAAATGAGTAGTCTCAAAATCATACTCGGCTCCAAGGGCATTTCTGAATATAAGAGAGAGAAAGCGAATATATGGTATGAATGGCTTTCTCCCCTTTGCCTTTATGCGTTCCACCAGATCATCAAAGAAAATCTGGGCGAAATCGACCCTTAGCCCAAACCAAAGACAATAGGCAATCTGGAGGTGTGTTTGATTTATTTGATCCAGTCCTCCAGAACTACCTCCAAGACATTCGACGATGTGGGTGAAAAAGTATCTCCACGAATCCGTCAGTCTGCTCATATAAATGGTCCCTTTCCTCAATAACTGACCATTTTCATCTACAATCTCCGTATGCCCCATCAATCTGCATACCTCCCTGAAATTAATACCAGAAGGGAGTGGTAATGCCAGCTCATTCTCATCCAGATAGTTCAACTGGAGAGCCATTCTTAGAGAATGTACTGAAAGAGTCAAGGGTCTGGTCCCTTGCTCAAGAGAATAAACAATACAGGAGTTTGCCTCATCATATGTGGCAGTATACCAGAATTCACATAAGTAATCATGGTACATCTTTTCTGGATTTAAGGTCAGAGCACCATAAAGAGGACATGAGAGAAAAAAGCCGTTTAATCTCCCAATTATGGATTGAGAATCATGGATACTGGATAGCGTTAACTTTGCCATCCAGTTGTTCATATTCATCCTGATGATATTAGCATCAAGAGAGATATGAGGTGCTCTAACCACATCTGCTGCTGGAACATATGCGGCAGAAAGTAGATTTCGTGGTGAATTTGATTGTCTAGGAGCCATTTAATATTTAGAAGAAGATGAAAATGAAATTGAATGAAGAATTTAATGAAGGAATTTGAGAATTTGGGAGTAAATGTTCGAAGTAAATGTAAGTTGAAAGTGAAAGTGGGTATATATAGACTTGAGAATGTGGAACTCAAACGATTAATTTGAAATTATCAAATACAATTTTTGATTGTGTTCTGAGATCCGCATTAATTACATCACATCACACATAAATGCATGACGGTTTACAGCCCACAAAACAGTAACAACTTGTACTTTTTGTTTTCCCAAAGTAAAAAGACCATCATTGTTTTGAAAAACTTACATGCCACGTAGGATTCAAGATAAATATCTTTGAAAAGGTTTGCTTACGTGGCACATACAAAGATCAAGTAATTTGAAAATATTATGACTTTATTCAGTGCATCTGGAGGTTGACAGGACCGTCCAGTATCACTGGTGGATTAGTCCAGTGAAGCATGTACTGATGGTACACTGGAGGGACACTCCAGTAAAGTACCAGTGAACAACCAATTTTGAAAGACTGGAAACCTTAAACTTGCACGTCAACTAATACAGACAAATGAGAGGGACACATTTACAAGAAGACATAAGTCAACTCAAACACGCACTTCAACCTGTCCATACCAGTGAGAGGGACATATTTACAAAGCACCAGTAATATTTTCTGAAGAATTTGTCCAGTGAGAAAATTAATTCCCCCTGAACTTAAACATTTTTAAGAGAAAATATTTTTCAAGTCTTCCCTGGAATGTTGATCCAGAAATAAATTTTTGAATCTTTAAATCAAAGATCCTTAGTAGTACACAATGGCGTTCAATACCAAGGTTCCAGATTTAAGGGTTTAACATTCCCAACTCACCAACAAGATATTCAAAAGTTTTTACATCCAGTGGTTTAGTAAAAATGTCAGCGAGTTGTTTGTCAGTGGGAATAAAATGGAGTTCAATGTTGTTTTTCATAATATGATCGCGAATGAAATGGTACCTTAGATCGATGTGTTTGGTTCTGGAGTGCATGACTGGATTGTTGGAGATAGCGATGGCACTGGTATTATCACAAAAGATTGGAGTCTTTGAATACTTAATACCATAATCAAGCAACTGGTTCTTCATCCAGAGTATCTGAGCACAACAACTGGCTGCAGACACGTATTCAGCTTCAGCAGTGGATAATGAAACTGAAGTTTGCTTCTTACTGGTCCAGCTGACCAGTTTGCCACCTAGGAAATGACATCCACCAGTTGTGGATTTCCTATCTATCTTGCAACCTGCATGATCTGAATCTGAATAACCCATTAGATCCATTCCAGAGCCTTTGGGGTACCAAAGACCTAGACTGGGAGCACCTTTTAGGTACTTCAGTATGCGCTTTACAGCGAGCATATGAGATTCCTTTGGATTAGACTGATATCTGGCACATAAACATGTTGAAAACATAATATCTGGTCTACTGGCCGTTAAATACATCAGTGAACCAACCATGCCTCTAAAGACAGTGGTGTTCACTGGTTTGCCATCTGGATCCGAGTCCAGTGTCAGTGGTGCAGAAATTGAATGAAATGGTACCTTAGATCGATGTGTTTGGTTCTGGAGTGCATGACTGGATTGTTGGAGATAGCGATGGCACTGGTATTATCACAAAAGTAATCATGGTACATCTTTTCTGGATTTAAGGTCAGAGCACCATAAAGAGGACATGAGAGAAAAAAGCCGTTTAATCTCCCAATTATGGATTGAGAATCATGGATACTGGATAGCGTTAACTTTGCCATCCAGTTGTTCATATTCATCCTGATGATATTAGCATCAAGAGAGATATGAGGTGCTCTAACCACATCTGCTGCTGGAACATATGCGGCAGAAAGTAGATTTCGTGGTGAATTTGATTGTCTAGGAGCCATTTAATATTTAGAAGAAGATGAAAATGAAATTGAATGAAAATTTAATGAAGGAATTTGAGAATTTGGGAGTAAATGTTCGAAGTAAATGTAAGTTGAAAGTGAAAGTGGGTATATATAGACTTGAGAATGTGGAACTCAAACGATTAATTTGAAATTATCAAATACAATTTTTGATTGTGTTCTGAGATCCGCATTAATTACATCACATCACACATAAATGCATGACGGTTTACAGCCCACAAAACAGTAACAACTTGTACTTTTTGTTTTCCCAAAGTAAAAAGACCATCATTGTTTTGAACAACTTACATGCCACGTAGGATTCAAGATAAATATCTTTGAAAAGGTTTGCTTACGTGGCACATACAAAGATCAAGTAATTTGAAAATATTATGACTTTATTCAGTGCATCTGGAGGTTGACAGGACCGTCCAGTATCACTGGTGGATTAGTCCAGTGAACATGTACTGATGGTACACTGGAGGGACACTCCAGTAAAGTACCAGTGAACAACCAATTTTGAAAGACTGGAAACCTTAAACTTGCACGTCAACTAATACAGACAAATGAGAGGGACACATTTACAAGAAGACATAAGTCAACTCAAACACGCACTTCAACCTGTCCATACCAGTGAGAGGGACATATTTACAAAGCACCAGTAATATTTTCTGAAGAATTTGTCCAGTGAGAAAATTAATTCCCCCTGAACTTAAACATTTTTAAGAGAAAATATTTTTCAAGTCTTCCCTGGAATGTTGATCCAGAAATAAATTTTTGAATCTTTAAATCAAAGATCCTTAGTAGTACACAATGGCGTTCAATACCAAGGTTCCAGATTTAAGGGTTTAACATTCCCAACTCACCAACAAGATATTCAAAAGTTTTTACATCCAGTGGTTTAGTAAAAATGTCAGCGAGTTGTTTGTCAGTGGGAATAAAATGGAGTTCAATGTTGTTTTTCATAATATGATCGCGAATGAAATGGTACCTTAGATCGATGTGTTTGGTTCTGGAGTGCATGACTGGATTGTTGGAGATAGCGATGGCACTGGTATTATCACAAAAGATTGGAGTCTTTGAATACTTAATACCATAATCAAGCAACTGGTTCTTCATCCAGAGTATCTGAGCACAACAACTGGCTGCAGACACGTATTCAGCTTCGGCAGTGGATAATGAAACTGAAGTTTGCTTCTTACTGGTCCAGCTGACCAGTTTGCCACCTAGGAAATGACATCCACCAGTTGTGGATTTCCTATCTATCTTGCAACCTGCATGATCTGAATCTGAATAACCCATTAGATCCATTCCAGAGCCTTTGGGGTACCAAAGACCTAGACTGGGAGCACCTTTTAGGTACTTCAGTATGCGCTTTACAGCGAGCATATGAGATTCCTTTGGATTAGACTGATATCTGGCACATAAACATGTTGAAAACATAATATCTGGTCTACTGGCCGTTAAATACATCAGTGAACCAACCATGCCTCTAAAGACAGTGGTGTTCACTGGTTTGCCATCTGGATCCGAGTCCAGTGTCAGTGGTGCAGAAATTGGAGTTGGTTTAGATGGTGAAGAATTCATATCGAATTTCTTTAAAAGATCTCTAACATATTTTTCCTGATTAATAAAAATTCCATCTTTGTTTTGCTTAATCTGGAGTCCAAGAAAATATGTTAATTCACCCATCAAACTCATTTCATATTCAGTGGACATGATTTTAGAAAATTTCTGGCACATGTTTTCATCAGTAGACCCAAAAATTATATCATCAACATAAATTTGTACCATTAACAGATTACCTTTCTCATGGAGAATGAATAAGGTATTGTCAATTGCACCTCGTTTAAAACCATTTTTCAACAAATGTTTAGTCAGAGTATCATACCAGGCACGTGGGGCTTGTCTGAGGCCATATAGCGCTTTGTCCAGACGATATACCCAATGTGGATGCTTGTCATCAACGAAACCTGGAGGTTGTCTGACGTAAACTTCTTCTTCAAGCTTCCCATTCAAGAAAGCACTCTTTACGTCCATCTGGTAGACCTTGAACTGGTGATTAGCAGCGAATGCTAAGAAAATTCTGATCGCTTCAAGTCTAGCCACTGGAGCAAAAGATTCATCAAAGTCGACATCTGACTGGCAGTAGCCTTGTGCTACCAGTCTGGCCTTGTTTCTTATTACGTGGCCATCTTCATCTACTTTGTTTCTGAAGAATTTGTCCAGTGAGAAAATTAATTCCCCCTGAACTTAAACATTTTTAAGAGAAAATATTTTTCAAGTCTTCCCTGGAATGTTGATCCAGAAATAAATTTTTGAATCTTTAAATCAAAGATCCTTAGTAGTACACAATGGCGTTCAATACCAAGGTTCCAGATTTAAGGGTTTAACATTCCCAACTCACCAACAAGATATTCAAAAGTTTTTACATCCAGTGGTTTAGTAAAAATGTCAGCGAGTTGTTTGTCAGTGGGAATAAAATGGAGTTCAATGTTGTTTTTCATAATATGATCGCGAATGAAATGGTACCTTAGATCGATGTGTTTGGTTCTGGAGTGCATGACTGGATTGTTGGAGATAGCGATGGCACTGGTATTATCACAAAAGATTGGAGTCTTTGAATACTTAATACCATAATCAAGCAACTGGTTCTTCATCCAGAGTATCTGAGCACAACAACTGGCTGCAGACACGTATTCAGCTTCGGCAGTGGATAATGAAACTGAAGTTTGCTTCTTACTGGTCCAGCTGACCAGTTTGCCACCTAGGAAATGACATCCACCAGTTGTGGATTTCCTATCTATCTTGCAACCTGCATGATCTGAATCTGAATAACCCATTAGATCCATTCCAGAGCCTTTGGGGTACCAAAGACCTAGACTGGGAGCACCTTTTAGGTACTTCAGTATGCGCTTTACAGCGAGCATATGAGATTCCTTTGGATTAGACTGATATCTGGCACATAAACATGTTGAAAACATAATATCTGGTCTACTGGCCGTTAAATACATCAGTGAACCAACCATGCCTCTAAAGACAGTGGTGTTCACTGGTTTGCCATCTGGATCCGAGTCCAGTGTCAGTGGTGCAGAAATTGGAGTTGGTTTAGATGGTGAAGAATTCATATCGAATTTCTTTAAAAGATCTCTAACATATTTTTCCTGATTAATAAAAATTCCATCTTTGTTTTGCTTAATCTGGAGTCCAAGAAAATATGTTAATTCACCCATCAAACTCATTTCATATTCAGTGGACATGATTTTAGAAAATTTCTGGCACATGTTTTCATCAGTAGACCCAAAAATTATATCATCAACATAAATTTGTACCATTAACAGATTACCTTTCTCATGGAGAATGAATAAGGTATTGTCAATTGCACCTCGTTTAAAACCATTTTTCAACAAATGTTTAGTCAGAGTATCATACCAGGCACGTGGGGCTTGTCTGAGGCCATATAGCGCTTTGTCCAGACGATATACCCAATGTGGATGCTTGTCATCAACGAAACCTGGAGGTTGTCTGACGTAAACTTCTTCTTCAAGCTTCCCATTCAAGAAAGCACTCTTTACGTCCATCTGGTAGACCTTGAACTGGTGATTAGCAGCGAATGCTAAGAAAATTCTGATCGCTTCAAGTCTAGCCACTGGAGCAAAAGATTCATCAAAGTCGACATCTGACTGGCAGTAGCCTTGTGCTACCAGTCTGGCCTTGTTTCTTATTACGTGGCCATCTTCATCTACTTTGTTTCTGAAGACCCATCTTGTTCCAATTGGTTCTTTCTTTCCAACTGGGAAAGGAACCAGATACCAGACCTTGTTCCTTTCAAACTGGTGAAGCTCTTCTTGCATAGCAGTCACCCAGTTTGGATCTTCCAGAGCCTCGTCAATCTTCTTAGGTTCTATCAAAGATAGAAAACTGACGTATAAGCATTGATTACTGGAGGCTCTTCTGGTCTGAACACCACGACTGGAGTCACCTAAGATTTGATCAATAGGGTGAGCTTTAGTCCATCTGGAGTACTGACCAGGATTGTTATTGGTAACAATAATATCAGTGCAAGAATTCAGTTGAGTCTCCTCTGGAGTTGACTCTGGAGGAGGGTCTTGCCAAATTACTTCAGTATCTTCATCTGAGTCATTTAGATCACGATTTGCATCATGAAATTCTTCATTTGAAGGCATTTCCTGGAGTACTGGTTCAGTATGAAATTCTTCATCAGAAGACATTTCTGGAGTACTTTCAGTATGAAATTCTTCATTTGAAGGCATTTCCTGGAGTACTGGTTCAGTATGAAATTCTTCATTTGAAGGCATTTCCTGGAGTACTTTCAGTATGAAATTCTTCATTTGAAGGCATTTCTGGAGTACTGGTTCAGTATGAAATTCTTCATTTGAAGGCATTTCTGGAGTACTTTCAGTATGAAATTCTTCATTTGAAGGCATTTCCTGGAGTACTTTGCATATGAAATTCTTCATTTGAAGGCATTTCCTGGAGTACTGGTTCAGTATGAAATTCTTCATTTGAAGGCATTTCTGGAGTACTTTCATCATGAAATTCTTCATTTGAAGGCATTTCCTGGAGTACTGGTTCAGTATGAAATTCTTCATTTGAAGGCATTTCCTGGAGTACTTTCATATGAAATTCTTCATTTGAAGGCATTTCCTGGAGTACTGGTTCAGTATGAAATTCTTCATTTGAAGGCATTTCCTGGAGTACTGGTTCATATGAAATTCTTCATTTGAAGGCATTTCCTGGAGTACTGGTTCATATGAAATTCTTCATTTGAAGGCATTTCCTGGAGTACTTTCAGTATGAAATTCTTCATTTGAAGGCATTTCTGGAGTACTTTGCATATGAAATTCTTCATTTGAAGGCATTTCCTGGAGTACTGGTTCAGTATGAAATTCTTCACCAGAAGACATTTCTGGTAAATTCTCAACTGACACTGATACTGGAGTAGTACGCACATCTGAACCAATATTAATTTCAGAGGGTAGTTTGAAAATAATAGAGGGATAGAATGGAATACTACTGGAGAGTTTCTTTTTCTGAACAGGTTCCAGATCAGGATGACTGGAAACTGTGTCTGGTGAATCTTCAAATTTGTCGTTTATAGGATCAGATTCACAAAAGACAATTGGTGTTACTGGGGGAGTAACAGGGACTAGCTTCTTGTTGATTGATGCATTTGATTCATCAAATGTTACATGAATTGACTCATGGACCTTCTCCAGTCTCTTGTTGTAGACTCTGAAGGCCTTGCGAATGGCTGAATAGCCTAAGAAATACCCTTCATCAGCTTTGGCATCAAATTTGCCTAGCTGACTGGAGTCGTTCAGGATGTAAACTGGACATCCAAAAACGTGAAAATAACCAATGTTTGGTTTTCTATTTCTTAAGACTTCATAGGCTGTCTTTTTGTGTCTTTTGATGTACACTGATCGATTCTGGGTGTGGCAAGCAGTTGCAATTGCTTCCGCCCAGAAACTGGTAGACAGTCCAGATTCAGCAAGCATACTTCTGGCAGCTTCTATCAGCGTTCGATTTTTCCTTTCCACAACTCCATTTTGCTCTGGAGAGCGGGCTGAAGAGAAGTTCTGGGAGATGCCAGTGTCAGTACAGAATGACTCCAGAGTTGCATTCTGGAATTCTGTTCCATTGTCACTTCTTAACTGACACACTTTTCGACTGTACTTGAGCTCAATTTGCTTGATAAGACTGATGATTTCAGCAGCAGCTTCACTTTTGGACCTCAGAAAGATCACCCAACAATATCTGGAGAACTCATCTATGATCACCAGGGTGTATCTTTTACCAGCACGAGTCTGAACGTTCACTGGACCAAAAAGATCCATATGAAGCATGTGAAGAGGTTCAGTAATGCTGAAATTCTGTCTGGTCTTGAAACTGGTACGCTTTTGCTTACCCATCTCACATCCTGGACATGGTCTTTCCTTTTTGAAGGAGACTGAAGGTATCCCATCTGCAAGTTGTTTTCTGGACAACTTGTTAATGTTTTTGAAGTTTAAATGGGATAACCTTTTGTGCCATAACCAGTTTGTGTCTTCATCAGCTTGAGTATAGAAACACTGCTCTGAAGGAGAGCTTTCCATATCCATCACGTACACATTCCCTTTTCTGGGAGCAATCAACACTACCTTCCAGTCCTTGTTGAATGATGCATTTGATTCATCAAATGTTACATGAATTGACTCATGGACCTTCTCCAGTCTCTTGTTGTAGACTCTGAAGGCCTTGCGAATGGCTGAATAGCCTAAGAAATACCCTTCATCAGCTTTGGCATCAAATTTGCCTAGCTGACTGGAGTCGTTCAGGATGTAAACTGGACATCCAAAAACGTGAAAATAACCAATGTTTGGTTTTCTATTTCTTAAGACTTCATAGGCTGTCTTTTTGTGTCTTTTGATGTACACTGATCGATTCTGGGTGTGGCAAGCAGTTGCAATTGCTTCCGCCCAGAAACTGGTAGACAGTCCAGATTCAGCAAGCATACTTCTGGCAGCTTCTATCAGCGTTCGATTTTTCCTTTCCACAACTCCATTTTGCTCTGGAGAGCGGGCTGAAGAGAAGTTCTGGGAGATGCCAGTGTCAGTACAGAATGACTCCAGAGTTGCATTCTGGAATTCTGTTCCATTGTCACTTCTTAACTGACACACTTTTCGACTGTACTTGAGCTCAATTTGCTTGATAAGACTGATGATTTCAGCAGCAGCTTCACTTTTGGACCTCAGAAAGATCACCCAACAATATCTGGAGAACTCATCTATGATCACCAGGGTGTATCTTTTACCAGCACGAGTCTGAACGTTCACTGGACCAAAAAGATCCATATGAAGCATGTGAAGAGGTTCAGTAATGCTGAAATTCTGTCTGGTCTTGAAACTGGTACGCTTTTGCTTACCCATCTCACATCCTGGACATGGTCTTTCCTTTTTGAAGGAGACTGAAGGTATCCCATCTGCAAGTTGTTTTCTGGACAACTTGTTAATGTTTTTGAAGTTTAAATGGGATAACCTTTTGTGCCATAACCAGTTTGTGTCTTCATCAGCTTGAGTATAGAAACACTGCTCTGAAGGAGAGCTTTCCATATCCATCACGTACACATTCCCTTTTCTGGGAGCAATCAACACTACCTTCCAGTCCTTGTTGAATACGATGCCCTGAGCAACATTGAATAAGACTTGATAGCCATCGTCACACAGTTGACTTACACTGATCAAGTTATATTTCAAACCATTCACAAATGCAACTCGTCTGAACTTGACTTGTCCATTGTTCAGAACACCATATCCCTCAGTCTTTCCACAACCATCATTTCCAAACGTGATGGAGGGTCCATCAGAAATGGTGAACTCCTCCAGTAGGGTCTTACATCCGGTCATCGTCCTGCCAGCAGCACTGTCAAGATACCAGATAAGCTTCTTTCGATCGCCCTACACATACACCAGATATTGATCAGTTAGATTTGGGAACCCATCGACTGATGGGTTCACTGGACCCTCCCTTATAGGTCCCTGGGGCAATCTGGTCTAGTTCACTATGTTCAACAGTGGTCTTAGAAGAGAAGACCACTGGGGTTGATGGTTTTAAAACCTTTTCATTTTTCTCAACTGGAGAAATAAATTTGTCTTTCTTTGAAAAAGGTTTTGTATTTTGTCTAGGGCCAGATGAAGTACCCTCAAGAAAGTTTAATCTTGCATTAAAACTTTGTGATTGACGAGTCAGAATTTGAATCTGGCTCTCTATCCTGGACAAAATATTTTCTTCAGATGATACCTTAGCCTTTCCAGTCAAAGGCTTTGGTAAGGGATTGGTCTGAGGTAAAGGTCTATTCTGCTTCACCTTTTTAACTGGAGCAGTCATCTGAACAGCTCCAGTCTTAACCTCTGGGGATTGAACTGGGTCTAAATTGGTCTTGGGTGTTTCAGGCATATCATAAACAGTTGTGGGCCTTAACACCTCTGGTAATCGATCGATTACTGGTATTAATGATGCAACATTTGTATTTCCATCTAAGTATGCACGTTTTTGAGCAGGAAATTGTTTAACTGAAGCATCATATGGCTTTTTAGTTTCTAGCCATGACTTTATTACCAGTTTTTCTTTCTCTAAAATGATCTCAAGATCTTGCTTTTCTTGAATCAATTGTTCAGTTACCAGAACCTGGGCTTGAAATGCCAGTTCAATGTCTTGAAGCTCTTTTAATTTTGATTTTAAAGCATTTATTTCAGAAGAATCTGTTTCTAGACCATTTACACAATCAGATCTAACAGTTTCTACAAAAATTAAATCAGAATTTAAAGCTTCAGCTATGTCCAGTTTTAGTTCTTGGTCAGTTTCATTATCATAATCACTAACCTTTTTAATAACAATGTCCACCCATCGTCCAGATGTGACATCTTCCTTCACCAGGTGCTCATCAACTTCCAGAGCCATGTAACAGCAATCTCTTTCTTCTTCTTCATCAACAGATGAGTCATCAGAAGGAACCCACTTCTCTTCAGTTGTAGCAATCATGCACTTATTATTGTCTTCAATTTGTTGTGCCATGAGAGCAATTTGGGCCTTAAGCTTTTTATATTTCATTTTATAGCTATCATCAGGCTTGAGTATAGAAACACTGCTCTG
Organism: Erigeron breviscapus; assembly: GCA_034093135.1. Taxonomy (NCBI): domain Eukaryota; kingdom Viridiplantae; phylum Streptophyta; class Magnoliopsida; order Asterales; family Asteraceae; genus Erigeron; species Erigeron breviscapus. Next base: position 136,447,979 of record CM067167.1, read on the forward strand.
AAGGAGAGCTTTCCATATCCATCACGTACACATTCCCTTTTCTGGGAGCAATCAACACTACCTTCCAGTCCTTGTTGAATACGATGCCCTGAGCAACATTGAATAAGACTTGATAGCCATCGTCACACAGTTGACTTACACTGATCAAGTTATATTTCAAACCATTCACAAATGCAACTCGTCTGAACTTGACTTGTCCATTGTTCAGAACACCATATCCCTCAGTCTTTCCACAACCATCATTTCCAAACGTGATGGAGGGTCCATCAGAAATGGTGAACTCCTCCAGTAGGGTCTTACATCCGGTCATCGTCCTGCCAGCAGCACTGTCAAGATACCAGATAAGCTTCTTTCGATCGCCCTACACATACACCAGATATTGATCAGTTAGATTTGGGAACCCATCGACTGATGGGTTCACTGGACCCTCCCTTATAGGTCCCTGGGGCAATCTGGTCTAGTTCACTATGTTCAACAGTGGTCTTAGAAGAGAAGACCACTGGGGTTGATGGTTTTAAAACCTTTTCATTTTTCTCAACTGGAGAAATAAATTTGTCTTTCTTTGAAAAAGGTTTTGTATTTTGTCTAGGGCCAGATGAAGTACCCTCAAGAAAGTTTAATCTTGCATTAAAACTTTGTGATTGACGAGTCAGAATTTGAATCTGGCTCTCTATCCTGGACAAAATATTTTCTTCAGATGATACCTTAGCCTTTCCAGTCAAAGGCTTTGGTAAGGGATTGGTCTGAGGTAAAGGTCTATTCTGCTTCACCTTTTTAACTGGAGCAGTCATCTGAACAGCTCCAGTCTTAACCTCTGGGGATTGAACTGGGTCTAAATTGGTCTTGGGTGTTTCAGGCATATCATAAACAGTTGTGGGCCTTAACACCTCTGGTAATCGATCGATTACTGGTATTAATGATGCAACATTTGTATTTCCATCTAAGTATGCACGTTTTTGAGCAGGAAATTGTTTAACTGAAGCATCATATGGCTTTTTAGTTTCTAGCCATGACTTTATTACCAGTTTTTCTTTCTCTAAAATGATCTCAAGATCTTGCTTTTCTTGAATCAATTGTTCAGTTACCAGAACCTGGGCTTGAAATGCCAGTTCAATGTCTTGAAGCTCTTTTAATTTTGATTTTAAAGCATTTATTTCAGAAGAATCTGTTTCTAGACCATTTACACAATCAGATCTAACAGTTTCTACAAAAATTAAATCAGAATTTAAAGCTTCAGCTATGTCCAGTTTTAGTTCTTGGTCAGTTTCATTATCATAATCACTAACCTTTTTAATAACAATGTCCACCCATCGTCCAGATGTGACATCTTCCTTCACCAGGTGCTCATCAACTTCCAGAGCCATGTAACAGCAATCTCTTTCTTCTTCTTCATCAACAGATGAGTCATCAGAAGGAACCCACTTCTCTTCAGTTGTAGCAATCATGCACTTATTATTGTCTTCAATTTGTTGTGCCATGAGAGCAATTTGGGCCTTAAGCTTTTTATATTTCATTTTATAGCTATCATCAGGCTTATTATTAGAAGAGAATGGACCAGGCTTGGATGCAAACTGGTTGGACCTGCACTCTTTCATGAAATGACCCTTTTTGCCACACTTAAAGCATGTCAAATTGGTCTTGTCAGTGGAAGAACTGGATGCAAATTGTCCAGATGGCTTATTTGCTCTTGCTTTGAAACGGTTAAACGTTTTAGCAATCATTGCAATAAGGTCATCATCTTCAGTTTCATCACAGTCTGGAGAGATTTGACTGGCCTCTCCAGAATCCATAAGTTCAGACACCATCTTCTTCATAGAAAATACATTCTCAGAAGATATCAGTGCTGTACTTGGTGGTTCAGAATAACTAACCACTTTAGGAGTACTGGAGGCATGGTTAAAAGCATCTTGTTCTGCAACCACTCTCTGGGCTTGATTTTCTTCAGTGTACCTGAAGGCTCCATATAGAGTTGAGAGAGTGTGTGTGTGCAGAGTTTTACCTTGTCGTAAAACAAGTATCATGTGAGACCATTTGGTGGGCAGAATGTCACAAAATTTCTCCAGAAGTATATCCTTGTCCTTCTCAACCCCAAGACCTCTCAATTGGTTTATGATACTCATAAATCTGGTGTAAGTACCAGTGAGAGACTCGTTAGGTTGAGCAAAAAATGACTCATACCTCTTGTTTAAGGAGACCTTTCTGGTGACAATGGTGTCATCTCCTCCTTCATGTTGGTTAAGTAGCTCATCCCACATGGTTTTGGCACTAGGAAAAAGAACTAGTGTGGGAATGAGGGTTTCTGGAACAGCCCCGAGGATCATGTTTTTAAGGAGGGTGTCAAGATTCACCAATCTCCTCTCCTCTTCAGACCAATGTTCCTCCCTCTTTTCCCTTCCCCTTCTAGATCCAGAAGGATCAAGAAGTGGATTGAGAGGTGATGTAGGTACATATGGACCTTCGTTTAAGATCTTCATCATGTTCCTCTCAATACCAGTGACATGCAAAATCATCCTAGCTTTCCACGTACCAAATTCATCACTGTTCCCACTGAATTTAGGAACAGGATTATTCGAGTAGTGCACATGCACGTGTGGAGAAGCAGGATTAGGAGGAGGAGGTGGAGGATTAGTGTTATTAACGTTTTGTGGTTCATTTTGATCATGAATATTTACATTAGGATCGGGACCAAGACTAAAACCTTGTGTATTTTCTTGGTTAGCCATCAAGAACAGATCTAGGCAATGATTAGCCTTCTGCTCTGATACCAAATGTGAGTCCCTTAAATTACGAGATGGTTAACCAATAGAAAGTGTAAAATACAACAAGTCTAATAATCACTAGATATGGACTAGTATTACTTGTAAATAAAGATGCAAGATATATAAACAAAGTAATACAAGACTTAAAGCAATAAACAAATAAAGTGGACCATTATGTATGTTTCATGGGTATTTCATTTATTGATGTTTAAATAAAATACAAGGTTGTTGCGGAATCAAGATAACACGATTAAGTGAGTATCCTAACAACCTATGATTACAAATGATCTATATTTGTCAAATAGCTCTTTAGGATCGAGATACTTAAAGTTGTGAAGAATCCCTGTTTAAGATCGAGAGTATTTTAGACAAATTCACTTATATGCAAACGTAATGCTTAAAAGTATTTTAGTTCAAGGAATGACTTAGTATTTATAGGCAACAAATTCACCAGTGAATTTGTGTCGTACAAATATGGTTGTATACATTTAATGATCCGACAAGAACATTAAATGTATTAGATAAGAATAAGGATAAAGTCACATCAAGTGCAAGTGTATCCTTATTACCCAACCACCTTAACACACGTATACTTTTGTTAAAGAACAAGTGGATTGTTCTTTGGAAAGTGTGTTAAAGGCTAAAGTCAATCCTCGATATTAGTGTTCAGACTTGTAGGATCTAGAACACTAACAATCCTCCAGTGTGCAGATCTGGTAAGACTTTCCAGTGGACTCCGCCATTTGTTAAGTCTTCTTCCTTCAGACTTCAGTCTTTGACTTCAGTCAGAATGTCTTCAGTAGAGTAGATCTGGACTGGGGTGAAGTCTTCAGTGAGCTAATCTGGAGAATGCTCCAGATTACCTGTACAAGTAAATGCTCACTAGTCTTCAGTTATTTCTGGACAAATCTTCAGAGGGACTCCAGATTCCAAGTCTGGAGTAGGTCCAGTAGAATATGTTTTCTGGTCAGATCTTCAGTGAGGCTCCAGTAGTCGGGTCTGGAGCGAGACCAGCAAAACAAGTTTTCCTAACAAACCTAAGTAAGGTTCCAGTAGTCCAGTCTGGAGCCAGTCCAGTAATCAGACAAATGGATGATTATATGCTTGCATTGCTAGGATTGGACTTACTTTGGACTGTCTGGATCCGTGATCCTTATTTCCCTTTAATGGGTTATGCTTAGGATCAACTACTATCGTTTGAACAGTTTCTTTTAAGTATGGATTGAGTGTGTATTTTGATAAATGTTGATTATTGTAATGTATTTGAATGAGCTTGTGGATTGTTTCAATCTATTGAATGCATATAGTTTGACTCTACATAATTCCCATGTCATGCTGTGCTTTTCTAAGTGATACCCCATGATTCCGCCATGTTGGGGTGTTACAGAATGGTATCAGAGCCGTGGTTGTAGAGAACTAGGAGGATTTACCTAGTCTATAGCCATCGCACCCACATTTCATATTAGCATGCATGATAGGGAACTTTGTGTGCAACGTGAACTGTATGATGCATAAAAACGTTTTAAACGGAGTTCGTAGGTTGCCTTATGATATGATGACTTGATTGTTATGTGAGAATTGTTGTGATGAACGTATATGATAGTGTCGGGATACACCGTTAATTGTGGAAATGTTATGATGAAAGTTGATGTGTTGAATTTTAGAAGCATTTATTATTTGCCCCATAAGCAAAATGAAACGATGACATTAATGGAGTATAACATTCGGTAACCGTAGAGGCGACTGATCAACAAATCGAAAGTTATAATTCAATGTATAATGTTAGCAAACGAGTCAAGACCAATTTGGACTCGACTTATCTTTGGCATTGTCGTCTTGCTCATGTTGGCAAGAAACGCATTGAAAGGCTTCAAAGAGATGGAATCTTACAAACAAATGATGAATCATTTGACGAATGCGTATCTTGTGTTTCCGACAAAATGACAAGAAAACCTTTTCCAAATAAACCGGAGAGGGCAAAAGAACTACTTGGACTAATACATACGGATGTATGTGGCCAATTTAGACATGTGTCAAGGAAAGGTGCTAGCTACTTCGTCACTTTTATGGATGATTTCAGTCGTTATGGTTATGTTTACTTGCTTAAACATAAACATGAAGTCTTTGAAACATTCAAGGAATTTAAAAGTGAAGTAGAGAATCAACTCAGTAGAACCATCAAGATTCTTCGTTCGGATCGAGGTGGTGAATACTTAAGCCAAGAGTTTAAAGATTATCTTAAAGCTTGTGGAATAGTTCAACAGCTTACTCCTCCATATACTCCACAGCATAATGGTGTATCGGAGAGGAGAAATCGAACCTTGTTAGAAATGGTTCGATCAATGATGAATCATACAACTCTTCCTTTTTTGTTTTGGGATTATGCCCTAGAGACTGCTGTTCGCATTCTCAATATGGTTCCAACCAAGAAGGTTGACAAGACACCGCATGAATTGTGGCATGTGAGTGTTCCCAAGTTGTCTTACTTAAAGGTCTGGGGATGTGAGGCACTCGTGAAACGAGATACGCCTGACAAACTTGAATCTAGATCTGTTAAGTGCATCTTCGTAGGATACCCAAAGGAAACAATGGTTACTACTTCTACTTTCCTACCGAAAACACTGTTAAGGTATCTCGATTTGCTGAGTTCCTTGAAAGGAAACTCATATCTCAAGAAGACAGTGGGAGGATCGTTGAACTTGATGAGACTCAAGAAGATGTGTCAACTTCTGAAAATACTAGCAATCATCAACTTGGGGGGGGGGGGGAAATGGGGGGGGGGGGGGGGGGGGGGGGGGGGGGGGGGGGGGGGGGGGGGGGGGGGGGGGGGGGGGGGGGGGGGGGGGGGGGGGGGGGGGGGGGGGGGGGGGGGGGGGGGGGGGGGGGGGGGGGGGGGGGGGGGGGGGGGGGGGGGGGGGGGGGGGGGGGGGGGGGGGGGGGGGGGGGGGGGGGGGGGGGGGGGGGGGGGGGGGGGGGGGGGGGGGGGGGGGGGGGGGGGGGGGGGGGGGGGGGGGGGGGGGGGGGGGGGGGGGGGGGGGGGGGGGGGGGGGGGGGGGGGGGGGGGGGGGGGGGGGGGGGGGGGGGGGGGGGGGGGGGGGGGGGGGGGGGGGGGGGGGGGGGGGGGGGGGGGGGGGGGGGGGGGGGGGGGGGGGGGGGGGGGGGGGGGGGGGGGGGGGGGGGGGGGGGGGGGGGGGGGGGGGGGGGGGGGGGGGGGGGGGGGGGGGGGGGGGGGGGGGGGGGGGGGGGGGGGGGGGGGGGGGGGGGGGGGGGGGGGGGGGGGGGGGGGGGGGGGGGGGGGGGGGGGGGGGGGGGGGGGGGGGGGGGGGGGGGGGGGGGGGGGGGGGGGGGGGGGGGGGGGGGGGGGGGGGGGGGGGGGGGGGGGGGGGGGGGGGGGGGGGGGGGGGGGGGGGGGGGGGGGGGGGGGGGGGGGGGGGGGGGGGGGGGGGGGGGGGGGGGGGGGGGGGGGGGGGGGGGGGGGGGGGGGGGGGGGGGGGGGGGGGGGGGGGGGGGGGGGGGGGGGGGGGGGGGGGGGGGGGGGGGGGGGGGGGGGGGGGGGGGGGGGGGGGGGGGGGGGGGGGGGGGGGGGGGGGGGGGGGGGGGGGGGGGGGGGGGGGGGGGGGGGGGGGGGGGGGGGGGGGGGGGGGGGGGGGGGGGGGGGGGGGGGGGGGGGGGGGGGGGGGGGGGGGGGGGGGGGGGGGGGGGGGGGGGGGGGGGGGGGGGGGGGGGGGGGGGGGGGGGGGGGGGGGGGGGGGGGGGGGGGGGGGGGGGGGGGGGGGGGGGGGGGGGGGGGGGGGGGGGGGGGGGGGGGGGGGGGGGGGGGGGGGGGGGGGGGGGGGGGGGGGGGGGGGGGGGGGGGGGGGGGGGGGGGGGGGGGGGGGGGGGGGGGGGGGGGGGGGGGGGGGGGGGGGGGGGGGGGGGGGGGGGGGGGGGGGGGGGGGGGGGGGGGGGGGGGGGGGGGGGGGGGGGGGGGGGGGGGGGGGGGGGGGGGGGGGGGGGGGGGGGGGGGGGGGGGGGGGGGGGGGGGGGGGGGGGGGGGGGTGTAAATGGATCTTCAAGAAGAAGACCGACATGGATGGAAATGTACACACCTATAAAGCTCGTCTTGTGGCAAAAGGTTATACTCAACTTTTCGGAGTTGATTATGAGGAAACCTTTTCTCCCGTTGCGGACATTAGAGCTATTAGGATCATCTTAGCCATAGCTGAGGAAACCTTTTCTCCCGTTGCGGACATTAGAGCTATTAGGATCATCTTAGCCATAGCAGCGTACTATGACTATGAGATATGGAAAATGGATGTCAAAACCGCTTTCTTAAATGGTTTTCTAGATGAGGAAGTCTATATGGTACAACCAGAAGGTTTTGTCGATCCAAAACATCCCGACAAGGTATGCAAACTTTAAAGGTCCATTTATGGATTGAAGCAAACATCAAGGAGTTGGAATAAAAGGTTTGATGAGGAGATCAAAAAGTTTGGTTTTGCTCAAAATCCTGATGAGCCATGTGTATATCGCAAAGCTAGTGGGAGTAATGTTACTTTCCTTGTCTTGTATGTAGATGACATATTGATAATAGGAAATCACATTCCAATGTTGAAAGACGTTAAATCTTATCTTGGAAAGTGTTTTGCTATGAAAGACTTGGGTGAAGCGGCATTTATTCTTGGAATCAAGATCTATAGAGATAGAAGTAAACGGTTGATTGGATTAAGTCAAAGTGCTTATATAGATAAAATCTTGAAGAGATTCAAGATGGAGAATTCTAAGCGCGGGAATTTGCCGATGCAAGAAGGACTTAATTTATCTAGCAAGAACGGTGCTTCTACACCTGAAGAGGTGGAGCGTATGAAAAGAATTCCTTATGCTTCGGCTGTGGGATCTATCATGTATGCGGTAAGATGCACTAGACCTGATATTGCGTTCGCTCAAAATATAGTTAGCCGCTATCAGCAAAATCCTGGAGAGGATCATTGGACTGCTGTGAAGAACATTCTGAAGTACATGCGTGCTACTAAAGAATTATTCTTGGTGTATGGAGGAAATCCCGATGTAGAGCTCAAAGTAACTGGATACTGTGATGCTGGATTTCAGACTGATAAAGATGATAGAAAATCTCAGTCAGGATATGTCTTCACTTTAAATGGAGGTGCAGTAGATTGGAAGAGCAAGAAACAATATACAGTTGCTATGTCTGCTACAGAGTCTGAGTATATAGCTGCTTCGGATGCAGCCATGGAAGCTGTCTGGATCAGAAAGTTTATTTCTGGGCTTGACGTGATGCCCTCAAATAACTCACCTATGGATCTGTACTGTGATAATTCGGGAGCAATTATCATTTCCAATGAACCTGGAGTTCAGAAAGGTGCCAGACATTACCAAAAAAGATATCACTATGTTCGTGAGCGAATCGAATCACGTGAAATCAATTTACTCAAAGTTCACACAGATTGTAACTTAGCATATCCTTTTACAAAGGCTTTGTCAAAAGGAAAGCTCAATAAGCATGCCGAGGGCATAGGTCTTAGATTTTGCTAGTTATATCATGTAAATCTGTGATTGGTATTTGGATAATGGGATGTTAAACGATTGTTATTTTAATAAATGAATTATGATACTTGGTATGAATGTTTCATTTTATAATAATTGTGTCATATATTTGCATGTTTAAATCCATGAATATTTTTTGATATATTCTAAACGTCCATTGTCGATTAACTATATGGGAATATAGTTAAACTAAGACAAATGTGATAGATTGGTTGAAATATTTAAGGGAATATTTGGAGATGGTCTGCCAAACTCACATGGTATTCAAAGAGGTGAATATCGGACTTACCCCACTTAACGAATTGTCATTTTATGGATCGGCGTCATTAAGTGAAATTCGTGAAATGGTTGCTTTATTTATCCTTAGACTTGAGATACAAACAGGTTATGCATATGTGGATTGCATTTTCTAGATATAGTTCTAACTGTCCTGAACAAGGTAGTAATAAAGGGCTATTTTCAGAAATGTAGTGAAACGACATGACTAACACGTGTAGTCAATATAGGATTTGTTCCTTCAATTTGCAACTGAAGTATGATACCATTTGGCGCCCTCATTGATTAATTAAGATGTTTGTATGCGCATACCCAAATGAACTCAAGAGGTGGTCTTGACTAATTTGGTAATCTTGATTAACTGTAGAAATGAGAAACAGAATCGTTAAATTATGAAATGACATTGATCCATATTCATAATTAACAAGGGTATCTGAAACAAAGGGATATTAAAGACTAAACCATTTCAAATGATATTTTAAGAAACTATCCTTAAATTTTTCCGGGAGCATTGGCGTGTTGCTAGACGCTAACCAATGTTATTGCCTTTATAAATAACATGCTCAAGTGGGAGCTGTTGGTATGTGATCACGTTATAATAAACGCATGTCCGGAAATAATTTAAGCCTACGGGGTCACACGAAATGACACGGTAACTCTATATTATTAATTAGTATATTAAAGTAATATATTGATTAATTTGATCACGATATGATTAATAAACATTTTTAAATGTTAAAATAAATAATGTTTATTAATTAAAAGAATTGATAGTTGGGTTTGGGCTAGGATTAAGGGAAGGGTGGGCCGAAAATTCTAAGGGGTTTTTTGGGCCCTAACTAAACTTGCCCATCAAGTTTAGTAACCCTAAACCTAAGCCTATAAATAGGAGATCAAAGTTAGGGGTTTAATATAAGTTTTCACAAGGTAAAACCCTAACTAAAAAAATCTCTCTCTCCCTCTTTTGTTCTATTCGGCCGAAGCAAAGAAAACCCCAAGGGGTTCGGGTTTTAGGGTTTCGGTTTCAAGGGTTTAAACAAAGGGTTGTTTGATCGTGATCGGGGTACTAGCATACGATATAAGAGGTGTCTAGTGTGCGATCGTAGAGGGGTTTTACTTTAAACCCTATAATAATAATAATCTTATTATTATTTATTTTATTGGAAGCTTTGCATAAGGTACACGTTTCGATTCTCTTTGTTAATTAATGTGATTACATATTCGATTCTTCCGTTGCGCTTATGTGAATATTTATATGATTTATTTTCGCATATTCTAACAAAATATCTATAGTGAAAAGCAATGAATATAGCTAGTATGAAGTTTCTATTAAGAGAGTTGGTAAACGTCTATAGATTTATTATTATTTTTTGACAAATATACTCTCAAGACTATATTTAAGTTGTTATTACATACATTAGAAGATGCAAATTTGCAATTTGAATTTCAATGCGTAAATATATATTAGGGACAACTATATTTCATGTGGAAATCATTGATATATGTAATAATGTGTTGATTATATTTTGGGGGCAAAGTTTATCATTTTCTTCAAATGTATATGATACAGTATTTTCAATCATATACAAATGTAAGTGACCTCGATTATTAGCCAAGTAAGATATTTTAGCGGGTTCAAAATCTTGGAAACAAGAATCAAAAGATCAAAGTCATCGTCTAGATGAGTTGCTAAAACAATAATAATGTGGTTTTCATAAGTCAGTAAAATTAACGGAAATTACTTTTGTCTTAGAGTGGACTAACAACGACCTAGTAAAAAACGACAACTGATCTTTACAGATTCACGGTATCCGAATATTTATTAATAAAATAGAATTATCATAATATTTAAAATACATACGATTTGGTAACGATGCCCATCAAATGAGACAATAATAAACAAATTGAAAGTTGCAACATGGACCATCATGCAAATTTAATTATGAATAAATAAACCATAGATTAAGCTTGTGGTCCAAAGATGGTTTTGTAGTTTTGATAACAATTCTTTTCTAAAATTCCTACGATTCATCAAATAATACTACTGAAAATTATATGTCATTATGCTCGTGTAAGACCATTTGCGCCATGATAATAAACAGTATTATCATAAAAGTCCTATGTTTCATGAAATAACACTTTACATTATTATGTTTATTTAAATATTACAGTAGTATAATGTCCTTATAATGTAATGAGAGTGAGTTTTTCCAATCAATGGCCTCAAAAAAATGTAGCGGTGGTTGTTATACGTATACTCTTATATACAATAAAAGATTACATGATTTGTTAATATGTTAATTTCATTAAAGAGATAAAAGAGTTTAGGTTTAAATGTTATAAAGAGCATTTAATTCTAAATGCACCGTTCTATCCAAAGACAAAAGGTCGTATCATTTTGCTCGTTGCTCATTTTTGTTTTGTCTTCGCTATATGATATATATATAGTAAATTTTTTAAAAGTTAGCACTATTCACCCTATATGATTTTAAGTTGATTATATGATTTTGTAAAACGTAAAGGAAATTATCAAGTTTTAAAAAGATATAGATGAATCATGAAATTGTCACTAACTAGAAAACTCTAAAAAGACTATAATCTAGATCACCTCAATGGCTCAATGGTTAAATTCTTAAATGACAGCTAATACCGATCCAACATGAATCTAAGTGGGCCCAGCCCAAATAGATTCTCCAATACCGACTCCCATAGTTTTCCTTTATCTTTTACAAATCCTTTTCACACTTTTTCTGTCCCTTAGTAAATTTTAGCCCATGTATACGTGTGTACACTATAGTAGTATAGTGACAATTCTTCAAACAATTTGTATAACTTTAAGTAACTATCCCACCATGTCAATATGTCATCACTCATCAATAAGTAAGGGGGAAGGGAGTGGCAGCGGCATGCCTGGCGGGTTGGCCAAGCAGCTGGCTGCACACCGCCGCCATCCCTGCGGCATGCGAACGGGTTGGATCTCAACGGGCTAAAAGCCAGCCACGGGCTGGAGGAATGTGAACGTTAGGGAGGAGCGTGGGGAGGTGGGGTCCATGAGATTTTGACCGTTTGAACTCAATTAAAAAAAAACAAAAATTCCCTACCTCTTTATCTATATATACACTTCATTTTTAACCAAAAAAATCACCAAACAAAAACATATCTTCACACTTTCACCAAAAAAAACACCACATTACTAAAAAATGGATTCCTCTTCCTCATCTTCTTCATTTTGTGTTCCACCGGAGTTAGACGATTCGTCTACGGGGAGTACTTTTTAATTTATGTTTATGTAATGTTTAGTTTAATTTTAATGAAATATGTAAGTTTTTATTAAAAAAGAAGAAGTTTGATTAAATTAAATGAAAAAGAAAAAAATAAAATTTGGGAGGGTTGAGAAGGTCATGAATGCCATTGAAAATGGTTGGGAGGGTTGGTTGGGAGGGTTGAAAAGGAAAATTGAGTGGGAGGTATTTGATTGGTGAAATTTGGGAGGGATGGAAAATGTAGCTACATGACTCCCTTCCCCCTAACAGTTATATAAATTAGCTCGAATAGTTTAATATCAATGATTAAACTCTAGTACTCTACCATTCTATAACAAACTTCACCAATATTCTGTAAAAGAACCCTTCTCTAACACTCTATACCGCCAAAAAGTTACCACTACAAACTTCATCAATATTTTGTAAAAGAACTATTTTCGATGGCATAGGCGATATTCATATTCATTAAAGCCATAAGCCCATAAGAATGGTTGAACTTTTCTCTTTTTTTTTAAGGAAAATCTTACTCATATCAGGCAATTCAACTTGTCACACATTTTAATGATATAAACTGAGATGGAGGCGAATACAAACGTCAGATGTGAAACAACTTTCATAAGCACATACGTTAGGAAAATCCCGCAAACAATCTTCTTGCGCCACCATTGCAAACATAATTGGATTGGATGACTTTGTTTTTCACGTCGTAGTTTGTTCAGCACAATTATGTATGAACATCACAAACCAATGCATCGTTATTTGTTTCGAGATAAATGGGTTCATAACCATCTATCTATATCTATACTCTTTTATAATAATTATCAACCCTTTATTTTTAGAAAGTGTTAGAAAATGGTTAGATGCAAAAGTACTAAATTACCCTTAATAAACACCCCCTATGGAAAGGGTTATTAGAGATTACCAAATTTGCCCTTAATGAATTAATTTACACTTTAAATCCTTATCTTGCTAATTTACACTCTAAGTCCTTATCTTTTAAAATATTTCCACTATCACCATTACATCAACTTACACGGTTACACCACTCGACACCAATTGTCGATGTCATAACCACCCGTCACCGACACCACTATCACCATTACATCAACTTACACGGTTACACCACTCGACACCAATTGTCGATGTCATAACCACCCGTCACCGACACCACTATCACCATTACATCAACTTACACGGTTACACCACTCGACACCAATTGTCGATGTCATCACCACCCGTCACCGACACCACTAAACCACCGTCACCGCCGCCGCATTGCGCGGGTACCATGCTAGTACTCCTTTATAATAATTATCAACCCCCTATTTTTAGAAAGTGTTAGAAAATGGTTAGATGCAAAAGTACTAAATTACCCTTAATAAACACCCCCTATGGAAAAGGTTATTAGAGATTACCAAATTTGCCCTTAATGAATTAATTTACACTTTAAACCCTTATCTTGCTAATTTACACTCTAAGTCTTTATCTTCTAAAATATTTCCACTATCACCATTACATCAACTTACACGGTTACACCACTCGACACCAATTGTCGATGTCATAACCACCCGTCACCGACACCACTATCACCATTACATCAACTTACACGGTTACACCACTCGACACCAATTGTCGATGTCATAACCACCCGTCACCGACACCACTATCACCATTACATCAACTTACACGGTTACACCACTCGACACCAATTGTCGATGTCATCACCACCCGTCACCGACACCACTAAACCACCGTCACCGCCGCCGCATTGCGCGGGTACCATGCTAGTACTCCTTTATAATAATTATCAACCCCCTATTTTTAGAAAGTGTTAGAAAATGGTTAGATGCAAAAGTACTAAATTACCCTTAATAAACACCCCCTATGGAAAGGGTTATTAGAGATTACCAAATTTGCCCTTAATGAATTAATTTACACTTTAAATCCTTATCTTGCTAATTTACACTCTAAGTCCTTATCTTTTAAAATATTTCCACTATCACCATTACATCAACTTACACGGTTACACCACTCGACACCAATTGTCGATGTCATCACCACCCGTCACCGACACCACTAAACCACCGTCACCGCCGCCGCATTGCGCGGGTACAATGCTAGTATAAGTAAAGTAAATAATACATGGATGGTCCATGTCAGGTTTATTCAAGGGAACCCAACACAAACTTGTTGCAGATAGGGGTGTTCAGATATCCGAATCTAGACCCATGGATATGAAAAACCAAAAAGTCTTTTAGATATCCGAATCTTCGGATTCAGATTTTGGATGACACTTTTCAAAATGATCGATCCCGAAATCATAGTGGTGAAACTCGCACAAGTCAAGTCAAAACAAAGTGAAAACGAGGTGACTCGGTTGATGACTTGAAGTTGCTCCATACTCGTAGCATGACTCGCTAGTTATTGTCTGACTCGGTCCGAGTTGATGCGAGTCAAAATAAGGTCAAAGAATTAAGCTTGGGTTAAAACAATTTCTTGAAATGCTTCTAAATTTGATTTTATATTAATAGAATATATTTTAGAATTAAAATTTATATACTATTATAAAAGTACATATATTATATATTGTTAGGTACAATGTACAAATTATATATATATATATATATATATATATATATATATATATATATATATATATATATATATATATATATATATATATATATATATATATATATATATATATATATATATATATATATATATATATATATATATATATATATATATATATATATATATATATATATATATATATATATATATATATATATATATATATATATATATATATATATATATATATATATATATATATATATATATATATATATATATATATATATATATATATATATATATATATATATATATATATATATATATATATATATATATATATATATATATATATATATATATATATATATATATATATATATATATATATATATATATATATATATATATATATATATATATATATATATATATATATATATATATATATATATATATATATATATATATATATATATATATATATATATATATATATATATATATATATATATATATATATATATATATATATATATATATATATATATATATATATATATATATATATATATATATATATATATATATATATATATATATATATATATATATATATATATATATATATATATATATATATATATATATATATATATATATATATATATATATATATATATATATATATATATATATATATATATATATATATATATATATATATATATATATATATATATATATATATATATATATATATATATATATATATATATATATATATATATATATATATATATATATATATATATATATATATATATATATATATATATATATATATATATATATATATATATATATATATATATATATATATATATATATATATATATATATATATATATATATATATATATATATATATATATATATATATATATATATATATATATATATATATATATATATATATATATATATATATATATATATATATATATATATATATATATATATATATATATATATATATATATATATATATATATATATATATATATATATATATATATATATATATATATATATATATATATATATATATATATATATATATATATATATATATATATATATATATATATATATATATATATATATATATATATATATATATATATATATATATATATATATATATATATATATATATATATATATATATATATATATATATATATATATATATATATATATATATATATATATATATATATATATATATATATATATATATATATATATATATATATATATATATATATATATATATATATATATATATATATATATATATATATATATATATATATATATATATATATATATATATATATATATATATATATATATATATATATATATATATATATATATATATATATATATATATATATATATATATATATATGTGTTTAGAAATAACAGTAGCATACAATGTCATCCTCTAAGATATATATATCATGATTCTTACAAGTTACAATTTGAATCACTTATAAAAATACGAGTCAGAAATTATGTTTTTGAGGGGAGTCCGGGCTTTATATAATTTGGTTGGGTTGGGCCGCTACCTGCAGACAAAAAAGTAATGATCCATCATAACTGGTAAATAAAAAGAAAAAAAAGGTAACACCGCCCATTTCATCTTTTGTGTGGTCCGTCTGTAAACGAAAGAAGGAACAAAACTCCAACATTTCATTTGATTGGCAATGGAAATGGCGTGTTTATTATCATCATCCCACCCACTCTCTAGTAGTAGTAAAACCCTAGCAGTCAAACCACCAACATTATCTTCTTCTTCTTTCCATAATCATCATCTTTTCTTCACTAGTACTAAATTCCCCTCTTTCCTTGTCCAAATTAGCAAGGCTTCTTCTTCATCATCCTCTTTACAGCTGTTTGAGGTTATTATTAAGGGTTATCAACGCTAGAATATTAGTCCAATTTCATAACTACTACATCTAATTTGCTTGTTTGTTTTTCAAGGACACCGAGAAACGGCGAATAAATGACCTGGAGGAGCTTGACCGAAAAGCAAATACTCAGTTAGAAAGGCAGCTTATCTTGGCTTCTAATTGGAGCCGAACCTTATTAACCCTCCAGAATAAACTAAGGGGAACTCAATGGGATCCACATCATTCTCACAAAATTCACTACAGTGATTTCCTAAGCCTTCTCAATTCAAATAATGTTCAGTTCATGGAGTATTCCAATTACGGCCAGACCGTCTCAGGTTATCACCTTGTTCATTGCTACTTTTTTGTATCAGTATCAAATATTTTGTAATGGCCAATACGTGTGATGTACAGCTTATAAATGTCTATATTAAAAGTTTGAATTGGCTTGTTTTGTGAGATAGTTCATATGCAACTTTAGAAGCAATGTTTTGCACAAGATATTTCATATATGTTTAAAGAAACCCAGTTCGGCTCGTAGAATTTATCTAGTTACCCTTGTGCTACTGGATTCATTGTATACATATGTCAAGTACTCGTATTTAGTTTTGTATTTATATTTCTGTTTTTTCTTATTTCCTTAACACTAACGGTAGAATGCAGTGTCTGTTAGAAGGCCACGATGCTAGTACTTTTTTTAATCCTTCCTAAATCTTTGGTTTTCTTACAGTGATTCTACCGTATCATAAGGATGGAGACTCGAAAAGTGAGTCAAAGAAAGATATTATTTTCAAGAGGCATGTTGTTGACCGTATGCCTGTTGACAGCTGGAATGATGTTTGGCAAAAGTTGCATCAACAACTCGTGAATGTTGATGTCATTAATGTGAATACAGTTCCTGCTGAGGTCTATTCGAGTGTCGCAACAATCGTCGTGTGGTCAATGCGACTTGCTCTTGCTATAGGGTTATATGTATGGATTGATAATATGATGAGGCCAATCTATGCAAAGTTAATACCTTGTGATTTGGGAAGCCCCCCTAAACAGATAAGACAACCGATCAAGAACCAGACACTTGGATCATTAGGCGAGAGTCGGTAAGTAAGTATACTTCAGTATGCATCAATTATGATGAAACCCTTGTTTGATTCAGTCATGCTTGTGCTTAGTATTCTAAATTAACCAAGAGGAAACATTCTAAAATATTAATCTGGAGGAAGGATACATAGTGCGTTTTCTTGTACATTGCAGTCTTCTACCATGCACATTGGGATTCAGGCTCATCTTTCATTATGCAATTAATTATGTATTCTTAAAGAGGCGGCCTTCCCAAATCCAACCTCTAATGTAAAGCTTTGATATAAAACAATCTAGAAACTGTATGCATTTAAAATAGAGATGTATTCTTAAAGAGGTGGCTTTTCCAAGTCCAACCTTTTATGTGGAGGTGTCAAGATAGGAGGGGTTGAATAACGGGTGAAAAAGCACTGGCTCAGGTTGAGCCGCACACTATTATTTATTGTTGGCTAACTATGGTTATAAAAGCATTATTTAGTATGTATAACAATAGATTAAAGCGTTGATTAAAACAACCTAGAAAGTTATATGCATTCAAAAATCAAAATAGAGACATGTTAAATTATCGTAACCGTATATTTGATGGAAACTTGGCTATAGGCGCCTTGATATTTCTCTGAGTATTAAACCTCAGGTGACCTTTAAGGCTTTGACCCTTTTGACCTGTTTCCTGTTAGCTATATTTTTAGTCGACTCTTCTGAGATAAAAAACCCAAATTCATTAATATGCACATTTTAAAATTGATCTCTAGAAACGTTTTTCATAGTTTTTTTGCATCACTTTGCAGAGCTAAATTTATATCAGCAGAAGAGACGACTGGTGTCTCCTTTGATGATTTTGCCGGACAAGAATATATAAAGAGGGAATTACAAGAGATTGTTAGAATACTAAAGAATGATGAAGAATTCCAAAATAAAGGCATATACTGTCCTAAGGGTGTCCTACTTCATGGTCCTCCTGGAACCGGTAAAACTCTACTAGCAAAAGCTATAGCTGGTGAAGCAGGTCTTCCTTTCTTTGCAGCCAATGGCACTGATTTTGTTGAGGTAAAAAACTTTTATCTTTATATTATATCTTCATTTTCATTAAACTTGCAATTGAATTTGGAAAAATTGGGCAGATTGGGTAATAGGTTGAAATAGTAAAGGTTTTGTTAATTTAGAATTAGAAATACTTTTTGGTTCATTTTTGTTCATGAAATATATAAAAGCTGTATTTTTGTAATCATAATTTTATTAATTTATATTATTATTGAGAGGATTTAGACATTTCGGGTGACTTGTAACCCGTCTGACTTAATTTACATTTATCTTTGTTAATTAAGTTTGTTTTATCATATATCTTACCCAATGGTGATTAAATATAATTCGAATAACATATTCATAAGTAATTGGGTCGGAAATTTTTTTCCGGTAAAAATAGCAGGATCATGGCTATAAGCCTATAAGTTAAAATTGTATGCAGATGTTTGTTGGGGTTGCGGCGTCTCGTGTGAAGGATCTTTTTGCTAGTTCAAGAACATTTGCTCCTTCTATTATTTTTATTGACGAGATAGATGCTATTGGTAGCAAACGTGGTGGCCCGGACATTGGTGGGGTACGGTAACATAAGCTTCTTTCATCATTAAAATGTTTGAACACCTTACATTGGCATAGTAAAATTAATTAAGATTAATGTAGATTTCTGATAAACTCGGATTTGCTTTTGCCTCTTCTAATTGCTGGTTGTGATCTTTTCACGCTAGATCACTTTTACGCAACACCGACTGTTGAATGATTGTCGTTAAAGCTTTATGATAGAAAAGGAGTTGCTGTCGTGACATAGATTACCAATTTTATTTTGGATAGACAAGAAAATTAAACGTGGTTGATATATGTGATTTTGTTTTTTAAATCTCAAGTAGAATTGGCTTTTAGCTTGGTTCCCATATGAGAGAATACTGTAATGTATAAGATGGCAGCAAATAAGTAAAGTCTATGTGTGCTTTGGAGATTAATAGATACAATGTTTAGTTTATTACCAATATGAGGAGATGTAAATTGTAAGAAGATGACTGCAGGTAAATAAAATTTATGTGCGCCATGGAGGTTAATAGATAACATTTAATGTATTATGCCTCTTTGCTTTTAGACTTGACCTTTTCATACATAAGGATTAGGAGTCTAATCGACTAATTTTTACAATTTGGTTATCGGTATGATTGTAACTTTTTTTGTTTGGTGTATAAATGACTGGCAAACACGCACACGTGCACATATGTATATACACATAGTTATACATGCATACATATATACATAGCCACATAGGTTTAGGAGTCTAATCTTTACAATTTGGTTATCGGTATGAATGTAACTTCTTTGTTTGATGTATAAATGACCGGTGAACACACACACATACATGTGCACGCATGTATATGCTCATTGTTATATGTGCATACATATATACATAGCCACAAGGTATAAAGCCACCCATATCTGCTCCGCACCATCTTTTGACTATGTTGGCT
The DNA here is from genome assembly GCA_034093135.1 of Erigeron breviscapus. NCBI lineage: Eukaryota > Viridiplantae > Streptophyta > Magnoliopsida > Asterales > Asteraceae > Erigeron > Erigeron breviscapus. The sequence continues at coordinate 136,467,946 of CM067167.1, forward strand.
ATGCTTATTACTTAATAGGGTGGTGCAGAGAGGGAACAGGGTCTGCTTCAAATATTAACAGAAATGGATGGTTTCAAAGAGTCAACATCTCAGGTAGTGATTCTATTTGCATTATAGTTCATACCAAGAGTTAGAGGCCATGGACAAGCTAACCTTGCCTACATAGGTGCTAGTTATTGGAGCAACAAACAGGCTGGATATTCTTGACCCTGCTCTTTTGCGAAAAGGCCGTTTCGATAAGATTATAAGGGTTGGTTTGCCCTCTAAAGATGGTAGATTTGCTATATTGAAGGTACCTTCCCTAAAGATTTTGGTCTTCACTCTTCCGTACCCAGCTTCATTAGTTCATTACAATTTATTGTTAGGCTTATCTGAGGTATGATATAACAGGTTCATGCAAAAAACAAATATTTTCGTTCTGAGGAAGAGAAGGAAACCTTATTGCTGGAAATTGCAGAGAAAACAGAAGATTTCACAGGAGCAGAACTGCAGAATATACTGTAATTTAATTTATGTATTTATAGATGTGGAAAATGGGTGAGTTGGGTGATAACATGGGATGTGAAGGGTTGGGTACTTGGGTTGATAAACATTTGGGTTTCCAAAAATGAAATATAGATATATGTGTCTCAAATAAGCTAACACTTGTTATATCATTACAACAGTAATCTAAGAAGAGAATAATTTAATAAAGTTTATTAAAAATGTGACTCATCTAATCCATTTGACATGTTTCTTTTTAAGATAATTCCTCAAGTTTGACGGTCTTAGCCATTAGAGATAAAAATATAACTATGATTTAGCCTTTATAACTTAATAGGTCGAGATGTCACCTCTAATGTATTAGTTTGGTCCAGTTTTTCTAAGATTGAAGCTAACAATTAGGTCAACAGGAATGAAGCTGGTATTTTGACTGCCAGAAAGGACTTGGATTTTATTGGACGAGAAGAACTTCTCGAGGCCTTGAAAAGGGTACATGCTAAAACTTATGAAGCACGTAACTTTAGCATTCCGCTAACATGTCTTTATTTCATGTATACTAAGTTTGTTCATTTGTCTGAATGGCAGCAAAAAGGAACATTTGAAACAGGTCAAGAAGATAGAAGTGAAGTCCCCGAAGAGCTAAAACTGAGGCTGGCATATAGAGAAGCAGCTGTCTCTGTTCTTGCATCCTACTTTCCAGATCCCCACCATCCTTTCATGGGGGTAAAGTAGAAATATTCCTTAATTTCCCTCAGTTACTTTGTACCTCACTAGTCGTCTCGCTTTATGGGTCAACAGGTTTCAAGGGTTGTTTGTTGTGAGGTTGGTAATAAGGAATCAAAATGTGATTAGTAGGGATTGACCCCAAAAACACTTTCTTGTCCATATATTTGGTTATATTTAGTCAATCATTAGGTATGTTTCATCATATAGAGAATTTTTGCATGCTACTTTCCAGATCCCCATCATCTTTTCATGCCGGTAAAGTAGAAATATTCTTTAGAGATTCTTCAGTTATTCTGTCCCTCACTATTCGTCTCTCTTTATGGGTAAACAAGCTTTCAAGGGAGGTTTGCCGTCCGGTCGGTAACAATGAAGCAAAACGTGATTAGTAGGTGTTAGCCCAAAAACACTTTTTGTCCATTTTTTGGTAGTAGCTAATCAATCATTGGATATGTTTATTTGCTTATAAAACAATAAGCCTATCCTAACTTTTTGTCCATTTTTTGGTAATAGTTAATCAATCATTGGATATGTTTATTTGCTTATAAAGCAATAAGTTTATCCTAATTAGCTAGATCTCCAAGAGGTTGTATGCATAAAAGAATACACATTGGGAGGCTTATAATCTGTGGGATGTTGCTTATTTGACCAGTTCTCTTTACATCTAAATATTATTTGATCCACCTTAGACTAAAAACAACCCAAAGCAACCCATTCAGTATGTCCTCTAAGACCATCTCTAATGTATACACCGTGTTTTGGTGTAAAAAATTCATCTCCAACCAAGTCATGAACTTTGGTGTAACTTTTAGTGCAACACTAAATCTTTAGACATTTTACACCAAATTTGGTACAACACAAAACATTACACCAAATTTCAATACCTTATTTTTTTTTTATCATCTTACATCATATTTTGTTTTTTTATAAACCCTTATACAAATTGTATTACTTTTGTTTGATCCCTCAATTTTTCAAGGTCTAAAAATGTGTAAAATGCCCATAACATTTAAATTCAATTAGCTTAAGTCAACTATCTAACTTAGTAACAAACAAATGTAAAAAAAATATTTTAGAACTTACTCCTTAATTCATACTCTCCTTAACACATGTAGTTAAATTTCTACATTTCTGTAGTTATATCATATGATAACCAACTTAATTTATTATTAGTTATTTATAATCTACATTACTGTAAAAAGATTCGCATTTTACACCAAATTTGATGAACTAATTGGTGCATACATTGGAGATGCCCCAAGGTAATGCGAGTTTCTGGATCCTATTTCCTGACAATTTGAAAGTTTTACATCTACAGACAGATATCAATTCTGTTAAAAGTCAATCGAACATGCGCTATGTAGAGATTTCAGGGAGGGTCTTCAGAAGGAAGGCAGATTATGTAAATGCCATAGTCCGTGCTTGTGCTCGTATGTATATTAAACTCCATTCTTCTAGATTAGTCATTTTAGCATTTTATTTGGATGCTATCTCGGTATTATTTTATATCCTTCACCTTACTCTATAGCCAGAGTGATTGAAGAGGAGATGTTTGGATTAGACAATTTATGCTGGATATCTGCGAAGGCTACATTAGAAGCTTCAATGCTTGCTGAGTCTTTAATTCTCCAGTCTGGAATGACATCATTTGGGAAGGCATACTACCGGAAACAGCACGATTTAGTACCAAATGTAAGTGTCTCTATCCAATCACAGGAGTTAAGCTTGCATATTTTTATTCTATAGATTTTTTTTTGGTTCTTTTTTTTTTATTTACTTTTTGCCAGTTACATGCCTTCATTTTGGCTATTTTAGGTTTTAGTGTAGCTAATCGGTTTACTGCCGGTTAATTCATATTTAAAGTTTCATTGTTACTTGGTTTTTATACTGTAGCTTGCAGCCAAACTTGAAGCACTTAAGGATGAGTACATGCGGTTTGCCATGGGAAAATGTTATTCTGTTTTACGGGAGTATTATTCTGCGGTAGAAGAGATCACAGGTTTGGTGTGCTCAGTAACTCAGTTTGTATAGGAAAGAGTCATAATATTGATAATCGATTGAATATTTCTGGATTTTAACTTACCATTTGGCCTCTGGCCTACGTGTATCCCCAATTTGTTGTGGGTTTAAGTACCACTTGGGACAACTGTGTTTAAAAAGGTATAGTTTAGGGTGTGCTGATAAAAACAATATAGAATCTAGATGGCAACTTAGCAGTCTAAACCCCTCATGCACACATAAATAATATGCATGAATGATTGTTAAACGTAGAAAATTAAAGCTGCATATTTTTTTAGCAAAAAGGACAATAAGTGATAAGATATTGTTACTATATGACTTCAGATGTTCTACTTGAGAAGGGAGAGATTGAAGCGGATGAAATTTGGAGTATATTCAAAACTACACCTCGGATAGCTCAGGTTATATCCAAAATACTTGCGCTTATAACATTTATATGCATTTATAGTCATAATACAATTGACTTCTTACTTTAGTGACTATAATTATATCCATCTCACATACATAAAATAAGATGTACCATGCATCTAGTTACAAGATGTTATTATCATGATACGTAATTGGACTAATTCTCAACACATGTAAAACATCTACCTCATAAGCTACTGGCTCCAGTTGCACATGACATGATATCATGTAATCTAGAGTTGGCAAATTAGACTGGTCAGATACTCAGATCAATGGTAATGGGTCAAAACATGTAATATTTTGCATGTCTAAACAGGTTATATTGGTCTGGGTTGAACCGATACACTTTGTTTTCAACTTTTTACTCTAAAATATTGGATACAAATACTGTTCAATACTCAAATAGTTAAAACAATATTTGTATTACTACATGGAATCTAACCTTTTAATAATGTATAGGAGGTTATGTGCATTCTAAATACCCTGTTAGTCGACTTTCCACCTACTTGACTTGTTCCCAGCTAATTTAATTAAAAGTAAATGGGTCGAAACTGCCCACCTCTTATGCCATTTTTCATGTATTCATTGTTCAGCCTACTGTTCCCCCCGTTGATGAATATGCTGCACTGATATATGCTGGAAGATGGGGCATCCACGGTGCTTCACTTCCAGGTAGGGCTACATTTGCACCCGGCAATGTTGGCTTTGCGACTTTTGGTTCCCCACGTCCAATGGAGGTTAGTGCAGAAATGATTTCAGCTTTAATCATGCATATTCTTGCTGTAATGGCCGAATTTTTGTTTTCTTCAGACTCAGATTGTTAGTGATGATACCTGGAAGCTAGTTGACAAAATTTGGGACACTAGGGTTCAGGGAATTAGAGATGGGGCAAAAAAAGAAATCGAAGCTGAAAAGGAGAAGCCACGGGTTTTAATAGCCAGCCATTTTATATGATGGTTGCCGCCCTTTATGGTTAGTGTCTACTTGTCCTCATTCCTCAAGTATAGTGTTCTAAGAAGTAGAGATGGCAAAATGGGCGTGTTAGGGGACGGGTCAAAATGATAGCTGGTCAAGGCAGTCAGTGTTGGGGTGAGCTATGATGTGGACAAATTTTCTTAAATAACCATATAACTTCCAAAACATTTCAAAACACAATTAAAAAAACACGCCAGACACTCTAAGAATAAGAAAGAAAATTTCAAAAAATTTCAATTCTACGCGTGGTAATCTACCATTTTGATCAATAATTTCTCTCTCTCTTTAAAAAAAAAAAAAAATTGTAGATAACTTTATCTTTGTAACGCCACAAGCATCTTGTTTATTTGTGAACAATATGTCCATAATTTTGTTCGGGTGCTTCTTTCATAGCTAAGAATCCTTTATCTAGTAAAAGAGTGAAATTTTGTATTGTTTCCAGATAATATGGTTTCTGTTTTACGCAATCATCTTTGCAGGCAATTTCATGCACAAGTTCTGTTGACTAGTTTTGGGAGTCTAGCCACATTTTCTTGATCACGCTAACCTTATGTGCACTAGAAAAGATCTGAGCTTTGTTGTATCATGGTTTCCAGGCCATCAAAAGATCATGCGATTGCACGCAGCAAATCTAGTGTCAGTTTAATGGAAAACTTGATTGCGATCAATCATGGAGGATTAAGATGTTCGTGACCTTTCTGTGATTTGCATGTAATATTGTATACGTTGACATGTAAGAGGCCCAAAGGTCTACTACGCTTAAATGGGATTTCACTCTGGTTTTGATCTTGAAGACAGCGTCACACAAGTCATTTGTTGAGTTAGATCCCAGGCATAGAAAAAGGCTATGTAGTACAATTATGCAACATCATCATCTTCTGCATATATAGAGTTGTATTTATTTGAATCAAATAAAAAGGTTTTTGTCGTCTATTGTTGTATTCAATCAAATCTTAATATTTACTTGCATCTAATTTCTTTATAACTTTTGAACCAACAACCATTGCAATGAGGGTATGGCAACCACCGGTTGTACCAAGTCCAGGTAATTTCTTTATAATTTTCTCTCTCATAAACGGTTAATGTATAGGTCAAATGAATGTCACCACTTTGCTAGTGAAGTAATATAATATTTGTTTGCTGCTAAAAAAATAAAAAATAAAATAATGAATGTCACCACCAGAACGAGCATTCTTTCTCGTTCACTGGAATGGTACAAGTTCTAAAATAACATTTGATTGATTTTTGGGTTTTTATGTATTTACTTAAGAGTGTTTGGAATTGTGTTTTGGAGAGGCTAATTGTTATTGCCTTTGCAAAACACATATAATGAGAAAAAATGCTTGGATAAAAAAGTAATAAGTTGTGTTTTTATAGAGTGAAAATGGTGTTTTAAGAAAAAGATAAGAACATGTTTTTTCGCAGTTTTAAACATGCAAAATTCATTATAAAAACGTAATACCCAACACGTACCCCCTAAGTTGTACGTTATGTTTATTAATATTGAAATTCAAAATTTTGAGTACAAATTATATGCATATTTTGTCCAAATACAAAAAATAAAAATAAAAAAATGTCAAGAATGATAAAAAGAAAAGATTTGTTTTTGAATACTCCCATAATCCTAGGTTGTAACATATGATTTTCGATACACTCCAATAATTCAATAATCCAATCTCACAACGAGCCCTAGGCTCTGATACCAAATGTTGGAAATAAGGCCCAAGTTTCACTCACTTATATATGTATATATATGTATGTATAGGAACTTGCAGAGAAAAGTAAAACTTGCTGCGTTTCTTACTAAAAATGAGAGTACATAAAACTATGCTACCTACATCCTATTTATAATATTAAAACAAAAAGCACATGCTAAATAAAGCCACTACTTGCTGAATTTTAGAACTACTCCCACGTACTGATTTATGCATCTACTTCTCCTACTTTTCTGGTCAACCAAGACCCATTCTCCACACGTTAACATGACCATTTCAGTCAATCTATACTTAATTAAAAACATGACTAAATACTTCTTAACTAACTAACTAAAAATCAAGATTAAATCCTACATTCACCCCCTTAATCTAGATATCGTTCATTGTTAACTTGCTTGATCTTTCTTGATTCGAACTCTCTTGCTTGCTTCGAATCTTCTTGCTGTCATGCTATTCTTTTCTTCTTGCTGCTGTTTCTTGCTAATTAACTTGCTGATCTTGCTATTCAAACCACAATGGTTCGGTCTTGCTACTTGCTGCGATTCCAGTTCTTGTTGCACGAACCCAACTGAGTCCGATTACATGCTGTTCAGTTTCTTCTTGCTACACAAACCACACGGGTCAGGTTTCTTGCTAACTTTCATTCTTGCAAACCCGTATTGGTTTTCTTGCTCTTGCTACTGATCAAAGGATCAGATTACTCTTGCTTTTCATGCAGAAAATCTTCTCTGCACGACTTACTTTCTTGCTACACCGTCTTCTTTCTTCTAACTGATATAGATCAGTTTACTTTCTCTTGCTGATGTGAACACCTTCAGTCTTGGTTCACACTTTCGGTCTGGTGTCTTTCTCAAGGAACCACAGGTCTAGGTTACCTTGGTCTCGGTCTTTCTTCTTCTTTCTTCTGTTACAACTTGCTGTCCTATATTTATCGATCTACTGATCACAAGTGACCAGCAGCATGATGCTTGCTTACACCTCCTTCTTGGCTGTGTACTAACATGAGATGTGATATGCCGATCACACCACCTTCTTCGTCCTTTCATGATGGTTTCATTCTAACAGATTCTTTCGTTGAAACTTTCTTAATTACCCGCTGACCAATTATGACCAGCCTTTTTGTTTTCTTGCTGCTCTCTTTCTTACCTTGTTGATTTGCTGAAGCGTGATGTCCTTGCTTGTTCTATTTTGTCACGCTTTTGATCACCAAACTGCTGCCATTCTTTTATCGGTCACACTTGCTGTTGTGATAAGAACATCACTGCTAACACAGTCACTTCTGGTTCAATCTACCGATCACATACTGTTTCTTCTTACATGGATTCAAGATGAACCCGACATCTTCATGTTGTGTTGCTGCTGATTCTTTCTGCCCCACAACGAAAAGGGCTGCTTTCTCCTTGCCACCGACTCTCAAAACGGCCTCCTTTCTTCACCCAACGAGCCCTAGGCTCTGATACCAAATGTTGGAAATAAGGCCCAAGTTTCACTCACTTATATATGTATATATATGTATGTATAGGAACTTGCAGAGAAAAGTAAAACTTGCTGCGTTTCTTACTAAAAATGAGAGTACATAAAACTATGCTACCTACATCCTATTTATAATATTAAAACAAAAAGCACATGCTAAATAAAGCCACTACTTGCTGAATTTTAGAACTACTCCCACGTACTGATTTATGCATCTACTTCTCCTACTTTTCTGGTCAACCAAGACCCATTCTCCACACGTTAACATGACCATTTCAGTCAATCTATACTTAATTAAAAACATGACTAAATACTTCTTAACTAACTAACTAAAAATCAAGATTAAATCCTACAGAATCCACCAAAATAAAAAACCTTACCCGTTGGCCACCAACTCATTGACTTTATGGGTTTTAATTGCTTTACATCATTCAACAATCGTATATCACATTATACATTTTAATGATATAAACTAAGATGTGGGTGATTACAATCATCATATGAAGGCAACTTTCCTAAGCACATTTTAAAGAAAATCCCACAAACAATCTTCTTCCAGGCCAATCCTAAACAGAAAACATTGGAATGGATAACTTTGTGTTTCTCACTTTGTGTTTCTCACATTAAGGATACAATCATATAATGACTTCGAATGCATCGTTATCTGTTTCCAATTAAATGGGTTCATAACCATTTAATGTGTAGGATGATACAAAAGAAATAAGTGTCGGGTTCAGTCAAGTAACAAAACCGACACAAACTTGTTGCAGGGCAGCAGATGATAACATAATAGTAAATGTATGTCATATAATAACAAGAAAGCCTCTTGATTTAGCATCCACCTTTGCAGGTAGTTCCAGTGCAGCGACAAACAGGTTTGCCGGAAGCTTCCCAACCATTATAACCACGCTCAAGCACCATTATACTCTTGATTCCTACATCTTCCTTCGCTCCAGCTAGATAATCTGCAAATCTGCGTGCACAATTGGGTCCACGAACCTGAAACAAATAACATTATAATTACTATACTTAACAATATGGTTGGTTTTAGAATTTAGACACCAATTGCAGACATATTAGATGACAAAGAATTGCAGTCCTAATTGCCTATTATAGACACCTTAAGAGAGACTTGAACCCATAACCTCATGGAATTTTGGCATACTTTTTAATGACGGAAGAACCACGGCTGCAATAACCAACTAAAAGTACACGGAAACTTTTAATCTACGAACACAACCCAAAATATCAAGGTGATGCTCAAACACCAATAATCCAATTATTCAAATAAAGTGATGGGAGGGGGTTTGATCAAGTGCTTAATATCTCAAAACACAATATGGGACACAAGGAGCATAAAATAGTACTGGTTCAATGGTATGAAGTTGGGCATTTATTTAAACATATTCAGTAACATAAAAAAGATTGCTCTTTTCGGAATAATCGGATGTTCTAATGTGAATAAAAGGCCCTAAAACCCTAAATCTAAACCAAAGTATTATGGATAAAAAATGTAAAAAAAGAAAAGACATGCCTGACTAAGGGCACAGTGAAAAACAAGGGTATCTTTGCCTTTAGCAGCTTGAACAAGATTAGGGATCCTATCCTGAAATGAGTCACTGGCAAAGTGAAGTGATCCAGCTATATGTCCGTCGTAGCTCCTCTCATCGTCCCTGTTGTAAATATTATATATATTTCCATGTAATATATATATGCATACAAGGTAAGGAAAAAGGGGGGTGTAATAAAAATAAAATCGAGAGATGAATTAGTTACCTGACGTCAACAATGGCGACATTAGCGCGTTCTTTAAGAGACAAGAGCTCAGATCCAGTGATGTAGGATATCGATTTCGCCATTTTTGGTATCACCGGAGATTTTTTCACCGATTCTGATTGGTGTGGTGAGGAGCAACACCATTTTAGAGGAAAGAATCTGATGCTAGTTTTGACCATTGGTTTATTTCACTTGTACACATTCCATCCCCTATGTTATATAACATTTTCCAAATCATCCATGACTTAGGAACGGGAAAGTTTTCCCAAATTCCCGTATACGTCGAAAAGTGCTATAGCATTTCACATGACCGATATTAATTTTTGATAGTTTTGGAAGTTGGTTTAAGAAAATATTTAAGTTATTAATTTCTTACCCATCCTCTTTTATGTGAAACTAGATTAAACCCGTATGTTGTACGGGGCTGACTAAAAACGTAAATAAAAATAGTTCATAATAAAAGTATTATTTGTAATTTATGAGAATATAAAAGTTATCTGATTAAGATGCAGATAATAAGATTATGATTGAATATATGATATATATGTTAAAACAGAACTAATGAAACATAACATTTATATTTATAAATCGTGAAAATAAATTATCATCTATATTTAGGGACTAACTTAGTTATGTAACATGTACCATCAAAACTTAGAATCATAACAGTAATAATATGTTATTATGTTAAAATACTTTATTTAAATCGAAGGTAATTTCAATCTTATTCTTAGTTTTAAATAAAAATTATATCAAAAGTTCAATATTTTCATCACAAGTTTGATACATGTTCCATGTTTATGTATTATAAATTTATATATAGTCAATTGTAAATAAAATTTATATATTATAAAAAGTAAATCAAAAATAATGATACTTATGTAACTTCCCAATCATAAATTATATCTTTAGCTTAAAAATATACGACGCTTCAATTCGTCACAAAGATTATTTACAAACAATTTTAAAGGAAATCATTATCAGCCAAGAGAGGTTAAATTAGGTTATTTAGATCTTAATATTTTAATCTTTTGACAGATACAGATCGAACATCACAACAGAGAATTTATACTATGTTGTCTTAATCGTGTCCACGTTAGATAACTCTCTCACCTAATACCTAGTAGGAGAAAAAACCCCCTAATAGTATATAAATTTTCCGGCACGATAACATATTAGAGAAAAACCTTGTCTTCTTAAACTTGGGTCTCCCTAAATTCAAAACCCTCATAAAGGGACTTTCTAACCACTGGACTATTGACTAAGTTTAAGTTTGAGACAACCTTATATTCATATTTACCATATATATTTTTAGGCGAATTACAAATAAGTAATGTACTTGAATTTTTCTAATAAAAGAAATGTAAAAAGTATGTGAAAAAATAGATTATAAATTCAATTTGGTCATAAAAGGATAACGTAATTATAAAAGTATTTATTTAAAAGAATAACCATATAACTAAAATGTACAAAACTAAATAACAAAATATTCAAATTCAAATTTTCATAATTGATAATACAAATTTAATGTCTCGGAATTTTTCTTTTTGATTTTTTCTTTTATTTGAACAATAAATCTTATCTTACTTTTCTTTTACTTTATAGACTTCAAGAAACATTGTTAAGATTTGAATTCTAGTTTAAATTGAATATTAATATTATATTAATATTAATATTATTGTCAAACGGTTTTTAGAGTTAAAAAAATCAACACATTCCTATATTATAGTCTTGACTCCTATATTAATGGGATTTTCATATTTAAAAGAAAAGGTTTTCTAAAATAAATGTCTACATTTTAGGTAAAAAATTAAATTATGAATTTATAATATATTAATATTATATTAATATTAATATTATTGTCAAACGGTTTTTAGAGTTAAAAAAATCAACACATTCCTATATTATAGTCTTGACTCCTATATTAATGGGATTTTCATATTTAAAAGAAAAGGTTTTCTAAAATAAATGTCTACATTTTAGGTAAAAAATTAAATTATGAATTTAAATATTAATATTATATTAATATTTAATATTAATATTATTGTCAAACGGTTTTTAGAGTTAAAAAAATCAACACATTCCTATATTATAGTCTTGACTCCTATATTAATGGGATTTTCATATTTAAAAGAAAAGGTTTTCTAAAATAAATGTCTACATTTCAGGTAAAAAATTAATTATGATTTTATGTTAGCTAATTTTTAGGATTTTTTTAATTAAAAAAGTGAAAATTAACAACAAAATGACACATAGGAAAAAGAACTTAGGGGTGCTTGGTTCAAAAAAAAGGAAAGGGTAAAGGAAAAATAATGGGTAAGGAATACTATCATTATGAAATATTATATAATAATACTGGAAATAGGACACAAGAACCGATTGATTCCTCTGACTTCTTCAACAATACACATCTAACACCTAACCAATTTTGCATAAAAACACTCCTCACAATGGAACCACCGATTGATTCCTCTCACTTCTTCAACAATACATATCTTCAACAATACATTCCCCTGAATATATATATATATAATAATCTCTTCATTGATCTTGTCTCACTCACAATGGAGCCACCATGGATCAACGACATCGCCGACGACCTCAAAAGCATAAGCTTCAATTCCACCACCACCACCACAACCGCCACTGATATCAACCGGAGCACAAGCTCCAACTCCGAAACCACATGGAGAACCGCCACTAGTTCCCTAGGATAACCCGAAACATGGGGTGAAAATTTATTTACGTAACGACAACAATGAACTAGAGGTCAGCAAGAGATAAACCGTTTATTTATCTGAGATTAAAAGATCATCAATGAAGAATGCGGTTTTTTGATGGGAGGAAAAGTTGGAGTGATAATTTTTTGATGGGAAGAAGTTGGAAGACAGAAAGAGGGATAGAGGGACGAGAGATAAAATACAAGCGTAAAACAAGGATGTGTATGAGAGATGGCCGACGATTAATAATGTGAGAGAAGGAGTGGGGTATTGATAGTCATTCCCCCCAAATTATTCTATAATGGATCATTGCTGACTTTTGGTATTGATTACCCAATTTTTTTTATAACCAAGCATCATTATCGATTATCCTACCCATTTCTCACCCCCAAATACATCCAACCAGGCACCCCTTACTTGTCAAAAGAAAAAGAATGTCACATAAGACCTAAAATATCCTCTCTTAGTTATATAGAGAGAGGTTCATTTGAAAACTAAAATTTTTGTGAAAACTGGTCAAAACATATTGTGATCTGAATCTAACACAATGTATTTTAATTGTGACAATGTGTGTGTTTTTATTGTGTAATCTAAAAACATATTGTCATCTGAATCTAACACAATGTATTTTAATTGTGTTTTCTAAAAACACAATTGTGTGTTTTTATTGTGTAATCTAAAAACACATTGTGTTAAGTTTAAAATCACAGTATGTTTTTGATAGCGTGTGAAAATCAGAAAATTGTTCAAACACACTGTGATATGAATTTAACACAATGTGTTTTCTAAAAAAAAATTAAAAACACATTGTGTTAAATTCAGATCACAGTGTGTTTTGGCCAGTTTTCTAGTTTTCACGAAAATTTTAGTTTTCAAATGATTACAACCCCTCTTTTATAACTAATGTTTTAAATTGAAATTAAGATGTGTTTACTTCTAACATGTAGACATATTCTTGTACACACTTTATCACAACATAGATCCTTCTTTGGGCCTACAAATTTTGGCTTCTACAATCGCCTGACGTGAGAGACCAAGGTCATCCGCATGTTGTTGAGCAATGAACATAATAGCATCTTTTATAACTCATTGTTATGTCATAAGCAAAACTTCGTTAAATTTTTTGTATAGTAATCAATATTATAATTATAATAGTGTCCTGCTATAGGAACACCCTTAATTCGGCATACACATCCACTTTTTGGCAAGTTTGCTTGAATGCTCCCCGTATACTCAATACTCTCCAAAAAGTGAAAGTCCATGCACTAAGTATCAATGTATACTTACTGATTTTGGGTGTTTAAATATTAAAAGAATGACACCTCGTGACTGAGTGACTGAGTGTCAAGTAAAAGTGACTTCTCTCGATTTGATGCAATACGTATACGGGGAGTATTAATGTATATGAAGAGTGTTATATTTAAAACTAGATTAAACCCGCACGTTGTGCGGAACTAAATGTGAAAAAATAAATAAAAAATACAATAACTAATAGTTACATTATTATTCATAATTTATGATAATATTAAAATCTGTCAGATTACGACTGATTCAAACAATAAAATTATATATTATGACTATATGATATACGTCAAATATGTTAAAGCATGACTAATAAGCATAAATATTTATAAATAATAAAATCTTTTTTATAATATATATATTCATTAAATATAATATAATAAATATTTTTCATAAAGATAAACATATAATAAACAATGTCATTGTAAAAAAAATAATAGATATTAAGATTTCACTCTAAAAATGTTAATTGTATTATTTACCTATAAACTTTACAGTAAGATTAAAAGAGTTCTTATTGATATACTCGTAATTATGTATGTAAAATCTGAAATTAACATAAAGTAGATTATAGAAAAAGAGAACAAAAGAAAAGAAGAAGAACATATAAAAATGAACAGAGAAATTTTAAATCGCATATAAAAACAAATATCAAAATATGTGTGTGAAAACTAATATAGTAAATATCATATTAGACATTGTAGATTGCCATTATCATTAACATACATTGAAAAATAAATTTGAAACCAACTTTTTACATTATCAATAAAAACATAAATACAAAACACATAAAAAATTTAAAAGTTTGAAACAAACCAACTTTTTATATTATCAATAAAAACATAAATACAAAACACATAAAAAAATTAAAAGTTTGAAACAAATAAATAAACTCATAATAAAACCAAACTTAAACTTATAAACCAAACTTAAACTTAAAACTTAGAATGGAATACAATCTACACAAAATAAAAAACTAAATAGAATAGAAATAAAATCAAAATAATATATATGCAAAAGAATATAAAGATTATCTTGAAAAAGAATATTTGGAATTTAATAGCAAAAATAATAAATAGAAAAAAGAAACTCCAAATGAAAAAAGAAAAATATATGCTTAGTAGCCCAAATTATATAACGTCAATCGCCATCGATCACAGAAAGAATTAATATGGAAATGGGAGTTAGCAAATATATATTAATAAAATAATCTTATAGAAAATAATACAATACATATGAATGACATTTAAAATTTCCAAATTTGATGCCTTTATTAAGGTAAGCTAAGTTATTAATTTTAAATTCAAAATTTTGTTAATAGATTTTCGATCAATATGTAAGCTATCTTATTAAGTTTTTATATTTGAAACTTTAAATTATTATTATTTTTTATTAAGTAAATCCACATCAACATTTACTTAGCTAAATAATACAAGTATCAAATAATATATGAAAATGACAAGTAAGCAAAAGTATTAGTTGTCAAACAAAGAATTATGCACATTAGTCCTAAACTATCCTCTCTTAGTTATATAGAGAGATAGAGAGAAGTTTTATTTAAGTATAGTTTTATGATGTAAGTATTCTGTATTCATGTATATCATGTCCCAATAGACACACCCTGAGTATAAGATAACCAAGCTGGTATAGTACCATAATGGTATCTAATAATTAAGACGTCACATGTTCAAATTCAAGAGAAAACCTTATAAGATATTATAGTAATTTTGAATTTGATTTAGATAAGATGATAAACATTAATCGTCAAGTCCAACCGTATATCCAAAAGACCAAAACAACTATCGTAAACATTAGATATGTATATATCCCTGCAATCAAATAATCACTACTTCCGTGATCAAACTCTTGTTGCTAAGTACATGTACGCATATTGGCATCTACGAGTATATATATATAGACCTTCTTAAGTGCTCCAACGAAAAATAAAAATTTACTCAAACGATGGAAAATTTTGAGATCATTATCCGCTGTGATTATTATTGTATTCCTCGCCCTCGTTTCAGAAATACTTGATAGAATCACAACAACACTAGGCAAGTTTAGATTGAGCATCCAAATAGATTTCAATGACAAAGATGAGGACGACGAGTTTATGAGGAGGACGAAGTGGCCACAGAGGTGGTTTCATGTTCGGTTGATAATGGAGCAACTTTGCAAGAGGCTACCACCATCAAAGATGGCTTGCCGAATGGTGGAAGTGATGCAGTTGATGTTTGCCCCGTTTGCTTTGAAGATGGGAATAGTGGTGAATATCGTCACATCTACCGTATTACTTGTTGATACGAATAATAGCTTTTTAAACATGGATTGCTTTTGTTCGCTGTCACCTAAATTATCAAAAAACTAACTTTTGATTTCTCACGACCCGTGTCTGAGTGTCTGACTATGTATAATTCTTTTTAGCAGTTTTATATCAGTGCACTCAGTGTAACACCTTCGGCATAACGAGGGATCATAGCTTGCTTCATATGAATCCGCATTGTGTTGCTCGCCAGGCTAGCTATTAATATGGGCAACGTATAGCGGAACCTGCTCTTCACAAACACTAACATAGCCAGCAGTATCATCAACATTATCACTTTACTCTTTTTGGTAGTATAGTATAATACTTTCTTTATTCCTAGTATATATGCTTCATTTTGGGAATTCGGATTGACTGCATCGATCATTTGTGAATATTATGGAACTTGGATACTTATCTGCATTGCTATTCTCTACTTCAGCTTCGATCTTGTCTAATATTTTTTAAACCGTGTTTATTAATATCCAAGTCTTAATACCTATACGGATTGACTATATATATATATATATATTCTATGATTGATTATATATATATATAATATATATATATATATATATATAGAAAAGTCGGAACATAATCAATAATCATATGCATTTGCTCGCTTCAATTGATAATAAAATCTAATAATAACAAACGTGTATCATAAATGTATTTAAGTGGTATTACCGGCCATTCTAGAGGAGCCATTCTAGAGGAGCAGTTGATTTAGCAATTTTTAGAATCAACAAGGGTTTGTCCCCGCCGACACCGTTCTCCAAGTCCCTTTGGATACTCTCTCTCTCTCTCTTCATTAGAGAGTTTCTGAGCAGCGAGACCATCAAGATCTACCATCTTTAAGCTCCAAGTCCAGACTACAGCCTCAGCTCGAATCTTTTGTGACAAACATACTCATAATTAAAGAGTAGTAAAATCTATATAACTTATAAATTATGATATAGTTTAGATTAAACAAATACACAAGATACAATATTTTTAATACATGATTAGATATATGTAACCCAAAAACCGTCTCCCCCCTCCTCCCAATCATCTAATATAATGATTGTAAACATTAGCAATAATAGTAGATTTTATACCGAGAATCAGTAGGAGAAGTTTACCTGCAAAAAAGATTGTCGTATATGGCTTTTATGTATCCAAAGAGAGAATCAATAACAATAATAGTAGAATACCCATTAGTAGTAGAATTCATACTGAGAATCAATATGATATTAGAACTTTACTTGTGATAAATCAGGAAAAGAAATACAAGAACAAGAATAGAGTGTTTAGAGGTAAAAAAGAAACAAAATGCACTCATGTATAATTAATTTAAAAGGTGAATTTTTATTAATACTCACAAACTGTACAGAATCAAATAAACAGATATCATGGACATTTCCATGTAATCTTATTCCTATCCTTACACATACTAACAGAATTCAAATCAAAACTACAATGACTCAATTCAATTCTCAAAACACTATATTAACAAAGCCATCATGCAAACTCCAGATTAGTGCTAGAATGGGACCAAGAAGCGTCATCTTACACCGCTCTCTATTCCCATTCGCATACACTAATCTACACACCATAAGATCTTCACTTCCACAACACCCTTACTCATTAGCTGCTACCAGGCCATAATTCTTCCAACAAAAATTCCATCTTCCAGCCACCATATTCACATTTTTTGAGTTCTTAACTCTCAAAGACAACAACTTGTATCTTACATTCTCCTTAATTATTCTGCACATAACCTCTTCATTCCTTTATTCCTTCCTAAAAATACACTAATCTAAACACCATAAGATCTTCACTTCCACAACACCCTTACTCATTATCTGCTACCAGGCCATAATTCTTCCAACAAAAATTCCATCTTCCAGCCACCATATTCACATTCTTTGAGTTCTTAACTCTCAAAGACAACAACTTGTATCTTACATTTTCCTTAATTATTCTGCACATAACCTCTTCATTCCTTTCTTCCTTCCTAAAAATTCTCAAATTCCTTTCCTGCCATACAAAATAGACAGTTGCAGCCAGCACAATTTTACTCAAAACCACTTCAATGTTGTTCTGCACCCTCTTGGCTGCAATTTTACCTACTAATTCAGTCATTTTAATACCACCATTTAAACTTGGAGTCAAATCTGTCATACATTTCCAGACCTTCATGGCATAAGCACACTGAAAGAATAAATGCTCATGACTATCTTCTCCTCCTTTGCAAAGAGCACACTGTAAATCAACATGCTGCTGCCAATTCTTCATTCTGTCTTGAGTCATCAGTTTTCCTTGAACTGCCATCCATAAAATGAATGAATGTCTTGGCACCATCTGGCTAAACCATACTCCCCCGTCCCATATTAAGTGTCATAGTTTGACTGTTTGAGTCTTTTTCTTTCAACTTTGACCGTAAATATCTTTGTTTGTTTTATATAACACTTGATATAACATATATGAATTGATTGAGTTTTAAATGTACTTTTCATTGATATAACTTTCATCAACTAATATATAACACAAACAAAGATATTTACGGTCAAAGTCGGAAGAAGAAGACTTGACCAGTCAAAATAGGACAATTAAAATGGGACGGAGGGAGTATTACATTTCTCCAACCCACCTTAGACCAATTCATCCTTAAATCCTCCCAAGCTTGTTTAGTAGTAAAATCCACTAAACTATTCTTATTAGTCACCCACTGTATTTTATCTTTTCTGCCCTCCTGCACTTTTGGTACATCAATATACCTAAGAAATTGGTATTTATCCAACCATTCTTTAGACCACTTCCATCTTCCATCACTAATACATTCTGCAACTTTCATTTCATCATTTAATCTTGCCTCATATATTGATCTTCTTGAAATTATATTACATAAAGGTCCTTCCTCACACCATTTATCATACCAGATTGATGTCTGCATTCCATTACCAATCACATACCTAACATGCCCTTTAATCTTATCTCTTATCTCTATCATAGTTTTCCAGCCCCAACTGTCTTGTTTATCTATTGAAACAGTCCATATGCTTCGACCTTTTAATTTGAACACATTTACCCACTTTGCCCAGAGAGACTCTGCATCTTCCAAAATTTTCCAAAACTGTCTCACTAACAACACTTCATTCCACTTCTTCATGTCTTTCAACCCCAGTCCACCTTGCTCTTTTGGCTTGCACACATTCTTCCATGCCACTTTAGCTTTTCCTTGGGCAGAATCACCAGAATTCCATAAAAATCTTTTGAATAGCTGCTCAATGTCTTTAATCACAGTACTAGGCAAAAGCCCAATATATTTGCATAGAAGACAAAACAGATGCAATTAATTGAATTCTTCCAGCATAAGAAAGATTTTTATTCCTCCAACACCCAAATTTGCTTTTCACTCTATCAATTAGCACTCTGCAATCTCCAACTCCCAATTTCTTAGCTAATAAAGGAACTCCCAAGTATCTCACTGGTAATTTACCACACTTAAATGGCAATATTTGCAGCAGCTCCTGCTTATCCCTCTCAGCCATACTACCAAAAAATATAATACTCTTTCCAAGATTAGGCACAAGCCCAGAAACTTTAGAGAAATCATCTAGAGATTGTTTAACAACCTTCACAGATCCAACACTTCCTTTGCATAGCACTAAAAGGTCATCAGCAAAACACATATGTGACAATTTCAATTCCTTGCACCCAAAATGATATTTAAATTCCTTAGACTCTTCAATATTCTTGCACATAATTAGATTAAACACCTCCATCGCCAATGTAAACAAGTATGGAGAAATTGGATCCCCTTGTCTCAATCCTCTGCCCCCTTTAAAATAGCCATGCACTTCACCATTTAAGCATATAGAGAACTTGGTAGATGTAACACAAGTCATAATCCAGTTCACCATCCTTTTATGAAATCCAAATTTATTTAAGATATTCTCCAAAAAACTCCAGCTAACTGTATCATATGCCTTTTGTATATCAATCTGCATAGCACATCTTCTTGGTCCATAATTCCTATGATACCCCCTAAGTAATTCTTGAGCAACCAGAATGTTATCTTGAATATGTCTACCAGGGACAAAAGCACTCTGATTAATATGTACAATCTTGCCAAGTCCATACTGAATTCTCTTAGTGAGGATCTTACTTATACACTTGTAAAACACATTGCAGCATGCAATAGGTCTAAATTCAGACACCTTTAGAGGGGTAGCAGTTTTAGGGATTAAAGCTATTAATGTAGCATTAATTTCTCCTAACAGTTTGCTATTTCTGGAAAACTCCTTCACTGCCAAACAAACATCTTCTCCAATCAGATCCCAAGCTTTCTTAAAGAAACCAGAAGTGTATCCATCTGGTCCTGAGGCCTTATTACTATCAATATCAAAACATTGCCTCCTTGATTTCCTCATCAGACACATCTCTAACCATCTCATTAGCTTCCTCTTCACTAAGTACATTCCTGAAAATTCCCTCCATTAATGGCTCTACATCCATTGTTTTCCCAAGAAAACTTTCAAAATGTTTCACAAACTGTGCATCCACTTCTTCTCCTTCATATCTGTTACCTAGCTCATCACAAATAGTCTCAACCTTGCTTTTATTTCTTTTAGACTTCAGGATACTATGAAAATAAGTTGTGTTTCTGTCACCCTCTTTGAGCCATTGTACCTTCACTTTTTGTTGTAATAACTTGATTTCATCATTAGCAGCACCAATATATTCATTCAATGTATTAACAGCAGATCTCCTTAACTCACCATTATGAGGGTCCTTATCACAAGCTTCCTGACCTCTCCTTAACTTTTCCTTTAATCTAATAACTTTCTCAAACACATTCCCATTGCTCCAACTCATTTTATTAAGAGGTTTCTTTAATTTTTTCAGATTCTTCACCAATCTATACATGTGATACCCATATCCTTTCTTATCCCATTCATTTTTCACCAGCTCTAAAAAACTTTCTTTATCAGTAATGAAATTAGAGAATCTAAAAGATCCACCTTTCCTTATAACATCTTCCTTAAAAACCAGAACAGCAGGACTATGATCTGAAATGAGATAAGGTAGAAAATTCCCATGTGCCTTTGGATACTTCCTTAAAAATTCCTCATTCACCATGATTCTGTCCAACCTCTTAAGAATGTTACAGTTTTTACTCTTAAGAGATTTAGTCCAAGTGTAATAAAAGCCACTACTCCCAATATCATCAATCTCTAGACTATTAACAGCATCTCTAAACTCACACATGTCCAAATTAACACTGGATCCTCCTGCAGAGTGTTCATTAATATCAAGTGTAAAATTAAAGTCTCCAACTATCACCCAAGGCCAATTTCCCACAAACTGCTTGTGACTTTCCAACTCCTTCCAAAGAACTCTTCTCTCAACTCCACTATTACTAGCATACACAAAACTACAAAAGAATTTGATCTTGCTTTGACAAGCTTCAACACTACACAACATAGCTTGTTTCTTCATATCAATCACCATAAGCTTCACTATATTAGTATTCCACCCAATCAAAATTCTACACCAAGTGGGACTATGCTGTACATTAGAGCTCCAATCCCATTTATTAAATACCTTATTCCCAACTTTACTCACAATATTCAATTTTAAGTGAGTTTCAATAAAAGCACAAATCTGTATTTTCTCTTCTCTAATAAATTTAATAGCTTCATTCTGCTTTAATTCATTATTCATACCTCTTATATTCCAACAAGCAATTTTGAACTCCATTGCTAATACAAAATTAGACAAAATACTCAATTAAACAATTGACCATCACTCCCACTTATTTCATCAGCAATCAGATTCTTAATTGCCTCATTCCCCTCCTCCATTACATCCTCTTCAACCATACTATCACCTTCCTTTTGCACAGCTTCCCATCTATCCTTAAAGTAGTTAATCATCCTTTTTGACCAGTCCTTAGTAACCTCAATAGATGGCTGCTGATTTCGTTCAATATACTTATCAACTATCAACTTTTCTCCATTCCCCAATTCCTCTCCCACAAACACTTCCTCATAAGCTAAAACAACATATTTATTAGCACTCTGTTCATTCTCTTTTGATTGGGTTTCAATCTTCTTATTACTTGCATTCTTATTTTGAACATTCCTTTCCACTTCTTTATTCTGCCACACTTTCTTATTAGGCTCATCAGTCCATCTCTTATTAGTATTCATCCACTTATTCCTTTGATTCACAAAACACCTTTTACCCCCAGCCCTTATAAAGCCATCTTCCTTTACTTCATCCTCTACCTTCTCATTCACCTTATCCTGACTATTACCTCCTAAATCCTTCTCATCCTTATTCTGTTTTTTGCATGAGACATCATTATGCCCAAACACTTTACACTGAACACACATATCTGGTCTCCAACTATATTCCACATCAACAAACCTAATTCTTTTAGTGTTTTTCTGTTCATCCTTATACACCACTTCTATTTTATCTTGTAAACTTTTATTAGCATCAATTTCCACAAGAACTCTTGCATACCCTACTCTTCCAACCCCTTTATGGCACATAACAGCAGTCATATTATCCATCTTCAAAGGTCTCCCCAACCTACTAGCCAAAGCACTTATACCTTTCAAATTCCAAGCTTCAAGGGGCACATTCATCATTTTAATCCATAATGGAATCTTGCTATGATCAGTTTTTTCTACATTAACATCAGCACTCCATTCTTGAATCACAAGAGGTTTTCCATTCACCATCCAAGGACTTTGTTCTATCACACTATTCATACCTTCAAGCTCCTAAACTTGAAATAACATATATCATTAAGATCTTTCAATATCTCTCCAACTCCATATTTCCCCCACATTCTCTTCAAATTATACCTCATTTCATTAAGATCCATCTTACAACCTACAAAAAAAAACCACAAGCAGTAAACTGCCATTTCTTACTTCCTTCAATCACTAATTCTTCCTCAAAAACAACAACCTCGTCTCCTACTTCACTTACTCTGGTAGGTACAAAAAACAGATTATTATCCAACTCTCTACTAGTATTATTAACTATCTTAGCATAAGAGACATTATCAATACTATTATTTTTTGTATTTTTTATACTAGATTTTCCTATATTATCATCTACATTATTAACAGAGGAAGCATTACCTTTTTTGCTCATATCAGCATTATCTTCATTATCCCCATGCACTTCTGCTGCTCCTGCCAAAGCATCTTCCTCTTCCATATCTTTGTTCATATCCTTGCTCTTATCTCCTCTGCTTCCCTGTTCAACCTCCAAATCAACTTTCCCCTTCAATAAGTTGACGTCATCTTCCTCATTATTGCATTTCACATTATATTCATCTTTATTCTGGTTACTGTTCTTATTATTCAACACATAATCACCTAAATTTATTGGAGTTCTAGTATTTCTACCAGAAGATCTCTTTTTAGGCATTTTGCGAAAAAATGCCAAATTCTATGGTTTTTATTACAGTAGAAATTCGCAAAATTACTCCAATAGTGTTATGCGGAATGTGAAATAGATCGAAAATACACGAAGAATGATGAAAATTAGAGTTAATTTGATGGAGAAATGAAGGTCATTAATGGCGGAAAACGATTACAATTTTGAAACTTATTTTCGCGCCTAAATCGCCAGAATGGGAGAGAGGAGAGAGGAGAGAGAACTCTTTTGCTAACTTATTATTAGTGTATGCTCATAACTTAACTAATTACAGATGCAAAAGGGATTGACAGATGAATGTGCGCCTGTGATTTATGTGTTTGTTACTAAAGTGCATTGCACTCATGTATAAAGGTGAAAGGTGAGCTGATATAAAAAATAGGGTAAATTACATTTTTCATCTCTAAAGTTGGCAGCTTTTGCACTTTTCGTCCCTAACGTTTAAAAATTACAATTTTAACCTTAAAGTTGGCAACATTTTGCAATCAAGGTCCTTCCCCTAGACGGCGTTCGTTTTTTGCCGTTAACGTACGCACGTGCGAAACACGTGAGGGTATTAATGTCATTTCCTTGTTACACCTGAGGGACTAAAAGTGAAAAACGTGACATGTTTAGGGACGAAAATTGCAAAAAATCTTATCTTCTTCTTCTTTTTCTTCTGCTGCTGCAAAAACTATAAATTTTTGAATGAATGAATTAACGAAATAACTATACATATATATATACAAACCCTATAATTTTTTACGGTATGCTTCGATCTTACGCGTATATTGAATTGCAACACCATAAACCCTAAAATAACGCGGCTGGGGTGGGAGAAAGGAGGGACGAACTTCCGTCGTGTTCTTAAACACGTCTGCCCTGTGATCATTTAGAAAGGAGGATTATGAAATGTTTGGTATGTATCATCGTTTCCAAATACGATATTATTGTTTATATGGTTTGTGAAAATTAGTGATGGTCGGACCTGAATGGGTGGTGGCGCTGCGGTGGTTGATCACAGTGGTGGTGGCCGGATGTTTGAGAGGGAAGAAAGGATGTTTTATATATATATATATTATAAATAAGAGTTTTTTGAAATCAACCTCGATCCTGTTTCTTGAAATCAATATATCTCCGATCGAATTAATAAGAAAGACTGGGTGGTGTTTGGCAGCAGCAGCAGAAGATAAGATCTTTTTTGAGATCAATCAAGACATGTATCACAGGAGGAGAAATGCAGCAGAAGAAGAAGATAAGAGTTTTTGCAATTTTCGTCCCTAAACATGTCACGTTTTTCACTTTTAGTCCCTCAGGTGTAACAAGGAAATGACATTAATACCCTCACGTGTTTCGCACGTGCGTACGTTAACGGCAAAAAACGAACGCCGTCTAGGGGAAGGACCTTGATTGCAAAATATTGCCAACTTTAAGGTTAAAATTATAATTTTTAAACATTAGGGACGAAAAGTGCAAAAGCTTCCAACTTCAAGGACGAAAAATGTAATTTACTCTAAAAAATAACCACAAAGGTATGCAATGATAAAAAGAAAATACACAAGGGTCAAACTTGTTAACATGATACATATTTTGTCCATCACGTGCTGACCCAATCCGGTTTTGAACCACACTTCAAATTGATGTAATTTCTTTAAAAATAAAATTCGGGAGGGACCTTGTATGAAAACCACCTGGAGATTGAAAGAGCGGTGGATTGGGGCAGAAAATGCTGGGAACCCTAATCCATCTATCTATCTATCTATCTTCTGAATCTAAATAAATAAATCATATATATATATAAATTAAGTTTAATGGTCGATTTATTATATATATATCTAATCTGAATCTAAATAAATAAATCATATATATATATAAATTAAGTTTAATGGTCGATTTATTACTAACATCACTTCCAATTGTATATTTCGTCTTCTGGTATTCATTTCTGGAATTTATCATCAAAAAACTAATGGACGAATTCAGATCGATTCAAATCCAACAACATCGTCATGATCTCCAACAACAACAAGATGAAGAACAAGAAGAAGAAGACCTAATTAGAGAAAGAATCATATTTCCTGTTAATCTGAATTTAATTCATCAATTAGAACAAAATTACGATGACGTCAGCGGAGATTATGATGATGATGATGCTGATTACGATGATGATGTAAGGACTGTGTTAATAGAGGATTACGATGATGATGATGATGAGGAGGAGTTGATTCCTGTTCCAATTGAAGATTTTGATGATGAATATGATTTTGAAGATGATGAAGTTGACGATGATTTTGATGATGATTATGCTGATGATTTTGATGAAGAAGAAGAAGAAGAAGAAGAAGAAGAAGAAAACTATGATTTTGATGAAGAAGAAGAAGAAGAAGAAGAAAATTATATGACGTCACCTTCTAGGGTTTTGAATTCAGTTACGGTGAATGTGTGTGGTAATGGAACGGAAGAGACGAGTATTAGTAGTATTAATAACGGTAACGGTGATCACATTGACGGTTTAATTTGCCCGATTTGCTTTGAACCTTGGACCAGCAGTGGTACTCATCAAATTTGGTATGAATCTAACACACATTTTGTCAATATAATTTTCAAATATCGCATTCTCTCTTTCGGTAATGCTTAGTAATAATAAATCTATATATATATTAGAAATTAGGACTTATGATAATACTGCACCAGTAGTTATCAGTTAACTCCTTGCTGGTTAACAAGTCCTGTATGATACCGACTACCGTCAAGTATAGTTTTGGAAAGGCTATAGTAAAATTGAACGATTGGATATGTGACTTTGTGGAAATGAATTTGAAGTACTTATTTTCTACTTCTATAACGTAACGAACCCCTGCAAACATTCAGACGTCAAATGTGATAGGTAGATTGTGAAATTCATAGTCTCATACCGAGTTTTGTCACTCTGGTTTGCCAACTTTATAAACTCAGTGAAGTATGTGGTAGTGGCAAATGGCAATGCTATAGTAAAGATCATAGTAGTTTACAAATAAGGAATTCAAGTTTAGAGGCTAAAAGTATACTGCATATGCTATTTACTGATCAATGAATCTAAATAACAATCATTTCTCTATTTGCTTATCTTATCTCCGGCTAAGATATACTCCGTTTTGACTTTGAACTTAAAAGGTATATTGCATGATTCTTATCTTTTGATAAGCATACACCTTCATATTGAGTGAATGTGATCAGGGTAGTTTGCCATCTTAAATTCCTGTTCCTTTTAATGTGATGACTGCAGTTGCTTACCTTGTGGACATCTATATGGGTTGTCATGTATTTCGAAGTGGCTTTATCAACGTCGAAGTTCTGGGAAGGTTTGTTTGCTATCAGAGATATGCTTTTTTTTTCTTCAGATAAGTAGGAGTCGTTTTCTTTATATATCCTCTCATACTGTTCTCTTTATAATAGCAGTGCCCTCAGTGCAACAGTTTATGTACATTGAAGGATGTGAGAGTGCTTTATGTAAACCGGCTTTGTGTTGCTGATGAAGAGTTACAGAAGGTAATCTCTTTGAAATTGATACTAAAACAAAGTCAACATAATAGCATTTCATATCTGATTAATTGAATGTTTCCTGTTTGCAGAGAGTGCGGTTACTTGAAGCTAAATGTGCTTATCTTGAACAGAAGGTACGAATTCGTTGACTCTATAGAAATACTATATGAATGACATCTTTATTACCCTCCTGTTGCTTGCTTATTTTTTCTGTTTGGTTTGTTTGGTCTTGTTAGCCTGCATTCTTCAAACAAATTTCTTTCATCGTCACTTTTTATCTGTCGAAAATGGGACGTGTCTGTTATCTATCTCTGGTTTTGAAATGGAAACGTTGCGGGTTTGAAAAAGTATTTTAGCTCCACCGAGTTTCAGTAATTTTATTTGAGTCCTAAACCATAGAAACTTATTCTGTACTGTCAAGTATATATCATTGTAAGCTCAGATTAGTTTAATTTCGTGCTAAAGTATGTGTTGAATCCGACAGCTATGGGCGGGGTCTTCATTGGGGCTGGTAGGGATCCTGCCTCCTCCCCCCCCGAAATGTCAGATCTACTACTATTATATATATGAATGCAGAAATAATTACGAAGCATGAGACTTGGTTGGGTTGGTTTTCATTTTACTTGGTAACTTGTTAGTGCTCTAGAGAGTCGCATGTTCAATCCTCACTGCCTTTACTCTCTTTTTGGTTTTTTGATTTTTCTACCTTCAACCGACTCCGACTCTATCATTTTCTCTTCACTTTTCAGACTTCTGTAATTTCATTATGACATTTCTTTTAAATACAGTCCCTCTTAAGATTTGAGAGACAAAATAACCTATAGATACTTATGTAAGATAATTGAATGTACATAAAAATGAGTCCAACATTCATTTTACAGTTGAATTTATATGTATCTATACAAGTGAACATTACAATATGGAATAAAAGTCCAATGTTTAAAAGTACACACTTTTAAGTTCTAACTTTGCTAACTGCTTAGGGCTATTTTCACATGAAAATGTTCAAGTTCCGCCACTGCCTAGAGCAAAGAAACCTTTTTTGTTCTGTCTTTATATATATATATTGCTCTTAGCTATATTGAATTTTACTAATTATGGGTTAAAGGCTATGCTGAGTCGTAAAGCAAGAAAGAAAACATGTTGCTCTGCTAAGTTTAGAAAATTTTGGCATCAACAAGGCTATATAGTGTTTCTTGAGCCTAAGATACTCATATTGTTGTTGCTCAGTGTGTTCTTCCTTCCTCGTATACTTATTGTTGAGATGCTAATATAATTAACTCAAAGGTAGTGGTAGCAACATCTGTATTTAGATGTGTAACAAATTTGTAAATGGATTCTTTTTTGTAAAAAGTTGGATTACTATGGTAGTAACATTTGTTTTGTATTCATGTCTAACACATTAATGATTGTGCTGTTCCAGTTTCGTGAGTCAGCCCAATCTAACCCATTGTCACACACATTAAATGGTTGCATGTTTTGTCTTGAACACGTTTGGTTCTGTTACCCAGCCTGGATCCCGTGACCTGTCCATTTTGAAGTGTTTTCTTTAAGGGGAAATGCTTGTTATGATCTTTTTGACATTAAGAAACACTATGGCTTGATTTGCAGGTCGTCCCATTAACACCTGATGAGTTGATTGATCAGATCTGCAGCAACCCGACTCTTTTGCAACAACTAGCAACAACGCTTACTGAGTTACAGCAGCCGCAGGTGTCCCCTTGATGCTAATTCATCCTGTAATTTTGTTGAACCTGTGGTAAATTTACGTTTTTCCGTTTGGATCCATTCATTTTGCAATCAAGCACTTTTGTGAGGATAATTCAAGGATTGTTGAGTTACTTTGCCCCTTAAGCAAATCTCATATCATCAATAGACGTCAAGAGACCTTGATTTCACGTCTTCTTCACCAGCGAGTAATTGGGAATGATTAGGAGATGTTATGGGTCTTGCTGACGTTAGAAATGAACAGCTTTCAACACTAAATCATCAAATGTGAATGTTTTGGCAAACCATATATCTATTTTAGTAGCAAAAGCAAACCCAATAAACATGGGTGTTTGTTTATATTGCTATATCCTTTGAGGTAAAAAAAAACAATGCTTGGATTCTTTTTAGATAGCAGAAGGCTAGTGGCTACTGGTAAAAGGACATA
This sequence comes from Erigeron breviscapus, assembly GCA_034093135.1. Taxonomy (NCBI): domain Eukaryota; kingdom Viridiplantae; phylum Streptophyta; class Magnoliopsida; order Asterales; family Asteraceae; genus Erigeron; species Erigeron breviscapus. The sequence continues at coordinate 136,496,944 of CM067167.1, forward strand.
AAGATTATGCCACAAACAAACTTTTTCCGAAAGAAGCATTTGGGGGGGGGGGGGGGGGGGGATATAGGTTTCTCATACTCGTCTAATGTTTTAGACGAGAACTTCTCACATATTATATATTTAATATTGGGATAATGACATACGAATGTAACCACCTATGACAAAATGATTATGTAATGTAGTGACCTACTCGGGTGGCTATGTGATGTATGCACTTATGTTTTTTGGCCTATGTGATGTATGTTACCTGGTACTGCAGGTAATTTGGTAATAGTTTAAGGGATAATGGCATACGTATGTAACCATCTATGACAAAATGGTTATGTAATGTATTCGGCAAATGTACACTACGGTCATCTTCTCCGATGAGTTTTCCGGCAACACCATTCATAACTTTTTATAAACTCAATTCCAGATCCGAAGTCATAATACATTTGCAATTCAACCAAACAAATCAACCCAAAATCCAATTAAAACTTCCATATAAACTCATATATATCAGAAAGTTCGGAGAATCCATCTTTGTCTATAAGCCCTATGTTCATGGTTTCAATTTTCCGATTCGTTAAGTTTTATTGACGGTTCGTTTTTCCGGCGAGTTGCCATATTTTCCGGCGAAGTGTTTGACGGTTAATTTTTGCTAGGGTTTGTGCGGAAGTCATTTCTGAGTCGATTGGTACCGGTTTCAAGTTCTAGTTCGAAGTAATGTGTGAGAAATTGTTATTTTTAGTTTTCCGGCCACTTTCTGCATATATATGTATATTTAAGCTTTTTAGGGTTTTCCGGCGAAGTCAACGCGGGTCAACGAGTGTGGTGACCGGCAGTGGCGGATCCAATGTACTATGAGGGTGGTCACCGCCCCACCCTCAACCTATGTTTGTTAGTAATTTTTTTTTTAAGTCTATTAGGCATTTAACAAGAAAGCAATTGTGGGTTTGAAGAAAGGAAAGCAGAGAAGAAAGAAAAAAAAATGTCTGTAAAGTTGTGGTGAAATGAACCGTGATTGAAATGGTGGTGGTAGGTGGTGATTGAAATGGTGGTGGTAAGTGTGATAATTTGCCGGTTCTTTTTTTAGAAGAAGATGGCTAACTTTATATTTTTGTCACTTTAAGTCCTTTTATATGCTAAAGTTTCAATACAATCTCTAAACTTTTAAGGTGATTATTTATTAGTAAACGACATAAATCGTCCCTGTGGTTTACGTAAATAGTCACCTTTCGTCCCTGAGAATCAAAAACCTCATGGATCGTCCTTATTTGGAAAATAAGCTTCACCTTTAGTCCTTTGACTATTTGACCGTTATCCTAAAGCCGTTAACCCCCCACGTGCCTACCACGTGAGGGGTATTCTTGTCTTTGCGCCCCCAACAACAGCTGGAAACGACATAAATCGTCCCTGTGGTTTACGTAAATAGTCACCTTTCGTCCCTGAGAATCAAAAACCTCATGGATCGTCCTTATTTGGAAAATAAGCTTTTTTATTTTTTTTTTTTTTTTTTGTTTTTCTTTTGTTTATTTGGTTATTTTTCTATTTTTTTTTTTTTGATTTTGCTTTTGTATTTCTATTTGTTTTCTTCCTTTTTGTATATTTTTGGTTGTATTATATTTCTTTGTATTTTTTTAACAATTTGTTTTTATGTCTTTTTATTTTTATCATTTGGCTTTTTTATACCTTTTTTTTTGTTTTTCTTTTGTTTATTTGGTTATTTTTCTATTTTTTTTGTTTTTCTTTTGTTTATTTGGTTATTATTCTATTTTTTTTTTTTTTTATTCTTTTGTTTTATTATGGTCATCACCAACCGGCCTCCATCACCTCCACCACCAATCGGCCACCACCATTACACGGCCACCATTCCGACTACAATATGAAATAAAACCCACCACGAATTCCAAAACAAAGTAAGATCCAGAAGACCAGATCCGAAAATCCACATATACAAACTTAATTTCACTTCCAAATAAATAAATAAATATAATCTGTGACTCCATGTATACACACACGTTTGACTTTGCTTTTGACTTCGCCGCCAAAGCACCGCCGTCTCGTGATTGCCCAAATCCCAGATCTAGGTTACCAAAGATCCCAAATCCCAATCATGCCAACCTTCGCCATTTTTGTCTTCATCGTCGGTAAATATAATAGGGTATTAATCACCACTACCAGAAATCTTCACACATGAAGAAAAAAAGTACCATTGAATAGAAAGATTAAATAAAAACAGGTGTGTGTGTATATATATAGAGAGAGAGAGAGAGATAGAGGGAGATAAAAGAATATGGTGGTGATGGGTAACTCATCACCGGCATCGGTGGTGTGGACTCAGGTCTGGAATATGACCCCGATCCGTTAATGACGGCTTCCAGGGGACAAGTTTGAGGGTTGTTCTTCATCTTGCTGGGTCACGCCTAAGGGCTAAAACAGAGGCTGTTTCACAGCATTCAAGAGCTCTAGTCGATGATAGTTTAGAACCTTACATGGTGGTAATGTTATATTAATTATTTGATGATTGTAAGTGTTTGTTTTGGGGTGATTTGGGGGGTGCTTTTCCCCTTCATTTCCTGCCAACGAGAGAGAGAGTGAGATAACAAAGCAGTTGAAATCTAATGAATTTGGGTGCGTGAAAAGTGAAAGGAAATTGGGTTTTTATTTCTTCTTTGAGTTTTTGATTTGCAAAAAAAATATCACCAATGGTCCTTGTATGTTATCACAGTGTGAAAATAAAAAAAGCCAAATAGTAAAAATAAAAAGACATAAAAACAAATTGTTAAAAAAATACAAAGAAATATAATACAACCAAAAATATACAAAAAGGAAGAAAACAAATACAAATACAAAAGCAAAACAAAAAAAACAATGTTATATATAGAAACAATATAAAAACACAAATGCAAAAAAAATACAAAAAGATTATATAATTGAGGTTTTTTATTCTCAGGGACGAAAGGTGACTATTTTAGTAAACCACAGGGACGATTTATGTCGTTTCCAGCTGTTGTTGGGGGCGAAAAGACCATATTACCCCTCACGTGGTAGGCACGTGGGGGGTTAACGGCTTGAGGATAACGGTCAAATAGTCAAAGGACTAAAGGTGAAGCTTATTTTCCAAATAAGGACGATCCATGAGGTTTTTGATTCTCAGGGACGAAAGGTGACTATTTACGTAAACCACAGGGACGATTTATGTCGTTTACTCTTATTTATTAGTATAAAATGTATAGTATTCCTATTACGAGTATATATTATCAATCTCTTCATCAAAACAAACAACAACAACAACAACAACAAGGTACTCAATCCCGACATAAGTCGGGCTATGAGGGAGGTATGATGTAGACAGACCTTACCCCTACACAAAGGTGGGGAGGCTGCTTCCAGATCCACCGAGGTGGAAGGGACCTCCGGCCCGGGGTGAAAAAAATAGGGTTAGATCCACCGGAGTGGAAGACTTAACCGGAAAAATCTCGATCTCAGATCTACTCTCGATCTCAAAGAGAAGCCGGAGAAACCTCTCAACGGCTCTCTAGAGAGAGAGAAGAGAGAGAGAGATTAAGTTTGTAAACTTCATAAATTATGATTTTTTGATAGTTTTATTATATTTGGTCATAACCTTCTGAAGTTTGTAAATTCTTTTTAAATAATACAATTATCGTAAGGATGTGTCGGCTAGTATGACTAGATTAATTATAACCGCTTAAAATTGGTGTACTGCTTGTCTAAAAATCTTAATAAGACATATTTTTTCCGTCACGTTCTGAGCATAGAAAACTCAATACCGACCCTTTTTTTAAGTTGATATATTACATGTGTAGATTATATAAAATTTGAATGAACAGTGATAAGGGATATTAAAAAACTCAGGCGCTACTTTATAAATGTCTGGATCCGCCACTGGTGACCGGTAACCTTTACAACAGGTAACACGATACATCACATAACCCGAAAAATGAAAGATTTTACATCACATAGCCACCCGAGTAGGTCACTACATTACATAACCATTTCGGTGGAAAAAAAAAGAAATTTGGAATATTGTATGTCAAATTCAACATGACTAGGAAACATCAAATAATCGTTGAAGCAAATCTACAGATCTTGAAAAAGTTATCTATATGACTATATCTATACAGATATACTTGCTATAAAGATGTGGAGTCACATGCAACAAGGTCAGCAATTTAACAAGGTACCAAGGACAAGTACAGGCCCAAGTGGACATGATTCACACCAACTTGACACATCCTCCCTAAAAACAGCCCCTCAACTAAGATATCACTACTTATTTTTTACACAAACTTTGAAACTGATGTGGTAACTAATATGAGATTATATGTTTGATGATATTTGCATTCTTTGGTATATGCATCATGTGGATGGTTGATCCAAATTGAAACAAAAGGAAGATTTCATAGAATATACTAGCATGTATCCACATGACCACACAATGCAGAGAGATCAACCAGTTCGTGGTTGACTGCGAATGATGGTGTGTGTTACGTCACGACTTTGTTTTATTTACATGGTTAAAAAATATTGATGTGTATGTGAAATGTGAAGAGTTGAAAATATTAATAAAACACTAGTTTAGATATATGGCTTGCGGTTGTAACTTCTTGCATGAAACTTGTTATTCTTTTGTTTCTAAACTAGTGTTATATGAATTTTTTTTTTGAAACGGACGTTTTTCAAGGGTGTTTTGTCAAACAAGTTTTTGGAAAAAATTTTATATGAAAACGGGTAATCCGGTACTCCCAGTACCGGTTTCACTTTTTTGACCCGAACCCGGTATTCGCAAAACCGGGTTCAGGAAAAGAAGATTGACACCGGTTTTGACATTACCGGTTTCGCAGTGATCTGACATCTTCACAGCACCTTTTTGACCGAAACAGTAGTATACAGAAAAGCCTGAACCCGGTTTTGGGAATACCGGGTTCGGCCGTAACCCTAACACGTGTCACGACGTGGTGTAACCCTAATTCAACTTGTAAACCATTTATCTATATATAGTACATGTGATGTATCTTCAACCATTATCAGTATTCCAACAAATATTTTCAGATAACATTTCAAACACTTTGATAAACTATATTTTCAAAAAAAATGGCATCTTCATCATTCAACTCAATTATGGTTCAGTTAATATGGGATGATTGTGTATCATTCGCAAATGGGATCCTTCAAAATGCAGATCCATCAAAAAGAAGAAGTTTTCCTCTTTTTCACGTAATGACTTATTCAGAAATTTGTGATGTCACTTACAGTTGTTTTGGTGTTTCAAAAAAAGACTTCAAACTGCAATTATATTTATGGTATGAATTTAAGGGTGTTCCTTTTAGAAATTTAATTACGGATGATAATACTTTGGGAATGATTTATCATCTAGGTGATGCACAATTTGAAGTGAAGTTCGAGCCTACTTTTACACACCAGTTGTTAAGCTTGACTCAAAGTCAATGTTTTTTTCAACCGGGTAACAAGTCACAAGATAACGAAGATCATGAAGACAATGACGATGATGAAGACAATGAAGACAATGAAGATGAAGACAATGAACATGATGAATATGATGACATTGCACCAATGGTTGATGGATCTGGTGATGAGGCACCTTATACAAGCGATGATACCATCGACGGATATAGCGTTGATGGGGATGTATCTGTAGATGAAGATGATGAAGGGACACATGTACAAGGTCCTTTGGAGCAGCAACAACATCTTAATCTTGAAGATGATGATGATGATCGTCTAATGCCATTCAATGAAGTTCAAGAAGATGTGGTATTTTGGTCGAAAGAAAGAAATGTGATAGAAAAAGGAATGTTTTTTCAAAGCAAGGCGGAACTTGTATACGCTGTTAGGCTTTGGAACATAAGAGAAAACAAAGAACTTATTGTTCAAGATACGAGGCCACAGTTTTGGAAAGCACAGTGCATGACCAGGGGGAAGAATTATCGTGGTGTTACGGAGCGGGTTCCATGTAGGTGGGGTGTAGTTGAATCTAGCAGAAACAATTCAGGATTGTTTCGTATCACAAAGTGGGTGGAGAGTCACCGTTGTTATGGAGAAGTGATAGCTAACAACAACTGATGTATGACAGCAAGTATGATAGCTTCTGAAATTTTGCCCTAGGTGAAGGAGAATATAACTTATCAAGTGAAACACATTCAGGCGCAAGTTAAAACAACTTTCAATGTCGATGTCAGCTACGCCAAGGCGTGGAATGCAAGAAGGATCGCAATTGAAAGGTTGTATGGAACTTGGCCGAGTAACTTTGATGCATTGCCCAAGTATATTGTTGAATTAAAACGTGCTAATTCAGACACTGTTGTGGAATGGCTCCATTCACCAACCAGTTCAAGCCATATACAAACATTTAAGTTTGTATGTTGGACATTTGGACCAGCAATTAGAGCATTCCAACGTTGTATTCCAGTGATCTTTGTCGATGGCACTCATTTGAAAGGCAACTACAAGGGTAAGTTGCTAACTGTAGTGACGAAGAACGCCAATGGACAATTATTGCCTATCGCTTTTGCCTTGGTTGATGAAGAGTCTAATGAGAGTTGGGGATGGTTTTTAAATCTCTTTCAAGAGCACGTCGGATCGCAGCGGCAGGGTGAATTGTGTATTGTTTCAGACCGTCACCAAGGCATAATTAATGCAGTGAACAGATTCCCGGGTGGCATCATCGGTATTGTTTGAGGCACGTTTGTAGCAATGTAAACTCGCACTTCAAGAACAGGCGTGTTAAAAATTTGACTTGGGTTGTCGGTTCCACATCCCAACAATCCAAGTATTCTTGGGGTGGTGGATGAAATCAGAAGTGAACTAGAGGGTGTTTGGCCCTATTTGATAAACATTGGTTTGGATAAGTGGACTCTAAAGCACGACTTGGGACTTCGTCGTTGGGGTAACTTAACGACAAACATTGCCGAGTGCCAAAACAATATCCTTGGAAAAGCTCGTATGCTACCTATTAGAGCTTTAATTGAGGCCACTTTTACTTGGACAAGAGGCCATTGTGTCAAGCAATACCGGAAGGCCAGCAATTGGAACCCACCACTAGCTCGCAAAATGTGGCAGGTTTATCAGATGCGTGAAAGAGCCTCAACAAGCCATAGGGTGGAAGTGTTTGATGAACGTCAAGGAAATTACACGGTGATAACAAACCAAAGAAATGCAAATGGCGAGTTCACATACAATGTTGTCATGGCGGATAATAGGAAAAAATGCTCTTGTGGAGCTTGACAGCATCAAAGGTTTCCATGTTCTCATGCCATTGCTGTTTGCGGATATAGACAGGAGGGAGCTGCTAATCTTCCAAGTAAGAGGTACTCAACTAGGACGTGGATAAATCAGTATAATGCTGCACTTGCTCCCCTCCGAGACGTTCATTACTGGGCAGAGGTAGATTGGAAGATCCAAGGAGACCCGGCAAAACTGGTCACGCATAGGGGTAGGAGACGCACCAGACGGTACCGGAACGAGATGGATGAGAGTTCTACCAGCAGATCTTCAACCTCAAGACAACAAGCTAGATGTGGCCTTTGCAACGGATTGGGTCATAATCGGAAAACATGCACTCAAGAATTTCAATAATCTGTTTTTTATCTGTTTTTTTATGTTTTTTTATCTGTTTTTTTATCTTTTTTTTATTGTTTCACTGAATTTGTATGTGTTTTCTTGTAATGTGACTACTTTTAATATCAATTTTTTGTTTGTTTTCTTATTAGATATTCTTGTCACTTTATAATTAAAAACATATAAAACAACATTAAAAACTTATAAAACGAGTTACTTTATTAACAACTGAAACGATTACATAAATAAGCCAAAATTATCCAAATCATAAAAACGAGAATCAGTGGAGTTGAATGAACTATCACCATCATTACGGTGAATGTATTCACCGGGCTCATAGCCAGGGTCTGCAGCTTCGGGGTCTTCTGTTGCGTATTCCTCTCCCGGGTCAGTCACGTAACCATCAGGCCGACTACCAACCGAGCGAAATTCAGCACTAAAGGTATACGCGTGCTGAAGCGTGCTCGTTATTGAGGACTCGACAAAAGTAAGATGGTTAATGGTTAGTTGCAACCATTGGACCTTCTGCTGCAGGTAGGCCTCGTACCTCCTGTCTATTTTGGACGGTTGGACCACTGTTGCACGTTCTGATATTTCGGCCTCGTAAGCCGACTTTCTCGCTTTTAAACGCTCAATTAAAGATGCCACCTCCGATTTACGCTTGCCATCATCATCCATGTGACTCCAAACGTTGTTTTGAGCTTCAAACCTAGTGATATTTGGGAATGCACCACCACCAGAAAATGATTGACCTGCCATTTCTGTAGATATGTTTTTTGAGGGGATAATCTATTTGAAAATTTAGTTGGGTATTTTATTTTGAATGCCCAGAAAATGAGCTATGTTCGTATGTGTGTGTATATATATAAAGTTTGTGTTGGGATAATCTGTTATATATATATATATATCAATGTTTGTGTAATCGTTCATTATTGATGCCTGCTACCTTTTTTGTCGTGACCCTCGAACCCGGTTTTGCCAATACCGGGTTCGCAGTGATGTGTCGCTATCACCCTGCATGCTTACTGTACGCTCTGATAGGTTCTGAAAAGCTAGCACGTCCTTCGAAACCGGTAATGTCAAAACCGGTGTCAATCTTCTTTTCCTGAACCCGGTTTTGCGAATACCGGGTTCGGGTCAAAAAAGTGAACCCGGTACTGGGAGTACCGGATTACCCGTTTTCATTAAAAAAAATTCCAAAAATTTGTTTGACAAAATATCCTTGAAAAACGTCCGTTTCAAAAAAAAATTCAGTGTTATATAGGGATGAATTGTTGTAATTAAAAGCATTGAGCATTTTTGAAGATTGGCTACCGAGATTAAAAGTTATAAGGTGGTTGAAAGATAAATGTTTGTGATGGATTAATATATACCTTCTCGTCAAAGGCGAGGTAAGGAAAAGGTTGGATGTACGTAGCCATGAGGTGTTCGAAAGATTTGTAATAGATATAAATGTGATACCAAATCTTTATAATTAATTAAAAAAAATAAAGTAATTATAAGATATTAACGCCAAATTTTGCTAAGCTTAAAATCCCATATAATTAGCATCACATGCAACCGACAAAGGAGAAGCGAATTCATCATAAAACCTTCAATGAGGCATTAATATATATAACAATTCACAAAATTGCGGCTGTGAGTGCTTTCACTGTAGCTAAGGCTAGTGTAGCAATTTTTTTTTCCTTCTTTCGGAACGATGCACTCTCAGGAAACAATAACCAACAACCACCACCGTCTTTAACCACCATCGACAGCCGTCCATCGCGGCAGACAATCACCGCCAACAAATGACTCTGGTAAGGAACAGCCACCGGTCTCCTTTCACCGCAGAGAACAACCACTTTTCAAATCACTAACCAAAAAAACACTCACACATCAAACTTCAAACCTAATTCAAGATATCAAAAATAAATTTAGTTCAAAAAAATTTAAAAATCCACCAAAGAAGGTACGCGATATTTTAAAGGGTATATAGATCATACCTGAATCATGCCCGTGATGAAATCAAAGAAAGAAAAGTGATGATTCAACTGAAAATAAAAAAGGTGGAAGGTAAGAAGGTCGCCAATGGTTCGTCCTTGGCTCCGTCCGACTCACAGGGACGAGTCCACACCATTGGGTGGGACTCGTTCCCCTCTCGTCCGCGTGATTCGTCCGGGTGGTTCGTTCCTTCAGGGACGAACTTGAACTTTGTTTTTTTTTTTTTTTTTTTTTTTTAAGTTTCACCATTTGGCAACTTTAGCCCCTAAACGGCTATATAGTTCAAAACAGGTTCAAAAAAGAACTTTAGTCCTTAATATATATATATATATATATATATATATATATATATATATATATATATATATATATATATATATATATATATATATATATATATATATATATATATATATATATATATATATATATATATATATATATATATATATATATATATATATATATATATATATATATATATATATATATATATATATATATATATATATATATATATATATATATATATATATATATATATATATATATATATATATATATATATATATATATATATATATATATATATATATATATATATATATATATATATATATATATATATATATATATATATATATATATATATATATATATATATATATATATATATATATATATATATATATATATATATATATATATATATATATATATATATATATATATATATATATATATATATATATATATATATATATATATATATATATATATATATATATATATATATATATATATATATATATATATATATATATATATATATATATATATATATATATATATATATATATATATATATATATATATATATATATATATATATATATATATATATATATATATATATATATATATATATATATATATATATATATATATATATATATATATATATATATATATATATATATATATATATATATATATATATATATATATATATATATATATATATATATATATATATATATATATATATATATATATATATATATATATATATATATATATATATATATATATATATATATATATATATATATATATATATATATATATATATATATATATATATATATATATATATATATATATATATATATATATATATATATATATATATATATATATATATATATATATATATATATATATATATATATATATATATATATATATATATATATATATATATATATATATATATATATATATATATATATATATATATATATATATATATATATATATATATATATATATATATATATATATATATATATATATATATATATATATATATATATATATATATATATATATATATATATATATATTTAGTTCAAAAAAATTTAAAAATCCACCAAAGAAGGTACGCGATATTTTAAAGGGTATATAGATCATACCTGAATCATGCCCGTGATGAAATCAAAGAAAGAAAAGTGATGATTCAACTGAAAATAAAAAAGGTGGAAGGTAAGAAGGTCGCCAATGGTTCGTCCTTGGCTCCGTCCGACTCACAGGGACGAGTCCACACCATTGGGTGGGACTCGTTCCCCTCTCGTCCGCGTGATTCGTCCGGGTGGTTCGTTCCTTCAGGGACGAACTTGAACTTTGTTTTTTTTTTTTTTTTTTAAGTTTCACCATTTGGCAACTTTAGCCCCTAAACGGCTATATAGTTCAAAACAGGTTCAAAAAAGTGACAACTTTAGTCCTTAACGGCTAGTTTTTCAAAATGGCTATATATACACTTCAAGTGAACCACCATTTGACACCACTCTTGCATATATTCACCTATATTATACCAAAACACACTTTCGTATACCTATCATCATGAACAACCAGTTTCATTCAAATTTACCAACGTACACGAGACCCGATTTGTTTCCTACTGGAGACGATGATGAAGAGCTTTTTGGCATCATGGCCGAATGTGTTGATTTGCTTGAACAAGGTGAATCATCAAGACCATACATACCCCGTATGGTCGTCGAAAGAGATCGATATGGTGCTGACGAGCGCCTAATGGCAGCTTACTTTAACGAATACCTAAAGTATTCGTTGAATTGCTTTAGGCGACGATTCCGTATGTCTAGACCTATGTTCATGCGCATTGTGAACGACATAATATCATACCCATCTCGCAATCCAGGTCCTGTGCCTTTGCATTTTAAAAGAATGCAAGACAAGCAGCTTGATGCCCGAGGAAAGCCTGGTTTCAGCACCATCCAAAAGTGTGTATGCGCCATACGTCAATTGGCGTATGGCTACAATCCCGACTCGCTTGACGAGTATCTACAGATGGGTGAAGAAACATCAAGGTGTTATCTAGACTATTACTGTAAGTGTGTGTTCGAACTTTACAGGGATGAATACTTGCGTAGGCCAACACCGGAGGACATACAACGCTTGTACGCTCGACATGAAGAGCTTCATGGCTTCCCAGGCATGCTTGGAAGCATTGATTGCATGCACTGGCCTTGGAAGAACTGTCTGAAGGCATGGCAAGGTCAGTTTACGCGTGGTGATCACGGTCATCCAACCATCATGCTTGAAGCAGTAGCGTCATACGATAGGTGGATCTGGCATGCTTTTTTCGGCACAGCTGGTTCGAACAACGATATAAATGTTCTGAACCAGTCGCCTTTATTTAGGGAAATCATTGAAGAGCGTGCACCTGATAGCTCGTTCACTGTTAATGGCACCCACTACAAAAAGGGTTACTATCTCGCGGACGGCATTTATCCCGAATGGTCGACTTTTGTAAAGTCGTATTCATGCCCTCAAGATGAGAAGCGGAAGAAATTTAAAAAGTTTCAAGAAAGTGCCCGGAAGGATGTCGAGCGTGCCTTTGGAGGGCTTCAAAACTCATGGCACATTCTAACCCAACCAGCAAGATCAAAAAGCGTGAATCGGATCACTCGAACAATGTACGCCTGTGTTATATTGAATAACATGAAGGTTGAAGACGCGGGGTACGCCATAAGCTCACTCGAGGATGGAGACGACATTGATCCAATCGTCTTACCGGAGCGTACGTTTGAGGAAAGGATTGCACTTCACCAACGTACCGGCAAGGAGCTTCGAGATCGCACTGTGCATCATGCTCTTCGTCATGATCTTACGGAGCATATATGGCGCCTCCCGGCTTAATGTGTGTTTTCTTTATTTGAAGTATTGTAATGTTTTTTTTTTGTGTGTTTTTTTAAATAAATTGTGTAATGTTTTTATTTTTAATGAAGTGTTTTTTATTTGTGTATGTTTTAGTTTGTTATAATTTTAGAGGGTTAAAAGTGTAAAATTTTGGATAAATGGGTAAAATTAAATAATTGGTGGGTCCAAGACTAGTCTTTGGTGGATGAGTCCATTGGGTGCATTTTGGGAGATTAGTCCTTGGAGTGTTTTTTGCTGATGTGACGCTGACAGGGACTAGTCTTTGGTGGATTAATGTATACCATTGGGGAGCCTCTAATTGTAAAAAAAAAAAAAACCTTTTTCTAACATAGATCTGGTGGGGACAAAAAGAGAGTAATTAATTAAATTATATACAAAAATGCAATGTGAGCTACACTTACATGATTCAACATCAGCAGCCATCAAGATGTATATTTCGTGACCCACCAGTCCACCACCGCGTTTACGCCGGAAACCAATTAACAAGAAGTGATATGTGTATGTAAATTTAAAATGCTTGTAACATGTAATTAGAAACCACTTGGCACTTCTGGGTTGTTTCAATGTTGGGCAAAACTTTCATCCGCTAGCTCCAGGCCGGAAAACAACACAGTTGTGATACAAAGCCTTGACTAAAAGTAATTTGGTGAGGTTTAAAAAAATGATGGTTGTTGAATGTCTACACTACACCGTCGATTTTTACCTGAGATTTTTTAGTAAATTGATTGATATGGGTTTTTTTTACAAAGAATAAAGCAAGTGATTGATTTAGCGAGAAGGCTAACACGAGCAGGGCTAAAAAGGTCAAACCCGACCAGGGCATTAGCGGCGACGTCGCCGCTAATACTGGGGGACCCATCTGACACACAGCAGGGACTTTTGACCTTTGACGATGACCTTTGACTGAGTATTAGCGGCGACGTCGCCGCTAATACTAAAAACTAAATTCTTTTTAACCCAGCCGCAGAAGGCAGAAGACACATTCCTTTCCTTTCAAACCAAAAATCCGGCCATAACATTCCTTTCCTTTCAAACCAAAAATCCGGCCATCAATCCCCTCACCCTCTGTATCAAGAATCCGGCCACCCCCACCCTCTTTTCAGGCGAAAAATCCGGCCACCCCACCCCTCTTTTTGCTAAAATGGCTGCCGTTCAAGGCGGAGATGGTGGCAATGACCCTCCAAATTGGGGGTGGAATCCGCAATGGGGCTGTAGGCGTAGCGCGGGTAAGTATATATAGATATATGTCAAATATATATATATATATAGATATGTATATATATTTGTTTCTTATTTTGTTTTGCAGGGATGACCTCAGGGAGAGCTGCCGCTGCTAACCAGAAAATGGAGCGGGAGTTTCAAAAGAAAGGACGTTTAGCTCTTTACCTTGACGCCGATCAAAGTAAGTGGCAGGCTATCGGCGATAACGCCAAATGGTACAAGAGCTATTTAGGTTCATATGTCGCTACCGTCCCGCATACTTACGAGTCGTGGACAGAGGTGCCCCAACCTATCAGGGACGGACTTATTCCGTGGATCCAGGTAAAAAACTTTTTATTTTACAATTTAAATACGTCATAAAAAAATATGGTAGATGGTAACTATTACTACTAAATTGCAGAGACGGTTCAACTTGGACCCGTATCTACATCGCGATCCAACTGACGTGTTACGGCTCGCTGTTGAACGCATGATTCTGGCGGATGCCCTAAAAAACTACAGGGATAAAAAAACAAAATTCAAGGGGAAATGGTTCACCGAAAGGGGTGGGTTAGATAGCCTCGCCGAAATCCAAAATGTTCCGCCACATGCAATGCCTCAAGAAGTCTGGACGGATCTACTGCGATTTTGGACCAGGGACGACCGGATGATTGTTGCCCAACGAAACGCGACTAACAGGCAAGAACAACGTCTTGTCAGTACTCACGGTCGCCAGTCATACGCTCAGCGTCAACATGTTTGGGCTGTAAGTTATATGTACATATTTACATATATATATATATACATACATATATATATATATATATATACATACATATATATAACTTTGATTAATGTATATACAGACTGGTCATGAGGGACAAGAGGAGCCCCCGGCTGACTTCTTTTTGCGGGCCCACACATACCACGATGGGAGAGTGCAAGATGCTGCTCTTCCCTTCCATGTAAGTTCTCGCACAACACTTAAATTCCTATTTGTTGTAAATTTTTATTAAGTATAGCTAACTAATTTTTTTGTTTATGATTTAATGTGGTACATGCCCAGTTTCAGGAATCCCAGCGGATACTTTCCCAACAGCCCAACACCCCGCCAACGCAGGCATTTTTGGACAATTTTGGGACCCGATCGGGACATACCCGCGGGGTTGGGCGTATTGTTAGGGGAACACGAGGACTGAATGTCCAGGTCCCGCGTCCAGATGACCCTCTTTTGGACGCCCCAGCCCAGCAGCACCAAGACCAGGCCGACCCAGCTGGATCACAGTCGTCGGGCCCATCTGCAGCACAGTCGCCGGGCTCTGATTACGTGGATCAATTCTTCAACGCTTGGTCCCCGGCCAACCCTTGGGACCAGGCCGGGTCTAGCACGTCGGGATTTCCCACACAGCGCTTGGGGGATTACGAGGATTATAGACAGCATAGGGATGGTAGTGATAGTGATAGTGATTAGTTTGTATTTTGTATGAACTTCTTTATTTATGTTTGTATTGTTGGTAGCTTTTCTTTATTTTTTTTAATTCTTTAATTTCTATACTAGCCAATGAACCCGTGTGCAAACACGGGATGTCAATATGAATTTATAAAACCAATCTTATAAGAGAGGAAAGCAACTTACTCAAAATATGTACTTCATGAAATCCACAAAGCCACAAACCAATCAACTAAATCTACAAAGGATTTCTAGAAGATTATAACATTCGGTGAAACAAAACCACAAAACTAATCAAGTAAATCCACAAAAGTTTTATTAAGTTGTAAATAGGTTCTCTCATTTCCCACTTTTTAAGCAATCTTTTGACCCACTCATCTCTGATGGTAGTATACAGCATCTCCTTTTGGTACACACATGTAATTTCTGGTTTATTTGGTACCCCTTCATCCAAGTTTAATTGCATACCACCACCATAGAAAAAGGATTTACGTATTAGATAGAATAAATTATTGAGCTATGATCAATATGTACACTTCAAGAGTAAGGAGAAACGTGATTTACATACTTCAGTCTAAGTCGTGGCTCATGACAAGATTTATTAGCATTGCACAACCACTACAAAATAAAATTAAAAAATTAGAGCTCGAACATTTTTAACTCCTAAAACAAAAGTTTCACTTGCATATGAAGACCTTATATACTTGCAAAAGTCGACATCATAAAAAAAGCAAATTATGACTTAATAGACTAATATAAGCAGTTGTCATGAAAAACTCTAATAAAGCCAGGCAAATCTAAGAAGATAGAACTCGGAACAAACATCACCTTCCCAAGAGCATTACAAGCATGCTTCGTGCCAAAGTAATTGTACCATAGAATTCTATAGAAATGTTGACCAGAATTAAAAATAGATAAATGCACAAGTATATAAACCTGAAGGGCCGATAAACTGATGGCACCATCGATCACTCCCGCTCCAATGCAACATCCGAAAAGGTAAACTCATTATCTCATAAATGATTACTCCAGGAACAGAAAGAACAACTCATTAGCATGTACATGAGATGTTTTTCAATCAAGAAAGATATCCATAATAATTCAACTTTCCAAGCCGAAATCCAAAAAGACACTTACATCAAATTCCTCACTAAGACTCGATTATCATTGAAAGCATCTTAGAAAATTTCTCCAAAGTCCTGCCTCCATACACCACATCAATCATACCATAATAAAAATCCTTGTTTCTTTAGCAATTACTTGTGCTTGCTAAAGACATAAAAACATATTTTGTAACACAACCCACAGTGACACAAAAATTGTCTCGACACCAACGAATCTTTTGCCAAAGAAGTTTTAAATTTTTTAAACAAATAGTGAAATCCCACATATATTATTTACACTTATGACTCTATTACACACAGTTCCTAATATAAAAATTAAAAGGAGATATGAAGTAAGAGGAGTCGTACCTCAAATTAGTACGAAGATCGATATATGAAACCTATTATTGGAAATACAAAGAGAAAATGCTGTTGGAAAAATGTCACAAGCAGTTAAAGCATAAACGGATATTCTCCATGAATGTATTAAGGGGTTGGGTTTGAAGGGGGAGGGGGGGGATATATTATTTGTACATTTACCATAAAATTCAGGGGGGGGGGTGTTTGGGTATGGACGCTATGTAAAATGTATGTATCGTCTTTTTAAAATGTGATATTCATGCACGATAGACTCCTAACCCTAACAACTCAGGGTCAACTCATTATGATTAGCATCCAGATTGAAAGCACACCACAAACTTCCTAATTAGCACACTGCTATGATCAAGTGTAAATAAAAAAGTCATTCTGTTCTTTAAGGTTACGAAGGCTCAGACATGCTCAAGCAAGAGTAATGATTCATCATGGCTGCATCAAAGAGGGCTGCCAGAGCAAGGTCACAATCACACTCCAAATGCCATGCCAAGGAACACATAAACTCATTTTTTCTTAAATCTAAACACATCATCATAGCCAATCAAGAGGGACAACTATCATATTAAGAAATTTCCTTTTCTATAGTTTGTCTAAACATAACATAAATTGTATTTAGGACAGATATGGGTATGAACACTATGAAGGCTCAGACATGCTAAAGTGAAAATGATTCAACATGGCTGCATCAAAGAACGTCGTCCTGTGACAGCAACATCACATACACATCTCAAATGCCATGCCAAGGAACATATAAACTCAAGCTTTTTTTATAAAAAAAATTAAACATATAATCATAGCCAATCAAAAAAGGAGCAACCATCACATTGTTGGGATAAGTCCATTCAGGTTCATTGTCCATATCCGTGAACCTAAACATAAAACCATGAGAAAAAACATAAACACATAATCACCAACGTCGGGATTTCCCACACAGCGCTTGGGGGATTACGAGGATTATAGACAGCATAGGGATGGTAGTGATAGTGATAGTGATTAGTTTGTATTTTGTATGAACTTCTTTATTTATGTTTGTATTGTTGGTAGCTTTTCTTTATTTTTTTTAATTCTTTAATTTCTATACTAGCCAATGAACCCGTGTGCAAACACGGGATGTCAATATGAATTTATAAAACCAATCTTATAAGAGAGGAAAGCAACTTACTCAAAATATGTACTTCATGAAATCCACAAAGCCACAAACCAATCAACTAAATCTACAAAGGATTTCTAGAAGATTATAACATTCGGTGAAACAAAACCACAAAACTAATCAAGTAAATCCACAAAAGTTTTATTAAGTTGTAAATAGGTTCTCTCATTTCCCACTTTTTAAGCAATCTTTTGACCCACTCATCTCTGATGGTAGTATACAGCATCTCCTTTTGGTACACACATGTAATTTCTGGTTTATTTGGTACCCCTTCATCCAAGTTTAATTGCATACCACCACCATAGAAAAAGGATTTACGTATTAGATAGAATAAATTATTGAGCTATGATCAATATGTACACTTCAAGAGTAAGGAGAAACGTGATTTACATACTTCAGTCTAAGTCGTGGCTCATGACAAGATTTATTAGCATTGCACAACCACTACAAAATAAAATTAAAAAATTAGAGCTCGAACATTTTTAACTCCTAAAACAAAAGTTTCACTTGCATATGAAGACCTTATATACTTGCAAAAGTCGACATCATAGAAAAAGCAAATTATGACTTAATAGACTAATATAAGCAGTTGTCATGAGAAACTCTAATAAAGCCAGGCAAATCTAAGAAGATAGAACTCGGAACAAACATCACCTTCCCAAGAGCATTACAAGCATGCTTCGTGCCAAAGTAATTGTACCATAGAATTCTATAGAAATGTTGACCAGAATTAAAAATAGATAAATGCACAAGTATATAAACCTGAAGGGCCGATAAACTGATGGCACCATCGATCACTCCCGCTCCAATGCAACATCCGAAAAGGTAAACTCATTATCTCATAAATGATTACTCCAGGAACAGAAAGAACAACTCATTAGCATGTACATGAGATGTTTTTCAATCAAGAAAGATATCCATAATAATTCAACTTTCCAAGCCGAAATCCAAAAAGACACTTACATCAAATTCCTCACTAAGACTCGATTATCATTGAAAGCATCTTAGAAAATTTCTCCAAAGTCCTGCCTCCATACACCACATCAATCATACCATAATAAAAATCCTTGTTTCTTTAGCAATTACTTGTGCTTGCTAAAGACATAAAAACATATTTTGTAACACAACCCACAGTGACACAAAAATTGTCTCGACACCAACGAATCTTTTGCCAAAGAAGTTTTAAATTTTTTAAACAAATAGTGAAATCCCACATATATTATTTACACTTATGACTCTATTACACACAGTTCCTAATATAAAAATTAAAAGGAGATATGAAGTAAGAGGAGTCGTACCTCAAATTAGTACGAAGATCGATATATGAAACCTATTATTGGAAATACAAAGAGAAAATGCTGTTGGAAAAATGTCACAAGCAGTTAAAGCATAAACGGATATTCTCCATGAATGTATTAAGGGGTTGGGTTGAAGGGAGGGGGGGGGGGGGGATATATTATTTGTATATTTACCATAAAATTCAGGGGGGGGGGTGTTTGGGTATGGACGCTATGTAAAATGTATGTATCGTCTTTTTAAAATGTGATATTCATGCACGATAGACTCCTAACCCTAACAACTCAGGGTCAGCTCATTATGATTAGCATCCAGATTGAAAGCACACCACAAACTTCCTAATTAGCACACTGCTATGATCAAGTGTAAATAAAAAAGTCATTCTGTTCTTTAAGGTTACGAAGGCTCAGACATGCTCAAGCAAGAGTAATGATTCATCATGGCTGCATCAAAGAGGGCTGCCAGAGCAAGGTCACAATCACACTCCAAATGCCATGCCAAGGAACACATAAACTCATTTTTTCTTAAATCTAAACACATCATCATAGCCAATCAAGAGGGACAACTATCATATTAAGAAATTTCCTTTTCTATAGTTTGTCTAAACATAACATAAATTGTATTTAGGACAGATATGGGTATGAACACTATGAAGGCTCAGACATGCTAAAGTGAAAATGATTCAACATGGCTGCATCAAAGAACGTCGTCCTGTGACAGCAACATCACATACACATCTCAAATGCCATGCCAAGGAACATATAAACTCAAGCTTTTTTTATAAAAAAAATTAAACATATAATCATAGCCAATCAAAAAAGGAGCAACCATTACATTGTTGGGATAAGTCCATTCAGGTTCATTGTCCATATCCGTGAACCTAAACATAAAACCATGAGAAAAAACATAAACACATAATCACCAACATATTAAACACAGCGCTTGGGGGATTACGAGGATTATAGACAGCATAGGGATGGTAGTGATAGTGATAGTGATTAGTTTGTATTTTGTATGAACTTCTTTATTTATGTTTGTATTGTTGGTAGCTTTTCTTTATTTTTTTAATTCTTTAATTTCTATATACCTATAAAAACAATCACTTTCAAAAAGTAATGTTGTCAAAGGCATACAGTCTATCAAATCGATATGTAGGTAATAACTAGGTTCAAAACGTATAAACACCCTTTTCTTATATACTCTTCAATTCTCACCCCACTTCAAATTAAACAAACTAATACTAGTACATATTTCTTCACCACATCTAACAAAACACACACTAACAAAACTAACCAAACAAAAAAGAAAAGAAACTAATTAAGCTAGATAGAAAACTAACTCCACTTATGGAAGGTTGTAGTAGTAGAAGAAATACTCATCAAGCTAGATAGAAAACTAACTACACTTATTGAATCCTTTTGCACCACGATTTTATCCTTTGTTGGTGGAATTTTTGGAAGAGCATTGCAAGAATGAGAATGAAAAACAACAATACAACACTACTACTAGAAGAATATCCACCTAACCACCCTCACTTCAATTTATATATATAGTTAGTACAATAAGAACATTAAATACATAAAAAATACACTTTTACAACATATGATTGAGAGGAATGATCCAGAGGTGACACGTGGCCAGTATTAGCGGCGACGTCGCCGCTAATATTTTTTTACGGATACGAGGTTGTCAGGCATTAATACAGGAATGTCGGGTACGCCACGTGACACTATTAGCGGCGACGTCGCCGCTAATAACCTGGTGGGGTCCTGTTTCCTGGTCGTCTTACCCTGTGCCTTGATTTAGTAGAGATGGAAAGAAGGAAATGGAGAGTGAAGAAAACTTGGTGGATGGACATTTACTTTCCATCTGAAAAGAAAGATGTGTCATGCACTCATGTGTGGAGCCAACAGGTGTAAAGTTTTTTTTAATTTCAACAATATACTTTTTTTTACAAACAAACGAGCATGATACTCGTATAATGCGGCGGCAGTAACGGTAACGGCGGTTTAGTGGTGTTGGTGACGGGTGGTGATGACATCGACAATTGGTGTCGAGTGGTGTAAGTTGATGTAATGATAATAGTGGAAATATTTTGTAAGATAAGGACTTAGAATGCAAATTAGCAAGATAAGGGTTTAGAGTGTAAATTAATTCATTAAGGGCAAATTTGGTAATCTCTAATAACCCTTTCCATATGGGGTGTTTATTAAGGGCAATTTCGTACTTTTGTATGTAACTATTGTGTAATACTTTCTATTTTTAAGGGGTGGATAATCTTTATAAAAGAGTATAGATTTGAAATATAGCATTATCAGACTTAATTAGATGTAAAATATGTAACATTTTTTATATGGTCTAAATTTTTGACTAACACATATTTAAAAAAAACTTAAGCAACATACGATATAGCCAAAGAGTAATTTAATAACTACATAGATTTAGTTATTTTGTGAACTAATATAATAAACACTTTTGAGAAAAAAAAATGTAATTATTTTAAAAGTGAATTTATTCAGTAGGGTATTTTTGGTACACTTATAAGAATTTTTTTTTGAAACGGTCGTATTTCAAGGGTGTTTTGTCAAACAAGTTTTCGATTTTTTTTTTGTGAAAGTGGGTAAACCGGTAATGCTAATACCGGTTTCAAATTTTTGGCTCGAACCCGGTATTAGCATTACCGGGTTCAGAAAAAGCAATTTGAACCCGGTATTAGCATTACCGGTTTCGAGGTGAAATGACATCCTGCAGGAGCATCTTTGACTGGAACAGTGGTGTACTCTGAAAAAACCTGGCACGTCGTTCGAAACCGGTAATGCTAATACCGGCTTCAAAATACTTTTTCTGAACCCGGTAATGCTAATACCGGGTTCGAGCCAAAAATTTGAAACCGGTATTGCCAATACCGGTTTACCCGGTTGCACAAATTTTTTTCCCCGAAAACTTGTTTGACAAAACACCCTTAAAAAACGACCGTTTCAAAAAAAAATTTTTTTTAACTTTAGTCTAACATTTTTATACAAACTTAAGTAACAAAGTTTTTAATTTTTACCAATTCACTTTTGGGTTTTTAACTTTAATTATCAAATCTTTATTTTTTTACTTTTTATCTCTTATTATAAGGTTCCATTACTTTCTACTTCTTATAGTAAACTTTAAGTGTCCAAACTTTTGGGTAATGCTAGATGTACGTTTGCATGATGCGGCGGCGATATGTCTGCCGTGGCAACGTCTGGGTTAAAATTCTTGTTTAATACGAGATTACTCTGGAGAAAAAGCTTCATTCATTCTTTGGAAAGGAAAGAACAATTTATTTGCTGCATAACCGACAAATTAGGTAAATATGTCTTCAACCTTTAATAAAATTTTAACTTTATTTGAAAAAATGTACATTTTTGATATACATTCGTATCATTATATTATAACCATAACTATTATTGCATGTAGACATGTAGTTACGAGATGAACTTTTGCCATTTTTTACTCACTTGATATCTTAAACACAATTTGCATGATATCTTAAACACAATTTGCATATCAAAGGAGTGAAAAATACCACCAGTCTTATTATATTATTAGTGAACAATATCTCTTCTCTTCTTCTTCTTCATCTTCTTCTTCTTCTTTTTTTCTTCTTTTTTTTTATAATTAAAACTAATTATTTAAAGAAATAGTGACCAATACGTCGGTTTGGTGATTCCCTCCATATTTTGTCGGTTGGGTTTTAAGAAATGTAAAACGCATGTGAGGTGTACGATATTTTTATTTTTACAAGTATGGATCGAATATCATAACGGATGGTCTAAACTATGTTGTCTTAAACGAGTCCAAGTTAGAGAGTCCTCTTACCCTATACCTAATAGGAGGAAAAATCCCCTAATATTTCGACCAAGGCCACGACAACATATTAACAAAAACTTTGTCTTCTTAAACTCAAACCTAGGTCTCCCTAAATCTATGCACTCATGTGGATATGAGGTGTATAATATGTTTTACCTTTTTAATTGCACATCCGTGTCATGTGTGATAAATAATTTATCAAATTATGTAAATTAAATTTAAAACCTTAAAGTTAAAATAGTGAAATTTAGTCCGAACATGTTGCAAGATAGGACGATGTTGGGGTTTAGGATTTAGAGTTTTGAAGATTGTGCATATGATTTGCGTTGTTGGAATAATTAAAGATAAAATTAGTTACGTGTAGTAAGACGAACTGTTTTGTTACATTTTTCGTGGAAGTTTTCTTTGTTAGTTATTCAACGTAATGGAGTATTTCTTGAGTGAAAAGTAGTGGCCTAATTGGTTTTTTCTTTTCGTTGTCATTCCAGTCATTTGGCTAACCATCGTCAAGATATTTGCTTAGTACATGATTCGGACGTTGAAATCTCTTTTGATGTAATAAGACTTTTTGTTACTAAAACACTTGATGAATGATGGTAGTTGATTTTGTCACACTCTAATATACTTTGCTCATTAAAAAAGTCTATTTTCAATCAACGGAGAGAATTGATGACAAAAAGTCAAAAATACTATAATGTCGTGTTGTTAGTGGTGATGAACCAAATAAAAGTCAAAAATATTAATCCCTCTGTCCTATTACAAATGTCATATTTTGAATTTTCAAAGTCTAAGTTTTGCAACTTTGACCTCAAATATGCAATGTATTAAAACCCTCGATCGGGCCGGGAATGCCATATTTTTTTTTTATATGGTTGGTTCGTTGTCAACGAGTTAGTAAAACCGGGCAATCAAAACGAGTCAAGCCCAAGAATGTCACGAATTGAGCAAGAATCATAAATCTCAATGAGCCTTTCGAACCAACTCGTTACAAACTAAACACAAGATATATATATGTCATTATTCGATAAGTTAAAGTGTTAAACCTTTAAAAACAAGTTGTTTTGATATGTTATTAAATATGAAAATGAGTAAAAAAATAATAATATGAAAATGAGTAAAAGTTTAGTCGGTGAGAAGAGGGAGGGACCCATGGAGGCCGATGGGGTTGGCAGTGGGCCAATGGGTGGTGGGTCAATAATGCATCGATGAAGTGGGTTCTTGGCTCGTACAACTTGCGTCGGTACTACTGAGTCAAATCAATAAAACGAGTCACATGATCCCACACTCGGCCCCTATATATACATTTTCATGTTCTTCATTCCCTTTACTCTTCTCACCTTCTTCATCTCTCCTTTAAGATCCCATCACTAATTAAGGTACCCCCTCCTTTTTAATTCTACTTTCAGATTTCTATATATACATTTATATATACACATATTTATTACTATTACTATTGCTGTTACTGTTTTAGGGTTTTAACTTGTATCACATTGCTTGATTTCTAACATATATTTCATGCATTTGGTTGTTATTTCAATGTAATGATGTTTACCTTATTTATTATTAAAACAAAACTACAAGCTATTAAATGTAAAATCGTTGTGTAAAAATTCACTATATTTGGAATATTACAGTACTTCTTAAGTTTATGTGTTTTTATTATGGGGAACTAATAAATTCTATTTGCCCCGTGAAGTTTATAAAATGTGTCCCCAATATGTGAGAGCGCCTACAGTACCAATACTACCCCCATTATTAGTGATGAATATACACACATACTTAGTGAACATATATATATTATCTATATATAGATGGACTCATAAGATACTCGAAATCGACTCTGATTTAGTCAATCTCGACTTAGCAATAGAGTCAAGCTAGAGTGTCAAAATACTCAAAAAGCTCACAGGACATGTGAGTTCCTGCTGATTTACGTAATTATGATACTACCTAATTATGTGAATCAAAATTTTGCAGTCCATAATACGAGTAGTATACTACCAATTTTAATTTAAGTTTGAGTCAATACCTCAATAAACATAATCATATTGAGCTTGAAAGTATCAATTAAGCCCGGTGGTTGAAAATAGAGGCTTTGTCTAGCTAGAGGACTTTTTAGCTCTTGTTTGGTAATCAAGTGAATATCGAGCTTGACACAATCTCGTCTCGACTCAATGACACCCCTGTCCACAAATCAAATCTGATTTACCTTAAAAATCCCATTAGTTGAAAACTTTTAACATAAAAACATAAAACTGAGACTTTTATATGTTGTTATAAGTTTCTTGACATCAAAAGGGATTTGCTATTATAAGTTTCTTGATGTGTATGACCTTAGAACTTGGATCACATTTCTTTTGCATCATGTTATATTTCTTGACACATAAGTTTAGCATAAAAACTGAGACTTTTTATCTGTTTAAATTTATGTAGTACATTTGAGAGATGGAGACCTTCCTATTCACATCTGAATCCGTCAACGAGGGACACCCAGACAAACTCTGCGACCAAGTCTCAGATGCTATCCTTGATGCTTGCCTAGAGCAAGATCCCGAAAGCAAAGTCGCCTGTGAGACATGCACAAAGACCAACATGGTCATGGTTTTCGGTGAGATCACCACTAAAGCAACAGTGGACTACGAGAAGATTGTCCGTGACACTTGCAGAAACATCGGGTTCACATCTGCTGATGTCGGTCTTGATGCTGACACCTGTAATGTCCTTGTTAATATCGAGCAACAGAGCCCAGATATTGCCCAGGGTGTTCACGGTCACTTGACCAAAAAGCCCGAGGAAATCGGTGCAGGTGATCAAGGTCACATGTTTGGTTATGCAACTGATGAGACCCCCGAGTTTATGCCCCTGACCCATGTCCTTGCAACCAAGCTTGGTGCCAAGCTAACCGAAGTGAGAAAGAACAAAACCTGTGCCTGGCTTAGACCTGATGGTAAGACCCAAGTGACAGTCGAGTACCACAATGACAACGGTGCGATGGTCCCAACTCGGGTTCACACTGTTCTCATCTCCACGCAGCATGATGAAACCGTGACTAACGGCCAAATTGCAGCCGATCTTAAAGAGCATGTCATTAAACCAGTTATCCCTGCTCAATATCTTGACGACAACACCATCTTCCATTTGAACCCATCAGGCCGGTTCGTGATCGGTGGACCCCATGGAGACGCGGGTCTGACCGGTAGAAAGATCATCATTGACACCTACGGTGGATGGGGCGCACACGGTGGTGGTGCTTTCTCTGGAAAAGACCCAACCAAAGTGGACAGAAGTGGTGCTTATATTGTTAGGCAAGCAGCCAAGAGTATAGTTGCTTCCGGGCTAGCCCGTAGGTGCATTGTGCAGGTGTCTTATGCCATCGGTGTGGCTGAGCCGCTATCCGTGTTTGTGGATACCTACAAAACCGGAACTATCCCCGACAGGGATATCCTTGCTCTTATCAAGAAAAACTTTGACTTCAGGCCCGGGATGATGGCAATCAATCTTGACCTTAAAAGGGGTGGCAATTTCAGGTATCAGAAAACTGCTGCATACGGGCATTTTGGTCGCGAAGATCCCGATTTCACCTGGGAGACTCCTAAGGTTCTAAAACCCAAAGCTTGAGGATCACGGGTGACGGGTTTACCAAAAGTCGTGGATTTTTTTTGCCCGAATGGAGAATAAAC
Organism: Erigeron breviscapus; assembly: GCA_034093135.1. Classification (NCBI taxonomy): domain Eukaryota; kingdom Viridiplantae; phylum Streptophyta; class Magnoliopsida; order Asterales; family Asteraceae; genus Erigeron; species Erigeron breviscapus. The sequence goes on from CM067167.1 coordinate 136,523,845, forward strand.
AAGCTTTATCAGAGACTTAAATACAGCCGGGTAAAAGTGTGTAGGAATTATTGAAACTTCTTGATTGTTTTGGTTATATGTTATTTTTACAATTCTTTGTGTTTGTTTTTGGCTATTTGGAATCATTTAGGATTGTATAATCACAATCAACTGGGAAAGCAAGCTATATTCATATTCAATTCAGTGTAATCTTTCAACACATTTAACTTTACTGAAGAAATTGTTGATTTAGTAAGCTTTTTTGTTTTGTTTTGTTTTTTATGTCTTGTTTTTTTTTTTCGCATAGAAAAGTGGCTTATTGTTATTTCAAGTGGTCTTTTGAAGTTTGGTCGTCACTGTAGGAGAATTAACTCTTTTCAGATGGTTTTTTATGGCTACTCCAAAGATTTTGTGTTTCTAAAGTATATTCACTTTACTTGAATTTTGTCAGTGACTTAGGTTGTCTTGCGTTCTTGTTATTCAAGGACTTGGGTCAATGTTGTTCAAGTTCTTATATCAACCTTTGTGTTATTTCTTAAATTTTTGGCTTTGTTGAAGGTTAGTGTCATTAATATATTTATATATTGTAGTAAAAAATGTCATTTAAGTTGATGAAATATAACCAAAGGTATATCATTTTTTTTTATTAGAGGTAATATCAAGAATTAGACCAAAAAGTACATGATATTGTTGAAGTTTTAGCCGAAAATGAACACGAATGGATTTGATTGGATTTCGCAAAACTTGCAAAGCGTATTTCATATTTCAACCACTATTCAAAATCTTCTGTTTGAACAAACTTTATAGCCAAATTAATATTAATTTTTAACTTCAACATACTGCGTATTAAAGCTTTTATGTTTACACGAAGTAGCATTACATTACATAATGTCACGAATGAACTTTACAAACACATTATGGAAATTTCAAGAACGAACTATATACATGTTCATGTTTGCTTGGATCTTGTTTCATTATCCAATCAACTTCTCATTCTCATGAAACGAGTCACAACCGTTTTGCCCATTGTTTGTTTCGTTTAAGTCGAGGCGCAACAGTTGAGGTTTCCGTATAAATATTATCGGGATAGGGTGAGTTTCTCAACTCAAATGTACGCAGCCTAACCAAGGTTTCTAAACTTTTCATTGGCCACCTACAAGTACTAATGTATACAGTATACTGAGACTTCTTGTAAAGAAGTCCATGATGATAATTCTAGGCCATCTTGGAGGTGGTTTGGCTCTCCACTCTGTTACAACCCTTCTCTTTCGAATTAGGGTCCATACTGCTGTTTTGGTAACCAAGTTATAGCCTCATACAATATTTAAGCCTATACTTCATTAGCCCATCAATTTCATATTCGTTGACTAGCTAACCCAAATATTTATAGGTTGGCTGATCCACAATATTGTTGATAGGTTTATGTTAGGTTTGACAATATATCGAATTGGGCTTATCAGTTAAAAGAACTAATTAAAAAGTCAAAATGAAAATAAATTTATGGATAACCAATCTATTATTTGTCATCATCAATCACTTGACTTATTAGTATATATATACATTTAAGGGCTTATGAACAGTAAAGCAAGCAAACTGCTTGTTTGCTGCGCAACAGCCTGCTTGTTTTTTCTTTCTTTCTTAGATTCGTTTTTTAATTATCATGAATAACAGGTCGATGCATATCTAGACTTAAGCGTGCATACTTGATTTTTCTTTCCCCATTTTTGTCATGCTTTTACCTAACGTTGATTTATTTTGATTTTTTATTCATTTGGTAGTATATTCATTGGAAATCTTTCTTATAAAGAGTGTTTTACATATAAAAAAAAACTAATATCTGTTATCATCAGTCGGCGCTCACGTAATCCACAACTAATAACCATATCTACCTATAAGATTCCATGTTTGATTTTTTTTTTTGTTAATAATTTTTCTTAACGTTCACCTTTCATTTATTCTTTATTCATTGATTAGTATATTAATTAATTTTTACGGATTTTTTTAAAGGTTCTTCTAAATTAAAAACAACTGATATTTGCATGACCAATGACCCGGTAATCACATAACACTATGATGTAGTATTATTTTTAAATAGTCTTTAGAACCACTTTTTATTCTCCGTGTTGTAATTTTTTAGTTTTATGATACGCTTTTGTAATGTACGTTTATCTTTACGTATATATCACCGATCTTATACACATTGCAAGTTTTACGTATCGTTATGTTTCCCGGGGCAACGCCCGGGTTCAAAAAACTAGTTATAACTAAAGACAGACAATATTTGAACGTCTACCTTCCACTTTTATACAATGTCTCTTATCACTGGACTACTATAGTGAAACAATAATTGTTTAAATTTAAAAAAGTACCTTACATTCATCTAGCAAACATAAACTACTGGATATCATGAATCAACAATATCCTATTGCTTTTTTGGAACAAATATTTGTATTTAACTTTATATATAACAATGATCAAGGGAAAAAACACTAAGACTGATAGGAGTGTGGCGATATTGAGCCCGGCGGCACCCCTTGCCACCTTACACTGCCCCAGTACATTGCCCCGAGAGGTGTTCTATGTCCAAAACAAACCACCACCGGCACAGATTGGATGCCCGGCCACCCTTCTCTTGTTACTGCAAGTTGTACCTTTTTGTTTTTGTATAAACTAGTCTTTTATTTTGATTGGCCCAAAATGTATTGACCACACTCCAATTTTTTTTATAAAACTAAGCGGATTTTTTTTCTTTCTTTCTTTAATTATATGTAAACATTTAGCGTCCCAAACAATTTGTCTAACTCCCATATTTTAGAAGGGCTTTTTCACGTGTGACTCGAGGTCACATGGCGGAAGATAGCCCAATAGGAGGCGGCCTCACGCCGATTAGTGTAATATACATGCTTTAGAACTTGTCGTGTTTCGATAAAGCTAACTTACATGTCATGTGTTTTGTTAGACTTGTCAAACAATTATTTTTGGGTTAATGCATGCCCTTCGAGTAAAGAGTCATTGTACCCTTATAAATTATCCAATTTACTCATCTAATTGGACATTACTCCGTGTTACCATGTCACATACTAGTAAAAAATACGACCAAAGCAGAATGAAGGTACAAGTGCGTGGCTGGAGATTTATTGACTTGTCATTTGATGTCCATGGCCGACACAAAAATGGTTCTCCCCTTATTTCTTTAATCTACGTCACCTTGGATGAGAAAAATAGAAAAAAATAATAAATTAAATAACCTTTTTATTTACAGTTTTGTTTTAATCATTGTATTTAACGAAACATATACGTTAAATATATGTTGTATCATAAGTAACAAAATATTCAAAAGGTGTAGCTTGGAGGGAACACCCCGATCCCCGGAACCGCATTGGTTTTGATACGAGCAGGTCGCACAACCCGTAAATATGATACCATGCAATATACGTCATATACATGCCCCAAATATTTATGGGATCAAGCCCTCTAAAAGTTAAGGATTAATTTTGCCTATCAAGTTGAGTATTTTATAAGAGGAAAAAATTACTGTAATATTTAATGAAATAAAGACCTACAATAAATGTAGACACTCAACTTCACAAGTAAAGTTCTTAAAGAATCTTAATCCATATTTATTACCGATTGCCAATGGATCAAAGAATTCCAACTTTGAGTATATATTTTCACTAGTGGTGTAAATTAAGGGGACCGTTTGATTCGAGAAATTTTAGACCATTTTCACGGTTTAGTTATTTCTTTTTGTTATCTGATCGAAACTGAAAAGTACTAGTCTGTTACCTCATAAGATTGGTCACTTGCGGTTCGAATCATGAATGACCATCTATTAGTTAAGTTGTACTAATATAAAGTTCAAGTTGTCTATTATAGTAATTAAATTAAGGGATAAGTAGACCGAAATGTATGTGACTAAGACCGAAAAGTTATACATACACGAATTATCAGAACATCTATTGTATGCACAAACTAAGTAAAAATACTCATATCATGTAACATGATATACGTGACACGTCATATGAGCTGTCATGTGCAAGTTTTTGATTGGTCGGTCATAGTTAGTTACATGATTCGAACTTTTTTACAAAGTTCGTGCATACAATATAAGTTCTGATAGTTCGTGCACACTATAACTTTTCGATCTTGGTTATCTACATTTTAACGCACTTATCCCTTAAATTAATGTTAGCTATTGTTTGGCTCAATTTGGTTAACCACAGATACCAAAAACTAAAAACTTTTAACCGAACCATAATATAACGTTTTGATGGTTTTTGATTTTTTTTTTTTTTAATAAAGCAATTTACTTTGATTTTTTGGTTTACACCCTTGTTTTCACGAAATGTAACTAAATCAATATTTATTTTGTTGACTATGAATATGCATAGTCACAGTTCGTTGCATTGATATACTAGTATTTTTCCAATGGTAGTTTAGTGGTGGTGAACATGCTGCAAAAACGGAAGGTCATCCAATCTCTTGTTCTTTGGATTATATTGTTACATGATATATTGTACATGCAATATGCATATTGACATATTACTTAAATTTTACCCAACATCCTATTGTTTTTGCGGTTATCTATTGTTTGAAACTTGCAAAATTGGTGAAAAGGAGAAACACAATATCGTGCGTAATCAAATCTTGGTTGCTTTAGACAAAACAATATTGCTATTGCTATTGCTATTGCTTTTCTTGAGGTGGACTTTAAAGACTTTACATTGTGCCCATGTACACAAAATGCCCCACTCTTGCATATATCAATTGAGTCAAGGAGACACATTTAATTGATCCCATCTACCCCTTTCATTTCATTAATAATCTAAATATTTTCCTTTTGAAAGCATCATACCCTAAACCAAAAAATTTCCCCTTAAAGATAGATGTGTATACCAATGGACAGGGAGAAGGGTGAAGAATGCTAGTACTAGTCAATCTTCATTCATTTTATTAGGATTACATAATAAATTCTCACTTTTCAGTTTCAACTTTCAAGTGTTAGATTCTTTTTAGGCTCTTTTTTACTTGCAAATCCAGACCGAATTAATAGGTATTAGATGAATTTAGTCGTATTTTTAAGGCCTTATGTGATTGGTCTAGGACGGTAAGGTTTTGTCTTTGCGGTTGAACCAAGGAACAAACCGAGAAAAATCCCGCACCTCATGATTTTCGACCACTATACCACACAATTTTTAACCCCCCCCCCCCCCCCCCCCCCCCACATTGGTCACCTCGATTATTTCCAACTAAATGGTTGAACCGGCATGTGAACCAGTGACCTAACTCGCTTTAACTTGAGATGCCCCCATGAAAAAGTTGGCCCCATACACAAAGTATCGAAATCCATTACTTTTTAACAAGCATAAGTGAACCATTTGGAAAACCTTTTATCATTGAAAACACAGATCAAAGGTTGGGTATGTTTTCTTTTTAAAGGGAAAAGGAAATACAGGAATAGTATGTAGTCGTTTTAGATCAAAGGTGTGAATCATTTGCTCACAGGGGATTCAACTTAAGTTGTTTTAACCGGGTCTGCGCTAGAGAGCCCTCACCCTCAATACCTTGTAGGATGAAAATCCCCCAATTAAACTGCTTCAAGACACAACATTTGGTTGAGGTAAAACTTTGCCCTCTCAGCAAGACTTGAAACTGGGTCTTGCATCACTGAGAGACTTGTGTGAAATACCTACCATTGAGCTATTTGCTCGTTGGTATCACATATGTTTATTTAAATTGAACTTTGTAAATTTTCCTAGGGATAAGTATCCTGAAAGGTAACAAACTTTGAACGAATCTCTATAGTGTGAAATAACTAAAGTTGTGTTCATTGTATGTAATCATCTTTAAATTATGTGTATTGTATGTAAGAATGCATACGCGACAACCATATATAGCTGTCACTTGTTAGTTTTTTATTGGTCGGATACATTTTTCTTACTTACAATACACATAATTTAAAGATGATTACATACAATGAACACAACTTTAGTTATTTCACACTATAGGCATTCGTCCAAAGTTTGTTATATTTCATGATACTAATCCCATTTTCCTATTATAAAGAGATATATGAGTTTCTTTTATTGAATTATATATAGCGCTACATTTTGTATTTTAATTTCAACTACAAGTAAATAATGATTCCTTTCATAATGGTTATCCGGCCGACAAAACGGGTTTTTAGCTTAAATGTATGTATATGTTCCAATTGAAGTATTTTTGTAACTGATTTAAATTCATTCTCTTTTCTGATTACCCCAATATACTTGCCGGAAAAAGTTCAAAACTAAAACTTATTGTGAAAAAATAAGACATCGGACCACTAAGCCATTCTTAAAGTGGTTGTGTGCGGCTTACACCTTTACGCCCGACATATGCCCGGCCCGTATACGAATCATATTATATATTGAAAATTTTAGAAAAAGTTGGAACCAAACTATTGATCGAAATACGTTAATCATTACTTACTTGTCAATGAGATCGACATTCAAGACGCGTTTAATAAGTATCAAACCGTACCATCGATCCTTCACACTCTCCCCATGCACCCCTTGACCCCACCTCACCTCTCTCCATTTATTATACATATAATAACACCCCTTCATATCACTCTTTCTCATTCCTACCTCTCCATTCCTCTTTCTCTAGCTATAGCTAGTTTAATATATATATATATATATATATATATGGCTTTTCATCATTTAGTGCTATTATTTTCACTTGTTTATTATATACTCATCACTGGACCATCAGTCACCAATGCTGGCTATTGGCCACCTTCACCTGGCTTCTATCCAAGCTCCAAATTTAGGTCCATGACCTTTAACCAAGGCTTCAAAAACCTTTGGGGTCCTAGCCACCAAAGTATCAACAATAATGCTCTTTCCATCTGGCTCGACCGTACATCAGGTCTCCATCTCTCTCTCTTGACCCTTTTTCCTATAGTTAATATGTCTTTATTTCTCTACTCGTATTACAATTTTGGCTAAGACTATATGTATGTATATACAACAAGCCTTGGTCATATGTGACCAACACAAATAGTAGCTAGGTACATTGTGCAATGTACAACTATATGCAAAACATATTATTGTTGTGTACGATCAACTATTGTATATGCATATTACCATGTTAATAAAAGAAAAATGTTAAATGAAGCCTTTAGAGTTTCACTTAACGTGTATAAAAAAAATTGTATCTTTTAATATCAAAAACTCACCCCTGAATTTTATAGTAAGTGTACAACTATTTAATGTATCTTAACGAAAACTCTTAGGGCTTCGTTTAACAAAACCCTTAATAAAATAGACAAATGTTTATAATTTTGGTTCTAAAAATGAAGTTTAATTAATACGATAATTAATGTTAAAATGTTTATTGATTATATACAGGAAGCGGGTTCAAGTCGGTAAAACCATTCCGATCCGGGTACTTCGGAGCATCCATCAAACTCCAACCGGGTTACACTGCGGGAGTTATAACAGCATTCTATGTGAGCACGTACTATCAATTAACATCTCAATAATTGACAAAGTTGAAACTGTTGTATATGTGTATAGTACAACATTTTATATATGTCACGGCGATACCTAATTAATATCCCTTCTACCAATAATTATTTCCTCGTCGGCAATATATATATAGGGATTGGTTATTTTAAAACAAGTTTTAAAGTAAAACAAATAGGACAAAATCTTGACCGTTAGATCATGATAAAGTTGATGCGCGAAAATTCACGAAGCACAGGATGCATGATGATTTTCATGATGCACGGTGATTTTCAATAAAGAGAAACCTATTGTTTTATCTGTTTTACTTTAATACTTGTTTTATTTTACCCAGAACCTTATATATATATGTCACATCCTTAACTTCTTCCTTTTTGTATATTCTCTAAAAAGAAAATATTCTTTTACATATATTTATCATTCATTAGTCCATGTTTAGAAAACGATAGATTAAATTATATTGACTTTAGATAAAACGAAAAAAGTAGCATTTTATGTGCTGGTGATAAGAGTAAATGTTGCATATATGGTCAGAAAAAGCAAAAAACATGTTCTGAAATATGATATGAAGATCTATACGTACAAATGTGACTGTTTGTAATTTATTTTTTTGATTAACGTGTTTAGATATAAAATTGATGTTCTTTTGGATATCGTAGGGAATATATCTTAAATTACAAACGTTAGTTTCTTCCGTAAACATGCTAAATGTCCTTTACATAATTATATATATCATTCTTCTGAAAGACTTCAAAATATATAGTAATCGTTTTGAGAAGTTTTAATGAACAAGACGAATGACATGTAGTTTTAATGAACAAGACTCTTGTGCTAATTAAATTTATGATTTTTTTACTTTTAGCTTAAATTGGAATGTAAAAAGAATTTATTTACACGGCTTTTAAAACTGAAATTGAAATGTCATGTTTACTACTTTTTCTAACAATTATTAGAACTTTTTGAGTTTGATGCATATGTTTTCTATTTTGTTTTACAAAAAATATTGTAGCTTTCAAACAATGAAGCACATCCAGGGTTCCATGATGAGGTTGACATAGAGTTTCTTGGAACAACATTTGGGAAGCCATACACATTACAAACCAATGTGTACATAAGAGGAAGTGGTGATGGCAAGATCATTGGGAGAGAAATGAAGTTTCACTTATGGTTTGACCCCACTAAAAACTTTCATCACTATGCCATTTTGTGGAGTCCACATGATTTAATGTAAGTTTTATTTTATCTATATATTTTATACTTTTTTGTAAATATTTATTCTCTAAACAAACATATTATGTGTTTCTCTCTCTGCCCTCTCTCTCTACCTCTCCCTCTCTAACGGTCACATTTTCCAGATCTGAGATCGGAACTTGTGCACCGGAGATTGGGATCGAGCTAGAGATTGAGAGTTCGAGATCGAGATTATCACCATCCGGTTAAGGCTTCCACTCCGGTGGATCTAACCCTATTTTTTTCACCCGGGCCGGAGGTCCCTTCCACCTCGGTGGATCTGGAAGCAGCCTCCCTACCTTTGTGTAGGGGTAAGGTCTGTCTACATCATACCTCCCTCATAGCCCGACTTATGTCGGGATTGAGTACCTTGTTGTTGTTGTTGTTGTTGTTGTTGTTGTTGTTGTTGTTGTTGTTGTTTTTTTTCTTGTTTTGTTGTTGTTGTTGTTGTTGTTGTTGTTGTTGTTGTTGTTGTTGTTGTTGTTGTTGTTGTTATTGTTGTTATAGTTGTTGTTGTTGTTGTTGTTGTTGTTGTTGTTGTTGTTGTTGTTGTTGTTGTTGTTGTTGTTGTTGTTGTTGTTGTTGTTGTTGTTGTTGTTGTTGTTGTTGTTGTTGTTGTTGTTGTTGTTGTTGTTGTTGTTGTTGTTGTTGTTGTTGTTGTTGTTGTTGTTGTTGTTGTTGTTGTTGTTGTTGTTGTTGTTGTTGTTGTTGTTGTTGTTGTTGTTGTTGTTGTTGTTGTTGTTGTTGTTGTTGTTGTTGTTGTTGTTGTTGTTGTTGTTGTTGTTGTTGTTGTTGTTGTTGTTGTTGTTGTTGTTGTTGTTGTTGTTGTTGTTGTTGTTGTTGTTGTTGTTGTTGTTGTTGTTGTTGTTGTTGTTGTTGTTGTTGTTGTTGTTGTTGTTGTTGTTGTTGTTGTTGTTGTTGTTGTTGTTGTTGTTGTTGTTGTTGTTGTTGTTGTTGTTGTTGTTGTTGTTGTTGTTGTTGTTGTTGTTGTTGTTGTTGTTGTTGTTGTTGTTGTTGTTGTTGTTGTTGTTGTTGTTGTTGTTGTTGTTGTTGTTGTTGTTGTTGTTGTTGTTGTTGTTGTTGTTGTTGTTGTTGTTGTTGTTGTTGTTGTTGTTGTTGTTGTTGTTGTTGTTGTTGTTGTTGTTGTTGTTGTTGTTGTTGTTGTTGTTGTTGTTGTTGTTGTTGTTGTTGTTGTTGTTGTTGTTGTTGTTGTTGTTGTTGTTGTTGTTGTTGTTGTTGTTGTTGTTGTTGTTGTTGTTGTTGTTGTTGTTGTTGTTGTTGTTGTTGTTGTTGTTGTTGTTGTTGTTGTTGTTGTTGTTGTTGTTGTTGTTGTTGTTGTTGTTGTTGTTGTTGTTGTTGTTGTTGTTGTTGTTGTTGTTGTTGTTGTTGTTGTTGTTGTTGTTGTTGTTGTTGTTGTTGTTGTTGTTGATTGTTGTTGTTGTTGTTCGTTGTTGTTGTTGTTGTTGTTGTTGTTGTTGTTGTTGTTGAGTAAGGAATCATACAATTTTAGAAACATGAGTTTCAGAATGGCATATTTGTTAGGGAAAGGATTCCTTAAAGTTATCCCAACTTGACTTGATGACCTCTCCCTATTTCTTAACAGTATTTATCATTGGATCTCATTTCTATTATTGAATAAAGACAGCTTACATTTAAACAAATTAAATAATGTGCTAAATAGTTACCAATGTCACATGATGTTACACCCATATGATTAATTATTACAATCACAATGATCTTTGGGTATCTTTTGTTTCTAGATTTTTTGTGGATGATGTACCAATAAGAAGGTACCCAAGGAAAAGCGATGCAACATTTCCGTTACGGCCAATGTGGTTATATGGTTCAATATGGGATGCCTCATCTTGGGCCACTGAAAATGGTAAATACAAAGCCGATTACAGATATCAGCCTTTTGTTGGAAGCTTCACTAATTTTAAAGCAACGGGTTGTTCTGCCTATTCACCGGCATGGTGCCACCCAGTCACGGCCTCTCCAGGCCAGACTGGTGGCCTTAGCAAGAGGCAACGCATGACCATGAGATGGGTTCAAACTCACTACATGGTTTATAACTATTGTTGGGATAAAAAAAGAGACCATTCCTTGACACCAGAATGCTGGAAATTGTAAGATTGGATTATTTACCCAACATAAGGTCACGTTGGTCTATTGTGCCTTTTAAGTTAAAGGCTTTTAAAGCATTTTTTTTTTTACCCATTTCTATATAGGGAATGTTGTGATGGGCCCACAAAAGGTTGGTTCAGCATCCGAAGCCCTATAAAAATTTAAGAGAAGAGATTTTTGTTGTGTGTTTGAAAAATAATGATAAATGTGATTAATTTAAGATGAAACTCACCTTGTCAATATTTGATATTGTATATACAATTTTATATAGTGTTTTACTCGTATTTTTCTTTTCTGTTTGAGTGGATTGTCAAAATGGAATAAGAGAAACTAAATGCTTATGTGATAAGAACTTACTTTTCAATGAACTAGTAGTTTTATAGGAAAAAAAGTTACGAGTACTATCGTATAGCCTTTGATGCAAACAGCCAGCCAGGTTATTATAACATGCTTAAGAAATTGACAAATTGTAAAACATTGTTAAACAATTAAGGTACTTGATAATTAGAGATGAAGATTCAATTTCTTAATCATGTACGAGTAATACTCTATGGATGGCCTTAAAGCAACAAAAGTCTTTGTGTTAACTATTTACGAGTGTAGTAATTTTTAATCTTAAAGAATAAAATGACGTATATCGTTGTTAACGATCCAAGTATCAACTGGATAACTTTTGTTATTTACAAATCGTGATTTGTTTATAGCTTTCTATTTAAAATAGAATAAATATTTATCCACCTTTTAGGTATTTGTCTCTAGGTTTGTTCTTATTATTAAAAAACAACATTCAATCGAAAAAGTCACGAATGTGGTTCACGAATCAATCCCACGGGCCAAATAAATTGTTCAAAAACAAAAGATTTCCTTGACCACCTAATTATCTTATAATTGTTTGTGTTTTTTTGTGTGGCGACATCATTATAAGTTTTTTTGAGTCAAATCATTTAAGAGTTCATTCAACTAGTACTATGCAGGATATGAAAAAAAAAATTCCTAACTGAATGGTTGTATCAGTTAGGCTAAACGGAGTGGGGCGGTTGGAGGGGCGATACACGGGAATTTCGCCGGTGGGTCGTCTGCTACAACACCCCCACCAGGCGATATGCATAGCAAGCGATCCATATGGGTTGCCAAGTTAACTAATTCACTTTAATCCGACAAAAGTCCACATTTGGTACACATAATTTTGTTTTTTTGTGTGTTTAATAATTAATATTAATAATTTAATTGTCACATGTCACAAAAGGCTATCACCTTCAGCAACTTACTCCCCCTTTTTTTTCGTAGGCAACCCCCAGCAACCCAGGATGCCACATGGCGTGACGTGGTGCAAGTAGCCCAACCCCTGTCAATACCACTCCAAATAGCCTTAGAACGTTTTCAAGTGATCAACATGCACAAAACCGATCAAATTAGTTAATTATATCGTACAATTGGTAGACAATGGCTGGTCAAATGATCGGATTTAAGTCATGATCAGGTTCATTGACAATTCTGGTAACACCCGTAGCTAGCTAGTACTCATTTTGTGTAAATTAAATTTTGTTATTCTATACTTCACTCAACTTGGAATAACTCGTTTTCATACCCTATATATATATAAACGGTCCATACAATTAATCAATAAGAATGCAATATGTATTAATGTAGATAGATATGCTTTTGGATCTTTTAAGCAAACAAAAGGTAAATCTACCACCATTCTCAAATGATGAAACAAGAAGGGGTCATTCATGTGGAGGTTTGCAAGCTTCATAAATGTGCTATGGAAGGACTTGGAATGTTTCCAATTAAACAAATGGATATGGTGAAGCTCAAGTCCTAATCTCCCCTACCTTTTTCTCTAGCTAATTTGGCATGCATTTACATATTGAAATGTTGATATTGAGACACATAACCAAGATAAAAATTGGATAGTGTGGGGTACTATTACAACATACACCATTACTTCACTTAACTAAAGCTCCCTTGCAACATAGATAAGGACGTATTTGGCCCAAAAAGTTTGATGGGACTATTCATATCTTTTATTTAATTTCATAACACTCATTAGGTGTCTTGTAGACGAGGGTACTTTTTATCATAGGAACTTTAACTTATATAACAAACTTATTTATATTTAATCAAAATATGCACTTATATATTCAATATATCCAACTGATTAGTTATGTTATCTCATATTAGGAAGCTGAATAATACCATTCTTTTAACATCACTTAATTGTGTGCAGTGACGGTCCTGAAAATAATGTCACTAATTAATACAAACATATATAGATATCATAAATTGAAGACCAAAATGTTCTATAATATAGCAAAGATAATACAAAAATATATAGATAATAATGTCACTAATTAATCAAAAATATAGTTATATGTGGTTGCATATATGTTACATGTTTGCTATTAATGTAACCAATGAGTGAATATATCAAATATCGAGCTAATAATGTTACTAAATCTTTGAATTTGGTGGTTAAGATATCATATTTACTCAATGCATCGATGTGTTTTTGTTGTCATCTGCTCTCTCCATTCATATACAGTATAGTGGATGATGTAAATGGAATTTATGGCTGTGGACCATGTACATGTCGAGTCATGTCCTAGCTAAGGCTGGTGTACGTATATCAAAATTATATATGGTTTTGACACCATGTCAATTATCAATTACCAAGAGGAGCCTTCATTTATCCTTTTAACTTATGCACAGCCGCACAGGGAAAATACCTTGTGCGAATGATCCTCAAAAATTTTGGTATATGGTTAGTATATAAAGAAATACCAAATGAATTGATATTTATGTCATCTACAAAATATAAAATTGGAAGTATAAGCTATGGTATAACACAGATACTTTTAGCATCATCTAACCAAGTACTATTGAGGCTAAAGTTTAAAAATAGAGTTTTGTTAAACGAAGTCTTAAGGGTTTTCGTTAAATTGCATTAAATAGTTGTACACTTTACCATAAAATTCAGAGGTGGACTTTTGATATGAAAATATATATAAAAAAAATTAAGCTAGTTAAATACAGCCCTAAAGGTTTCATTTAACATTTTTCTTAAAAATAAATTCAGATCAAATGTGGATTTGAATGTTTTCACATCCATATTCTCATTCATTTATTTTTTTCATCATCCATATCTATCATTTGGCATAAATTTTTTATTGGCTATAGAGATTCACCCGTTAGGATTCCAGACTCGCAAAATGAGTCACGTCTGTTCACTAAACGAGTAAAAACTCGTAAAAGAGAAAAAAAGAAAAAAACTATTTTAATCTCCTGGCTCTGCTAGCTTTCATTTCAAAAAAAAGTACCCCCTGATTGTCGGTTGCCAATACACGAGAATATGTTATAATGTAAATTACGCGAACACTTTTCACAAATGGTAAATTTCATAGTCCAATAACTTATTACTTATTCAATCCAGTGGGCCATGGTTGTTTAAAACTAATAACAAACTTAAAGAATTTCTATTCCTATCATACTCCATGTTTGAGGAGTTGAGATAGTCAATTGGCAACTGTACACTCGTTGGTTTAATAGCCCAATAGTAAAAAAAAAACTACTTTCAACAAAGGTTTGGATTGAGAGAGATTTAGGTTCGAGTTCTGAGGGGCAAGATTTACCTATATTAATTGTCGTGTTTTTGTGCAAATTAATAAGGGGGTTTTCTTCCTACGCGATATTAGGTGAGAGACTCTCTAACATGAACTCGATTAAGACAAAATAGTCTTGACCCTGTTCTGATATTCGATCCTTGATAAAAAAAAGATTATTAACGGTACGGACATGTGCTACGGGTTTTAATTTCTAATTTAAACACGGTCGGTACATCTGGACACAACCCCCTTTTTGACAAAAATGGCAAGTTATATTTGTTGAAAGAATCTTTTTATTTTTTAATATTGCTTTTGTAAACTGATATGCTAATTAGTTAGTGTTTTTAATCACCGCTTTTATAATAAAAAAATAAAAAATAGCGTAGTAGATTTTATATATATATCAAAAAACACGCTTTCATCTTCAATTGCCAAGGGCTGGTAAACTCTATTGGTTTATATGGGAATGGGAATGTACCAGTTTAATGCCATATGTGTTGTATTCGGTATGTATGTATTGTTGGCGCATAGGCCCGATCCATTTCGGGAAACTCTAAGGCTTACATTGTATTCATGTACTTGTGAACTTCATATGCGAATTTACCAATTTACATATACAAATTCAATGTAACCCAAGTTGTTAGGAAAAGAAAAACCAATGTAAGCCTAGGGTTAGTCGTGGGCATAGGAACCGAACCGGTTCCTCAGGAACCGGTTCTTGAGAAACCGGTTCTTGGTCAAC
The DNA here is from genome assembly GCA_034093135.1 of Erigeron breviscapus. Taxonomy (NCBI): domain Eukaryota; kingdom Viridiplantae; phylum Streptophyta; class Magnoliopsida; order Asterales; family Asteraceae; genus Erigeron; species Erigeron breviscapus. Next base: position 136,539,036 of record CM067167.1, read on the forward strand.
GTTGACTGGAACCGGTTCTTCAAGAACCGTGACCGGTTCGGGACCGGTTCTTGGTCTTGAAAACCCGAACCGATGGAACCGAAATATAGGTTCGGAATCGGTTCGGTTCGGAACCGGTTCCTCAGGAACCGGTTGTGTTTTTTTTTTTCCAGAACTTAACGGCCGTTAGAGGTATTTTTTTCATCGTAATTCGATTTTGGGCACTTGATTGTTAATACACCGAGCCATAAGACCTTAAATACCTTCATAATGATAATATCTAGTGAATTAACACAAAAAAATCCAAGTTATTTCACAAAAAACACTTGAAAAAAATTAAAAACTCACTAATAATTCACTATAATTCATTTAACGGCCGTTAAGGCCACTTTTTTTCATCGTAATTCGATTTTGGGCACTTGATTGTTAATACACCGAGCCATAAGACCTTAAATACCTTCATAATGATAATATCTAGTGAATTAACACAAAAAACTCCAAGTTATTTCACAAAAAACACTTGAAAAAAATTAAAAACTCACTAATAATTCACTATAATTCATTTAACGGCCGTTAAGGCCACTTTTTTTTTATCGTAATTCGATTTTGGGGCACTTGATTGTTAATACACCGAGCCATAAGACCTTAAATACCTTCATAATGATAATATCTAGTGAATTAACACAAAAAACTCCAAGTTATTTCACAAAAAACACTTGAAAAAAATTAAAAACTCACTAATAATTCACTATAATTCATTTAACGGCCGTTAAGGCCACTTTTTTAGCACTTTTTTTCATCGTAATTCGATTTTGGGGCACTTGATTGTTAATACACCGAGCCATAAGACCTTAAATACCTTCATAATGATAATATCTAGTGAATTAACACAAAAAAATCCAAGTTATTTCACAAAAAACACTTGAAAAAAATTAAAAACTCACTAATAATTCACTATAATTCATTTAACGGCCGTTAGAGGTCTTTTTTTCATCGTAATTCGATTTTGGGCCACTTGATTGTTAATACACCGAGCCATAAGACCTTAAATACCTTCATAATGATAATATCTAGTGAATTAACACAAAAAACTCCAAGTTATTTCACAAAAAACACTTGAAAAAAATTAAAAACTCACTAATAATTCACTATAATTCATTCAAAGTCTAGAAAATGCATACATTTATTATAGACCATCTTAATCTTCAACAAAGTTCAAAGTCTTCAATCAAATACAATGTCTTCAACCAAATACAATGTCTTCAACCAAATGACAATGTCTTAAACCAAATAACAAGTCTTCAAACAAATACAAATTATTAAACAAATTAAATAACAAGTCTTCAAAGTCTTCAAATTGTCTTCATTGTCTTCAAATTTGTCTTCAAATTGTCTTCAAATTGTCTTCATTTGTCTTCATTTGTCTTGATTGGTCTTCTTGAAACAAATACAAAGTCTTGAAACAAATACATAGTCTTGAAACAAATACATAGTCTTCAAACAAATACAAATTATTAAACAAATTAAATAACAAGTCTTCAAAGTCTTCAAATTGTCTTCATTGTCTTCAAATTTGTCTTCAAATTGTCTTCATTGTCTGCATATTTGTCTTCATTGTCTTCAAATTGTCTTCAAATTGTCTTCATTTGTCTTCATTTCTTCAAATGGTCTTCAAAGTCTTCAAAGTCTTCAAATTGTCTTCATTGTCTTCAAATTGTCTTCAAATTGTCTTCAAATTGTCTTCAAATTGTCTTCATTGTCTTCAAATTGTCTTCAAATTGTCTTCATTGTCTTCAAATTGTCTTCATTGTCTTCAAATTGTCTTCAAATAGTCTTCAAAGTCTTCAAATTGTCTTCATTGTCTTCATCATTGTCTTCAAATTTGTCTTCAAATTGTCTTCATTTGTCTTGATTGGTCTTCTTGAAACAAATACAAAGTCTTGAAACAAATACATAGTATTGAAACAAATACATAGTCTTGAAACAAATACATAGTCTTGAAACAAATACATAGTCTTGAAACAAATACATAGTCTTGAAACAAATACATAGTCTTGAAACAAATACATAGTCTTGAAACAAATACATAGTCTTGAAACAAATACATAGTATTGAAACAAATACATAGTCTTCAAACAAATACAAATTATTAAACAAATTAAATAACAAGTCTTCAAAGTCTTCAAATTGTCTTCATTGTCTTCAAATTTGTCTTCAAATTGTCTTCAAATTGTCTTCATTTGTCTTCATTTGTCTTGATTGTCTTCAAATTGTCTTCAAATTGTCTTCATTGTCTTCAAATTAGTCTTCAAAAGTCTTCAAATTGTCTTCATCATTGTCTTCAAATTTGTCTTCAAATTGTCTTCATTTGTCTTCATTTGTCTTGATTGGTCTTCTTGAAACAAATACAAAGTCTTGAAACAAATACATAGTCTTGAAACAAATACATAGTCTTGAAACAAATACATAGTCTTGAAACAAATACATAGTCTTCAAATGGTCTTCATCTTCAATCTTCATCAAGTGGGATTGGTTGAGCTTGAGCTTCATCAAGTGCAATCTCTTCATCGGAAAGTGATAAGGATGTACCTTCTTCAACTTCTTCATGGTGAATATGTTCTTCAAGGTCCAAAGTATTTTCAAGGCTTGATATGTGTTGTTTACGGGCCATGGCGTCCAAGTGGTCTTTATAACAAATACACATCTACAATGATGCCGGTGTAAGTTTTGTTCTTCTTATGGACAAAACTCTTCCACTTTGTGAAAATGCGGATTCACTAGCAACCGTTGAAGCTTTAGCGCTTAGTAAATCACGTGCCATGATAGATAGAATGGGAAATTGATCTTCCCTTTCCTTCCACCAATTCAATACATCCACATTCATGAAAGCATCAACTCCAAGGCTAGCCAAAAAGTTTGTTCCGATATATCTATGATACTCGGTGTTCTTGTTGGAAGTTGAAGCCTCATTTCTTTGACGTTTGGTGGTTGTTTGGATAACATAATTGTATAGGTTTATCTTGGAATCCTTGCTTTTTTTTGTAGAAACAAAGGGAGAAGGAGTAGTAGAAGAACTTGAGCCATATCTAGCTTCATAAACCTTATACAATCTTTCAAAATTCGCATTAAACTCACTTTTTGCCGTCATGGAAAAGTTTACATCCTTATCATAACACTCCAAACTATCATTTATTTTTTCAATAAGTGCCTCAACGCCGCTAACATTTAAAGTGGGGTTCATTGCGGCGGCACAAGCAAAAATTGGTGGCATTTCCATAAAATATTTTCTCATTTTTTCTCTCATGAGTTTCACCATGCCTTCATATACACCATCATCCATACACTCAAATTCTACCAATTTTTCACCAATTTCATAAATTTGATGAAGCACCAAATGACTAGTAGAATAATAAACCCCCGAAACCAAAACCGTGGCATTTTTAAACACTTGAAGTAAATCTACTAAAGTTTGAATAATTTCCCAATAGTTAAACTTAGAAGATGCCAAACGGTTGTCAACTAGATCATCATGAAAATGTTTCAAAGTAATTTTTTGACGTAAAGCACATTCAAACATTGTAAGAGTGGAATTCCATCTAGTAGGACATTCCCAATGAGGTGACAAATATATCGAATCGGTTTCTTTACACAATTTGATATACTTCTTATGTCTAGTCTTACCCCCCAAAAATACCTCCTTTAACATCTTTACAAAGTCTTTCTTAACGGTTTCAATGGTAGCGTGACCCAAACCGCTTTGCACAACCAAGTTAAGAATATGTGCAACACATCGACCATGATAAAAAATACCATCACAAATAGAAGCATATTTTATTTTCAAGTGGTCAACCGCTTTTGTATTATTACTTGCATTATCAAATGATATTGAAAAAATCTTTTGCTCAATTTTATAGTATGCAAACACTTCCCTTAACTTATAGTATAGATTTTCACCGGTATGAGGTTCCTCAAAATTTTCAAAAGCAATTGTGCGTTTCATTATTTGCCAAGTACTAGGATCTATCCAATGCGCCGTAACACATATGTAAGAACCGGGCAAACCATGAGGAGCACTCCAAACATCGGTTGTCAAATTTAAACTACCCTTTAAATTTTCAAAATCCGTTATAAGTAGTTTTTTAGCCAATTTCCAATTTTTCATACATGTACGTTTTAATGTAGAGCGAGTTAGAGTAGTGTACCTTGGTTGCATTAACGTTTGAAATGTGGAAGTGACCTCCGCATCGTCCCAATGGTTGAATGGCCAAGCTTTTTTAATGGTCAAGTTGGAAAGTCCTTCACGAACCGCCTCCGTCGAATAATGAAAAATAGTGCCATCATTTCCTAATGTTTGTTGACCTTGTGAGGTGGTACCCCCATCTTGTGCTTTTTTCACCGCACAATGAAGTCTAACATGTTTGTCCAAAGTCGAGTTTGCACCTTTAAAGAGATTGTGACAATAATTACACCGAGCCTTAACAACACCATTCGACAACTTAACCAATTGAAAGTGTTGAAATACGGGAGCCGTTCTTTTATGATCCGTTATTATTTCCACCACCGTTGCCGCCTCACTTGTGGAACCATTACCGGTAGATTGCGTTTGTGAAGCGGAATTAGACTCCATTTTGTGAGAGATTTGATATATATTATATATATAGTGTATATATATAATATATATATATATATATTTTGTATATATAAAATAAATATATATAGATATAATGATTTTGGTAAGAGATTTATATATATATATATATATATATATATATATATATATATATATATATATATATATATATATATATATATATATATATATATATATATATATATATATATATATATATATATATATATATATATATATATATATATATATATATATATATATATATATATATATATATATATATATATATATATATATATATATATATATATATATATATATATATATATATATATATATATATATATATATATATATATATATATATATATATATATATATATATATATATATATATATATATATATATATATATATATATATATATATATATATATATATATATATATATATATATATATATATATATATATATATATATATATATATATATATATATATATATATATATATATATATATATATATATATATATATATATATATATATATATATATATATATATATATATATATATATATATATATATATATATATATATATATATATATATATATATATATATATATATATATATATATATATATATATATATATATATATATATATATATATATATATATATATATATATATATATATATATATATATATATATATATATATATATATATATATATATATATATATATATATATATATATATATATATATATATATATATATATATATATATATATATATATATATATATATATATATATATATATATATATATATATATATATATATATATATATATATATATATATATATATATATATATATATATATATATATATATATATATATATATATATATATATATATATATATATATATATATATATATATATATATATATATATATATATATATATATATATATATATATATATATATATATATATATATATATATATATATATATATATATATATATATATATATATATATATATATATATATATATATATATATATATATATATATATATATATATATATATATATATATATATATATATATATATATATATATATATATATATATATATATATATATATATATATATATATATATATATATATATATATATATATATATATATATATATATATATATATATATATATATATATATATATATATATATATATATATATATATATATATATATATATATATATATATATATATATATATATATATATATATATATATATATATATATATATATATATATATATACCTATGACACTAAAAATACAACTTGAGAGAATCTTAATCATATATAAATTAGTAGCTCAACCCGAGTTGAAGACCAAGGGCGGCATGTACTAGAAACAATGCCATAATCCCACTTCCTAAGATCCCATGAACATTTCGCAGGCCGGGATTTCCCTGCATAAACATTTTGTTTGTATTAAGATAAATATACAGGTAAGACGACATTTTATTTTCTATTTCAGTGTTTAATTCGTTACAATGGATGAAGGGTAAGGTTTACCTCGAATAATGTTGGCAGTGATGCCTGAGTGGCCAGAAGGGTTAGACCGATCAACCCTGTTACGGCATGAGGACTGCAAGAAAATGTGGGTAAAGTAATTATACCAAGTGAGGCATATCTGTTGAATGTTTACATTGATGATTGTTTATGTGTTTGTGTACAATTTTTTTTTCCCTCCAAAATCACTCGAATAATGTAAATAAATAGTACGAGTACTACTCTATTACATAATAAAATGCACTTTCGTATTTGTTGCTGAAAAAGATTTAGTTAGCCGATCTTGAACCTATGATCACTATGTTAAGAAACTTTCAAGTATTGGTATCTGGATTGGGCAAAAGTTCACTGGTTAGTAACATACTACTCTACTTGATAAATCTTCATGTAATGTTTGGTGTTACAACATTTTTTGCACAAGTCGTTATGATTGTTAGCCGATCTTGAACCTATGATCACTAATTTAAGAAGATTTCAAGTATTGGTAACTGGTTAGGCCAAAAGTTCACTGGTTAGTAACATACTACTCTACTTGATAAATCTTCATGTAATGTTTGGTGTTACAACATTTTTTGCACAAGTCGTTACGATTGTTACCTTTCAAGGATCGGCCTATCTGAAGTAAGGAGAGAGATTATTCCGCCTGTAGCTCCAAGAGAAAAAAAGAAGAACATCCCGGCTAGGAGTTTAGGATGCAAGTCTTTGGCCATTGCTTTCTCCTCCTAAAATTCATTCAATGCCTCTATTAGCAATCTTTTTAAGATATATAAGCTTATGCATCATTTACGAAACCTATTACACACTTGCAATCGATCTCATTTCTTCTGAAATCAAGTAACTCGACCGTTAATCTCAACTTAATCTTTCTTTTTTATACTCTACAAGGTGGAGATGAAAAATGAAAAGAACTTGCACATTTCCAGTAAGGTCCTTACCACATCACCAGAATACTTGATGCGGAAACCTAAGTAAGACCCGTAACCACCCATGGCAAAGAGTACAACTGCCTGCAAGATGCAAAAGATCAAATTAAGCTAAAATGTTTTGGGTTTATCTAAAATTAATTCGAAAGAAAAAAAAAATTAAGCATTTTTCAAAATCAGAAGTATACCATGTTACCAGGGTGGCCCCAATGGACGAGCCAACCAGGAAGATCCAAAGATTTAACTATATCAACAATAGGACCAAAGAGCGATCTAATGGTTCCACCTGACATTCATAACAACAAACATTGGCAACATACAAATACCAAGACTCATAAACTAACTTAAAAATCAACCATGTGACACCTACTTTTTCTTAATAAATGTAAAGTGAATATAGTCCTGGTTATAGGCAATTGCATTATGGGGAAACTGTTTTGTAACTTAATTAGAGTAGATCTGAGATTCATTCATCTCTCTCTCTAGAGAGCCGTTGAGAGGTTTCTCCGGCTTCTCTTTGAGATCGAGAGTAGATCTGAGATCGAGATTTTTCCGGTTAAGTCTTCCACTCCGGTGGATCTAACCCTATTTTTTTCACCCCGGGCCGGAGGTCCCTTCCACCTCGGTGGATCTGGAAGCAGCCTCCCTACCTTTGTGTAGGAGTAAGGTCTGTCTACATCATACCTCCCTCATAGCCCGACTTATGTCGGGATTGAGTACCTTGTTGTTGTTGTTGTTGTTGTTGTTGTTGTTTTGTAACTTAATTAGTAAGCTAAACACTAATTGTTTATCTAGTATCAATCTATCAATGAGTTTCATGTATCAAAGACAACAACATAAAAATGTGTTTTCTAGCAACCATAACGGAATACACCAAAGGGCCTTTAGACTATCGCCATTCGAGTTGGCCCAAATATGAAAACATTCTTTGGATAACAATATAACATAAATTAAAGAGTAAATTACATTTTTGGTCCCTCAAGTTGGCACAATTTGCAGTTATTGTCCTTAAGTAAAAAAATTACAATTTTGCCCCTAAAGTGGGTCAATTTTTTCAATTGACACTCTATAACCTGAGGTCGTCTATTTAGTCCGTTAAGGAAGGGACAAGTTCGTCATTTCACCATTCTGCCTCTTTTAACAGATAAAGACCACTTAAAAAAATAATAAAATTATTTCCCACTCAAAGCTCTTTTCTTTTTCTTGGATCTACATCGTATTTCTTGGCATTTTTTGCAAATTTACACAAAAATATTCACACACACATACACATCCATCCATCTAATCCATCTAATTGGAAATCAAGAAGACAAGAACCAGATCCCATGGTGGTTCTTGATTTCTTGCTTCCATTTCATGAAACTGATTAAAGAAATCCGACCCACAAATTAGTATCTATATATATATGTAAATATAGATCTGTAGATATATAGATGTATCATATATATATATATATAAATATAGATCTATATATATATATAAAGGATTTCGTGATCTTCAATTGTTGGCGGTTGGGTTCTTCCGATTTGTATTTTTGATTTATTAATCTTTATCTTCGATACTACGAAAAGTAGTGGATGTGACACGACGGTGATGATGGTAGAGGAAGACGAGTGGTTAGTGAAAGGAGGTAATATGCGGTGGTTGCCTGGTGGGGGTAAGGGTGAAGTGAAAAAATTGGTAAAGGAAGACGAGTGGTTAGTGAAAGGAGGTAATATGCGGTGGTTGCTTGGTGGGGGTAAGGGTGAAGTGAAAAAATTGGCTCCACGTAAGTTTATGCTTTCTTCAATTACTTTTATTTAAAAATGATTTTTATTTAAAAAATTAGATGTTTACATATCTGAAACTTGCATATGTTTAGATTGATATTTGTTAGTGTATTTAGATTTGAAACTATATTTTGTATTGAGTGTATTTTTTATTTTTTTTTACAGAAAAATATGATTTTACCGGATTCTGGATTTTTGTTCAAAGAAGAAGAAGATGAGTCAAATGTGTTTGAGTGTGGAATAAGGAGCATGGTAAAATGACGAACTTGCCCCTTACTTAACGGATTAAACAGACGGCGTTATGTCATGGAGTGTTAATTGAAAAAATTGACCCACTTTAGGGGTAAAATTGTAATTTTTTTACTTAAGGGCAATAATTGAAAATCGTACCAACTTGAGGGACAAAAAATGTAATTTACTCTAAATTAAACATAATTCGATCTATCAATGAGTTTCATGTATCAAAGACAACAACATAAAAATGTGTTTTCTAGCAACCATAACAGAATACACCAAAGGGCCTTAGACTATCGCCATTCGAGTTGGCCCAACTAACTACTGTAATAGGTATTGGGATCGAGTCCTATAGTTAACAAATATGTAAACATTCTTTGGATAACAATATAACATAAATTAAACATAATTCGATCAACAAAATGATTTTTTTTTTTGCAAATGATTGTAATATTATTATACATTTATATGTGTAGGAATTAGATAATTTTCGGATAATTTTTAAGGTTTTAGCATATACGATAACAACAGGCCTTAATAAATTTTCTCCCTTTTCTTTTGCATAATTACAGCATACGTTATATACTAGTCTCTTTCCATTTTTGGCAATGTAATTTTGTCAATTTACATTGCCCAAGCAAAAACTGAAGAATTAATTAAAAGCTAATATAATGACGTACCTCCAGGAAGGGCAGCAAGCACGAGTAGGGGGAGAGGCGAGAATGAATACAACAAAGTTTGACTGCCGCCCACTATTTCTTCTTCTTGGTGGTGATGCTGAATAAGAATGTCCGCTTGATCAATGGGATTCTTGAGAGCAAAAGGTACTGTCAAAGAAACCTTGGTGCTTCTTGTGAACGTTGTTAAAGAGAAAGGTACTAGTGGAATGGTGGGTATACAATATACAGATGATGATATGAGTCTGTGAAATGTAGAAAACGTTGCCATTTTAAGAAAATATCAATAGTGCAATGCAGTGAGAGTGTGTGTTTTGGTTGGTGAAACAATACTGTATATGAAAGGAAGTGTGAGGGGAAAGGTAAAGAAAGAGACACGTTTTTGGCTATATTTTGATTATATAAAAAAAAAAAAAAAAGCTCCTTCTTTCTTTCCACCAGATATCTTATCGTTTCCCCCTTTTTCTTTTTACCCTCTTATTTGATCTCATTCTATCTAATACTTTTATATCTGTACTACATAAAAAAAACTTAAATATTGTAACCAGGTTAAGATAAATAAGACATGTGAATGGACCAAACTACTCTTAATAAGTTATATCATCACCAACCTTTAGTATTAAAATTACATCATCATTCATATTATAAAATATCTTTAATAATCTTTTAAATCAAACACATTTACATCAATTACTTACACCATTTAACACCGCCACCACCGTCATTCATCGTCGCCGCATTGTGCGGGTATCGTGCTAGTAACTGGTAACGAGAAACCTTTATCTATTATCCGCTGATAACTTTTTGATGATTTATGAACCAACAAATATATAAATATCTTTCAAAAAAAAAAAACAAATAAATATATGAGTTCTAAACCGTTTTAAAAGATACCTTCACTTTTCGTAGATAGATCAATATGCTCAACAAAAACCACTGCCAAGGTTAGTAGCCAAATATCAAACATCCTCATTAAGATGTCTCAGATTTAAACCTCCTTAGATTAGTAATCTACCAAGAAAATAGTTGAAACGGTTAGATCATATATTTATTTACAACAAAGTTTACAACTCCAAGAGGAAAAACCTTACCAGTTTGTCATATGGGATCCATTTGGATGGCTAGACTTAAGCTGTAACAATTAGGATGATCAAATACATTATCTAGTGGAAGCTTAATAAACATATTTTTAAGTCTTATAATGTATCAAGTACCGCTGCAAGCAAAATTTGTATTTTGGTGCCATAGGTCTTTCTGAATCATGATATACTATAACCAATATTTATAATCATCCATAAGTTATTAGCCAAGTCATCATTGCATAATCATCCATATCATATCAATGGATCAATAACCATATTTATTTAGTTGAATCATCATCATGCACCTTTACTGGCTCATGGTGGTTTCTATAAGGTCATTAGCGATTAGCCAAAAGGTCCTAACAATTTGCCATATCATACTGGAAGGTTGGAGCGAAATGAACATTTGCTTCTAAGCAGGCGTTATCTGTTCATATAAAATGAGGTTTTAGACAGAGATGACACTGATAACACCACTACATGTGAATTCCTAGCTGCATGTAGAACTAGATGACATTATGAATCTAAACTACTGCTGGATCATCTAACGCTTCATCTCTGGATTATGTTCTTCAACTTGTCGGCCACGTCGTCTGTTTATTGTCACCTATCTACTCAACATCTGAGAAGCCATATACAAGCTATCTTAAATGATTTCAAGACCGAGCCCAAACAATGGAGAATATAAAACTTGTGATACCTCAATGGTATATACAAACATCAACACTTGAGAACAGCATCATCTATCCACTCGAAGAACGTTATTGTGTATGCTTCCCCTGTAAACCACTTCTTTCATGGGATCGATCACCCATTTGCCATCAACTACAAATTTGATCTGCACTTGTAGGAGTAATTGTCGGAAATTTTCAGAAGACGTGAAATCTTATTCTACAGTTTTAAGAAAAACACACACTAGTAATCCATAAGTTGGCCGAAAACACACAGTATACCATACCTCGTAGATCCCAGGATATAGCCACAACATGGCCCTCCAAAACTTAGAATTCCTGGTAGAAGCATTACGAAAACATCACAAAATCATAATGAGAATATCATACCTCTGAATGGAACATGACATGGACATACTCATTCAAAAATTTTCAAGCACAAGTATCTGAAAATGCTAAAGATCCCTACACTACAAAGTAACTAAAGCAATCTTGTGGAGAGAACAATATCATATTAACTAGATGCATCTCAACAGCATAAATCCCATTTGGCTTATATTTTGTCCCAATACTAAGTCGTCCTTCTGAGTTAATTCAACTTTTTACACTATGATATTTTATGGAAACATCTACTATTACACATTATTCTTCAGTAGATTCTTCTCAGATTGGTTGACAGATGCTTTTAATAAAACTTCACAAGTAACACTCATCATCACAATTGATAACAGTGGGTTTGAAGCTGAGATATCCTACATCTCCTAATGCCTTCCCTCCTATCCGAGTGTATGTTACAAAGGACAAACATGAAAAAATTCCAATGGCAGGATCAAAAGGTATCTAGAAAGGAAACTCCTTTGAGCTGGAATTAAATAGCCTCCTGTCGTTTGTGATAGTCATGACATATTTCTGTGAAGTGTAGGCGTAACATATGAAGACAAAGCTTCACATGGTCATACGTTGTAAATAAGGGTGGCTATATTAAACTGTCACCTGTAAATGATTCAAATGGCATTATCTATTACCTCTACAAGGTCAAATTGGTTAAGCAAAAGCAATTAACCAAAAAAGTTTGAAAATCATCTGAAGAGTGCATAAAACCTCCTAAATCACTTCATTGAAAGTTGTAAGATTTTCCTAATGGTATAGGTTATTTGGTTTTAAATCATAATTTGCACATTTTCATCTGACCTTGTTACACGTGTTATCTAAGTCCAGCACGGCAACCCATATTTACCCATGTTATGAAAGTGATGAAAAGTAATATAGTTTTCTTCACTTTACTAGTGCTTGCCTACCAAAGCAAAGAATGGTGCTTAATGCTAATTAGTCAGAGGCAAGCCCTCCAAATAAGAAAGAGAGTTGGAAACCTCAATTCAACAGGGTCTGTGATATTTGAAGAAGGCTGTAAATCCAATTTTACAGCATGATGCCAACCATTGAAGCTACCTGCCACTTCTACAGTCTCCCCATCTCCCCGGTACTCCACTTCAACCTAGGAGAGTGTAAGCTTCCATTAGCAACAAATGTCACCAATGACGGCTTAAACTTTCAGTCAAGAAACTACTCTACCATTCATAAATGAACCTAATCATACAAAATTCATAAGTTATATGGATTGTTCATTTTAGGACAAAGGAAAGTCAGCATTTCACAGCTGCAGCCTGCAGGTGTTGACAGCAGGTTCTTTAACATAATATAACATAACATAAACACTCAAAGAAGAAGAAAGCAGTTACCTGTTTTAATCCAGATAAGCTTTCTTCTGCTGCAGATAACTCTGCATCTTTCTCCAACAGAAGCTTCTGTGCTTTACTTATCTCGGTTTCGGCTTTAGCTTGTAACTCAGACAAGGCTTGCTGAGAAGAAAGGAATAATGATAAGTTGATAACCAATAATCAGTAATATTGTTGAGCAGAGGGATTCAAAAAAAGAAACATGTAACTTGCAAAACACATATTACACCATTTAAATAAAATGCCAATGATGAGAATACATGACACTGTTTTATTGCCAAGCCCTGGCCATTAAATGGTAGTCAACTAGAACTAAGTTTTAAAGACCAATGTTTACATGATCATCTTAATAAATGGTTGCTCCCAAACTTATGTGAAACTACAGAAACGCATATCATATTTAAAAAGATATATAATGTCAGGAAAACTACCTTGTTCTTCTCAATCTGTTCCTTCAACTGAAACAATTCCAACTCCTTCTGATGCTAAGCACATAGGAATATTACATAATATCAGAATCTGATATAAAAAACTAATAAGCACCTTCTGGAAAATGATATTTGGAGATGATTAGATCATTTTTATACCAGCATAACTTTGATTCGACTGATTTCAGCTTGATCCTCCTTTGTTATAACCTATATTACATATATTTATATGTGTATAAAGGAGTTTGAGGGAGGGTAGATATGAATATTAAATAGGTATGAGTTGATGAAAAAACCTCAACTTCCACGTTCTTGTCATCAAAAGCGGACTCATCATTTTCTACTTGATCATTGGAACTAAAATTCCTACAAGAGATGCAATCATTCAATGCTATTAATTTGCCAACAGTATCTGGAATATGCAGATAATGTAGGTTATGAGGCAGAAGTAACAGTGCAAACCTCAACTGAGAAGATGAATTTACAATATAGGGTGCCAAAATACTTCCGTTTGCAATATTTTCCGAGTCAGATACTGAAAGCACCTGACCGCTTGGCTCTTCACTATCTGAAGCTAACTCGTACTCTGCTGACCTCTCTGAGTCACTGTTTTCCTTTCCAGTCATAACGTCCAAGCCATTATCTGAAAATCAAGAAGAACCAAATGCTGAATTTATCTTTGAGGAATCAATGAAACAAATCCAAGGAAAAACATGGTATTAATGGACTCCAAGGGACAAACATATATCAACATATTAGCACTACTTGCCTTCAACTGCTTCTAGTTCTCCAGTCTGAATGAATTTTGCTACCTTCTCATGCAAAGATGATTTGGTTGACTCATCAACTAAAAAGCAGCTCTCTATATCCGATTTTGTGTAATCCTCAAAAGTATTGGTACTGGAAGCCTCTTCCATGATGGTATCTTTGCTTGACAATAACACATCGCCAGCCAACTCTTTTCCGTTCTCATGTAGACCTTAGAGTATAACCACTTTAATAAGTAGAGAGAATAATTATATACACTTCAAAATTAAAAAGGAAATTATAAAAGGAACCTATTAATTCATCTTCTTCATTACTAACTCTGTCCTCAGTGGAGCTCCCCTCTACATCAGAATCAGTGACGTTGATCTCTTGTGACGCGGCAAGAAGTTCTCTGATAAGTTTATACCCTCTCCGTCTCACAATGTTTGCAAGATCTTGCCTATAATATAATGCAAGAATTAAAGGAAATAATTCAAACGAGGTTGTTATAAGGTAGAAAGCAATCCCATTGAAAATGATTTTTCTGCTTAAAAAAATTTAACAGTGGGGATGAGGTGGGGGTACACATTGGTATGGTATCATGAAGAGTTCATCACGACAGTCATTCGTCATGCAGGATGAATGCTACATGCATCGAGTGCTGGTAATATCTGGTTCACGATGCTTAAGTGTCAAAACATTAAAAAAGAGCATATGAAAAGTCATTTCGGTTAAAATGTGATCCTTTTTCTTTTGAGATGGAAATGCAGTCCCAAAAGTATAGAAAGTCAGAATTGACCACATGCATCAAATGGTTTGGAAGTCACCATCATTAGAGGGGGAAAAATCATGGAAGATTGTTTGATCTGTTTCAATATGCTTTAATGTACATAAAGACAGGACTGAATTGTATCACAAAAGCCATTAGATGATGTAGAAGACCTCATAAAATGATTTAATAATAGGAACCACTTCATGTTAATTCACAGACTTAATTAGTTGTTTTTTTCGGCTTCAATGAGTTTTCCTTTTAGTTTACAACTTCAACTAATTTCTGATAACAGACTAGTTGCTGTTAATTTCGATGCAAGCTAATATACAACGATAACTAATTTCACCTTGTACATAGGTGAGCTCAAATTTTAGCCGTCCTTAATGCATAAGCCTTATACTAGTTTATTCCAAACAAGTAAGACCTTCGTATTCCAAAGGCAATGTATGCATTCATTTATTTAAATCAAAATAAAAGCAGATATACTGATATAGATATACAAATATATATGTATATTTATAAATGCTGGAGAAAGTAGAATAAAGTAAACAAAACCTGCCGTGGTGAGTAAGCTCCTTGAGAGAAGGAACATGTCCATCAGGAATTCCGACTTGCGCTATAAACTGGCGTAAATCATTACACAGATCTTCATTACTCCTCACTGGTTTCCTACTACTGCCAACACTATCACAACAATGACACACACACACACACACAGAAAATCGGTTACAAATTAGACATATACACCTCACTCTATAATACTTTTTTAGGAAAAATCCATTATAACTAACAGAAATCACAAAAGTAGATAATAATAATAACTGTATAGAGAGAGAGACATGCAATTGAAAACGTGAAATAAATCAAACCTAGTGTTGTTATTCGTCGAGGACGTGGAAACTCCGGATAGGGAAGTGCGGTGGTGAAGATGACGGAAATGAGGAGGTGGAGCGGCGGCGAAGAAGAATTTGTTACAAGGAAGGAAGAAATTAGGAGAGTGAGTGAGGTGCAAATTATTAGTCGCCATGGATTATTATAATTATATATCTATCTTTTGAAGAGAATAATGGAGCATTGAGATGATGATGAGTGACAAGACAACCACCGGTCAAAACCACCGCGAATGCCAGGCCTCAGCTCAGCTCAGCTGACTCTGATATTTCCCTATCTCTCCAGGTTCACTGGAGATTAAATTAAAGTCAGACTTATTTATCCCCTCGACCCCGGTTATATTAATACTTATTCATATTTTTTTATCAGGATTTCAACGGATTTGAATCTGGTCTTTTTTTCCAAGAGGACCTTTTTTTGAATGGTGAATTTCGCTGAAAACTTCGTGTCGCGATTCGACAGCGGGAGGTCTAGCATACGTTAGTCCGCACTAGAGAGCTCCCTCGGAGTAGAAATGTCTATTTCACATAACCGATGGGGGAAAACCCCCTACTAATCCGCCCGAAGGCATGACGATTAATAGGGGTAAACTCTGCCCTCTCAGACTTGAACCTGGGTATACCCAAGCCAAGCCTTCATAAAGGGATTTAATTCCTATGTCCTCCCAAGGCTTGAACACAAGACCTCAGCAAGAGGATGATCTTTCAACCATTGAGCTAAAGCTTAAGGACATTTTTCCAAGAGGACCTAAGTCGTGATGGCCGCTTATACTTATATTTATTTAAATTAATTTAACCAAGGTATTTTAATAAATTATTACAGAGTACTTATTCATTTTCTAAGTAACATGATAATATATATTCATTTTCTAAAAGATTTTTTTCTAAAATAATACGTGTTCTATCTCTTGTATACCATAAAAATTATTAAAATTGGCAGGACATAAAATGTTCCATGATGTTGTTGCCGATTAAAAAAAAAGCATTTTAAAAAGTACAAAGTAAAACTTCAAGAAGACATGAGGTACCAAAATGTTTCTATTAAAAGAAAAGAAATTTTTTTTCTCATACCTTTGTACTAACACAATATTGTATAAAAAAAAGGTAACCCAAAATAAATGACATAATATAATAAAAAAATGTGAGTGCTTGGCTATGGATTTATATAACTATCTTAAGATGAAACCACTCATAGAATGTGAGATTAGAGATACTATTTTAGTCTCTTAGGCCTTTGTCAACACTCTTTTTCTCACTTGTTTTCTCGTCGTTTTCTTGAAGAAGTGGATGACTTAGCAATATTCTCAAGTGTTTCTCAAAAAAACCATACTCCTTTTCCTTTGTGAACAAATGCCAGAAAGAGAAAAAAGTAGGGCCAAAACATTAGTTAAATAAGAAAAAGTTTTTTTTTTTAAAGGATATAATAAAATATACGAGAAAAGAGTGAGACAAAGGTGTGAAATACATATGGTTAGTAATGATATTTTTTAGAATATGAAGTTAGAAAAAGATAATGTGACGCTGACATGGTAGTCAGAAAGAGATAAGAAAAATGGTAGGGTTAGACAATTACTTGGAGCAGATCTTATGATAGGATAAAAATTTGAAATTACTTGTCATTAACATATGGGTTTAAGGTTATTCAAATTTCGATTGAACTATTTGCATGTACGAAACTATGATATACATTCGACAATGGTACGATGCGAGTTAAATGAAGTGACTGATATAGGGTAACCTACGGCGTGCAACATGGCAAAGCATTCCCTAGTTGCTTTCATCGCCTGATGTCTCGCACCAGCCTTTCGACCAGCGATGCAGGGCAAATGGCCTTATGCCAGCACACATGCCCCTCTTAGACCAACCTTCATTGAGAAACTTTAATACCTTAAAAGGTCTGAAAATAAAATATATGAGAACCGTGCCAATGTAGGCACGCACTCCAGCTCTACCGAAAAGATATTAGTATACAATAGAAATTCATATAAACTTGACACGATAAGTATATATTCTGGATTGATATATATACATGACTCAAACGTTTGCACTAAAGGTTTCAGTTAACTGATCAAGCTTAAGTTTGACTCAGGCTATTCAAACTCTTTTGCAGTCCAGCAAATTGGATACCAAACTCATATTTGAGCTTTTTTTGATGTCTAATTACACAACGATAACCTCTATTCGTCCCTCATTATCCAACTCAGTGTATAAAGCCTAACATAAACCACAGGCTTTCAACATTCAGTCGACAAACAAAGAATTTAAAATAAATTATCATAAATCAAATACAAAGGCGTTATGGATCTGCCACTAGCAAAGCAGGATATGCTTACATAATATACAGATATAGCAGAGGTTGTATCGACTAATGCTCGGACTTAACACGTCCCTTTAATATGCCTGGAAGTGGAGGTGAGGGAGGTGGTCTGGTGGACCTTGGTGGGGGAAACGAGGCTTGAGGCTGAATCATGGCTGACATGCTGGATCCTACACCTCCCTCTCTGGAAATATCGTTTGATCCATCATTTAACTTCATGGCCTTGAGAACATAATTGTCATCATGTAGCTCAAAAGGTGTGCTGCAATTAGGTCAAATATACAAAAATTGGTATATAATGTGTTGAGATAATAAACAAAAAAATATAACAAACATTGTGACATGAATTAACCTGTTGAAGTCAAAATGAACAAGCTGCATATCTTCTGAAATTTCCACTTCGACAGTGGCATGAGGGCGGGTCTAGAATTACCAACCAACAAAATAAATTAAGAAACTACATCAAATATATAACAATTTTTGTACCTAAAACAAGGGTGTTCAGATATGTGTTTTGAAAAACTATGCAATATTAAAAAATCAAAATAAAGATTAATTAATGTGATCAAATGGACTGCAAAAGATGTGACAAGATAATCTTACAGTTGTAGCAATCATGATTTTTGTAAAGGCTATCAGATGAGGTATGATAAGGTACATAGGTTATTACTCTTTACATAATCAGTTGTGTCGCAGCTTGCGGCTGGTATGAAACTGATAATCCTACACGGACCTTTTTGGTCCTTAAATGATTACCAAAAACTGACTCTTTTATTATTTCTAAAATCTGTTTTCTGAAATACTATAATCTTATAATTATGAATTCAAGCCGTACTATTCGGATTATCCCTTCAAAAGTGCAAATTCGAACACCCAATACTACAAGGAAACTATAAAAATATTTCTCGGATATCTAAAAGACTATTAGAGATTACAGAGAATGGTTATCATAATTGTTGAACTAGAATGTGATGCATCTTTTTTATTTCCACTTAGCAAGAAAATAATAACCATTCTGGACAAACGTACCTGGACCAATATAAAAGGTAAAGCCACTCCACCACATGGTGCATTGCCCGAGCTATATAACTCTTCGTTCCGTTTTATTAGATTTTGAAGACCTACATGCTTTATGATATAAAAAGAAAACGAACACAAAAACATAACCAACACATAAACTAAAAAAATAATTCCAATATAGATCATATAAAATAATTCTCACTTGATCTTCCAGTTCTCGCAAATAAGCAGCTTTTTTGTCGACTCTGTTCTTGAGAGCAAGACGCTCACTCTGTAAGATTTAAGTAAGAACATAACCTAAATAAATTAACTCCCTGTTGAATTTATTGATATCTTGATTGACTTTGAGTATAGAAAAGAGGGCAAGACCTTTAACTCCTCAATATCGTTCAAACTAGTTCGAGGGAGACCTCGCCATTGTATTTCCTTTTTATCTTTAGAAATAATATCCATAGCCATGAGAACATTTAGTGCATCATATACCCGTCGACGAATATTCTTCTCATCATATTGTTGCTGTGATAAGCATTTGAATGAAACAAATAGGTCATTTAAGCATCAGATACAAAACTCATAGACATGCATTACTGACTTCTACTCCCTTCTATTAGGTATGTTAATGTTAATTACACAATGAGAAACAAAGAGAAGCTAAAAACAACATTTTCATGATTCAAAAACTTGCCTACGTTTACAGTTGATAACTTGATAACTTTTAAAATTTAGACCAAAAGCTGATGAGATATAAAACAGTCATCCTATCTAGCTTAATTATGAAGTCTTCTAATAAGTACCAGAACAATTCCGTCTATTGAAGTTTTATAGTTAAAACTACCTATATTCCTATCATCAACACTGTAAATAAATAGATGTCAGATAGAGGTCTTAGGCCACAAGAGTCTTCTATTTTGTCACAGAAGTAATGTGTTCTGTCAAACTTTGTAATTTTCAAGGGGAAGACTGAAGAGTGTTTACAATAAGTCAATACATCAATATATAAAGTTGGAAGGCGACACAAACCTGGTCGGGAGGTTGATCACCATTTCGAGGATCTGAAAATTCAGCCACAAGTTCATCTGCAACCTGGAAGCCAAACTTTCTATGTCAGTTTTATACATTTCTTTCAAAAGAGATGAGATATAACGATTCAGATGTAGAAAGTGGATAAATAATGCATGCTTATTCATGCCTATGTGGCAAAAGCTAATGCATAGTTTAGCAAAAAAAATACATGAATAGTACAATCAAAGTAACGCGTCTCTCGTAAAGAAAGTACGACACGCAACAGACATCAAGTTGAATCATACTATATGGATATTTTCTTTTGTTAATACAGAATCACTTGAAATATACAATGCATTGCACAAACCCACATATTCATACATCAAAGTTTTAAGTATTGGATACACATAACAGCTGACAATTAGAACAATATTTTAAACTAACAAATAGAATATTAAATGTTAATAGTAGTACCCTACAACTATGAAATAGGTTACAGGCTTATTTCTTCAAGCACAAGAATGCAATCGAAAACAAACATTTGCTGGGTTCACTTCGCGATGTGAAAAGACAGGCCGATGGAGAGCTTATCTAGAGATTTAGAAGTACAAGGGTGTTTAAAGATCAGATAGCAAGTTTTGATAAAAATGAAACATAGCTCACGTTCGTATGTTTTCTTCAGTTTGAAATAGTGGTAATCATGTAATCAGATGTTTGAGTGTTTTCGAAAAATCTGTGTTTTACAGAATTGAAAGAAAACGCTTATCAGAAAGGACATTAGTGTGATAGAAAAAAAGTGTAGTTCAATGAGAGCAAAATTCTGCCAAACTAGGTTAGGAAAGAAAGTATATATGTAACTTCAATCTACCCTTAAATGATCAGCGCTGTTGCAGCTTCTTTGCAGATAGTATGTAACAACTTTCTATGACTAACTACTTGACCCCTAGCAGCTAATTAAATGCAGAAACTGTTTATCTAATCACCGAAAAGTCGAAAACCAATTGTTGCAACTTCATGTAATCAACTTTAAAATAATAATACACCCCCCAAAAGATTGTAGATAACACAAATACAGCGAGTTTACAAGCTCAAGAAAAACATTAAACTGAATCCTCTAACCTCGTTATAAGTGGTTCTTCCCTTGCTTTCAACTTTCTCGCACACTATACATGACAAAGATCGACAGAAAGCGTTAGCCCACAATATAGATGGTAAAAAGAACAGCTTGTGCAGACATGATAAATCTGATTTGGGTCAAGACAGGTTGCGCAGACGTGCAGACCCCTCAAAACATTTTTGCCTTTTCAAATTTCGAATTTTAGAGGTAATTAATGTGCTTATTATAATAACAAAAGAACTATAGTGTAGTAGGTTCTGCGCACGGTTAAAACACTTGGGAGACTTTCAACCTGTTTGACGCTTCAGCCCATTTTCCAGCTAGCAAACTTTTTCAATTTTACTCATTTGACCCCTTTGAAAAAAGTATAAGCCAAACAAAAATGGGTCATCACTAGCCCACATAGAAAATGTTGAATGTGACACATGACGGAAACAAACCTTTCATACTAAACTGGCGAAGTCCTCTACCACCTTTGTCCCCTCCAGTTGCACGTTGAGCTCGTTTTTTCGTCTTGCTACTGTTTAGAACTACTCGTCAGTATCATCGCATCAAATAACTATTCAACTGAATCTAGTAAAACTAAAAGTCAATATGGTCGTTACCATCCACCTTAATCTCATCAAAACAACATCTTTAGAAAACATAACTCAATCCGAAAAAAAGGCCAAACTTCTCGACAGGACGAACATCTGACATAATTTCCCAATATACTCCCAACGCTAGGGCTGTCAATTTCGACCCAACCCGAAACCCAACCCGAAAAAAATCAGGTTAGGGTTGAGTATTTTCGACCCACCAACCTGATTTTTTTTGGGTTGGGTCCGGGTTGGGTTGTTGGGTTGTCAGGTCGACCCGCCAACCCGATAACTTTAAAATAATTTAATTATATATAATAGCTCATACTCTACATTACACTAATCCATACGCCCCATTCTCATTTTCTATATTTCTAACCTCAAGTAACTTCAAATCTGAAATAGGAAATTGGATTCAAAATTCTGTGAGATGATAAGTGATGTAATATGAGACGGTAAGTGTATTAACTTTGTGCCAAGTACCAACAATACCCTCGCATTTCTTTCTTTTTTATACCCTTCGTTTTTAGCTTACACCATCAATGATAAAACTTTATATTGGTTGACTTATTCCATTTTATATTTATATATATTTGCTTATCAGGTCACATGGGTTGGGTCATGGGTTGGCGGGTTGTGGGTCAGGGTTGAAATTTCTGACCTGAAACTTTTAGTGGGTTGGGTTAGGGTCGGAGTTTTTCAACCCACCAACCCGCCAACCCGAACCTGCCAACCCGAACCCGAACCCATTGACAGCCCTACCCAACGCTAAATCAAGCCTAAAAAACCTAAAACTATTCAAAACTTCCACAAAGAAAAGGAACTGCCCACTGCCGTCTTCTACGGGTTTTGGGCCCCAATACCTCGACGGTGTATGGGGGAGGTTAAGATGTAGACAGACGTTACCTCTATCTAGGTAGAGAGGCTGCTTCCAGGTTCTACTTAAATGGTAGAAAAGGACCTCTGGCCTTTGCATGGGATGAGAATCGAACCTCTGACCTCTGTGTCCAGAGGCTAGCGTGTTTACCACTGCTCCACAAGGCTTTATCAAAAGTTCCCCCATGCTTCCTAGTAACCATAATTTTTACTAAACAAACCAATTTCTTAGGAATCAAAACTTAAACTACAATAATAAGAAACATCCAACATTGCATAGCAAAATCCCACTTCTTCAAAATTAGTACTTTCCAAAAGTAAACACACACATTTTTTTTATACTCTTTGCAAAATTCACACTACACAACTTAAGCAGTTATTCTGAAGTAGTGAACTTCAAGTCAAACTAAAAGTCAACATAACATTAGATTTTGGAGTAATAATTAAAAGAACGTTGACTAAACGCAAAAACAAAAAAGTCAAACTGACCCAGCGGTAGCAGCAGAAGCCACTTGAGATCCAGCATCATCAGCATGGATATCAAGATGATTCAACCTCAAAAAAGTATTCTCACTACCAGGTGTAGCCGCCATTGCCACGTCACTCCGGGTCGATGGTGACCCAGCACTACCACTTGTGGAAACGGATTGACCCGACCCGGTTCCACCCCCTCCTCCTCTTGAACTCCATGAAAACTGGTTTTTTGTTGAATTTCCAGCCACATTTTCCGGATTATCATTGGATCCCATCTTTCTTTATAATAATAACAAACACCCACTATAATTCATCAATAAATTAACAAAAATTAAACATACCCAGATGAAATTAACTCAAATTAATTCTAAATTCAACAGAAATGAAGTAACAAAGATCGATTTTTTGGGGGTTTTATTTTATTTTATTGAACTGGGTTTGTTATTTGGGAAATCAAGAAAAAGGGAAAGTAAGTTAAATTTGCAGACTTTAATGGTGGGAATGTGTAACGTGTTGTTGATCAGAAGATGTATATGTGTAAGTATGTATGTATGTGTGTGTGTGTGTGTTTTAGGTGAAGTGTGTGTGTGTGTTTGTTGGGTGAGAGGCGTTGGGTCAGGAAAGAGGAAATTTGGGGATGGAGGGAAATCCAATGAGGGTTTGTATAAATTTCTTTTATTTATTTATTTTTAGACCCTATAGAATTATATAATCCATTTTAGAATCGATTACATTTGTTTTATTATATATTTATATTTATATTTCTGTTTTTTCTAATTTAATAAATCTTTTTTTATTATTTCTAAATCCCTCCTCGGTAATAATTCCCAAATTCATTTATTTGCCACCGGAAATGACAACATAAAGTTTTTGTTTTTTTTAAAAAAAATTTAAAATATACATATCATTTTATGTAAAATTAAACGCATGCACGAGTGATGGGACGATCGGCGATGCCAGTAGCGGTAGTGGCGACAATAACGGATGGTGGTGATGATATGGTTATTAATGTAAAAGTAATTGATGTAAAAGAGAGTAACGTATTTATTTTAAAGACTAGCACGGTACTCGCGCAATGCGACGGTGTTCGTGACGGGGGCGAATGTTGGTGGTGAAAGCGGTATCGAGTGATGTAGATAATTGATGTAAAGGTAATTGAATTAAAGGGTTAATGTAAATATTTTAAAACATAAAGTATTGATAGTTTAATTAATCATTAATGTTAAGGGATTGTGTATGTGAAAATATTTTAAGAGTGGTAAGTGAAAATATTACATATTTTTCAACACTTTAAAAAATAAAATGTTATTTTTTTTTATAATGTAGTATAGATAAAATATCTATGTTGTAAATTATTTCAAATTAAATTTATTATAGATATATTAGGTGAATATATTCAATGTAGTGAATAAAGTTAAGGGGTAAAATAGTCATTTTCAAATAACTTTCATCAACTAATGTATAACACAAACAAAGATATTTACGGACAAAGTCGGGAAAAAAAAGACTTGACCAATCAAAATAGGACAACTAAAATGGGACGGATTGAGTAATATGATTATAGATAACGTAACTAAATTAACAGGAACACATAAAAAAAGGTAGTGATATTAGTACCAACAATCTTGATATACTTACCACAAAATACCATAGTTTATGCACACTGAACAACTGGCTAATGCACAGTAATGGTAAATGAATATGGTACGAATATCATTACTCTAAAAAAAAACCCTAATTCATTTAGTATTTTTCATTCAAAAGTATACATTTCTTAGTCACATAATTAATAATGTTTTATTATATCAAATAAAATGACAATTTGTTCAAAATTAATGATTAAAAGAAGACGAACACAAAAAAAAAAAAAAAGGGAAATATTTTGTTCAAAATAGTCACTTCCAAAAGTTATAAACAGTCATTCTATAATTATATCATAACAGTTATCTTACTATGACTTTTAATTAAGGCTTAGGACTGACAAATGATTTTTAGGATCGTGTTAAAAGACAGTATAAAATAAGTATCATATAATGAAAAAGCTATATGCCAATATACTATGTAAAATCCAAAATGTGTATTATATTTTGATACTATTTTTAAAAAGTTCAAGTTATATTTATGTGCTGGTAGTTAAATTATTTTTGGTTTTTAAAATAGGTTCTATAGTTAAAATATTAAGTTTAATTCTATTTTTCTTTATATTGATAAAAAAATTTCAAAAAAGTTACGAGTATGTATTTTGTTATAATTAAGTATAAATATTTAAAAATATCTACCAATAAACTAAAACAGGATTGAGATGTTCTTAAAACGACATGTGACGTAATCCTTGATCGACACGTGTCCTTTTAATTTATTTATTTTATTAAATTAGCTTTTTTAATTGTATATATATTCAATTTCCTTATTAGACTTAGAATTAAACTCTAACTTTTGGCTTATATAGATACAAAACACATTATAACCATTAATAAAATTGTCTCTTTTTCTTTCTCAATTCTTCAACTCCTATTACTTATATTACTTATAATAAGTTATTAACATGAATACTTCAAAATTTTGAGTTTACGATCCAAAATCACAAGGCTATTTGCCGTCATCCACTATGCTTACAAGTTCCGATTTTGATGTGATTGTAAAAATTTAAGGTAAATCCAAAACTCTAACTAAACATATATTATATTTATCATTACTGTTATTATAATTTAGCTTCGATCATCGGTTTACTTTAACCACAATTTATTTCATACTCACGAATCAAGTATGAGGCATATTCAAATTTCTTTATGATAAAATCTATATAGCTACCGTACATCGTACGGGTATTAGGACTAGTATAAATATAAATACTTGACAACCGCTAACTTCTAAAAATTCTAGAACCTACGCGATTATTGTTGTTGTACTTGGCTACATCATCTAGTAATGTTGTAAATTTCAATTCAATCATAAGCTTTGTTAGACTATTCATAATGAAAATGTTAGAAATCATGATTAGAGGATATATGCGGAGAGGGTATTAATGTTTAAAGATTAGATTTTTTTTTTTTTTTTGAACATTCAGTCGGAACACGACATCGGGGAAACCTCACCGTAAATGGTGAAGCCTTGCACGTACCCTAGACAACGAGATGTTGACCATGGGCCGTTACAAGTGTTCAGGGAACCACTAAGGGGAGGGAAACCCCCAACTAAGCCGCCATAAGGCACGACACTTAAATTGGGGTAAACCTTGCCCCCTCCAGGATTCGAACCGGGGTTCTTATCCCTTCATAGGAGGACTTGGGAGGTGTCCCTCAAATATCCCAAATGGGGACTCGAACCTGTGACATGAAAGTCACAGGCTGAGGTGCCAACCACTAGGCTATATTTAGATACTTATATTAATATGGTATCCGCATAATATGACAATAATTGAATGGTAATAATGATGGGTGATAATAACAGTGACTATTATATGTAATTTAATACTGTAAAAAGATAACACGATTTGTTAATATGTTGAACTATTCAGAATAAATTAATAATAACACACTTTATGTGTATTTTAAATTTCATAAAATCCATATATTTGTATAGATATTTTATGTGTAAACTTTAAAATTGTAATTATGAAAACATGATCTGACTAAAACTAGACGCATGTCCACACAATGTGTCGGCGATAGTGGTAGCGGAGGCGCTGTAGTTGTGGCGGGACAAGTAGTGGTAGCGGCGGTGGCAATGGTGGGTGGGGGTGGCGACGGTGGTTGGTGGCGATGAAGGGTGATCGTGCCGATGACAGTGGTGTTGTGGTTATTAATGTAAAAGTAATTGATGTAAAATGGATAATGTATATATTTTAAGGGTAATGATCAATGTTGTAAAATATTTTATTAAAGGTATTATATGTATATTAAGTTTAGATGTTTAATTAGATGAATGCACTTGAGGAGTAAAATGGTTAATTCTAGAGTTTTTTTTAGATGAAAGGAAAGGTGTTTCCTCTTTAATAAGTAGAATGGATAAGCTGGTAATAAATGAATTAATTATAAGTATATAGAAATTTGATTAAATGTATAAAAAAACTATTATTTAGTTTTTTTAAGGTATAGATTATCAATTTGCGAGTGACTTAGATGATGTTATAGCTAAAAGCCTAGAACAAAAACTGCAAAAATTGAAATGAAAATCATATTGTGGATGAATGTATGAATGTTTATTTTCGAGTTAATTGCAAGAATCATCCATGTGGTTTGCTCATTTATGTGGTTTACATCCCTTCTCCAAAAACTTTGTAAAATTAGTCCAAACTACATAGCTTTGTTGCAAGTTACATCCTTATAACTGATTCCGTCTATTTATTCCTGTTAATGGACATCATGTGCCCCTCATATGAGAGCACTTTAGTCTTTTTGCTCCCACACCTAACTAAACCCAGATCTTTTGCATCTTTCTTTCTCACACATAGGAGTATGACACCATTTAATTTGTATTAGTTTATTAAAGTTATCAATATATTAACATTAAGTTTGTATTTGTTTTGTTATTTTTGAAGAAACAAAGAATTAAGATGTTTACACAATTTTATTAGAGGCAAAAGAGTAACTGAAATTGGATTTAAAGTTGTGATTTATAGTGATACAGAACTACAAATATTATTTTTTAAGAAGAAAATTGGTAAAAAAAATAAAAAGCAAAAACAAATATTGATTTTGGAGAAGAAAGGTTGGTGTGCAGATAAAAAGACTAAAATGCCCTCATGTGAGGGGCACATGATGTCTTTTAACGGAAATAAATAAACGGAATCGGTTTTCACGGACGTAACATGCAACAAAATTATGTAGTTTGGACCAATTTTTACTAAATTTTAAAGTACAGATGTAACTACGAAAATGAACAAACCACAAGGATGATTTTTGCAATTAACTTTTTCTTATATTTTATTGTCTCCATTTACACTATAGACATTTTGGTATTTATGCTTTAACTTTTGTACCTTTTTTTTTGTGTGTGTGTTGTTGTTGCTGTGGATGCATGTATATCCTATGATAAAGGTCTAATCCTAGATTCCTAATAACTTTCTTTTGTGACGTTTAAAATTGTTAGAGAAAATATACTTACATTTTTAGTAAATTACCAACAACCCATATTTATGGCCAATATGACTTTAACTTCATCCATTCATTCAATATAGAAATATATATATTTTTGTTTATGTGCACATGCTGATAGGCATTCTCCTTTGGTTTCCTTTTTCCGGATTAGAATCCTCTAAAGTTATCCAACTTCATAGGTTAAAATTGATCTGAAGTTGGATCAACTTTAACCATTGAGTTAAATCCAATGGTCAAGATCTAATTTTGATGTTTAAATCTTGATCATTGGATTTAATCCAATGGTTAAAGTTGATCTAACTTCACCTATGAAGTTGGATCAACTTTAAAGGATCTTAATCCCCTTTTCCCTCTCTAATTTGTTACTGTATATAAAAAGTAATACTATAATACTACGACATTCGTATTAATTAGTGAAGGGATTAAGAAGATATCAAATGATACGTTCACATAGCAAATACATAGAATGATAGAGGAGTGATCAAACTTCCACTCATATAAACCACGGGTCAAAGAAAACACAAACGTAAACTACAACCACAATCCACTTAAAAGAGCCAAAAAAAACCCAAAAAGATAAAAAATAAAACCGACTGAAATTTTGAAATTTACCGATGAAGTAAAGTGGTTGTCGGTCCAGATAAAAAGAACATATCCGGTAACAAAAATAATTACATTTTACTCCAATTTTAATTATTTCATCTTATCGGATATACTGGAAAAAAAATTATTCAATAGACTCACGCGTTACGCGAGATCTACTCTAGTATAATAATATAAATATATGCTAAAAACGGAAAATATGGCCACATTACTTAATGTCTCCTTTACCAATCATCTTTGAAATGCCCATTTCTTACACGTTTGATGTTGCAGTCAATTTTAACAAGCAACGACAACTTCATTTCCTGTTTGGGTTCACAAAAATTAATAGAGAATCATTGTGGATACGAGTTTAGCTAAATGTACATTACATTCGACGCACAAATATTATTGTTTATTATGTACCCATTAAAACTACATCATCGGATGTTTGGGATTTCTGTTTATAAGCATTAATCTGTTGAAAAAAAAAAACAGATACTTCTTATATAAAAATAGATAATCAAATTTTGTTATTATCTTGTTAAAAACAAGTAATAATCACATAAACAAGTATATAAGCAAAATAAACATTATATATTCTTTTAAATGATAGCTATGATAGTTTTTAACTAATCTAGTTTCACAGTGAGTCCACATTTAGTAAAGTATTATTTATCTTTGTTTCTTAGTAAAAAACTAACGAGAAATGTTAGATGTATAAACAACTTACAATCAAATATTATAAATTGATGTGTCATCAAGGAAATGATACGAGTAAAAGAGAATGAAGAAAAAGAGTAAAACTTTAAATTTAATTGGTTTATTTAACTTGCCATATCGCTTAGTATAATGTTGTTTGTAATTTGTTTATATGTGTATCATTCCTCAAAACTAAATTCTTTGTTTAAATAAAGCACATAAAAGATAACGCCATCGTATAAAGTGACCTTGTTTTCTAAGGACCATATAACAACTTGTGATTCAAGTCAAGAATATCTATCCATCTTTTTTAATCCGCAAATGCTTTTAACAAAATAAAGAAAATACATTTATGCCAATCTAACTAAAGGCTATACCAAATAGGTAACCAAATAAGGTGATGAAAACTAACAATTAAAGTATACCTATTTGATATAAAAGTACAAAGGGAAGCAAAAACAAAAAACAAAAGCTAACGATATACGGAGTAACTTGTTTTGAAGTCTTATTTTAGATTATGAAGGTGTTTTGGACGAGTATCTTGGGATTATAAATTTGACTTTTGCTTGTATATATCAATCAATTTCAATGTGTAGATGTACAAATAATGTTGTTTAGAGTGTATATTATAGTCGTACTAGTTTTCAAAAAAATAGTCTATGTCAACATCACATCAATGTTATATCAGACAGATATAAAAATAAACTTAATACAGAACTAGTCCTCGGGACCCATCTTTTATCACTATGAAACATATTTATATATATAGTTTCTTATATATACATTAATCCTGCTATAACTTAAATGTTTTTAGAATTGAAAAACATTTATTTCTTAATCCATCACAAATATTCATTATTTTAACGATCTTAATAACTAATCATCTTTCAAATATCTATTGTTTTTTTTGAACAACATTCTATCCTACTCCTACTCATAAATTACACGTATGTCTGGAAACCAGGACTCTCGAAAAACCCCTACTAATCCACCCCCACAAATGTAGGAAGTGAGACTCGAACCTAAGTAGATCCTCCCAAGGTCAAAGTCCTTACCAATGGGCCACTAACCCCATTGGCAAAAATCTGTTGTTTTTAACCACATACAACCATTTATATTTCTGTTAATTGTAATGAAAAATGTTAAACTTATATAAAAGTTACGAATGTTTATAGACTTGACCAATTAAATTTTAATTCTCTTTTATGTTTCCCTTCATATTTTTTTGGTGATAGATAAGTTTATAAACATGTGTTGATAACTCAAATATTTCTCATTATTAATATTAATATCTCAACCTTATAAGTTATTTCTAACATCCATTTGATAAGATTAACCCTATAAACAAAACGAGTCACAAAGCGAAACAAATTACGACAACCGTCATTCCTTGTCAACCATGAAATGTTTGGTTCCGCAACATTACTCGGATAATTGCTAGTATCAAGGTAAGTATGTTGACTCCTTTTTAAAAATAAGTAGGCAACTCGTTTAAAAGCATGATTGTTTGATAATAATGTGAATAGTCTTGGTTCATTTACAACTCTAAATATTTATATATAGTATACATGTTAATAAAATTTGCTAATATATGTTTTTCATTAGAAATTTATTTGTTGATATAATAAAAGCCCTCATATAAGCTAGATACGTCATACGTCTTTGATGGAATAACCTCAAAACCACAAATTGCACTAAAAAACACTACAAAAGTACTAATAGTAAACTTACACTTTTCGGGCAAAATATGGTAAAAAAATGTGCATAACATAGTTGTTTGACTTTTTAAAATGCTTCAAGGAAGACTGAATACAGAGTTAACTTTACCACATATAACACTCAAAAAAAAAAAAATTGTGCAAAAGTGAATCACAATAATAGTCACTGATAGCAATACATACACGCGGGTGGATTTGGGGTTATATTTTATTTTCAAAGTCACTTGTACTTGAGCTAAAGTAAGAAAACATGTCAAATGGGTTGAACGGGTCAAATATTTTGAAAGTCGTGTGAAATATATTCAAATGCAAAAAGATCATATATGTAATTGAGTAATTGACTATTCGTATTTGTATAATAATTATGAATAAGATGAAAAAGATGGATAGAGTGTTTGTTAAGTTGTTTTGGCCCGACCCGTTTTGACAAATGCCAGAGAACAAATGTATTGATACGTTATCCACATTGGGAAAATCATGTTTACCTTTAAAACTCATTCAATCACTTGTTAGAGATTAATGACACTTCTTTTCTAGTTTTGTTGTTCATGTAGATATGCTATATATGATCCTTCTTATATACTATGAAATTTACAATGATATTTTGTATAAATTGTTCCATAAAACAGAAATTCTTATTGTTTTGGTACATGGCCCATTGGTAAGGTCTTAGACCTTGGATGAATTCCACTTTATACATTTGTAGAAGTGGATTATTAGGGGGTTTTCGAGAATTCTGGGTTTCATCTCAGGCATGTGTTGTTCGAGCTCCGCATATTGCCCAATTGGATGTCACTGTGGTGTCTTGAATGCTAACTACTAACTCGCTGTTTAAAAAAAAATTATGACTTACGTCTGTATAGAATTTATTTGGCACTATGACTTGTGTGCTTGTGGGATTGATTTGGCTCCATAAAGGTACTGGCAATATACGAAAAAGGAACACTTATTAGACCATGTGTAATGTTACTCACAAAATGAAAATACAAGTTATAAGACAAAATAAAATAAACAAAATGAGCTCAACCATGTATGCCTATATTTGGAAGGAGGTGAGAAAAAAAAAAAAAATCAAGAAAACAGACATCTGAATTAAGCCAACAACAATGAGCTTTACATGGATAATAATAATATTGGCTGAAGTTTAGAACCTAAGCAAAAAAGTTGATTAATGTAAGATCTCAAACGTAAATTCAGATAAGTGGATTCAAAACAGAACTAAATAACCTTCAAATAGATAGCATGTATGTCAATATAATTTGGTTTTTCAATCTTATAAGTAAGAACCTAGTTATGTCTAATTGTGTAATTGTCTATATAAAATGGTTATCTTCCAATAATAAGGCTGTCTTGATTAGAAGTTAACCCGTACTTAGTAATGATCTGTTAAATAAACATCAGTATCAAAGAGCATATGGGATGAGCAATCTACATGCAGGCTTCCTTATCACGAACATACGTGTCAAAGATGTTGATGAGCTGATTAGTCGGTGACAGTTGGCAAACAAGATGAAGAATTAAACCATGATGGCGTTATCAAACTTGAATCCACACTAATCATGTGTTACACTTGAATGTCTGCTAAATTTAGATAATTGTTCTACCCACCCTTACATGAGCGTTGAAATAAAAGGATGAATTTCTCAATTACGACAAGAATCCAGCTAGCCGTCTCAAAACTTTCTATTTATAATCTCAGACTTACCAATTTACTGATACCATTTCTAAATTGTCTACTACTTCAGTAATATAAGCATGCAGTTCTACTAATTAACTTGTACACGAGACATAAATGCGCAAAGAACACAATGATCAATAGGTGAACATATGGAACGGGAAAACTAAATAATGAGACTTATAGGTTCATAAGATTGAACAGCATTAGCATTTGTAGTAAATATTTAAGTAAATATTATTACATTAATACGTGACTTGGATGTCGTCAACATCATTGTCGGTGGGCTAGCCATAGGTCCAGCTAGCGTTAGCGTGTTAATCGTTCATGGCACATTTGCTTGCACATAGCCAATGGTCATTTTAAACGGTTCACTCAATGCACCACGATCTTCCACCTAAGCCCAGAGTCGTGTCACCGCCTGCAACCATAACGCAAGCCATTTCTATATAAGGCATAGCTTGAATATCGTTGAGTACCCTTGATGCACGTATTCCCTCTCTATCTGGCTTAAAACTGTTCTTGTACACTGTTACCATGAGAAACTTGTTTCGTGCAGAGCCTGGAGTGGGTGCAACCCCTGATTTTAAGGGAAGTTTCACTGATGTATGGCAAAATATGAGGGTCACAATGGTGATACCACCACTGACTATTGCAATTTGTATATGTGCGACAATGTCTATTATGATGTTCATTGAACGGGTTTATATGACTGTCGTGGTTCTTTTGGTGAAGTTCATGGGTAAGAAAAAATACACACAATATAAACTGGAAGCACTGAAAGAAGATCTGGAGCAGAACAGAAGTTATCCCATGGTGTTAGTTCAGATACCTATGTACAACGAAAAAGAGGTAATTATGTTTCTCAGAACAGAAGTTTAGGTATATGTTTTTCGGTGCATAAATGTCATAATCTTATTTATATTAGTCTATAAGATATGAAAACACCAAAACATTTAAGATATTCATCTTTGTTCACTTCCAGTCATTTCAATACTGAAAAACATTTGTTGCCAATTTTGGTGACAATTAACATAATAAGAAAGATGGCTATCAAATGCATATCTCAACTGTACATATGAAATTTCCGGACAAAATAAACGTTACTCGAAAAAGATTATCTCCATATACAAAGAACTACTAATGAATAATGATTAATGATACTATTATCTAGACCGAACCGGTTCAACCCGCACCTGTTTGACCCACTTATCTGAAATTACCCGCTTTGACCCTCACCCGTTTTGACCCATTACCCAAATCCCCCTGACCCGCCCATTTTGCCAGGCCTACTTAGTAGTATCTAAAAAGACTAGTTAGACATATACTCCGTAATTGGTAACATCATTCAAACAAAAACTTTCCAAGAAAACTTTCACATTTAAATCTATAATAATTGAAAATCAATCTTTGTCGTGTGTCATATACGATATAAAATTCTCCTCCAGATAAGTTATAATCGAAACCTATATTAGAAGCCATCATAATTAGGAATTCAGACAAGCCAGTAACCATAAAGTTTTAGAATCATAATCTAATTAACATGTTTGTTAGGTGTATAAGCTCTCCATTGGATCTGTGTGTTCACTTAAATGGCCATCGGATCGTCTCGTAGTTCAAGTTCTTGATGATTCCACCAATGAAGTCCTAAGGGTATCCCCATTCCTTTCAATTACACTTTAAAAATTGATATACTCATAGATATATAATCTTATTTCTTTTTGTAACTATTCTAACTATATACAGGCATTGGTGGAATTGGAGTGCAAAAAGTGGATGCAGAGAGGAGTGAATGTGAAATACGAGACAAGAAACAACAGAAATGGATACAAAGCTGGCGCTCTCCGTGAAGGTTTAAATAAAGATTATGTACTCGATTGTGAATTTGTGGTCATATTTGATGCCGATTTCCAGCCAGAAGAAGATTTTCTTTGGAGGTCTGTACCTTATCTTCTTGAAAATCCAGAACTCGCTTTGGTACAGGCTAGATGGAAATTTGGTAAGTCTTACTCCTTAAGCCCTTTTAATATGTACTCAAACTATACTCTTCCATTATATTATAGCTTTTATTTATCTGTAGTAAACGCGGATGAATGTCTCATGACTCGGCTGCAAGAGATGTCACTATCCTATCATTTCGCTGTTGAGCAAGAAGTCGGGTCATCAACTTGTCAGTTTTTTGGGTTCAATGGTAAGCCAAAAATTTACAAAAAATCATCAAAACCAAATAAAATAAATTTGAGAGTATTTATGTGAGCTTTTATGAAATTAGGGACTGCGGGTGTTTGGCGTTTAAGAGCCATTGAAGATGCTGGTGGCTGGAAAGATCGAACCACTGTGGAGGACATGGATCTTGCTGTTCGGGCCAGCCTAAAGGGCTGGAAATTTGTGTTTGTTGGGGACTTGGAGGTAAGTTATGCATACAACATTAGCCCTATTTATGAAATGTATATTTCTACATTTATAAAACACTAAAAAGATCATATTGCACAGGTCAAAAATGAACTCCCAAGTACCTTCAAAGCTTATCGATTTCAACAGCATCGATGGTCGTGTGGTCCAGCTAACCTGTTCAGGAAAATGACTAAAGAAATTATCGCTTGTGAGGTACAATGGCACAGACCATGGCTTATCATGATAATAACATCACACTTAGAACATATCTAACGCGTCTTATGTTATATGCAGAGAGTATCCTTCTACAAGAAGTTTCACGTCATCTACGCATTCTTCTTTGTAAGGAAGATCATAGCGCATTGGGTTACCTTTTTCTTCTATTGTGTAATTATCCCAATATGCATAATGGTACCTGAAGTTCATCTGCCAAAACCGATAGCCATATATATACCAGCAACAATCACCATTTTGAACTCATCATGCACCCTAAGGTTATGAAACTATAACTTTCAATATTTTAAAAAAGAGATATTAATAGCTAAATCTCATTCTTATCTTTCTTAACACAGGTCATTGCATCTTCTTGTCTTCTGGATCCTGTTTGAAAATGTCATGTCTTTCCATCGATCCAAGGCAACGATTATAGGGCTCCTAGGAGCCAACAGAGTC
This sequence comes from Erigeron breviscapus, assembly GCA_034093135.1. Lineage (NCBI taxonomy): Eukaryota > Viridiplantae > Streptophyta > Magnoliopsida > Asterales > Asteraceae > Erigeron > Erigeron breviscapus. Next base: position 136,575,407 of record CM067167.1, read on the forward strand.
AACGAGTGGGTCGTGACTGAAAAACTTGGGAATGCAACAAAGCAAAAAACCAACGTCGTTAGGCCACAAAAGAAACCACGTTCACGCTTTGGAGAAAAGTAATTTCCACAAAAATAACATGTCTTCACTATCTAACTGCAATTTAAATTTAGCTCATACATAATACTAATACGTTCACAATGACAAACAGGCTTCTCTTCTCAGAGTTGTTAATGGGACTGTTCCTGCTATATGTAGCCTGCTACGACATGATCTTTGGGAAGGATCACATGTTTGTTTATCTGTTACTACAAGCAGGCGCGTTCTTCACTGTTGGAGTAGGGTATGTCGGTATATCAACCAGTTAAATGTTATTAGTGTCAATGTTCATCAAATGGTTTCAGGGAATTGTGCAAAGTGGTTTAAGTGAGGAGGGCTATGCTAAAACGAACACAAGATGGGGAGATGGAAGAGCATTCTGATAAATGGTGGTGTATTTTTAGTTGAATCATTAGCAATGTATTCAAATAAAGCTTTTACTATAATGCAATAAGTTATAAGTATCACACATTAAGACTATAATGTACTGTGAATAAATTATATCATGTACTATATGCTACACAATGATTGTTTTAAATGTCATAAAATGGCAACACACTTTATAAACTGATAAATTAGTTAATACACATATTTTCCCCATATCTCGTGATTAAGGTTAAGAAATGGGCTTAGATTATTAAGATGGTAATAATACTAAATTACGACAAAAATGAAAGTCTAATCATCATAATATGCTGCTCAAAAAAACTTATATTGTGAGGGATTTAAATCCTCTCGATCTGAATTCCATCGTGTTGGTCGAGTTGAACTCTAGAAATAAACTAAAAAACCTTAAACATGATAAAGATCCACAATCAAGTAAACTTGGAGCCCATTATTTTTCTTGTCACAAGAAATCAACTTGAGAGGGACAAATCTTGAGAAGATCCTAATCCTATTGCCAGAGCACATAAAGTCACCCATTCACGTTAGTTCATCCAAGTTCCTTACCCTTATGGACGAATGATTGAATAAGCCATTTTCCTATCAAGGTTAAGGAGTCAACTTAGCATCTTAGCGGTGGGATTGAGTACATCTTTTAACTTGTACAACTTAGGTCTTCAATCTTCATCCAAAATCTTCAGTACTCCCTCATTAAACCTGCAAACACTTGACCAAGGATTAAGTGAAAGACACAAAATAACTTGATAAACTTAACATTTCTCAAGTTAATTGTGGAAGGGATCATACAAAGTTACAAACCAAGTTTGGTGCAGATGGTTTTATGCTGAAGAATAGTGTGCACCTTAGCAAATATCTCTGCAATGTTGTCCTTATACTTTACTTTATCATAATTTTTTCTAACTTTTCCCAAACCAAGGCTTCTATATCAGTAATCAGACATGATTTCACAATCAAACACAAATAAGTAATCAACACAAGGGACTCAAGCAGATATCAACAACCACAAAGGGTTCAATAGTGCCGATCAACACAGAAAATAATCAAAAATCTTTCCCAAGCCACCGCCAAGAAGACAACATAACCTAAATTGACATAACAAAATAAACTGGCAATAACAATTGTGATAAGCAACTAGTAGCAATTGGTGCAAATATAGACCTACGTACACATAATAACTGACCTGAAAAGTGATCATCCAAGCACAATGAGCATCAAACAAACCCCATGACAACTTCATATTCTACCTATAGATATAAGAAATGAATCCGTGTGCCTAGAGACAACACACGCAATAACTAAGCTAAGCATATCAAACTATATTTGATATAACCATCCAAGAAAAAGGAATCTCAAATAGAAAGAAATGAGAAAGGAAAGGAAGATTGTAACAATCAACTGACATGGCAACAAACCAAGGTCTAGGGATTTATATAAGCAGGACTAGTCAAGAGGTTCTTATGACTCTGAAGGTCCAATAAACCAATAACTCGCAGCAATAACCATGTCGTATAAGTATAAAAGAACCATGACTAACGGACAGCAAAATGTCCAGTCAACTGTTATTATGTCTGAAGCCTCTAAACAATGAGGCACACATAATAGGATCCACACACTAGGTTTGAAAGTTGAAACAAGTAACAGCGGAATGGCACAAAGTCGTAAAAATTCTCAGGCAAGCCAAACCTTTAATAGGATTGTTACCAGAATGGCAGCAAGTACCATGCTCTACAGCCTATCACCAAAACAAAGAAAATCCTTCCTCATACCCACTTTCCAAGAAACTTTGTGCTCGGCCCGAACTTGACCTGAAAAATATCTGTGTTCATAGATTGAGTCGATACAGCCTAAAACTTATTTTTGGGGCCAGGTTTCGGGTTGTTTCGAGTATTGCCAGCGAGAAAGAGATCACTGAGTAAAGAAAGCAAAGAAACATAAATTATTTTGATATGATGAAAAATGGCAGTGGGAAAATATGCAAATCCGCCAAATGTTGCAACACCAAAGCAGTCAAAATCCAATATAAAAAATTTGATGTAAAAGCAAAATTTCTTTTGAATACTCTGACAGCAATAGATACCAGTACAGTTGGTTATAAAACCAGTAATTATGAAAAGCAACATGGCAATACGCATTCCACCGTTTCAAGCCAAGCTTGTGATTTAGAATATCACATTATCAACCAACACAAAAAAAGCAATCGACAACCTCTATTGTGGCTCTATACTACTACTAAAAATATATCTTAGCAATTGACCTGAACTTGAAAAGAGGCACCAAGTTCTACTAGCGGAACATGATCTAATCTTGCACTCCGTATATCAACAAACCAGACGAAACAGGTCAAGAAAGAAAACAGGTACAGCAAGGGAAGTCATAGATGAGAAAAAAAACCTGACCCATGTGCAATATGATCCATATTTGTACCAACCAGAAGAAGAACACAGAACATGATCTAATCTTGCACTCTGAATATCAACAAACCAGATGAAACAGGTCAAGAAGAGAAAACAAAGACAGCAAGGGAAGTCATAGATGAGAAAAAAACCTGACCCATGTGCAATATGATCCATGTTTGTAACTAGGAGTACATATTAGCACCATGTATCTGAGTGAATGCATCTCAGCAAAGCATGAAAATAAAAATATAAAGGTGATATATGCAGCAGCAATGAGGACTCCCAAAACCAGAATATACAAAACGAGGATAAAAAATATAAGGTAGCAAAATCCATTGTACCAAACAAGAAGTGACTTGCCTGATCTGAAAAACACATCAAGGAGAACACGGATGTGATGAAAGATCATGGACATTCTATCCATCATGCACATTTTAACTTTTTAATAGCAACCAGAAAAAACAGAGGGATAAAAACTGATCTGAAAACAAGCATAGAATAAACAGCCGTGGTAAAGAAATAGATTCTCAAAAGAAAAAACACTTTGTTCAGAATAAACAGTGTAAGCTATTAGAACCCATCAATAAAACAACTAAGCCAAACTCACAATTGCAACAGCAAAAGCACACATACAAAACCATAGAAAAAAAACTACATAATCATCAGAGAAAATGTGAGATACAGAATGGCATCTGAACTTACAAAAGCACGCAAGAAATCAAGGTAAATAGAACTGCAAAGTGAAGGATCAAACACCATTCATCTCCTAACACACACATGCCCCATAGCCAATCATAACAATAGGAATGTACTAACCACCAAAAAACACAAGTCAAACTAGCTGCAAAAGACAGCATAGGTAATCTAGAGAACCCATGGAACATATATACTAAGCCAAAAAAGCAAATACAACAGTTCAACAGTAACATTGGAAAATGGGAGGAGACTAAACACAACGGCTACTGGTAAAGGCTCGGCCTCTATAGGTGAAGATACCTAAAGGCCTCAAGTTCGAATTCTAGCCTTCATAATCATCAAACAAAAGATCCAAGCAAACACTATAAACACAGAAGCAATCAACACCATATATATAGAGTAGAAAATATCCAAGTAATAGTGTTGCACCTCACCCTTGCTCTATTTGGGCTTGGATCAGGCTGATACTATACATTTCAGGCAGAGCTGAAATGCCTGAAACTTATAGATACCATCAAAATAGGACACCAAAAAGCACTGGTATTTGACAGAAAGAGAACCTACTTGCTGCTGCTACAAAGCTGACACCTTACATCTAAGGCATTACGGCATTACACCAAGTCTAACCAAAACAATGTGTGCACCATTACTGTTAGCCCCACTATAAGCACCAGAACAAAAAAACCATACCCACTTTTTTGTAAAGCAAATAGTCACATGGCAGACCACTCTATAATTGGCTAACTTCCTCTTTAGTTAACACAATATGATCTGACTATTTAAGATACGTTTTCACCTTGTTGGGTTATTGTTGTCTACGGCCCACATAAAGCTACGGCAGGAGGCCTTGTTTGTTTAGGCCTGGCAGCTGGCCTCTTTTGTTAGGCCCGGTTCTGTTAAGTCTAAACTTGGAGAGCAAGTTTTGTTAAACCCTAATTGTAGCCTATATATATCTCTTATCTCTTGTACATGTATTTGTGTGGAAAATCAATAAGAAAACCTCTTTCCCCCGTGGATTAGTTCACACAATTTAGTGTGAGATACCACGTTAAATCTCTCGTGTTCTTCCTTGTTATTTCTCTGTTCTTTTCTGGTTATTGTGTGTGTGTGTGTGCAGTTTTATTCCTAACACACCTGCTGTTATATAATAACACCTTCAGTTTGCAACAGTCAATAGCAAACTACAACTCCACTAGCTAGTGTGGCTCAGTTGTGGCTGTTTGAGGGTGTTCAAGTCTGTTTGTGGCTGTTTTTTGCGGGACTGTTTTGATCAGGTACCTTCAAACCAAGTTTTATTCTTTCTTTTGTGCCTAGGATAAGAACAGAAAAGCAAGACAGTTTGTTCTTGAGGCATAAGTTATTCCAACCAGAGCAGAAGAAGCGGACAGAAAAAATTCATCAAGCAGGAGGCTTTGAACTAGGTCACGCTTAGCTAGAAAAAAAAAGGATAGAAGCAGGAGGCTCAGTTGCTGTTTTTTTTATTTGGTTGGTGGTTGTTGAGAAAGAAATTATGGGTAGTGAAGATCAGATCTAAATTTTTCAGCACGGTGTGCTGATGTTGAGTTCTTTGCGGGCCTTGATTAGCTTGTTCATGGTAAGAGGAGACCGACGTGTTGCATGAAAAGCAGGCAGTAAGGATCCATCAACGTAGATGGCTTTGGATTCGTCTCCTTTAGCAAAGTGAAAGAAAACATCAGAAGCAGGTGCCTTGTTTTCTTAGTCGGTAGAGACGCGTCTTTGAACAAGTATGATCAGAAGAGGTGGGACATTTTAGGAATCAATGTTTGGAAAATAACAAAGAACTAAACACTACAGAAGACTACAGCTCAGACGAGGCGCTGATTGCAGAGTAGAGAGTAGTGTGGATTCCTGGGTCGTGGATTTCAGTGCTTCATTTAATGCTACCCACAGCAGTGAAGCAATACGGAATCTGAAAGTTGGATTTGGAAAGGTAAGACTGGCGAATGATGAAGTTCTTGATATGATGAGCAGGGTGACATAGGTTTGAAGACTCCAGTCGGTTCATGGACTTTGAAGGATGTCCGGGTTATTCCAAGTCTGAAAAAGCAGTCGGTTTAATCGGGCAGTTGGACAGGGGCATGAGGGTAAGTTCGGGAACGGGCAGTGAGAGGTTCTCAAGGGAAATCTAGTCGTGGCTCGAGGTAAGCAGGGTTCGCTTTATATGGTCAGTTTATCGTCTGAGGGAGTGACAATCCTAGTTCAGAAGAAAAACAAAATCCGGTTCACAAAATCTCGTGGGCAGAAGAAGGTTTGCTTTGCAGATGGCAAACCCAGAGCTACAGGTCAGATTCAGGTTGAACGTGCTAGGAAAGGTTCAGAGAAACCATTCAGGGTTTTTATGACAGTGGGAGCATTATGTTGTCCTTCAGTCAGAGTTTCCAGACAGTGGGTTAAGAGAACCAGTATTCCAGCTGTTAAAGTCTCTCTAGTTTATTATCTGCTTTAAAGAAGAGTGTTTGTTCTCGGGATTTCTCAGGATCTGGCAGTTCGTTTCAGTGGGAGCCGATAGAGACAAAGAACGAGTCAGGGGTAGAGATTGCCGTGACTGATGGGTTGAAGCTCAGTGGGAGCTTTAACGGGCCTTCAGGTTATCTGAAGAGGAGGCCAGGGGGTAAATAGGACGCATTGAAAAACATGATTTAGTTCTTAATACAGATGTACATAAGAGATTGAAGATGGTGCAGTTCGAGGTCCGAAGACACCAAGTGGGAGATTGTTGGGTTATTGTTGTCTACGGCCCACATAAAGCTACAGCAGTATCTAAAGGCAGGAGGCCTTGTTTGTTTAGGCCTGGAAGCGGGCCTCTTTTGTTAGGCCCGGTTATGTTAAGTCTAAACTTGGAGAGCAAGTTTTGTTAAACCCTAATTGTAGCCTATATATATCTCTTATCTCTTGTACATGTATTTGTGTGGAAAATCAATAAGAAAACCTCTTTCCCCCCGTGGATTAGTTCACACAATTTAGTGTGAGATACCACGTTAAATCTCTCGTGTTCTTCCTTGTTACTTCTCTGTTCTTTTCTGGTTATTGTGTGTGTGTGTGTGCAGTTTTATTCCTAACACACCTGCTGTTATATAATAACACCTTCAGTTTGCAACAGTCAATAGCAAACTACAACTCCACTAGCTAGTGTGGCTCAGCTTTAATCTCTGGCTGAAATGGTGAGAGAATGCTTTGATACTAACCGGCAATACCGCATTGAATGTGGTCTGCATTGAACGTCAAATAGAGCAAAGGTCTCAATCAGGATATGTGAAAAGTCAACAACAATTGCATATTCTATTAGCACAATACGAAGCGAAGGAATTATAATAAACTTCCATAACAACCTCATACACCTTTCTCAAGAAGTCTAATTGGGACAACCCTCTAAAAGATACTAGAAACCAAACCATTATTCATGTAACCCAAACTCCCAAAGAAGGATACAATCCAATTGTGCCATCTAAACTATGTGCCATATATCCAAAATGGCCCACCCGCTATACTACAAGAACATAACCCTGAATAAATGAAAGAACCCACAACTACTTAATAGCAAATAAACGTGAATTAAACACAACTGTTGTTATTCTAAAGATCATATACCCAATTAAGTAGACAACGAAAAAATTAGCAGCAGTTGCAGGTGTAATGAGAAAGAACAGGTCGAAGCCACACAAAGGGTTCGACTAAGACGCATTCTGCTGACCAAATTAGCTACAGTATCTGCAAAACAAACATGACAAGCATAGAACTAGCATTAGAATAAAACAGAAAAATATGAGAGCCATATATAAAATTTTTAATGATAAAATAACTCAATATATGATACTGCCTCCCAATTCTACAAAACCACTGCATTTGCCACCAAGTAAAACCTACATATATAGAGTATTCAAATACAAATCAAAAGAACAGTCATCAGCGAAGAGAAGATTTCTAATACCTATCAACGAAAAACATAAGCAGGATCCTAGTCCAATTATTCAAAAAAGAAAACTAACTGAAATTCAAACCCTAATCTTGATGAAAGTTGTATTATTATAAAAACACACATAAGAAGATAAGCATCATCGCGTATTATAATTCCTTTGAGGCTAACCAATAGAGAAATTATTGAACTGTTAACTGACTGTAATGACAAGTAAAGCAAAAATCTTTGGACTAAATCAAATCCCACCTATGAAATGTTATATTAGGAAAAAATCCCATCGATCCTACTGATGGCTTCACAAACGAACGATAGAAACCGGCAACCTATCATGACAACAATCAGATGGTAATGGATAACAAAAAAAACCCTAATTTTGATACAAATTTTTAGAAGATAAATAGAAACTCAAATTATTATTTATAATAATAATAATTATACATTTTTTATTTGTTGGTATGAGACTGTATGATTATAAGAACCCTATTTGAATTCTTGTCGACCAACATTTCACCAAACATTAACCCTACAACAATTTATAAAATATTAAATCGACAAATAGAAACTCAAATTATTATTATCATTATATATAAATTAAAGTTAATAATTCGAATGAATAAAAAAAAACCCTAATATCGATACAATTTTTAAAAAAAGTAATAATTTTGATAGAAGAAGAAGAACCTGGAAGATGTGAAATAAAACCCTAATAATGTTGATTGATATGAAGCGGATCTTTCTTAATTCAATTGAACCCTAATCTTGAACCTAAATGTACTGATACAACAGGGAAATTGTTGGCGATCGAAACAGATATATAAATATAGACATATAGATATAGATATAGATATATGTATATTGAAGAGTGGAGTGGAGGGAATGGGTTTGAAGTTATGTGTATAAATAGAGATGGAATCCGGGTCATATGTCGGTTTTGGACATTGCGTTACTGTAAACGCCCGCCCAAAAGTGTCGAATAAGCGGTCTTTTAACAATGTTTACAATAAAATCCACATCTTAAGAAATTCCATATTTTAATTTGAATAATTACTAATAAAAAAAAAATAATATTTTAAATAAAATGTTCTAAATTAAAATTGCTTGTTAAAAAATAATTTTCAATGATTATAATTACCAAACTTCTTACGTATCTCATTCTATGCTCTAATAAATAACAAATTGATAAACTTGGATTATCTTTATTTTCTGTTTGAATTTTTAGCAATGTTTTTAGACAGGTTGGATCAGAATTTTTAAAATACCGTTCCGATAACTACTTGTCGTTTCATTGTAATTGAACCTTGTTAAATCGTGTAAACTAATCTAATCGGACTGGAACCTGACCGGGTTCAAACCGAATTTTTAGCAATGTTTTTTCTTTTCTATTCTTGTAATTCTGTCAATTTTATAAGTTTTATCATGTCATCTCTATTTGTTTGTAGTAAATGTTGTTTTAGTTATTGTTTAGCTTATGAGTTAATATTGCATTAAGCTTTTTATTTAAAAGAAGAAATTATATAATAATAATAATATAATTAAGTAGAAAATACAAACCTCAAGCTAAAATGAAAATATTAAAACAATATAACCGAAAATCTCGTTGTTCCTAATATTCATAGGCTGCAAGATGCAATTATTATTAAACTTCCAAATAATCCACCATACTGATAAAAACAATTCTTTGTGTAAAGACTTAATACATTAACTTTCTACCGTATCCATAACAATGGACAGGAAGCCACAAATGAGAGGATCAACTTCGTACCAAGAGGACATTCGACCAAACTTTTTTGCCACCACACAACAAACACAAAAAAACATGTACTGCCAACTCGATCCAATTGTAGCAAATGAGACTTATAAGTATGGCATCCAAACGTCGAAAAGATGAGCTAAGTCTAGAAAAGGGAATATCAAGTAACAATCGCCAAACAAAAGTATTTGCATTTTGCACAAAACAAAAATATTAATTGCACTATATATATGTTTGTAAGTTCATTTACATGAAAAAAGTGAAATGAGGAAAAAAATGTAATAAATGTATAAAATTACATATAACTTGATATGTTCATGAATGAACCGTGTATGTGAACATAATATGTAACTTTACATGTTTTCTACCTTTCTTTTTGTTTTCATATGAACTTTTCATATATGAATATGAACCGATCTCATACATAAAATATATTACGAGTAATAATTAACAACGGAAATAATCATTAAAAACATGAATCATCATTTTCTACGACAGGTTGAGGGTGGGGTCAATGCATTGTACGTCTATCCATCTAATATATACTTTTGTGTCCGCACTCATATGTAAATGTATGTATAATTGTCGTTGTATATTATATATACGTAGTTACGTTACACTTACGTACACTATATACATATATATGGTTGATTGAGGTTTCGGACAGTGCCAACTTCCTATAAATTCCCACATTTGCCTCCAATACCACAAGTTTAATAATTCCAATAACTTGGTAGCTAGCTAGGCAACTTCCCTCACAAATTATTATCAAATCCATATTATATCTCTAGTTCATTCCAATGGGCGAGGTTAGTTTTACTTCCGTTATTTTCATTTCTCTCTCTTTTTTTTTTCTTCCTAAATTTATAAGTACTAGCTTTAATTGACTTTGGTTACAGAAAGAAGCCACACAAAAAGAAGCAACCGAAAAAAAGGCCATTATTGATGCCAATAATGACAAGCAGAAGAAGGTTGTTGATGAAGGACCCATAACTGTTGTTCTAAAACTCGACTTGCATTGTGATGGTTGTGCCAAAAAGGTGAAAAAATCCGTGCGTTATATTCAAGGTACGTACGTACATCCCTTTTTCGACGTTTATGGTGATCGTAATTAACCGTGTGTATATATATATATGTAGGTGTGGAATCCGTGAAAGCCGATTCTAAAAGCAACAAGCTAACGATAATTGGGAAAGTGAATCCGGTACATATTAAAGAGCGAGTTGAGTACAAGACCAAGAAGAAAGTAGAAATTATCTCACCCAAACCAAAAAAAGAAGACACCGATCAAGGTGACAAGAAAGCTGTCGCTAAGCCAGCTACCGAACCAAAATCGAATGACCAAAAACCAAAAGAGGTACCCGTACTATATATATGTACCACAGTATTACGATTTAGTGCTTTGATCTCATTATTCATGAATATATTTATTCATTTATGTCTAAATGGTTGTTATATCTAGCCTCAATCAACAAGTGTGGTGTTGAAGATTCCTTTACATTGCGATGGTTGCATACAAAAAATCAAACGTATCATCTTAAAGATTGATGGTGAGTTCGTTAGTTCCAAAAGTTATTATTATTATTTATTATAATTATCCAAATATTTTTTTAATGATTTTTAGCATGATCGATTTATTAGAAACAGATTCTTTTAGTGGAATGCTAATTAGCTAATACACAATTGCTTAATTAATTACGAGTAATTGCTTTGTAAGATGCATGCATCCAATCTATTACTAACCACTGCACTCAACTTCTTCATATATGTATTTTTTGTTTGTTTTCTTAAGCTCCAAAAGGCTTTTCTTTTCAATAACCTTAACTTTATTATTTTTTAATGATCATATTAAAATATTATATCTAAGCTATTAGAATTTCCATGACTTATTAGGTAGTATTCCAAAAGTTTTTTTTTTTTTATTTGATTTGTTTGAGTTATTTATTAAAAGACCTTTTCCGACAAAAATAATGTAAATTTAATTAGTACTATACTATATAATCTAAGGATTTTATTTGTCTGTTGTGTACAGGGGTGGAATCTGTAAAACCAGATGGTAACAAAAATTTGGTCACGGTCGAAGGAACAATGAATACGAAAGAGCTTGTACCCTATTTAAAAAATAAATTGAAAAGAGATGTTGATATTGTCCCTCCAGCAAAAAAAGAAGAAAACAAGGATAATGTCGAGAAGAAAGTCGAAACAAAGGTAGAAGCAGGAGAAAACAAAAAAGATGAAAAAAAGAAAGAAGGAAACGGTGAGAAAAAGAAAGAAGGCGATAAAGAGGGTGAAACTAAGAAGAAAAACGATGTGGCAAAAGAGGCAGACAATATTATCAAAAGCGTCGAGAAGAAGAAAAACGGCGAGGAGAAAGTTGCAAGTGGTGATCAGAGTGAAAAGGATAAATCGTCGGGTGGTGGTGAGGCAACATCGATAGGAAGTGGTGATGGAGATGGAAGCAAAAATAATGTCAATGTTATGAATAATAAGTTGGAATATTATAGACATGACCCGTATACATACACAATGCCCCCAGTATTGTACAATCAAAGTTATCATAATCAAGATTACGGAGTTCAGATTTTTCCAAGTCATTATGGTTACGGAAATGAAGGTTATGTTGGCATGGGATATCAATATCATGGACCTCCTCCTCCGCCATCACCCATGTCTTTTCATAATCCCCGGCCAGCTGCTTCAGAAAATGATGTATTCAGCGCTGATAATCCTAATGTGTGTTCAATCATGTGAACTAGTATATATATACATATATATATATATATAATGTGGAGTATATTATCATAAGTAATAGATTAGATGATAATAAGCATATATGATGCAAAGCAATGTGTAGATGAGTTTTGATATCAATTGTAAATATTCATCTTACTCTCGAGAGAATTTTGGAATTGCAAATGTCCCCATCCAACTTTATGTATGCAACTATTACAATCTAACTACCACTAAACTACCCAAATATAATAAATATAACTAAATTGCCTCATGCCATAAAACTTCACAAGTTTTACTTGTAAGTTTAAATCAATGAACAACAATGTTGTGACAAATTGATACTCCGTATATCGGGCCTATGGATGGCTTCCTAAAACTATACACCTTTCACAAAACACACTTCTATTCACATAAAATCCACAAACTTGGATTCGTGGAATCCGGTCATAATATGATTGTAGATCGAACATCTTGATCTTAATATATTTTCAATGATGATGATGATGATGATGATAGAGAATCTTGCATACCTTTTACGAAATTTTCTCAAAGCTTTTGAATATTTTTCACGGTTTGATCTTTGTATCTAGGCAGACACCATTCGATGTTTCAACAAAGTTACTTACTTCATAGGATCGACTCTTTGACTTCATAAACTTTCATCTACCCATAATCGCACATATTATTCTCCCTCTCTCATGCCAAAATAATTGTTCACTTAATAATATATAATTATTATCATGGGGGGCTTAGGCGTGGGGCAAAGTGGACGACCGTACGAGGTCTGATTTTTCAGGGGGCCTAAATTTTTATATTTTCTATATACATATATATGTAAAAGTTATATTTTATATACCGTCTAACTGTTTACACCTTTAGTAATTAACCATTAACATCCTGATTGAGTGGTTAATATGTTAAGTACAAGCATATTTTAGTTTTTAGGTTCCCGGATCGAATTCGTTGTTCTTAGCTTGGAGTTTTTCTTTAAGCTCGTCCTAGATCCAAAATCCCTTAGAGCCGGCCTTGATTATTATTGCATTGTCTAGTAACAAAAATAATGTCAATGTTATGAATAATAAGTAATAGATTAGATGATAATAAGCATATATGATGCAAAGCAATGTGTAGATGAGTTTTGATATCAATTGTAAATATTCATCTTACTCTCGAGAGAATTTTGGAATTGCAAATGTCCCCATCCAACTTTATGTATGCAACTATTACAATCTAACTACCACTAAACTACCCCAAATATAAATATAACTAAATTGCCTCATTGCCAAAAAACTTTATAATTAAGTTTTACTTGTAAGTTTAAATCAATGAACAACAATGTTGTGACAAATTGATACTCCGTATATCGGGCCTATGGATGGCTTCCTAAAACTATACACCTTTCACAAAACTGTTGAATGTGATCACGTTAAATAAATGCATGTCCGGAAAGTATTTAAGCCTACGGGGTCACACGAAATGACACGTATACTCTATGTAATTAATTAATATGTTAATGTAATATATTAATTAATATGATCACGAAATGATTAATAAACGATAGTTAAATGTTAAATAAATGTTTATTAATTAAAAGAGAAGGATTAAAGTGTAAATTAGAAGTTTCCTAATTATACTAAAAGGGGGGGGGCAAATTTGAGGAGGTTTCCTAATACCTCTCAAACTTGGTCACCAAGTCATAAAACCCTACAATTAAATCCCTATATATAGGGGTTAAAACTTAAGGGTTTTTCATTCATTCTAGACAATTAGTTGTGGAAAAACCCTAACTATTTCTCCTCTCTCTCTTCTCTTGGTTCGACCGTAGGTAGCAAAGAAAAGGGTTTTCGGGTTTGTTTGGTTCGACTTCAAGGGATAAACACAAAAGGGTTGTGAGTTCGTGATCGGGTACTAGCATACATTCATAGGGGTGTCAAGTGTGCGATCGTAGAGGGGTTTTACTTTAAACCCTAAATAATAATAATCTTATTTTTAATTAATTTTATTGGAAGCTAAGCTAAAAGGTACATATTCGATTCTACACTTTGTTAATTATTATATTGCATATATGATTCTTTACGCTGCGTACTCGTGATTATTTGTATGTACAAATTGTATGAATCCTAACAGTGGTATTACGAGCTTGCTATTGGATATATTAGTTACAAAGTTCAAAACTTGAAGGGGGTTTAGGGTTGGTTTCGATTTAATTAATTAAATATTAAAATTGTTTCTTGTTTATCTATTTAATTAAAATCGATTTTTTAATAAAAATAAAATTAGGGTTTTGTTTTTATTGTTAATTCAACCTATTTAATGTTAATGGTTAATTAAAACCCTCTATGCAAGTTTTGATTGTGTGAATTGGCATGTTTATTTGATAAATTGCATGTTTTATGTATCTTCAAATTTAATGTTGTTAAATAGAAGTAAAAATCATAAGGAATTCATGCAAAATTCTTTATGATTATTACTTATATATATTGATATGAATTGCTTAGTTTAATGGTCCAATAATTAGGGTTAATTATTTGATAATTGTGTTACTATGTGAATTTTTCGTGTGATTTTTCCTGTTTGACACCTGTTTACTAAAAAATCCATATAAAATCAACCGTAATGAGTTAGGAGCTGTCCTTTGGACTGTAGATGCTGGACTCATAGGGCTACAACTTTGTAGTTCTGGTCGAAGGCTGATTCAGACTGAAAATAGGACTAAACTGATCGTGAAGCTGCTGGAAATTTCCAGTCAGCATGTTTATATGTATTTATTTGATAATTGTATGTTTAAAGGCTTACGCAATCAAGGCAACTTGATGTATGTGGTCCCTTCTATGAAGGGGGAGCCGTCTTTAACATGTAAATTAACCATAGTGACCATGATTTAGGTTGCCCACCATAAATCGTTGCATGATTAATTGTTAATAGTTAGTAAGTTTATTATTTTGCAATTATTGTAAATGGTGATGCAAAATTGTTTTAAGAAAAGAATAAACTTGACTAAGAAATATCAAAATTTGATTTTGTTTTAATAAAATTGGTGTCTTACAATCAAAAGATATACCGGCTCACCCATTTGAACAAACTCTAAGAGAGGTATAAGTCAGAGTGCGCTAGCCTCCTAAAGGGGCGGGTTTTTAATTGCGTATATCGCAAACCTTTGCTCCTGCACTTCTTTGTGCGTTCAAATGGAGCTACCGAGCTCTTTTGTGTTTTTAAGACAATAAAAATGATTTTATTAAACATTATGTTATGAAGATGTGCATGAATCTTCATACACAAACTTTTGATTCACATCAATTGCATTACCCAATTAAAGTTAAGTCTTTGCCACCCACTTTGCTAAGAACACTTGCAAGTGCTTTTTGCTCTACGTGATACGTAGGTGAATTGTAACTCCAAGGTAAATTATTACTCATCGTGAGACGGTGGTACACTATTTACAAGTTCTTAATTGGGCGACTTAAAACGAGTTAAGCGGTGAGACCTTGACCCGTGGCATAACATGGGACAAAACATGTTTACAAAACACTTAATACCCCTATAAGTGTTGTTGTAAGTCCCATACATATATGAATTATACTTGTAATGCAATTACTGATCGTCACTTACCTTTTGAGTACGTCATTTCTAGCAGATCAACTGATGAAATGATGGTACGTCAATTGGATCCTAGCCTTAATGAAATTAATTTTTAAATGATTTAACTTGGGTAAATTATATTTCTTAAGGATTATTATCGAAAATACTGATTTTTGAACTTATATCTGTTTTGTAGATGGCAACAACAAATCCTTCACAAAACATACACCAATCGGCTTTCAGGTCGATGCTAGAAAGAGAAAAACTTTCTGGAACCAACTTCAATGACTGGTATCGTCAGTTGAGAATTGTTCTAAGAGCTGAAAAGAAAATCGATGTCCTTGAAAAACAGATGCCCGATGTTCCTGATGCCAATACCACGACTGCACAGTTGGCTGAATACAATACTCAGTTCGATAGACATAATGAGGTTGCTTGTTTGATGCTAGGTAGCATGACTCACGAGCTTCAAAAGCAATTCGAATTGTACAATCCGTATGATATGATCAGAGAACTGAAGTCTATGTACGAAAAGCAAGCTGGAGTTGAATTGTTTGAACTTGTTGAAACACTCCATGATTTGAAACACGAGTATGGAACACCGGTGAGTCATCATGTACTCAAGATGAAGAGATACTTTGAGCACTTGGAAAGGTTAAACTATGCGTATCATCAGCCTATTGCTATTGGCATGATTCTTAAGTCTCTTTCAAGGGATTTTGAGAGTTTTGTGCGCAATTACAATATGCATAGCATGAGTAAAACCATAGCTGAATTTCATGCCATGTTAATTGAGTATGAGAAAAACCTCCCAAAGAAATCTGATACACCCCAAGTTCTTATGATCAAAGGGGGAAGGGTTCAGAAAGGTAAACAACCGAAAGCTAAGGGTAAGAACGTTGGTAAGGGAAAGCAAGGTGCTTCAGTCTCAAAACCTAAAAAGACCCCTCCGGCGAAAAAGGAGCATCCGGCTAAGGACCAAGCTTGTTATCATTGTGCTGAAGTGGGACACTAGAAGAGGAATTGTCCAAAGTATCTAGCTGAGTTGAATGCGAAGAAGAAGCAAGCTGGTTTAGCCAGTACTTCAGGTATCTTTACCATTGAATTATATTCCTTTTCTAAGCGTAATTCGTGGGTTTATGATACTGGCTGTGGAACTCATATCTGTAATACTTTACAGGGGCTTAGAGGAAGGAAGAAACTAAAGCCAGGAGCTTTACAACTGTTCGTGGGCAATGGTCTACCGGCAGCTGTAGAAGAAATAAGAGACTTTTATTTAGTTTTACCTACTGGTTTAGTTATTGTGTTAGACAATTGTCACTATGCACCATCTATTACTAGAGGTGTAATTTCAGTTTCTTTGTTGAAAGACAACGGATTCATTTATGTTTTTAATGATTATGGTATTTCAGTTTCTCGAAATAATGTTCATTATTTTAATGCTATTGCTTGTAATGGTATTTATGAAATTGATATGCATGGTTGTGATTCAAATGATAATTCAATGTATAATGTTAGCAAAAGAGTCAAGCCTAACTTGGACTCTACTTATTTTTGGCATTGTCGTCTTGCTCATGTTGGCAAGAAACGCATTGAAAGACTTCAACGTGAAGGGATCTTACAATCAAATGATGAATCATTTGACAAATGCGTGTCTTGTGTTTCCGAAAAAATGACAAGAAAACCTTTTCCGCATAAACCGGAGAGGGCTAAAGAGCTACTTGGACTTATACATACCGATGTATGTGGCCCATTTAGACATGTGTCAAGAAAAGGTGCTAGCTACTTCATCACTTTTATGGATGATTTCAGTCGTTATGGTTATGTTTACTTGCTTAAACATAAACATGAAATCTTCGAAACATTCAAAGAGTTTAAAAATGAAGTAGAAAAGCAACTCGGTAAAACCATCAAGATTCTTTGTTCGGATCGAGGTGGAGAATACTTAAGCCAAGAGTTTAAGGATTATCTAAAAGCTTGTGGAATTATTCAATAGCTTACTCCTCCATATACTCCACAGCATAATGGTGTATCTGAGAGGAGAAATCGAACCTTGTTGGACATGGTGAGATCAATGATGAACCTTACGACTCTCCCATTTTCATTTTGGGATTATGCTTTAGAGACTGCTGTACGCATTCTCAATATGGTTCCAACCAAGAAGGTTGACAAGACACCGCATGAATTGTGGCATGGAAGTGTCCCTAATTTGTCTTACTTAAGAGTCTGGGGTTGTGAGGCACTTGTGAAGCGAGATACGCCTGACAAACTTCAACCTAGATCCGTTAAGTGCATCTTTGTAGGATACCCAAAGGAAACAATGGGTTACTACTTCTACTTTCCTACCGACAACACTGTTAAAGTTGCTAGATATGCTGAGTTCTTTGAAAAGAATCTCATAAATCAAGAAAACAGTGGGAGGATTGTCGAGCTTGATGAGACTCAAGAAGAAGATGTGTCACCTTCTGAAAATACTAGCGATCATCAACTTGGGGGGGGGGATGTTCAAAGTGATGAACCTCAAGTTGAAGATGAAGCGATTCCAATTCGTAGGTCCTCAAGGACAATACGTGCTCGTGAAAGATTGAATCTTAATATTGAGTCTGAAGAACACGTATTAGGAGACTTAAATGAACCTCCTAATTTCAAAGCTGCATTATTGATATGTCTTATTTTATACCCATTTCCCACAATGTATTTAGTTGCTTTTTGTATGGTTTTTTAGTCGTTTTCGTATACATTTGGTGCGTTTATGGTATTTGTTAGTGTTTCAGGTTATTAATAGGTACTTGAGCGTAATTCTGGAGGAAACAACGTTTTTGAGGCAAGATAAGTGCTTACGGAATTTTTACGAGTCTCGAGGCTGCATTTAGAGTCTGGTCAACGAAAGTCAAACAGACAAGAGCTACATTGCGACGCAACCATAAGTTGCGCCGCAACTGAAAAGCAGAGAGATAAGTTGCGCCGCAACTGAAGACGGATTTTTGAAGATCTTTAGGGCAACTATAAATAGCTTGCATATTCATTCACGAACCCTACCTTTTGATAACCAGCCGTTTTTAAGAGTTTTTGAAGACCTTTTTCATCGATTGAAGCATCTTTGAAGCCCTTGATCACGATTGGATTTATTTCATCATTCCGTATTCGTTATTAATCATTCTTGGATTGATTTCAACATTCGGTACATTATGTTTTCATATATTATTGATTGTTCTTATCTTTTCATAATGAGAGGCTAAATCTCTCAGCACCTACTTGGATAGTGAACATGTCATTTATTTGCATTTGTTGAACGAGATTTCTATGTTTAATCGAAGATCCGCATTTATTTGAGTTTACAAATTGTTTTTATCTTTTATATAGATTGATTGATAATTGTTATTAGAAGTTCGAGAGAAATCTATGTGATTGTCAATTGGTTTATGAAATGATTAATCGGTCTATAATTAATCAAAAGTTGTTGGAGTTCGAGAGAAAGCTTTTCAAGATTAAATCATAAAATCAACTTAAGTTCTTAATGCTTAATTGTTTAGAGTAGAAATTATTCACCAGAGTGATAACCATACTTTGTGCAATTAAAGATTCGAGTATAACGATAGTTCATCTTGATTACCTTTTAAGTCGTTCAACAATGCAAGCAATATTTAGACCTTCTAATTGATATGTAAGCTGGTCCAAGTAGGTGCGCATTTTACATTATTGTTCCAATCAAAACTCTCTTTTCGATTAATCCTGAGGGATTACTAACAAATTTTCTAACTAATTGCAAAGTGACAATTCGGTCACAAAACCCCCCTTTTACTTGAACTACTTAATTTGAGCAACTGTTTTACTTTAGTCCTTGTGATCGACCTCGGATTTACCAAGTTTACTATACTGCATACGATCGGGTTCACTGCCTGTGAGTGTGTGTAGTCAGTCTTTTGGTAGTTCGTGTTTATAAATTTTATTACTCGATTTCACACATCAAGTTTTTGGCGCCGCTGCCGGGGACTTTTGTTTAGTAGTTGTTTAGTTTTGTAGTTCGACCCTTTCTCACATTTACTTGTGAGAAAGTTAATTGCTTCATTAGTTAAATTTTACTTTATTTACATTTTTATTCTTATTTGTACCAGGTGCGGTTAACGGTTTGTTTTGTGGTGATTGTGCAGGTTCTTGCTAGTGGATGAACACTAGAGCCTCTGGCCGACCCTTGCATAGTCCTTTATCTAATCCAGGGAGAGCCAGACGTAGACTATTGTGCAATTAAAGATTCGAGTATAACGATAGTTCATCTTGATTACCTTTTAAGTCGTTCAACAATGCAAGCAATATTTAGACCTTCTAATTGATATGTAAGCTGGTCCAAGTAGGTGCGCATTTTACATTATTGTTCCAATCAAAACTCTCTTTTCGATTAATCCTGAGGGATTACTAACAAATTTTCTAACTAATTGCAAAGTGACAATTCGGTCACAAAACCCCCCTTTTACTTGAACTACTTAATTTGAGCAACTGTTTTACTTTAGTCCTTGTGATCGACCTCGGATTTACCAAGTTTACTATACTGCATACGATCGGGTTCACTGCCTGTGAGTGTGTGTAGTCAGTCTTTTGGTAGTTCGTGTTTATAAATTTTATTACTCGATTTCACACATCAAGTTTTTGGCGCCGCTGCCGGGGACTTTTGTTTAGTAGTTGTTTAGTTTTGTAGTTCGACCCTTTCTCACATTTACTTGTGAGAAAGTTAATTGCTTCATTAGTTAAATTTTACTTTATTTACATTTTTATTCTTATTTGTACCAGGTGCGGTTAACGGTTTGTTTTGTGGTGATTGTGCAGGTTTTTGCTAGTGGATGAACACTAGAGCCTCTGGCCGACCCTTGCATAGTCCTTTATCTAATCCAGGGAGAGCCAGACGTAGACTAGTGCAAAGAAACAACCAAGAGCCATCCACATCAGGCAAGATAGATTCAGAAACCGCAAATCAAGTTCCACCGGGACAGACCTCAGAAGATCAAGTGGTTAATAGGTCGGAGGAAGCAGCTTGGATATTTCGAACAGGTGAGGACTCAGAAGGAGAAGAAAAAGTTCAAACACCTAAACCGATTAGAACTGTACCTCCGCAAATTAACAGGAATCAAGATCAACAGAGAAGGGGAAACGGAATGGGTGAAGAACAACCGAGAGATATGAACAACGTTCCTTATGGGGAATGAAGAAGAACCATACCAGCTAACCGGGGCACAGCTATCCGCCCACCTGCGATATCGGTAAACTTCTCCTTAAAGGGTAAACATCTCAAGAGTGTCGAAGAAGATAAGTTCGACGGTGTTAGAAGATGTGATCCTTATGCTCATGTTGAGAGATTTGAAAAGATTTGCCGATTATATCAGTATGGGGAAGGGCAAGCTGAGATTGTGAAACTAGAGTTATTTCCATTGACTCTCACTGGTGATGCATCTTCATGGTTTAAGGAGCTACCAGATAATTCATTCTCTACTTGGGCTGAACTTAGGGAAGGATTCATTGATGAGTTCTATTCCATAAGAACTTAAAGGCAATTAGAGAATCAAATTAGGGGATTTTCTCAAGACAGTGGCGAGGATGTTGTAGATGCTTGGAAGAGATTCAAGGAGATGCTGAGGAATTTCCCGGGACATAGCATGGGTACTGAAGTGATTGTTGAAATTTTCTATGATGGATTGGATAGAAGGTCCAAGAGGGAGCTCGGATATGCATTTGGGGGTAGTTTCAACAACATTTCTCCGAATGAAGGCTACAAGATTCTTGATGATATGGCCAAGGAGAACTCGACTCGTGATGAAGACCGAACCAAGAGATCGGGGAGAAACACTGTCTCTCAAGTTGAGAGTAGTGAAGATTCTAAATTAGTTGCTGAAGTTAAGGCCCTCTCAAAGCGAATGGATGAGAGGTTTGATAGACAAGAAAGTAGGTTTAAGAGTTTGGAAAGGGATGTGAAAGTTATGGCTGATGGATGTGACACTTGTGGGGATTTGCATTACACTGAGGATTGCCCCCATAAGCCAGCTGAAGATGTTAGCTTTGTTCAGAACCAACAACAGGGGAACTTCAACCGCAACACCGGTTTTCAAAACCGGCAACCAGGTAGTTCTTATCCTTCTTCTTCTTCTTTTAATACTAACAGTTCTGGTTTTGGTGGTAACAGGTTCAGCAGGTTCAACAATCAACAAGCTCCAGATTCAGAACTAAAAGAGATCATGAAGGATTTTATTAGTGCCCAAGAGAGCAACTAATGAGCACGTTGCAGAAGAGTCAAAGAAGGTGAGTTCTGTGTTGGACGCTTTGACTACTCGATTGGATGGGCTCGGACACAAGTTGGATCAAGGGGCAAAGAATCATCAAGCCACGATTAAGGACTTGGAAGGAAGGCTTGAAAGGCTAGGAAATTCTAATAGACAACCCGGTACTTTACCGAGTAATACTCAACAGAACCCGAAGCCTCAGTCAAGCAACCAAGGACCGAATAATCAAGGACAAGGGCAGAAATACACCCCTCCTAATGCGAGAAATGAGCATGTGAATGCAATTACAACGAGGGCAGGTAAAACATATAATTCTGCAAATCCTTTACCTGATGATTCTACCCCACTTGTGCAGGTTAATGAGGACGATGAAACCTTAGGTGATGAGATTGAGATGGAGCCAAACCGAGCCGTGCAGACACCGGCCGTTCCATCTAAACCCGCTGAGAAGCCAACGGTGAAGCCCTATCAACCGAAGATCCCATTTCCTCAACGGTTGAGGAAAGAGAAGATTAAGGAACATTTCAAGAAGTTTGTTGATTTGATTCAGTCGGTAAACCTAACTGTTCCTTTAGTTGATCTTATTGCAGGTATGCCGAATTATGCAAAGTTTCTCAAGGAGCTCATCAGTGACAAAAGGAAGCTTGAAGAGGCGAAGACTGTCGTTCTTAGTGCCGAGTGTTAAGCAATAATCAAGAATCAGATTCCTCCCAAGTTGGAAGATCCAGGGAGTTTTCTAATTGCTTGTTCTTTTGGTGCATTTTTGTGTGAGGCCTTGGCCGATCTTGGGGCCAGTATTAATTTAATGCCTTATTCTGTTTATAGGAAATTGGCCTTAGGTGAGTTGACCCCTACCCGAATGAGCATTAGGCTCGCGGATCGCTCTTTCCAATATCCCATGGGGATAGCGGAAAACTTGCAAATTAAGGTAGGACATATGGTGTTCCCGGTCGACTTTGTCATTCTAGAGATGGAGGCGGACGCTAAAGTCCCTCTAATTCTTGGCCACCCATTCCTTAACACCGCGGATGCTATCATCCGGGTTAAGGCTAAGGAGATTTCCTTAGGGGTCGGTGATGACCAGATTATTTTTAAGGTTGATAGAGCATTAAAGCATCCTTATTCTTCTGATGATACTTGTTTTAGAATTGATGTGATAGATGATGCTTTGGACTTGTGTTAGGTCGAAAATCGACCAAGTATAATTTGTTCAGAAATAGCTGAAGCTCAGTGAAGAATACTTGTATAGAATTCTGAGGTTGCTCAGAATTAGTTCACTGAAGCTTTACTTCAGTTCAGATCAACGTATCAGAATACCGTTCAGAATGAAGTCAAAGATTGAAGTCTGAAGAATGAGAATCAGTTCAGATGTGGAGCTCAGAAACTGATTCTACCTGATCGAAGACTGAAGCATCTCAGTGTAAAAGTACTTACACACTTTTACACTGATTACGAGGAAGACTTTTTACTTTACATATCTTTACCCGGTTAATAGATTTAACTATTAATTAAAGTACAAGGTAAAGTAAAGGTTGGGAATAAGGTTTGATAAGTCACATCAACGACTTATATACTTAAACCTTAAAAGTACGTATGTAAGGAATTAGCTTTAATTCCTTAAATACTCCCAACCATATTTGTACGATCTGGTCCACGTCATCATGGACTTAGGTCTATAAATATAAGTCTTCTCACAACTTGCAAACGGCTTGAAACCTTTGTATTTGTTTATATATCAATAAATCAAATACCTTGAAAAATACATCGTGTCTCAATGCTACATACTTGATCTATACATATTATTTATATAGTTTCAGCCCTTTTTGTTTCTTGCATTTACTTTCAGTACCTTTATCTTATTGTTCATCCATATCTGGATCGTATTCTGAACTGGTCATCTTCCAGTTAGAATTACTTGCCAGTCGGGTATTAAGCCATCTATATTTGGGACTCACAATTGGTATCAGAGCAGCAAGGTTGAATTGTATTAATTCATTAACCTTTGATCTGCAAAGATGGTTGACCAAATGTTCAATACAGGCCCTGAACCTAATGCTAATGCCAATGCAAATGCTAACACTACTCCACCCCTATCATCAACAACAATATACCATCGCATAATGTGCATGTACACTTTCCAAATAATCCTGTTCCCAAGTTTGATGGGAACAGTGAAAACTTTCAAACTTGGAAAGCATGCATGCTAAAATATATTACTGGTGTTGAAAGACATTTGACCGATATTCTCAAAGAAGGACCCTTTGTCCCCTTGAATGCCTCCACTGTTGTCAGAAATGCCGATGGGACTCCTAGGGTTTCACCCAAGGAGAAGGATCATTGGTCTAAAGAAGATCATAGGCTGGTAGACCTTGATACCAAGCTGCAAAATATGATCTTGTATGCTGTTCCTGAAACTCTTATGCCTACCCTTGTTTTACTTGAAAATTCAAAATTAATGTGGGAGGAACTCATGACACAATTTGAAGGCACCAATGAGACAATTGTCACAAGAAAAGTTGCTTTGAATAAAAGATATGAGTCTTTTTTTGCTATCCCTGGTGAAACTTTAACACAAACATACATCAGATTCACTAATCTGGTAAATCAATTGAAAGCCCTGGGTGTAACTAAAGATAAAGAAATTTTGTTGGAAAAGTTTTGTGACATCTTACCTTCTAAATGGGAAAACTTGATCTTGGTTTTGAGACAAGGAAAAACCTTGCACAGTCACACTCTAGCCTCCCTGTATGGAGCCTTCAGGTACACTGAAGAGAACAAGGCTGAGAGAGTTGTGGCTGAGCAAGATGCCAAAAATCATGCTTCTACTAGTTCAGTCATGGTTCATAATTCTGAACCACATGGGACTGCTCTACTATCTTCTGAGAGTGATCATTCTGACTCGATGAAGAAGATGGTCTCTGAAATGTTAAAAACTGGTATTTCTGGTAATGTAACTCATAGTTGTGATGAGGATGACAATGATGATCTGGTTGCCATGCTGGCTAAAATGTTTTAAGGCCAAATCTAATCGATCTGGCAAACCATTTGCTTCCAGTGCTTCTATTGATAAGTCTAATCTTGAATGCTTTAAGTGTGGCAAGAAAGGACATTTCATGAAGGAATGCAGATCTAGTCAGCCTTCATCATCATCTGCCCCTAATCATTCTATTTTTCAGAAACCTGATGACAGCTATAAGGCTAAGCACAAGAAGCTGAAAGCCCAAATAGCTCTCATGGCTCAAAACAACTCAAGCAATAATAGTTGTATGATTGCCAAGACTGAAAAATGGGAGGAATCTGATGAATCATCTGATGATGAAGAAGAAGTAAGGGATATGTGTTTCATGGCACGTGAAGATCAAGGTCATCTGGTCAAATCTGATGTTGAATCTGGTCGTTGGGTGGATATTGTCATGAAAAAGGTAAGTGACTTTGGTTTTGAAAGTGATGAGGAACAAAAAACTGGACCTTTTGGTTCTTTTAGAGGCAGACATTTCTTTTTGTCAAAACTGTGCGTTCAGAAAGCCTAAAAATGTTTGAAAATAATACTTCTGAACTGAACGCCAGTTAGGCCAGACTAAAAGAACTGAAAGATGTTCATTTGGCTTTAAAAAGTTATCAGTCTATGGTTGCCACTTTAGAATTGGAAAAAGAAGAATTAAAAACCATCCTTGAAAAAGAACAAGCAATAATTAAATCTTGGATGAAAGCACCAAGGCCAGATGCTGCAATTAAAAATACTTTTGCAACTCAAAGAACAGCATATGAATCTGGTGATCTTCATTTGGCATCTATAATCACTGATTTAGATGCACTTCCAAAGGAAATAAAACCTGAAATCATTTTTCCTAAAGTTGGCAAGCAGAAAACTATGACTGATAAGGCCCAGGAACAATCTGAGGGTAAATCTGAAATGATTCAGACAACTGGTTCAGAAAGGAAGGCTAAAACCAAAAAGCCATCCCCTCAGACTTCATCTAAGGCTCCTAAAAGCCAAAAGAAGAAGAAAAATATCTCCCCCACTGAGCCTTCTACCTCAGATTCAGGTAAGGCTCAGGTGTCTAATGAAGAATCAATTTTGTTAAGGTTAGAGAGTCAATTTCAGTTATTGGCTAGACAAGTGCAGAGTTGCAATACACGTTTAAAAAATGTTGAAACCACTCCTCTTCAACCCAAACAAAATGCAAAACCTTTTTCCAAACAAATCAAGCAAAAATCTGAGAAGAAAAAGGTTGAGCCCCCCCATCAAACCAACTGTTTTTGTGTCATCTGAGATTATGACTGAGATCCCCTTCGATCCTTCAGTTTCTTATGAACCAAAGAAATCTGAGACTGCTAAGGGAGAGTCTAGCGAACCCATCACCAGATGGGTTCCCAAAAAGAACTAATCTTTGTGTTTGTGCAGGGAGACCGAAAGAAGAATATATGGTATCTTGACAGCGCTGCTGGCAGAACCATGACTGGTTATCAGACCCTGCTGGAGGAATACAGGGTACAAGAGGGGCCCTCAATAACATTTGGAAATGATGAAAATGGAAAAACTGAGGGATATGGTGTTGTGAATAATAGACAAGTCAAATTCACACGTGTTGCATATGTGAACGGTTTGAAATATAACCTGATCAGTGTCAGTCAACTATGTGATGATGGCTTCAAGGTATTATTTAATATTTCACAAGGCACCATATTCAACAAGGATGGAAAGGTAGTTTTGATTGCACCAAGAAAAGGAAACATTTATATCATTGATATGAATAGTTCACCCACTGAACAATGTTTCTACATAAAGGCAGATGAAGACACAAATTGGTTGTGGCACAAGAGATTATCCCATCTGAACTTCAAGAATATTAATAAGTTGTCAAGAAAACAACTTGTTGATGGGATACCCTCAATGTCTTTCAACAAAGACAAGCCATGTCCAGGTTGTGAAATGGGTAAGCAGAAAAGAGCTTCATTAATGACAAAACAAAGTTTTAGTATAACTGAACCTCTTCACATGCTTCACATGGATCTCTTTGGACCAGTGAATGTTCAGACAAGAGTAGGAAAGAAGTATACCCTTGTTGCTGTTGATGAATATTCAAGATATTGCTGGGTAATTTTCCTCAGATCTAAGAGTGAAGCTGCTGCTGAAATCATTGCTCTCATCAAACAAATTGAACTTAAGCATAAGCGAAAAGTTTGTCAGCTCAGAAGTGACAATGGCACTGAATTCAGAAATGCCACTCTGGAGTCCTTCTGCACTGAAACTGGCATATCTCAGAACTTCTCCTCAGCCCACACACCAGAGCAGAATGGTGTTGTAGAAAGAAATAATCGTACGCTGATTGAAGCTGCTAGAAGTATGCTGAATGAATCTGGTCTTCCCAAGAATTTCTGGGCTGAAGCTGTTGCAACTGCTTGCTACACTCAGAACAGATCTGTCTATGTCAAAAGACACAAGAAGACAGCCTATGAAGTACTCAGAAATAGAAAGCCTAATATTGGATATTTCCATGTATTTGGATGTCCAGTATACATTCTGAATGATTCCAGTCAGCTTGGAAAATTTGATGCAAAAGATGATGAAGGGTACTTCCTAGGATATTCATCAAATCGCAAGGCCTTTAGAGTCTTTAACAAGAGACTTGAAAAGGTTGATGAGTCAATTCATGTTACCTTTGATGAATCTAATTCTGCAATCTTTAAAAATTCCATTCCTGTACCACCCTCAGAAAGTCCAATAAGTTTCGGTGATTCTGATCCTATTGCTGAATCTGATCAGTCACCTAAACCTGCTTCTGAACATTTTAGTTCAGAACCAAGAATAATCAAGTCTAGCAACATTCCATTTTATCCTCCAGTCAGTTTTAAACTACCTTCTGAACTGACTATTGGATCAGATGTACATGCTGCTTCACCTCAGATATCAGGCTCAACTGAAGTACCCCAATCTGAACAGTTTCATGATGCAAATCATGATCTGCAGGAGGAAGATGATGAGACTGAGGTAGTCTTTCCTGAAGTATCTCAGAGGAGTTCTTGCACTGATATCATAGTTCATCCTGGTCAATACACTAAGTGGACTAAAGCACATCCTATTGAGCAAATCATTGGGGATTCTACTAGTGGGGTTCAGACCAGAAGAGCCACAAGCGATCAATGCTTAAATGTCAGCTTCTTATCTCTAATAGAACCAAAGAAGATTGACGAGGCTATGAACGACCCTAGCTGGATTGAAGCTATGCAAGATGAGCTCAATCAGTTTAAGAGGAACGATGTTTGGGAACTTGTTCCTTGTCCCAGTACTCTAAAGAAAGAACCAATTGGGACAAGATGGGTCTTCAGAAACAAGATGGACGAAGATGGTCACGTGATTCGAAACAAGGCAAGACTTGTTTCAAAGGGTTACTCACAAGAAGAAGGAGTAGACTTTGATGAAACTTTTGCACCAGTTGCTAGACTAGAAACTATCAGAATTTTCTTAGCTTTTGCAGCTCATCATGAGTTCAAAGTCTATCAGATGGATGTTAAAAGTGTTTTCTTGAATGGTGAATTGGAAGAAGTTGTGTATGTGCATCAACCACCAGGGTTCATAAATGAAGAAGACCTCATTGGGTGTACAGACTGAATAAAGCTTTATATGGTCTGAGACAAGCACCTAGAGCCTGGTATGATACTCTTACTAAACATCTTCTAAAAAATGGTTTTAAAAGGGGTGCAATAGATAACACTTTATTCATATTGCATGATAAAAATGATATCTTACTTGTACAAGTTTATGTTGATGATATTGTGTTTGGGTCTACAAATAACAAAATGTGTGAACAGTTTTCTAAAATAATGTCATCTGAGTATGAAATGAGTATGATGGGCGTACTGACATATTTTCTAGGTCTTCAAGTGAAACAAACCAGTGATGGTATTTTTATAAATCAAGAAAAATATGTCATAGACTTGTTAAAGAAATATCAATTTGATTCAGTCTCATCAAAAGATACTCCTATTTCTGCACCATTAACTTTGGACTCAGATCCTAATGGAAAACCGGTGGATCCCATAAAATATCGTGGTATGGTAGGATCCCTCATGTACTTAACTGCTAGTAGACCTGACATAATGTTTGCAACATGCCTTTGTGCAAGATTTCAGTCTGATCCCAGAGATGCACACGCTAATGCTGTGAAAAGGATTTTCAGATACCTTAAAGGTGTCCCCGGACTTGGTCTTTGGTATCCCAAAGGCTCAAGTCTAGATCTAATGGGTTATTCAGATTCTGATCATGCAGGTTGTAAGATAGATAGGAAAAGTACCACAGGTGGTTGTCATTTCCTAGGTGGCAAATTGGTTAGTTGGACAAGTAAGAAACAGACTACAGTATCACTCTCCACAGCTGAAGCTGAATACATTTCTGCAGCCAGTTGCTGCGCTCAGATTTTGTGGATGAAAAACCAACTAACTGATTATGGTGTTAAGTATATAAAGACTCCAATATTTTGAAATAACACCAGTGCCATTGCCATCTCTCACAATCCTGTCATGCACTCCAAAACTAAGCATATCGACCTCATGTATCATTTTATTAGAGATCACATTATTAAAGGTGACATAGAGCTTCATTTCATTCCCACTGATAAACAACTCGCTGATGTTTTTACAAAACCCTTGGATGTCAAAACGTTTAAACATCTCATCAGTGAGTTGGGTATGCTAAATCCTGAATAGCATTACCTCAGGGGGAAGTGTCAAATATTTTTATGTTAAAAAGAATTTTTCTCTAAGGGGGAACTTTGCTTTCAGAAAAATATTTTGACTGAAATGCTTCAGAATTTCTGAAATGATTTCAGAATAATTGTGTAAACTGAGATGGCTCAGATCTCTTGATTCTGATCATGCTCAGATTTTGTATACCATTTCTGAAATGAGTCTGTCCTTTATAATGTATTTTGATACTTGGTCGTTGTGTGAACACGTGAAGGTTACAGTTTAACGTTTGAATAATGATGTTTTTGGCTGACGTGGCACACAAGTTGCGCCGTAAAAGGAAAGTAATGATCACTTTTCTTGAAAGTGTTGAAAAGTTTTGAGAAAATGTGGGGTCATAGCCGTCGTTGCATTAAATGCGGACGTGTACCCAAAAATTATTTTCGGACTTCAAACCCGATCAAAACTGATTTCATTTTAATAATATTTCATTTTTGGGTTTGAATTTCAAAATCTTTTTATTTTTATTTATTTTGGAAAAACCCTTTGTATTCCATCATAAATATAAATACCCTTCCCAAAACAATTCCTTCATTTACTTCTCCTTACATTTACTCCCAATCATCATTCTCTCTTTTTTTTTCTCATTCCTTCATAACTTCAAAACCCTAAATTCATCTTTCACTTTCAGTTTTCCCTTGCAGATATAATGGCTAAAGTAGTCAAATCTTTAATTGCTTTCGAATATAAACCATCTAAGGTATTCAAGGCCAGTGCTCAATGGCCACAAGGGTTCGATGCGTCGACCCTTAGATTCAATATGAATAATTTTATGGCCGCACTGAATGCCAAAGGCAAAAACTTTAATGGGGAGGATAAATAAATTTCTTGAACAATCCCCTCTCCATTACGCCTTGACTGCTGATCCTCAGGTAATGTATCATCGATACTTACTTAAATTCTGGTATACTGCTACTCTGAGCAAGGATGAAAAATCCATTGCTTTTTCTTTACAAGAAGGCACAAAGCAGTATATCCTTTCACTTGATGGGTTTCGGGAGGCCCTTCATTTGAACTACCTTCCCTCCTCTTCAGCCTATGCTAAAAGGCTCAAAGGGATTAATTTCAGGGAAGTTCTGCTGGCCATTGGTCATAATGACATGGTTGATGCAGACGGCAATCTGAAGACATCTGGACACATCTTTCTGTCTGGATTTGGAAACTGTTGGAGATATTTTTGGACTCAGATTGTCGAGTGCCTTAGAGGAAATTATGGTGGCTTGGACCAGATTTCCTTGACACAAGTAGAAATTGGGTATTACTTGTGGCATGGGATTAAGGTGGACTTTGCTGAGATACTTTTCTCTCAGCTGGTAGCAAAATTGAAAGGGAAAAGAAGTCCACATATCTCATTCCCTAGATTTCTAAGCGTTTGCTTCATAAGCATGCTTGGAGATGCGTATCACTTTAAGGGGCTTGAATCTTCAGCAACGGAGTTCTGCAGGGATCTTTCAAAGCTATCTACTTCAGATCCAGAACCAGAGCTCTCCGCTGCAATGCTTCAGGTAATAAATAAAACTGAAACAGCACGACCGGCTGGCTCAGAAAGGTCACCGAGCGGGTCGCAAAAGAATGCGAGACCCATTGGTGCACCTGGTGGTCAAATGTTGAAGTTGTTTAAAACCAACAACTTCTTCTACCCACCCACCACCTCCCTCATCCATTGACCAACATGAGGATCTCCCACAAGATCCCTCAGGATCTCCAAAGGGCGTTTTAAAACAACGTAAATTTAAGAAGTCCTCACAGCCCAAGGACACTAGTACCGAAGCAAACCTCTCTGGATCTTCCCAACAAGAACCAGAGGAATCGAGTCTAAAGGGAAACCCACAAGCAGCCATCTCCAAAACTTCTTTAGGAGGAGATGGTGAAGCAAATATTAGTGTGTCCGCCCAACACACAATAGAGTCCGTGTCTGCACGCGCACCCCCTGAAACTTCACAAATCTCGCGCTCTTCTGCAGCACGAATTGATGAAGTATTTGGTGTGACACCACCTGAGACCGAGATTCCAGACTCTACGGCCGATGAAGTGATTTTTGATGACGGTACGAGAATCATTAAGGCAATCCCCGTGTCTACTGTCTCTGGCGATGAAGCTATGGCTGAGCCAACCAATAAATCTGGTGACAATGCATCTGCAGCAACAGTTGTTGAACCAGAAGCTGGTTCAGGTACCAGTGATCTGAACCAGCGCATATCTGATCAGACTGCAGTTACGACTGACCTCTGGGATGACGATGAGCCACCTCAAGGGAATCTTGATTCCTTTGCTGACTTTGAGTTTAACGAGGGTTTACTGGAGGAGAACCAATCTTCTGATTCTGAGCCAACCTTCAGCCTCGCAAACGTCCAACCTCCCCTATAAATCCAAAATGTTGAACAACCATATCGCCAACCAGAAACTTCACATCAACATCCATACTTTCCATCCGGCTCTACACCTGCTTATGTTTCATCACCACGTTTTCAGCCACAACTCCAACACTTACACCCACAAATTCACCAAGTGCCAAGGCCCATCAATTATGATATTGAACTTGAGAAAGAGTTGGACTCTGATACTGAATCTGAGAGTCCAACTGAAATGCAGTTGGAAAAGGCATTGGATGGGCTTGGTAGAATTCCCTTTGTTCTTCTGCTTCTGCACAACCACCCCCTCCTTTGAGTGTAGAAGCACAGTTAGAGAAACAAAATGCCGAAGTCCAAAGCCTACTTATCAAGGTGGAGGACTTAACTAAATCTCTAACTGCCAATACCAGTTCCATCGCTGAAATGAAGGGTGCTCAGATGTTTCTTGGAACTGAGTTCACCAAGGTTGTTGGAAATGAGGGACTGGTAGGTGGGAAGCTAAATGAGCTGGTACATTCCTGTAACAAAATAAGTTCAGCTATCAGGGAAGCCTTCAGACTGGCCAAAAGAGATGTGCAAGCTTCTGTTGTTGCGAACTTGACATCTGGTATTGAATTGATAAAACAAGAGGTTCTGGCAGTCGGGAAGGAGGTGAATGAGTTGATAAACAGGCCAAGTGTTAATGAGAAAGAACTTGGGTCTGCTGTTAGTGATGGTGTGATTGAGAGGTTGAAGTCTGAGATATCTCAGCATCTTGTTACTCAGATTTCAGCCTCTGTGGCTGAAAAGGTTGAAGAAGGAGTCAGAAGGATGGTCTTAGAACTTACTCAAGACACTTCAGAGAAGGTAGATAAAGCTGTTGAAGAAGTTCAGAAATCTGTATCTACTCTCGAAGAAGTTGTTAAAGGCCAGTCCAAACAGTTAGATGAAATTCTGACCCTCCTTAAGAAAGAAAATGTTGTTGCTGCCCCCCCTCCTCCTTCATTCTCTGAAGAAGATAGGAAATTGCTGAAAGAACTAACTGAAAAAGAGAATCTGAACCTTAACTCATCATTCAGGTTAAGGGCTCAGTTCTCTACCATGGCAAAAGGCATTTCTGATTGCCTTCTGCAGCAGAGTTGGGAACCTCTGAAGGCCATTCAGACGGCGATTGATGTATATGCAAAGATGCCTTCTGATGTCCCCAAAGGGGGAAATGTGCCTATTGGTCTGCTTTCAAGTACTCAGGAATTGATAGAAGCAACCAAGAAGCAAGCTGAGGTACCATCTGGTAGTGCCTCAGTTCAGGGGAAACAGGTTCAGAAATCTGAAATGCAAGCTTCTGAACCTGCTAAGAAAGATAAGGGCAAGGCCCAAGTGGTGGAAGAACCAACAAAGAAAGATGCAAAGGGTTCTGGTTTGGTGGTTGGTGAAAATGTTGATGAACAAGGTTATCCCATTCATGATCCTATTAGAGGCTTTGCAGAAGCAAGTTTCTAATCAATTTATTATGTGGGGAGAAAATAAGGAAAGAGAAAGGGTTCAACATCAGAAAATGAGAACCCTTGATCATATTGATGCTGCTGCTCTTGGTCTCTCACTTGAAAGATATCTGAAAATTAAAAATGATCCAAGAGTGTAGAAGGCTGTTGTTGATATGCTCGAGTATGAATATGGGGTAAATTATTCTCCCTTAGAACAAAAGCTGGACCATCTCACATTCAAGATGTCCATTGAGGACTTGGTGAAAAACAAAGAGAAAGAGATGGCAATTAAAAAGAAAGAAATTCTGGCTGGAGTTCTGAAGGTTGAAAAAGAATTGTCAAGGCCACCCATTAAGCCCAAAGTGACTGGACCAAGATCATCAAGAAAGAATGTTCGTGATGCTGATCTTTCTACCTTCAAGCCAATGTCTGATGATGCTATTGAAATTGAAAGAAAACATGAAAGGGATCAATATGAGCATTATATGAAGCATCGATCTCATTCAGCCAAAATAGTTGATATGGAAGTAACAAAAGCTGATGGATTGAAGCTTTTTGACTTGGTTGTGAAAAGGGAAGGAAGGGCAGCTGAAGAATACCGTCAGGTTTCAGTACACGAATTTGGGATTTCTGAGCATAGGGAGATGATCCAAATACTGAGGGGGAAGCCGAAATCTGCTTTGATTGGTGCATGGTTATCAAGAATACAACAAAAGATGCAGGCCAAGGTAGAGATTGAAGGCAGATTGTTTGGAAAGAAGGATCATTCTCCACTGAAGAGGAAACCTACTGAAGCACCTTCTGGTTCAAGGCCTGCTAAGAAGTAGTTTCTTTTTCAGATTATCATGTACTTGTATAAATACTTGCAAATGTAACAAACACTTTAGTTTGTATATATATGTTACATTTTGTAGCTTATAAGTAGATGATAGGTTTAAGTTAGAAAAACCACAAGTAAAATTCTTAGACATCAATGATCTATAAGATGTACTTAG
This sequence comes from Erigeron breviscapus, assembly GCA_034093135.1. NCBI lineage: Eukaryota > Viridiplantae > Streptophyta > Magnoliopsida > Asterales > Asteraceae > Erigeron > Erigeron breviscapus. The sequence continues at coordinate 136,609,802 of CM067167.1, forward strand.
AAAATTTTTACAACTTAAACAAAAACTTGCATTTCAGACTTACAAACTTGTACAGATAGAAGTCTGAGATACATGCACTATTTCAGAACAAATAGGGGGAATTTGTTAGGTTGAAAATCGACCAAGTATAATTTGTTCAGAAATAGCTGAAGCTCAGTGAAGAATACTTGTATAGAATTCTGAGGTCGCTCAGAATTAGTTCACTGAAGCTTTACTTCAGTTCAGATCAACGTATCAGAATACCGTTCAGAATGAAGTCAAAGACAAAAGTCTGAAGAATGAGAATCAGTTCAGATGTGGAGCTCAGAAACTGATTCTACCTGATCGAAGACTGAAGCATCTCAGTGTAAAAGTACTTACACACTTTTACACTGATTACGAGGAAGACTTTTTACTTTACATATCTTTACCCGGTTAATAGATTTAACTATTAATTAAAGTACAAGGTAAAGTAAAGGTTGGGAATAAGGTTTGATAAGTCACATCAACGACTTATATACTTAAACCTTAAAAGTACATATGTAAGGAATTAGCTTTAATTCCTAAATACTCCCAACCATATTTGTACGATCTGGTCCACGTCATCATGGACTTAGGTCTATAAATATAAGTCTTCTCACAACTTGCAAACGGCTTGAAACCTTTGCATTGCAACTTGTGAGATATACTCTAAGTAATCCTTACGAGTATTTCCAAGTCATTAGATCACTTGTATTTCTAGGTTGTTTAGATATTTACACTTGGGTGTTTATCTTTGTTCCGCAACAACCTTTGTATTTGTTTATATATCAATAAATCAAATACCTTGAAAAATACATCGTGTGTCAATGCTACATACTTGATCTATACATATTATTTATATAGTTTCAGCCTTTTTGTTTCTTGCATTTACTTTCAGTACCTTTATCGTATTGTTCATCCATATCTGGATCGTATTCTGAACTGGTCATCTTCCAGTTAGAATTACTTGCCAGTCGGGTATTAAGCCATCTATATTTGAGACTCACAACTTGGAAATTCAAGAAGCTTTGGAAGCGAATGGAGTTGTTGAAGCCGAGATTGCAAATGGTGAAGCTATCACCAATGATAAAATTGAAGAAATTTTGGCTTTATCATTTGTAATCTCGGCTTCAACACATCTCCTGATCGTCCCATTTCTTATGCTAGCAAGACCCTCAATCCGGCTCAACAAAATTATACCGTGACTGAAATAGAATTGTTGGCCGTAGTTTATGCTTTTGATAAGTTTTGACCCTACTTGGTTCTTAACATGACCATTGTTTACATCGACCATTCCGCATTGAGGTACTTGTTTTCTAAACAAGATGCCAAGCCCCGTCTCATCCGTTGGGTCTTGCTTTTGCAAGAGTTCGACATTGAGATCAAGGACAAAATGAGGGATGAAAATGTGGCGGCCGATCATTTGAGCAGGCTCGAAAACCCTCACCTTGAGGAGTTGCAAGAGCATGATATTGATGATGCTTTTCCTGATGAGTATTTGACGTAGGTTGAAGTTGAGGAAACACCATGGTATGCAGACATTGCTAACTATCTTTGTGCAGATGTGATTCCCAAATAAATGTCATCTCAACAAAAGAAGAAATTCTTTTCTGAGATCAAACATTATTTTTGGGAAGAACCATATTTGTTTAGAATGTGTGCAGATGGGATGATCAGGAGATGTGTGTCCGGTGCAGAAACCCGGAAGATTTTAGATGCTTATCATTATGGTCCAACCGGTGGTCATTATGGACCGTCTGTAACCGGTAAGAAAGTTTTTGATGCGGGTTTCTATTGGCCCACCATTTTCAAGGAAGCAAAGACTTTAGTGGAGGTATGTGATGCTTGTCAGCGCCAAGGTAATATCACCAAAAGAGACGAAATGCCTCAACAAATGATTCAGGTATGTGAGGTTTTTGATGTTTGCTAAGGTTTTACAGAAGTATGGTGTTACCCATAGGTTCTCCACTTCGTATCACCCTCAAACAAGCGGCCAAGTGGAAAACACCAACAGGGCCTTGAAACGTATTCTTGAGAAAACTGTGCAAGATAATCCCAAGGTTTGGGCTAAGAAGCTCGATGATGCCTTGTGGGCGTTTAGAACCGCCTACAAAACGCCGATTGGGACTACCCCATATAAGCTTCTTTATGGCAAAACTTGTCATCTCCCGGTTGAGATTGAACACAAAGCCTATTGGGCTTTGCAAAATTGCAATATGGATTTGATCTTAGCAGGTGAGAAGAGGTTTTTGCAGTTGCACGAGTTAGATGAGATGAGGTTGCAAGCATATGACAACTCAAAGCTCTACAAGGAACGTACAAAGGCTTGGCATGACAACAAGATCAAGCGAAAGGAGTTTAAGGCGGGTGACAAAGTGCTCTTGTTTCAATCGAAGTACAAACTCAAGTCACCTAAGCTTAAATCAAAATGGACGGGGCCTTATGTGGTTAAGCGAGGTTATCCATCCGGATATTTGGAATTGTTTAGCAAAAATGGTGAGAGTTTTATTGTGAATAGACACCGATTGAAGCATTACCATGCAGAAGATGAAGAGAATGCGGAGGTGTTCGAAATTGGCTTTTATGCCATCGACAAGTAAACTCAAGGCACTTGGAGTCGAGCTAAAGACTCGTTAATAAATTAAGCGCTTCCCGGGAGGCAACCCGTGTTTCTTGTTTTCAATAAATTTTACTTATTTTTCATTGGTAATGTGTTTTTGTTGAGATTTGCAGGTTGGAGCCACTCTCACGCGTTACGGTAAGTTGATTTTGAGGAGATCGCCAAGGTAAGTGTGTGTGTGGGGGGGGGGGGGGGGGGGGAATTGCGACGCAACCTCAAGTTGCGCCGCAAAGCCTCGTTTTGTTGCGCAACAACTATCCAGTTGCGAAGCAACTTAACTTTCTGCATAAGGATTGCGCCACAGTTAAGGAGTTGCGACGCAACCCATGTGTTGTTTTCAGAAAATCCAGAAAATCATAAAAAAAAATAATAATAATCAAAAATCAAAAATGTAAATACCATTGTGCCGCAACGTGTAGGTTGCGACGTAACCCAAGTCAGATCGGGTCAACAAATAAAAGGGGGCTAGGGTTTCTCACTTTATAACTTTCTCCATTATTTTAAATTCCCTTTTCTCTCCCAACAACCCCAGCCGATCCACCCTACCTCTTCTTCTTATTTTCTTTACTTTTTCATCTTTCTTTTGAATCTTAAGCACCATGACTCAACAAGGAAAGGTTAGTCTAATCCACCCTCTAATCTCATTACTTCTTTGTCATTCAATTCTTGCCATTGTTCATGTTTAAATACGAATTTGTATGACATTATGCTTAAATTGCTTATTGAAATTCGAATTGGTGATTAATTGAGATTAGAACAATGAGGGTTGGGATGATTTGTTGGAAAAATTGATGATTTGTTTCATGGTTTGTGTTAATCGAATTGATTTAGGGTTAATTAAAGTTTGTTTTACTTATTTGAGTGATAAACCCTAGAATTAAGTTGTTGAATGAGTTATTGTGGGTTTTGTGTGGTGATGTTGCTGCAAATCGACCCTGTCCTGAATTTTTTATGATTGCGACGCAACAAGGGAGTTGCGACGCAACTGGTGAAACAGAAATATAAGTTGCGCCGCAACTAGGGGGTTGCGACGCAACGAGTTCTTTTCGACCCAGCCATGTTTTGCTCATATATATATATGATTATATCGGGGTTTGATTGTTTTGATGATTTTCTTGTATGTGCAGCAACCTGTTGGATCTGGACGTGCACCAAGGGGTTCCTCTAGAACCTCTACTTCTTCTGCACCTAACGAGGGGCTTCCAATGTCCCTCCTGCTCTTACCCAAGAGGCGATTGATATGGGAGTTCCAGCTCATGCTTGGCTCAGATGGCCTCGTGCTTCTCCCGAGGCCAAGACTGAGTATTCTAACAGGTTAGCCTCACTGATTCATAAAGATATTGAGAGACCGAGATATATGGAATCGAATATGCTCGATGTGCTTAATGTTCGTGAGGATATTAGTAGATACATGCGCCTCATGGGTAGGGCTAGTGATGTCAATGGTAACCAGATTGAGACAGAGTATGGTATGTGGTTTGACATTTTTCGTAATAGGGAATCTGTGTGTAAGGAGTGGTGTCTTGAGGTATACTCTACTATTTCTGTTCAGCATATTGATACTGCTAAAAGTGTCTTTGATGATAAGGTTATTTTCTTTCGATGTGGGGGTTTGAATAGGCATTTGACGATTGCTGAATTTGGCTTGTGTTCGGGTATGTATACCCAGGGAATGTTAGATAGCCCTGCATTTAGGAATCTTTTGACTTTGGCTACTAGGAGTACTCATGGGTTTCATCGAGATTTAGGTGATCAGAGAGATTATTACTCTTGGATTTCTGGGGGTAAGGCTTGGCGTGGAGCTTGTGGGGCGAATACTATCCAATCGCCCATTTTGAGACTTTTTCATAAATTGTTGGTATATTTCTTTGTCCAGCGTTCTAATCAGCGGGATAAAGTTTATTTGGAAGATTTGTGGTTGTTAAGATTGTTTGATGAGGGAAGCTTTTATAAGACTGCTTGTGCTCCCTATGTGCTTGCAAAACATATGGGCACTAAAAGGGTGCGTGATAAGGGTTTGGTTTGTGGCCATTTCATTACGAAAATGGTCAAGTATTTTGAGGTTGCGGATGATAGGGCGAACACAACGGTTAATTTGAACTGGAAGCCTATGCAGGCATTTACATATAATGATTTGAAACGTTTTGGATTGCTTCGCCCTCAAGCGCATAAGAATGATATTTATGAGTTGATTGCATTTGGTGATGCCGCCTCTGAGGGCGATGATGTAGATGAGGGTGATGATGGTGATGAGGAGATGGCTGATGCACCCGAGCAGCCACCAGAGCCCGCACGACGTACTAAGCGTCGTGCCACTACTACTACTACTGCGGGGGCATCCTCTTTTGCCGGCCCTTCAGGTTCTTGGGATTTCTCTTCTCTTTAGTCTACTGTGAATTCTATGTGGGAGTCACAGCAGCAGTTCCAGGGCAGGATGGATAGGGACTTCAGATGGATTGGTTCTGGAGTGGGGAGAGTTATGTACGATCAGCAGCGTTACCAGCCTATGTGGGAGGCTAACTATCGAGGTGCTCCTTTCACTCCACCTCAGCCTTTTCCAGATTATAGGCCGCCCAACATCTTTATACCAGACCACAGGACTGGTGGTTTCTATTACCCACCGGAGCGTCAGTATGAGCGACCTCCTTCCCACGATCTCGGGGGACGGGGACCAGATCATCCTGTTAGTTTTGGTTCTTTTGCAGGTACACAGGCTGGTGATGCAGGCGCTGGAGGATCGGGATCGGCAGCTCAGACTATAACTGAGCAGGCGGTTGAGTCATTCTTTGGTACACCAGGTGGTATGCCAGGATATCCACCTACTAGCTGATCAGATGATGAGAGTTGATGAGAGGAGCGCCGCTTGCACGTTTATGATGGCCTGTATCATTTCATTGTTTGAACAATTTCCATTTCAGTACTTTATTTTTATTTGTTTGGTCTGTATCCACCCCACGGGGTAATGAGACATCGTATTTTCTTTTCATTTCCATTTTGAATAAGTAGGGATAATCATTTGCATGCTTTATTCTATTATTTGTTGCTCGTTAATAGTGTGTTCATGTTGAATAGCAAGTTTGTCATATGCATATGCTGGCAGTAAGTTCAGCGCAATTTTCTTGTTGGCATCATTCAAGCATGGAACACCCGTCATACCCGGCAAGTTTTTCTTGTTCTTGGTTTTGCTTTTTGTTTGCTTTTCCCCTATTTCCCATAGTTTGCCTTAGTTCATTGGACATTGAGGGCATTGTCCAACTCAAGTGTGTGTGTGTGTGGGGGGGGGTGGTAAATAGGAAAAAGTCGGGTATTTTAGAGGATTTTAAACTTTTGCATGCTTGTCCTTGTAGTTAATTGCTTTTGTCACCTAATTATAGATATTAATGAGCAATTTGACTACACCCTTGGTACAAAGTTTAATTGGTGGAATGTGTCTTGATTGATTAATTAGGCAATCCCTTCTGGATTAATAACATGACTAGCACGCTTATAGCACCAAAACACCAAATTTGTGAGATTCTTGATTCATTTCTAGATATGCTAGGTGTTTACGGGTTTGGAATTATTGGCCTTGTAAATTTGTCCCTCTCGTAGGCTTTTGGATTTATCCAAGAGTAAGGGTTCGACTTAGAACTTTGAACTATGATGTGCAAGTTTGAGGTTGGTTTTTCCATTTCCGGGTTACTTTCATTTGCTATGAGTGTGCCGGTGATTGCGTTGATTCTAGAACTTATCCTGGTTGATCGTTCCGTGTTACTAGATGAGGAAGATGCAAATTTAGGATTAAAACATGTTTTCTTTGTATGTTCACCCCTTGTTTCGTAAAAATTTGTTACGTGCATGTTCTGTTAATGTGCTTAGTAGCTAACTACACTGGTTAGTGAACTACCTGTGAAACCCTTGTGTTGCACTCACCCTAAATATAAACCTTTCCTCGCTATACCGATAGTCGAAGTCCTGGTGGGTCATTGGTTGCCTATGCTAGTGGATGGTTTGGGTTGTCCTATTGTGTCGGGTTGGGATATTCTCGGTTACTGAGAATAGATTGATTTCGTCATGATTTTTGGATCAAGTCTGGATTGTTCATCTTAGCATATCATTTCATGATTTGTCACTGTTTCAATATTATTTAGAGAATACCAATTAGTCAGAGTAAAAGTAGCTCACAAAAAAAAGAAAAAAGAATAAAAGAATTGAAAAACAGAAAAAGAAAAAAAATAGAAAAAAATGAAAAAAGAGCTTGGGCTGTCAGTTGGTATTTCTCATCTTTGGTCAAATCATTTTTATTAGTTGGTTCATCAATTATACCAACAAAAGCTTCATTGTTACTTCAATTTATCGAGTTGAGTTGGTACATCTTTATAACCAACAAAAGGATTATAATGTTATACTTTTCAGTTATCATATTTGGGTTGGCAGGTTCGTTTAAGTCAACATGGTTAGTCTTGGTTGATTGAGTTGTTGATTGTCATACACCACAATGGTGTCGGTTTCTAATCGTTCTATTGGGGGTATTGCGGGACAACTTTTCGGGTTTTGGACCGTTGGCAACTGATGACATGGGATTTATGGATTAGACTATTATGTGAAAACTTTGTTAAATGTTGTGTTATTTTCTTTTAACACCATTTGTTATCCCAAATTTCCATACCCTTTTAAATACCCTGTTTAGCCCCAGAGTTCATTACAACCCTTTTAAAGACCTCTTCTGATAGACGTTATGGTGTTTGCACCATGGCGGTGAAGGAACGATTCTAGTACAAGCCTATGGTAAAAGATTATGTATCACGACTAGGCCTTGAGTGATTATTCAAATATTCAACCCCAAAAGTAAGTTAGTTGGAGTAGGATAGATGAGATATCATTGATTCGATTGTTCAGTGCTTAGTCGTGTTATTGAGGCTTGTGTATCAGTCAAGTATTGTCAAACATTCCAGTTTTCATTTAAGATTAAAACTGCCTAACCATCTCTTTTCATTTTCATGAATGGTTTAGCTTCTTTTTGATTACTGAAATGTTATTTCCATGGATGTACCAAGGTAATTTGTGTTTTTAAGCTTGGAATTGCTTGAGGACAAGCAAAGCTTAAGTGTGGGGGGATTTGATATGTCTTATTTTATACCCATTTCCCACAATGTATTTAGTTGCTTTTGTATGGTTTTTGAGTCGTTTTTGTATACATTTGGTGCGTTTATGGTATTTGTTAGTGTTTCAGGTTATTAAAAGGTACTTGAGCGTAATTCTGGAGGAAACGACATTTTTGAGGCAAAATAAGTGCTTACGGAAGTTTTACGAGTCCCGAGGTTGCATTTGGAGTTTGGTCAACGAAAGTCAAACAGACAAGAGCTACATTGCGCCGCAACCATCAGTTGCGCCGCAACTGAAAAGCAGAGAGATAAGTTGCGCCGCAACGTCCCATGTTGCGACGCAATGCCTTCAGTTTCAAGCTAGCCTCAAGTTAATGAAAGTCAAAAGGTCAACGCAGTCAAAGTTGATTGCGACACAACTAGCTAGTTGCGCCGCAACTGAAGACGGATTTTTGAAGATCTTTAGGGCAACTATAAATAGCTTGCATATTCATTCACGAACCCTACCTTTTGATAACCAGCCGTTTTTAAGAGTTTTTGAAGACCTTTTTCATCGATTGAAGCATCTTTGAAGCCCTTGATCACGATTGGATTTATTTCATCATTCCGTATTCGTTATTAATCATTCTTGGATTGATTTCAACATTCGGTACATTATGTTTTCATATATTATTGATTGTTCTTATCTTTTCATAATGAGAGGCTAAATCTCTCAGCACCTACTTGGATAGTGAACATGTCATAGGGTTGTTTGATGTTATTTGCATTTGTTGAACGAGATTTCTATGTTTAATCGAAGATCCGCATTTATTTGAGTTTACAAATTGTTTTTATCTTTTATATAGATTGATTGATAATTGTTATTAGAAGTTCGAGAGAAATCTATGTGATTGTCAATTGGTTTATGAAATGATTAATCGGTCTATAATTAATCAAAAGTTGTTGAAGTTCGAGAGAAACTAGCGATAAAGGTTTAAACAATTAAATTCATTTTGAGTGTGAAAACGTCTATGATAGAGAGATCTGATTAGGCGAATAAGCAGTTCGAGAGAAAGCTTTTCAAGATTAAATCATAAAATCAACTTAAGTTCTTAATGCTTAATTGTTTAGAGTAGAAATTATTCACGAGAGTGATGACCATACTTTGTGCAATTAAAGATTCGAGTATAACGAGAGTTCATCTTGATTACCTTTTAAGTCGTTCAACAATGCAAGCGATATTTAGACCTTCTAATTGATATGTAAGCTGATCCAAGTAGGTGCGCCTTTTACATTATTGTTCCAATCAAAACTCTCTTTTCGATTAATCCTGAGGGATTACTAACAAATTTTCTAACTAATTGCAAAGTGACAATTCTGTCACAAACCCCCCCTTTTACTTGAACTACTTAATTTGAGCAACTGTTTTACTTTAGTCCTTGTGATCGACCTCGGATTTACCAAGTTTACTATACTGCATACGATCGGGTTCACTGCCTGTGAGTGTGTGTAGTCAGTCTTTTGGTAGTTATTGTTTATAAATTTTATTACTCGATTTCACACATCAATTATCAGATCCAGAATCTGACAAATGGCTTGAAGCTGCGAATGTGGAAATGAAATCCATGAAAGATAATCAGGTCTGGAGCTTGGTTGATCTTCCACCTAATGGTAGAACCGTTGGGTGTAAATGGATCTTCAAGAAGAAGACTGACATGGATGAAAATGTACACACCTATAAAGCTCGTCTTGTGGCGAAAGGCTATACTCAGCTCTATGGAGTTGACTATGAGGAAACCTTCTCTCCCGTAGCGGACATTAGAGCTATTAGGGTCATCTTAGCCATAGCAGCGTATTATGACTATGAGATATGGCAAATGGATGTCAAAACCGTTTTCTTGAATGGATATCTAGACGAGGAAGTTTAAATGGTACAACCAGAAGGTTTTGTCGATCCTAAATATCCCAACAAAGTGTGCAAGCTTCAAAGGTCCATTTATGGACTAAAGCAAGCATCAAGAAGTTGGAATAAAAGGTTTGATGAGGAAATCAAAAAGTTTGGTTTTGCTCAAAATCCTGATGAGCCGTGTGTATATCGCAAAGCTAGTGGGAGTAATGTTACTTTCCTTGTCTTATATGTTGGTGACATATTGATAATAGGAAATCACATTCCAATGTTGCAAGATGTAAAATCCCACCTTGGAAAGTGTTTTGCTATGAAAGACTTGGGAGAAGCAACATTTATTCTTGGAATCAAGATCTATAGAGATAGGAGTAAACGGTTGATTGGACTAAGTCAAAGTGCTTATATTGATAAGATCTTGAAGCGATTCAAGATGGAAAATTCCAAGCGTGGTTTTGTACCCATGCAAGGAGGACTTAACTTATCTAGAAAACACGGTGCCTCTACACCTGAGGAGGTGGAGCGTATGCAAAGAGTTCCTTATGTTTCGGCTGTGGGATCTATTATGTATGCGGTAAGATGCACTAGACCTGACATCGCATTCGCGCAAAATATCGTTAGCCGATATCAACAGAATCCAGGTGAAGCTCACTGGACTGCTGTGAAGAACATTCTTAAGTACATGCGTGCTACTAAAGATTTATTTTTGGTGTGTGGAGAAAATCCCGATACAGAGCTCAAAGTGACTGGATACTGTGATGCTGGATTTCAGACTGATAAAGATGATACAAAATCTCAGTCGGGATACGTCTTCTTTTTAAATGGAGGCACGGTGGATTGGAAGAGCAAGAAGCAAACCACAGTTGCTATGTCTGCGACAGAGTCTGAGTATATTACCGCCTCGGATGCCGCCAAGGAAGCTGTCTGGATTAGAAAGTTTATTTCTGGGCTTAACGTGATGCCCTCAAATAACACACCTATAGATATGTATTGTGACAATACTGGTGCAATCATCATTGCCAACGAACCCGGAGTTCAGAAAGGTGCCAGACATTATCAAAGAAGATATCATTATGTTCGTGAGCAAATCGAACTAGGTGAAATCAATTTACTCAAAGTTCACACAGATTGTAACTTAGTTGATCCTTTTACAAAGGCATTGTCAAAAGGAAAGCTCGATAAGCATGCCGAGGGCATATGACTTAAATTAGCTAGTTATATCATGTAAATCTGTGATTGGTATTTGGATAAGGGATGTTGAACAATTATTATTTTAATAAATAAATTAAAGTACTTGGTATGTTTGTTTTCATTTCAATATATAATTGTATCCTATATTTGCATGTTTAATCCATGAATATTTAATATTCTAAATGTCCATTGTCGATTAATTATATGGGAATATAGTTAAACTAAGACAAATCTGAGTGATTGGTGATATTTTCAAGAATATTTGAAGATGGTCCTACCAAACTCACATAATATCCATAGAGATGCATATTGGACTACCCCACTTAACGAATCATCACTTTATGGATCGGCGTCATTAAGTGAAATTCGTGAAATGGTTGCTTTACTTATCCTTAGACTTGAGATACAAACAGGTTATGCATGTGTGGATTGCATTTTCTTGATATAGTTCTAACTATCCTGAATAAGGTAGTAACAAAGGGCTATTTTCAGAAATGTAGTGAAATGACATGACTAACACGTGTAGTCAAAATAGGATTTGTTCCTTCAACTTGCAATTGAAGAATGATACCATTTGGGCCCTCATTGATTAATTAAGATGTTTGTACGACCGTACCCAAATGAACTCCAGATGTGGTCTCGATTAATTTGGTAATCTTAATTAGTTGTAGAAATGAGAAACATAATCGTTAAATTATGGAATGACATTGATCCATATCCATAATTAACAAGGTATCTGAAACAAAGGGATAATAAACACTGAAACCGTTTCAAAATACTTTAAGATACTATACTTAAATATTTCCGGGAGCATTGGCGTGTTGCTAGATGCTAACCAATGTTATTGCCTTTATATAACATGCTCAAGTGAGAGCTGTTGGAATATGATCACGTTAAATAAACGCATGTCCGAAAAGTATTTAAGCCTACGGGGTCACACGAAATGACACGTATACTCTATGTAATTAATTAATATGTTAATGTAATATATTAATTAATATGATCACGAAATGATTAATAAACGATAGTTAAATGTTAAATAAATGTTTTTTAATTAAAAGAGAAGGATTAAAGTGTAAATTAGAAGTTTCCTAATTATACTAAAAGAAGGCCGGGGGGTGAAATTTGAGGAGGTTTCCTAATACCTCTCAAACTTGGTCACCAAGTCATAAAACCCTACAATTAAATCCCTATATATAGGGGTTAAAACTTAAGGGTTTTTCATTCATTCTAGACAATTAGTTGTGGAAAAACCCTAACTATTTCTCCTCTCTCTCTTCTCTTGGTTCGACCGTAGGTAGCAAAGAAAAGGGTTTTCGGGTTTGTTTGGTTCGACTTTAAGGGATAAACACAAAAGGGTTGTGAGTTCGTGATCGGGTACTAGCATACATTCATAGGGGTGTCAAGTGTGCGATCGTAGAGGGGTTTTGCTTTAAACCCTAAATAATAATAATCTTATTATTAATTAATTTTATTAGAAGCTAAGCTAAAAGGTACATATTCGATTCTATACTTTGTTAATTATTATATTGCATATATGATTCTTTCCGTTGCGTACTCGTGATTATTTGTATGTACAAATTGTATGAATCCTAACAAAAACGGATTGAGATTCTCTAAAGTTATTCCAACTTCATAGGTGAAGTTGGAATAACTTCAACCATTAGATTAAATCCAATGATCAATATTAAAAGTTGATGTTTTAATCTTGACCATTGGATTTAATCGAAGTTACTCCAACTTTTAGAGAATCCTAATCCAACAAAAACACACTTCTATTCACATAAAATCCACAAACTTAGATTCGTGGAATCCGGTCATAATATGATTATAGATCGAACATCTTGATCTTAATATATTTTCAATGATGATGATGATGATGATGATAGAGAATCTTGCATACCTTTTACGAAATTTTGATCGAACATCACTTCTATTCACATAAAATCCACAAACTTAGATTCGTGGAATCCGGTCATAATATGATTATAGATCGAACATCTTGATCTTAATATATTTTCAATGATGATGATGATGATGATGATAGAGAATCTTGCATACCTTTTACGAAATTTTCTCAAAGCTTTTGAATATTTTTCACGGTTTGATCTTTGTATCTAGGACTATTCTAGGCAGATACCATTCGATGTTTCAACGAATGTACTTACTCAATTCATAGGACTCTTTGACTTCATCTAAACTTTCATTTACTATACCTATAATCACACATATTATTCTCCTTCTCTTATGCCAAAATACTTGTCCACTTAAAAATATATAATTATTGCATTGTCTAGTAACAAGCTAGATGATAATAGGGGATTATCTTTGTTTTTTTGCGATAGACTAATAGAAAAAAAAAAACTGTATCAAGGACAAATATAGAGTTTATATATCACTTTAGCAAGTAGCTAGACTCATATATCCATTTTATGATTATGATTGTAAATTACCTTAGGTTTAACAAATATTTTTGTTTGATTGTAGATTTAAGAAAAACAAATTTTGGATCTAACTCTTTTGGTAATTAATACCCCATTAGTATTAATTTATATTTTTTGTACTTTTAACGTGACCTAATGGTGATAACCTACTTATTAACATTTTGTACCTCTTTACAACATGTCTCAAATTCGAATCACACTAGGTTCATCTTTGGTGATGGCTAGCTAGGGAAAAGTTCGGAAATAATAATGAGATACACCTTCGGTTAGGCTATTTACATCTTAATTAAAAAACCCACCTTAATTTTGTGATAAAAATACCCAGTTATTCCGTTTAATACAATTCGAATTTTAGTATAATCATACTCTTTTTTGTTATCCATGCATGGAGATCAAGCTGATAAATATTATATTAATTACACCAATCCTAAGGTCATATATACATAGGGAAAAATACTAAGTTACCTCCTACGTACAAAAGTGATTCTAAACTCATAGTAATAGCGATGACTACCTCTAAAATTTACAACGATATCCAAACTCATTAAAAACAATATGAATGCCTCATATGTAGCTACTAATTTTCTGATCTAACATATATAGGGACAATAATGCATCACGTACATTCTGATGATCGAAATTAGAAAGTCTTCCTTGCACGGTTGTTCATCCGTCTTAATGTGAATCATAATGGAATAACTTCATGCTAAAGGGATAACGTTTCATAATTATTTCACTAGCTATATTATCTTCTCTCTTCAATTATTAGATATATTTCTCACCAATTACGGATTTGGACTATACTTCTACAACTACAAAAATATAACAATAATAATAGTACGATATTCCTCTACAAGTGATGAAGTGTCCTTCCGAATTTAGAAACCTATCTCAACGTCACCTTAATTAGTTGTATATTATCAAACAAATTGTCTGATATACATTTTATTTATTTATTAATTAATTTTTGTGTTTGTATATCTAATATAATAATATAATAATAAAATATTTTAAAAAATGTAAACATAATTACATAAACTTATAATAAGGAGTACATATACGTTAACATTTGCGGGTTATGAATAATTTAGTGACAATAAAATTCACACGATTACAAAAGCATTTAGGATATGGTACTAATCATCACAATTTAATACGTTTGCATTGCGAGACAATCATGCGATGCAAAATGACAAAAAATAAATAAAGAAAATACTAGTTGTATAAGCACTCAGAGGACTCCAATCTCTATCTACATTTATGAAACGATAGCCCGCATATTATTACTTCTTATGTTTATGTTTATTTTTATTTAAAGCAAATTTAATATACTTCTAAATTACATTAATTAATATCAAGCTGTTATCGCCCACCATTAAGTAGTCGCTACCACCATCACTGTCGTGTTATGCATGTGGGCATTCGTCAAGTAACAATATACGTCGATAACGGGAAATAGTTGTACATACATTAATCAATAATCAACATTAGCTAGAAGCCGTCTTCTTAATCAAAATTAGTGATGTGTGTCAATGAAACACTGTAATATGTTTTTCAGAAATACAATATCTTATTATATTAGCTTGTCTTATTATGTGAATGAGTTTAAATATCTTCTGACTAGTTATTCACTTCACATACATTCAACGTCATATGCAAAAGCAAGTGATCATAATCACTTCTACCTATCCTTCTAGAGCTCATGAGAAACGTCTATCTCACTCTAGGACAACCATTGCCGCCTTAAGCTCGTTAAGAGCTTGTTAGGTTTGCACTGTATATTAAGGAGATGTGATGGTTGTCGCGGTCAAACCCGTATCGTCACTGAGCCCGTCATTTTAGGTTCAAACACTAGTTATCTTTAAAAAATTAAATTATTTAATTTCTAAATATTATCCTTCTAAACCCAATTCCTCACATCAGCAATCTTGTTTTGTATGCTCACTAAATTTATGGCCCGACTTGTTTATCTATACTACTTAATGAAGCATACATCTTTGTTTTCTATAAAATTTTAAGTCCGTAAAAAACCTACAATACTTTTATTTTCGAAAAAATTTGCTTTTATAATTAATCTATATATATACCTAAAATACCCTTAATTTAATAATTTACCAAATATATCTCTCGACTTTTGAAGAAACTACTACGTTTTTATATCATTTACCTTTATATTAATAACCACATCGCCACCACCACCCGTCACAACCAATACCACACCGCTACCACCGTCCCGTCGCATCGTACGGGCTTTCGTCTAGTAACAAATAAATTGGCTAAATCCGTATTCAAGTTTAATATTTATCGGTTCACAAACTGGGGTATAATGGAAAAGCGTCAGGTTTAATTAATCATGAAAAAGCGTATTTAATTTGATGGTTTCCAAATTTTTTAATTCAAGTTTAAATAATTATAAATATTAAAAATAACTTTCAAAATTTACAAACTGCTTTGAATCATATTCAATGGTAGTTTGTAAATAAATTTTTTTATTACTTCCACGTCCCACTAAATTAAAAGTGTTACATTCTGAATATTCAAAGTCTTTGTTTTTTTACTTTGACTTTGAATATGTTTTTTTGTGTTATATAATATTTGATGAAAATTATATCCAATGAAAATATATTTAAAACTCAATCAATTCATATAACTTTCATCAAATATCATATAACATAAACATAAACATTTAAAGTGAATTTGAAAAATAAAGACTTTGAAAGTTCAAAACATGACATTTTGTTAATGAAATGTAATATAAAAAAAATTATAACGAGATGTGGGATAGCGTGGTATGACAACGCCAACAAAACTAGGAAATGTTGTATGAAAAAATAAATAAAAGTGAGGTCACGTAAAAGGATTGATTGGAGATGAGGTGTGAGAATAAAATGGAAGGTGGGTTGCAATGGCCTAAGGTAGGGGTGAGTACGGTTCGGTTTGGGTCGGTTTTTGGCTAAAACCGAAAACCGAACCGTTATAATTCGGTTTTTGAAAACCAAAACCATTGGGTTTCGGTTTTTTCGGTTTGGGTCTATTTCGGTTCGGTTTTTCGGTTTTAGTCGGTTTTTAACCACTTGTGGTTTGGGTCAAATTAAGCTTGAAAAGTTTATAAGTTTATACCCTATAATTACACCATAATTAATTTCAACAAGTTTTCAAAACAATATTAGCAACAATAATACTACAACAATGACAACAAATCCATAAAA
>CM067167.1:136628731-136691231 GCA_034093135.1 Erigeron breviscapus
TTTTTTTTTTTTTTTTTTTTTTTTTTTTTTTTTTTTTTTTTTTTTTTTTTTTTTTTTTTTTTTTTTTTTTTTTTTTTTTTTTTTTTTTTTTTTTTTTTTTTTTTTTTTTTTTTTTTTTTTTTTTTTTTTTTTTTTTTTTTTTTTTTTTTTTTTTTTTTTTTTTTTTTTTTTTTTTTTTTTTTTTTTTTTTTTTTTTTTTTTTTTTTTTTTTTTTTTTTTTTTTTTTTTTTTTTTTTTTTTTTTTTTTTTTTTTTTTTTTTTTTTTTTTTTTTTTTTTTTTTTTTTTTTTTTTTTTTTTTTTTTTTTTTTTTTTTTTTTTTTTTTTTTTTTTTTTTTTTTTTTTTTTTTTTTTTTTTTTTTTTTTTTTTTTTTTTTTTTTTTTTTTTTTTTTTTTTTTTTTTTTTTTTTTTTTTTTTTTTTTTTTTTTTTTTTTTTTTTTTTTTTTTTTTTTTTTTTTTTTTTTTTTTTTTTTTTTTTTTTTTTTTTTTTTTTTTTTTTTTTTTTTTTTTTTTTTTTTTTTTTTTTTTTTTTTTTTTTTTTTTTTTTTTTTTTTTTTTTTTTTTTTTTTTTTTTTTTTTTTTTTTTTTTTTTTTTTTTTTTTTTTTTTTTTTTTTTTTTTTTTTTTTTTTTTTTTTTTTTTTTTTTTTTTTTTTTTTTTTTTTTTTTTTTTTTTTTTTTTTTTTTTTTTTTTTTTTTTTTTTTTTTTTTTTTTTTTTTTTTTTTTTTTTTTTTTTTTTTTTTTTTTTTTTTTTTTTTTTTTTTTTTTTTTTTTTTTTTTTTTTTTTTTTTTTTTTTTTTTTTTTTTTTTTTTTTTTTTTTTTTTTTTTTTTTTTTTTTTTTTTTTTTTTTTTTTTTTTTTTTTTTTTTTTTTTTTTTTTTTTTTTTTTTTTTTTTTTTTTTTTTTTTTTTTTTTTTTTTTTTTTTTTTTTTTTTTTTTTTTTTTTTTTTTTTTTTTTTTTTTTTTTTTTTTTTTTTTTTTTTTTTTTTTTTTTTTTTTTTTTTTTTTTTTTTTTTTTTTTTTTTTTTTTTTTTTTTTTTTTTTTTTTTTTTTTTTTTTTTTTTTTTTTTTTTTTTTTTTTTTTTTTTTTTTTTTTTGATGTAGGGCAAAAGTTAAAAAATAGAAACTTTATGGGGTTAAAATGGAAATTGGTAAAAAAATATTATATGCTATAAAAACTTGTACATTTCAGGTATAAAGGACTTGTAAATTTGGATAGACTTTTTGTATAAAAACAGAAACAATAACTATATTAATGCTTTAAATGTTACATGAACGTAAGACGTAACGATAATGAAAGTTATTATATATTAAAAACGTTATATATATATATATATATATATATAAAGACGGATAAAAATAGTCAAAACCAAATGTTTACAAAGTAAAATCGTAACCATGTGAAAGTTATTTGATGAAAACATGAGAACCCAAAAATTTAGTGTCAATAAAATAAAAACGAAAACTTTGATGTGGGGCAAATTTAAAAACGTTATATATATAAAAAGACGGATAAAAATAGTCAAAACCAAATGTTTAAAAGTAAAATCGTAACCATGTGAAAGTTATTTGATGAAAACATGAGAACCAAAAAAACAAAAAAAAACAAAAACTTTGATGTGGGGTAAAAGTTAAAAGATAGAAAGTTTAGGGGGTTAAAATGAAAAATGGTAAAAATTATTATGTGCTATAAGAACTTGTACATTCTACGCATAAGACACTTGTACATTCGTATAACGTAGAGAACTTATATATAAATAGCAACGTCAAGAGAACTTATATATAAATAAATGTTACGAGCTTAGATCCATCCCTGAGTATACCTCATACAATAGCAACGTCAAGAGAACTTATACTCATACAATAGCAACGTCAAGAGAACGACGTATACCTATACAATAGCAACGTCAAGAGAACTTATACTCATACAATAGCAACGTCAAGAGAACTTATATATAAATAAATGTTACGAGCTTAGATCCATCCCTGAGTATACCTCATACAATAGCAACGTCAAGAGAACTTATACTCATACAATAGCAACGTCAAGAGAACGACGTATACCTATACAATAGCAACGTCAAGAGAACTTATACTCATACAATAGCAACGTCAAGAGAACTTATATATAAATAAATGTTACGAGCTTAGATCCATCCCTGAGTATACCTCATACAATAGCAACGTCAAGAGAACTTATACTCATACAATAGCAACGTCAAGAGAACGACGTATACCTATACAATAGCAACGTCAAGAGAACTTATACTCATACAATAGCAACGTCAAGAGAACTTATATATAAATAAATGTTACGAGCTTAGATCCATCCCTGAGTATACCTCATACAATAGCAACGTCAAGAGAACTTATACTCATACAATAGCAACGTCAAGAGAACGACGTATACCTATACAATAGCAACGTCAAGAGAACTTATACTCATACAATAGCAACGTCAAGAGAACTTATATATAAATAAATGTTACGAGCTTAGATCCATCCCTGAGTATACCTCATACAATAGCAACGTCAAGAGAACTTATACTCATACAATAGCAACGTCAAGAGAACGACGTATACCTATACAATAGCAACGTCAAGAGAACTTATACTCATACAATAGCAACGTCAAGAGAACTTATATATAAATAAATGTTACGAGCTTAGATCCATCCCTGAGTATACCTCATACAATAGCAACGTCAAGAGAACTTATACTCATACAATAGCAACGTCAAGAGAACGACGTATACCTATACAATAGCAACGTCAAGAGAACTTATACTCATACAATAGCAACGTCAAGAGAACTTATATATAAATAAATGTTACGAGCTTAGATCCATCCCTGAGTATACCTCATACAATAGCAACGTCAAGAGAACTTATACTCATACAATAGCAACGTCAAGAGAACGACGTATACCTATACAATAGCAACGTCAAGAGAACTTATACTCATACAATAGCAACGTCAAGAGAACTTATATATAAATAAATGTTACGAGCTTAGATCCATCCCTGAGTATACCTCATACAATAGCAACGTCAAGAGAACTTATACTCATACAATAGCAACGTCAAGAGAACGACGTATACCTATACAATAGCAACGTCAAGAGAACTTATACTCATACAATAGCAACGTCAAGAGAACTTATATATAAATAAATGTTACGAGCTTAGATCCATCCCTGAGTATACCTCATACAATAGCAACGTCAAGAGAACTTATACTCATACAATAGCAACGTCAAGAGAACGACGTATACCTATACAATAGCAACGTCAAGAGAACTTATACTCATACAATAGCAACGTCAAGAGAACTTATATATAAATAAATGTTACGAGCTTAGATCCATCCCTGAGTATACCTCATACAATAGCAACGTCAAGAGAACTTATACTCATACAATAGCAACGTCAAGAGAACGACGTATACCTATACAATAGCAACGTCAAGAGAACTTATACTCATACAATAGCAACGTCAAGAGAACTTATATATAAATAAATGTTACGAGCTTAGATCCATCCCTGAGTATACCTCATACAATAGCAACGTCAAGAGAACTTATACTCATACAATAGCAACGTCAAGAGAACGACGTATACCTCATACAATAGCAACGTCAAGAGAACTTATACTCATACAATAGCAACGGAAGAAAATAATAATAAAATGGCTAAACAATGTTGGATTTGGATAAGCTCCATACGTCCAACAGATGCACATCAGCCGTCGAGGATTTAAACTTCAAAGAAGCCATCTTCAATCTAACAGTATCCTTGATGATGCTTGCAATCTGGTCAACACTTCGCTCTTTAGTTGAAAACAACCGTTGGTTCCTTTCTTACCATATAACATAAGCCGAAGCAACAACAATAATTCTTCCAAGTACACTCTTAATTGAATTCGACTTAGCCATAGGAATCAGCCACGCTAGAACATCCTGCCACTTCGTCGAGAGGTGATGAGTTCCCATCAAAGGTTTAATACAAGACCATACCTGAGAAGAAAAAGCACAATCAAAGAATAGGTGGTCGTGAGAGTCCGGCCCATGTTTACACAGCGTGCAGCACACAAGATTGAGGTTTACGGCACCACCAACTTCCCAAGGTCTGAGTCTGTCCTGAGTTCGTAACTTTTTTTCCAGAATTAACCATAAATTGAAAGCGTGTCTCGGGATACATTGTGGAAACCAAACCAAATTTACCCAAGGTACCAACTCGCCCTGCACCCGAAGCGTATTCCATACTACAGCAGTGGAGAACCTTTCTTCCTTACTGTTTAAACGTATTTCGTCGTCTAATTACTAGGGGGTGAACTTGCTAGAGGAGGGTCAGAAGAAGGTTGATTATGTTTATTGGCGGTTCCCAATTGGTGATGGATGTTACTCCACGCCACTAAAATAATCAGAGCAAAGTGTGTTAGTGTGTGAGAACATGATCCTCAAATGAATGATTGAGAGGAGTATTTATAGAGGCTGAGGAGACAAGATCTGAGTACTTTTCTCCTATGACGTTTTAGTACGATTTGGAGCCCGTTGTGAGCGTACCTTCCTCAACGGTGATTGGTTTAGCATTACGTCATCTTGTCCTGTTGGTCGGCCACGTGCTATTCACATGACATTCTATTCGTTCTATTCTGTTAGATCCGGAGTTGGGTCCGGATCATGCGATTATTTCTATTCGGGAGCTACGCTGCTTTATGTTGTTTTGGTCGAGTCATAGTGCTAACTAGGATGGTGCACTATCAAGCCCCCCAGCTTAGCACTGTAGTATCTAAAGTGCTAAGTTAAAAAAGAGGGTAACTAAAGATATACTCTTTTGGGAGCATGTTTCGGTACGCTCCTTCATTTGGTTTGAATTTACATTGGGTCCGGGTAGCGATCTGGAGTGTTCATCATACCTTACCCTTCCCCCTTTTTTTAAAGAAAAATAACAAAAACGAAAGCTACTATTCTAAACGTTTTTTTTTTTTTTTTTTTTTTTTTTTTTTTTTTTTTTTTTTTTTTTTTTTTTTTTTTTTTTTTTTTTTTTTTTTTAATTTTTGATGACACTAATTATATACAAACTTGAAATAGACATTCATACTTGTTATTTAGTTGTTATTTTATTTATTTTGGAAAGCATCGTGTTTCGATCCGAGTTTCTTGAAAGGTATCCTGCTTAATTCGTGAAATATCTCATTAAGAAGAGACACAATAAAAAGGGGAGAGGCTTTCATTTATCTTTTTTTATTTTTACTTTCACCTCTCTTTCTCCCAAAAACCCTTTATTTCCCAAGGTTAACGTCATCCCAACCGAGCCACCTCGACCGGAGCATACGCTCCCGATCCGGAGCCTAAACCTCCGATCCGGTATCTTCTTTTTCGCCACCTTAGTTTCTGTTACTGTTCCGTAGCTTTCCTATAGCTGCGGTGTTTCTGCAGCCGATCCAGTTTATTAGCAGCCGGTCCGGAACCTTCCTGGGCCTCCGGTTTATTAGCAGCTGAACCGGAGCCTTCCTGGGCCTCCGGTTTATTAGCAGCGAACCGGAGCCTTCCTGGGCCTCCGGTTTATTAGCAGCGAACCGGAGCCTTCCTGGGCCTCCGGTTTATTAGCACGATCCGGAACCTTCCTGGGCCTCCGGTTTATTAGCAGCCGAACCGGAGCCTTCTTGGGCCTCCGGTTTATTAGCAACCGATCCAACCGTATCCGGAGCCTACACTCTCAAATCCGGAGCGACATCGCCGATCCCGGTGCCTTCTTTTGGTTCTCGAGGTTCTCATCGCCGATCCAGAGCTTCTCTTAATTTTCCGGAACATAGGTCACTTAATCCGGAACCTACTTTAAATCCGGAGCATACTATATTTTGTTTGAAAAAAAAAAAAAAAAAAAAAAAAAAAAAAAAAAAAAAAAAAAAAAAAAAAAAAAAAAAAAAAAAAAAAAAAAAAAAAAAAAAAAAAAAAAAAAAAAAAAAAAAAAAAAAAAAAAAAAAAAAAAAAAAAAAAAAAAAAAAAAAAAAAAAAAAAAAAAAAAAAAAAAAAAAAAAAAAAAAAAAAAAAAAAAAAAAAAAAAAAAAAAAAAAAAAAAAAAAAAAAAAAAAAAAAAAAAAAAAAAAAAAAAAAAAAAAAAAAAAAAAAAAAAAAAAAAAAAAAAAAAAAAAAAAAAAAAAAAAAAAAAAAAAAAAAAAAAAAAAAAAAAAAAAAAAAAAAAAAAAAAAAAAAAAAAAAAAAAAAAAAAAAAAAAAAAAAAAAAAAAAAAAAAAAAAAAAAAAAAAAAAAAAAAAAAAAAAAAAAAAAAAAAAAAAAAAAAAAAAAAAAAAAAAAAAAAAAAAAAAAAAAAAAAAAAAAAAAAAAAAAAAAAAAAAAAAAAAAAAAAAAAAAAAAAAAAAAAAAAAAAAAAAAAAAAAAAAAAAAAAAAAAAAAAAAAAAAAAAAAAAAAAAAAAAAAAAAAAAAAAAAAAAAAAAAAAAAAAAAAAAAAAAAAAAAAAAAAAAAAAAAAAAAAAAAAAAAAAAAAAAAAAAAAAAAAAAAAAAAAAAAAAAAAAAAAAAAAAAAAAAAAAAAAAAAAAAAAAAAAAAAAAAAAAAAAAAAAAAAAAAAAAAAAAAAAAAAAAAAAAAAAAAAAAAAAAAAAAAAAAAAAAAAAAAAAAAAAAAAAAAAAAAAAAAAAAAAAAAAAAAAAAAAAAAAAAAAAAAAAAAAAAAAAAAAAAAAAAAAAAAAAAAAAAAAAAAAAAAAAAAAAAAAAAAAAAAAAAAAAAAAAAAAAAAAAAAAAAAAAAAAAAAAAAAAAAAAAAAAAAAAAAAAAAAAAAAAAAAAAAAAAAAAAAAAAAAAAAAAAAAAAAAAAAAAAAAAAAAAAAAAAAAAAAAAAAAAAAAAAAAAAAAAAAAAAAAAAAAAAAAAAAAAAAAAAAAAAAAAAAAAAAAAAAAAAAAAAAAAAAAAAAAAAAAAAAAAAAAAAAAAAAAAAAAAAAAAAAAAAAAAAAAAAAAAAAAAAAAAAAAAAAAAAAAAAAAAAAAAAAAAAAAAAAAAAAAAAAAAAAAAAAAAAAAAAAAAAAAAAAAAAAAAAAAAAAAAAAAAAAAAAAAAAAAAAAAAAAAAAAAAAAAAAAAAAAAAAAAAAAAAAAAAAAAAAAAAAAAAAAAAAAAAAAAAAAAAAAAAAAAAAAAAAAAAAAAAAAAAAAAAAAAAAAAAAAAAAAAAAAAAAAAAAAAAAAAAAAAAAAAAAAAAAAAAAAAAAAAAAAAAAAAAAAAAAAAAAAAAAAAAAAAAAAAAAAAAAAAAAAAAAAAAAAAAAAAAAAAAAAAAAAAAAAAAAAAAAAAAAAAAAAAAAAAAAAAAAAAAAAAAAAAAAAAAAAAAAAAAAAAAAAAAAAAAAAAAAAAAAAAAAAAAAAAAAAAAAAAAAAAAAAAAAAAAAAAAAAAAAAAAAAAAAAAAAAAAAAAAAAAAAAAAAAAAAAAAAAAAAAAAAAAAAAAAAAAAAAAAAAAAAAAAAAAAAAAAAAAAAAAAAAAAAAAAAAAAAAAAAAAAAAAAAAAAAAAAAAAAAAAAAAAAAAAAAAAAAAAAAAAAAAAAAAAAAAAAAAAAAAAAAAAAAAAAAAAAAAAAAAAAAAAAAAAAAAAAAAAAAAAAAAAAAAAAAAAAAAAAAAAAAAAAAAAAAAAAAAAAAAAAAAAAAAAAAAAAAAAAAAAAAAAAAAAAAAAAAAAAAAAAAAAAAAAAAAAAAAAAAAAAAAAAAAAAAAAAAAAAAAAAAAAAAAAAAAAAAAAAAAAATTATCGTGAAGAATAAAAAAAAAAAAAAAAAAAAAAAAAAAAAAAAAAAAAAAAAAAAAAAAAAAAAAAAAAAAAAAAAAAACTTTAAATCCGGAGCATACACCACCGATTCGGGAGCATATACCGCCGAAACCGGAGCGTAGGTCATCGATCCATAGCATCTTTTTTCAGGTTCGTCTCACCATTTCACCTTATCTTTATGGCAAAAAACGATTTGAAAAGGCAAACGTGTAGCTTGAGCCTTGACGAGTTAGGGTCCTTTTTATCGGCACATAGGTTTCCACCCGGGTTGGGATACATGCTTCCGCAGCCATACCATATAGCTACTAGGGCTCCCGAAGGAAAGGTTACTCTTTATTGTGTTGCTTTCGAGAAGGGTAACATGCGGCTTCCTTTCACCGATTTTTATTGTAAAGTCCTTAACCATTTCCGAGTTCATGTTTCTCAAGTGAATCCCTATGGTAACATGAGGGTGACTATGTTTGAGCTTTGTTGTCGGGCTCATGGGAGGGAGCCTACTCTTACTTTGTTTAGGAGGTTCTTTAGGTTAGCTAAAGCTGGGAGTTGGTACACTTTTGAGAAGCGTCCCGAAGATGAGGTAGGTGAGTGTGTAACCGGGGTGCCGACTTCCATTAAAGGTTGGAAGTCTCGGTTCTTTTATGTCGACGAGTCTGTGATACCTTCTGATTATCCTTTCGCTCGGACCTTACGAGAAAAATCCAAAGGAAATATGTCTTTTGAGCTTTCGGATAGCGGGTTTGACATGTTTTTAGTTGTCAAGATGACTGAGCATCCATTGTGCTATCGTGTACTTCCGGAGCCTATCCTTTATCTTGCCGGCTTATCCAAGCTATGGTCCCATCATCCTGCTGTTCCCATAATAGCCGTTGGAGGGCGGGGTATGGCTCCGGATTACTTTTCACTGGATTTTTATTCACTTTACTGTTGTTTTCATTATTCTTCGTTATTTTGTTCTTATTACTTATTCGTACACACATATATTTGCTAACTTTAACTTTATTTTTGTAGCGATGGGGCTTAGAGGATATCTTAAAGATGGTCATAAGAAGGGTTCCTTTACTCCCAATCCTCCCAAGACCGGAGTTGTTCCTTTAGAGGATTTTACCGAGGAGATAGCTATTGCTCCTGAGGGAGGTGATTTTGTGGAGGCAGATTCGGATCCACCTTCCGATAATGAAGTTGCAGCCTCTCATCCTGCTTCGGGTGTTGACACTTATGTTCCTTTTGGTACGGTGGTCGGCCCAAAGAAGAAAAGGAAGCTTATTCGTGATGCTCCCTCTGGTTCACAGGCTCCATCGACCCATGATGAGGGTACTAGCTCTACTGCTCCTAAGCATACCCATCCTAATCCACCTAAACGTGGCATTATACTTGTAGATGGTGGTAAGCTGTTGCCTGCTTTAAGCGGGCCTGGTAGGGGTAAAGGTCGTAAAGCTTTGGGGGAGTTAAGTGCGGAAGCAGGGGTGGAGGACAGGGAAGAAAAAGGAGATGAGGGAGGTGAGGGTCCTCCTTTAGATGTTTTCAAGGGCACATTTATTCCTCCGTTTGCTAAGGTTACACACATGAGTACCCTTGAGGACAGTGAAGAGCGCGTTGACTATATTCAAAACATCATGGTGCCTCATCGAGTGCAGAAGACTGAGAAGATGCACAAAGATGATTTTAGAGATTTTGCTAATGGAGCTGGGATTGATATCCTTACCGCGTTGGTATATTGCTCTCTTCCTTTACTTTCTCCTTTTCTTTTTTTGTTATTATATATTCATGTTCGTTTATGTATGCTCCCTTATTATTAACTTGTTATAATTGTGATATCTTATAGTCAGGGTATATGACACGTCTCTCTCTTTCTGATGATGAGCGATACAAGCTCAAGAAGCAGAATGCCAAGTTGAAAGATAAAGTGAAATTGTTGGAAGGTTCTGAAGAACATGCTCGTCAGCATGCTGATCTTGAGGCTCTCCATGAGGAGCTTGATTTGAAGGATCGAGAGACAAAGGACTTACGGGAGCAGCTGGAAAAAGTCCGAACTGAAAAAGATTTGTGGAACACTAGGTATGATGAAGCTAAACAACAATCTGAGGGTTTTGCTACGGATCTCCTGAATCAAGAGCATAAGATAACCAAGCTTCAAGAAAGTAGAGCTAAACGTGCCAAAGAAGCTGCAGCGGCTGCTTCCGAAAGGAAGCTACTTGTGGAAAATTTGCCTTTGTTGTTTAAGAAGTTCTTGAAAAGTGATGAATTTAGCCAGGAGCTCACCGTAGTGCAATCTCATGCTATGAATGCGGGTGGTCATAGGGCTCTTCACAACCTTCCTCGCCATCTTCTGAAAGTTGACCCTGCTACATTGGATGGGTACGACCCGACTGCTATTGAGACTCTCTATGTTGCTGCCTCAAAGATGGAGGATGTGGAGTTCCCATACGTTACCACATTGGCTTCCAGCTCTGAGCTTACTACTGATGAGATCCTTTCCATCGACCCAGAGGTGATTCCGGAAGAGGAGTGATTGCTGCTACTTATCTTTAGTATTATGTTTCGGCCCTGCGTGGCTTTGTTGGTGCCTTTGTTGGCGACGTTTGAACACTTTTACTTTCTTTTGTTCCGTATGTGTACCCGGATATTGCTATGGTTGTGATGTATTATGGATGCTTAGCTTTGCTTTCCTTTATCATTTTATGCATGCTACTTATTAGTTACTTGCCATGCTTCATGAATGTGCTACTTATTTTACTAGCATATGATTTAAAAGTCCCAAGTTTGCAACGATTATGTAATTAAACAACTAATGTAAATTACACTAAGAAAGCAAGATAAGAAAGTAAACACGTTTAATCATAAGTAGTGTTAGGACCAGTTTACTGGTAAACTGGCCAGTCACCAGTTGCATCTGGTGACCCAGTAAAACTGGTGACCAAGAAGATTTGTCCAGAAATATATTGAAGTCCAGTTGCACCGTACAGTCAACGCAACTGAAGACTTCCTCCAGTTGAGAACTGACCAGTTGAAGAATCCTTCCAGTTGAAGTCGAAGACAACAAGTGGAAGATAGAGAATGGCAATGGCAGCGAAGCCCAGTTGACATTCTAGTCAGTTACAAACTGGAGACCGTCAGTGGAAAGCTCTTACAAAGCTTTACACTGATTACGAGGAATTGACTTTTATGATTTATGTGCTTTTACCCGGATAATAAGATTTATCTTATTATTTAAGTACAAAAAGGTACATAAAGCTGGTTGAATAAAGTTGCTTTATTCTGCAACTTTACACTGCATTTTAAGGAATTAAATGCTATTCCTTAAATGCTCTCAACCACATTTGTACGGCCAAAGTTAACATCCCAATGTTAACTTTGCCTATAAATACAAGTCATTGCACAACAAGAATAATAAGTGATAAAACTCTTCAAAAGTTGAACACTTCACACTTTGCAAACCTGCAATATTCTTGGTGAACTTGTGCAATATTCTCTCAATCGTAAAAAGGAACATTTCACAACTTTAAGGGTTTCGATTGTTTAGAGAAATTCCAAGTGTAGATCAATTGTAGTTCATAGGTTGTTAGGATATTTACATACTTGTATTATCTTGGTTCCGCAACAACCTTGTAATTTATTTAAAGTTAATAAATAAATTACACTTGAAAATTACATATTGTCTCACCAATTTATTTTATAAGTATTTTGTATTATTGCATTGTTCTTTACTTATTGTCACTTATGTTAGGACCAGTTCACCTGGTAAACTAGCCAGTCACCAGTTCACACTGACCAGTCACCAGTTGCATCTGGTGACCCAGTAAAACTGGTGACCAAGAAGATTTGTCCAGAAATATATTGAAGTCCAGTTGCACCGTACAGTCAACGCAACTGAAGACTTCCTCCAGTTGAGAACTGACCAAGTTGAAAAAGCATTCCAGTTGAAGTCGAAGACAACAAATGGAAGATAGAGAATGGCAATGGCAGCGAAGCCCAGTTGACATTCTAGTCAGTTACAAACTGGAGACCATCAGTGGAAAGCTCTTACAAAGCTTTACACTGATTATGAGGAATTGACTTGTATACTTTATGTACCTTTACCCGGATAATAAGATTTATCTTATTATTTAAGTAATAAAAGGTACATAAAGCTGGTTGAATAAAGTTGCTTTATTCTGCAACTTTACACTGATTACGAGGAATTGACTTTTATGCTTTATGTACCTTTACCCGGATAATAAGATTTATCTTATTATTTAAGTAATAAAAGGTACATAAAGGTGGTTGAGTAAAGTCACTTTAACATGCGACTTTACACTGCCTTTAAGGAATTAAATGCTATTCCTTAAATGCTCCCAACCACATTTGTACGGCCAAAGTTAACATCCCAATGTTAACTTTGCCTATAAATACAAGTCATTGCACAACAAGAATATTAAGTGAATTCACAACGTGAAAAACATACAACACTTCACACTTTGCAAACCTGCAATATTCTTGGTGAACTTGTGCAATATTCTCTCAATCGCTAAAAGGAACATTTCACAACTTTAAGTGTTTCGATTGTCTTGAGAAATTTCGAGTATAGATCAATTGTATTTCATAGGTTGTTAGGATATTTACATTCTTTGTATTATCTTGGTTCCGCAACAACCTTGTAATTTGTTTAACATCAATAAATAAATTACACTTTGAAAACTACATATTGTCTCATCAAGATTCTTTACAAGTTATTTGTATTATTGCATTGTTCTTTACTTATTGTCTTTTATAAGTAATCTATCTAGAACTTGGTATATACACACTGCAACTGGTCGTCTCCAGTTCAGCGAGTATATTGCAAAGTAACTCCACCATTGACATAGAGGTGTCTTCAGGTAGTGCCATCTATTGAGTTGGGACTTACAAGTGGTATCAGAGCGGAAGGCTAATAAACTTGCCTAAATCTGCTAAGATGAACACTACTGAAGGTGGAGATGGTTCTGGTCAAGGTGAAATCCCTTTAAATAATAATGCCCAACCTTTTCAAAATGTTAATACTAATCCTCCTCCTCCTTCTACCCCAAACCACGTCCATGTACACTACTCTAACACTCCTGTTCCCAAATTCGATGGAAACAGTGAGACTTTTGGTACGTGTAAGGCTAGAATGCTTTTGCATTTTGGTGGTATTGAGAGGTATATGTTGAAAATCCTAAAGGATGGACCATATATACCCATGTCTCTTGGGGTAAGTCCTCTTCTAGATCCAACTGGAAGAAGAGGTTCTACAGAAAAGCCCGAAGACCATTGGTCTGATGAGGATCGTAGACTTGTTGATCTGGACACCAGACTCAAGAACATGATCCTTGGGGCTGTTCCTGAAGACCTAATTCCAACACTTGTGCTGTTCCCCAGTGCAAAATCAATGTGGGACGAATTAGTTATTCAGTTTGAAGGAGGTGATGATACTATTGTCACCAGAAAAGTTGCCTTGAACAAGAAGTATGAATCCTTCTTTGCCTTGCCCAATGAAAGTCTAACTGGTACATACACCAGATTTTCTAGCCTCATCAATCAGTTGAGAGGTTTGGGTGTATAGAAGGATAAGGATATTCTTCTTGAGAAGTTTTGTGATATTCTTCCTTCCAAATGGGAAAACATGGTTCTTGTCTTGAGACAAGGTAAAACCTTGCACACCCATACTCTTGCATCGCTCTATGGAGCCTTCAAATTCACTGAAGATAATAATGCTGCAAGATTGGTGGCTGAGCAAGATGCCATGAACCATGCCCAGAGTCCCAAGGTTGCTAGTGTACCTGAGCGACCTTGTGCTGCTTTAATATCTGCAGAGAGTGTCCAGCGACACTCGATGAAGGAGATGTTAAACAGTTTCTTGAACTCTGGGCTGACCACTGAAAACAGTGATGGTTATAATGAAACTGACGATGATGATCTAGTCGCCATGATTGCTAAAACCTTTAATAGGTTTAAGCATAAATCTAAAAGATTTAATGGCCCCAACAATGCTTCCAGCTCCAGCTTTCTGGATAAGACCAATCTTACATGCTATAAGTGTGGTAAGAAAGGTCACTTTATGAAGGAATGCAGATCTAGTCAGTTGAATAACCAAACTGGCCCCTCTGTCCCTAATTTCAATCGGCCTGATGATAGCTACAAAGCTAAATACAAGAAGCTTAAGGCCCAGATTGCCCTCCTGTCCATGGAAAAGGAAAAGGATCAGTGCTTAATTGCACAAACTGAGGGAAAATGGGAGTACTCTGATGACTCATCAGTTGATGAAGAAGAGGAAAGGGACATGTGTTTCATGGCCTTGGAAGATCAACAGCAGCAACATGTGGCAAAATAAGATGTCATCACTGGAAGATGGGTGGACATCATCTTGAAAAAGGTATGTGATTATGATCACCAGATTGACCCTGAACTAAAACTGGACCTGGCTGAATCATTAAGTGGTGACTTAGCTTTTGTTGAAACAGTAAGAGCTGATAGTGAGAGATATCTTGACACTATCTTAATTGAACTGAACATTGTTAAACCACAACTGAATGATTTACAAAGTGTCCAGTTGGCTCTCAAGGAGTCAGTTTTAAAGATTGAGGCTTTAGAACTTGATAATCAAAAACTATTTTCTGATCTTGAAAAAGAACAAAAGATTATCAAGTCATGGGTTAAAGCATCTGGCAAAAACTATGATGCATTTTCAAGAACTATCGATGCCCAGAAGAATGCATGGAAATCTGGAGATCTGGAGATAGCAGCTCTCATTCCAGATATTCATGCATTGCCTCCAGCTCTCCAGGTTGAAACACCTTATGATCAACCTGAAGCTGTTGAAACTGAAACCTTTGAGACCACACCCTTTGAGGTTAAAACTGGAGCCAAACAGGCTAAAGCTCCAGTCAAAAAGGCCACTGGTAAAAAGCCTTTACCTCAAAAGTCTAAGGTGCCCAAGACCCGACAGACTAAAGCACCAGTTGAACCAAGGTCCATGGTTCAACTGCCTGAACAAAATGATATTTTAGTTAATCTGGAAAGTCAGCTCCAACTTTTGTCTCGGCAGGTTCAGAGTTGTACTGCCCGGATTAACAATCTGGAAGGAGGTTTATCACCTCCAGTTTTCAAACAAAATATTAAACCACTCCCTTCTATACCTAAACTAAAGAATGTTCCATCTGGAACAAAATCTGGTAAAAATAAAGGGAGTAAGTATCAAGATACCAATAGTTTTTACTCCTGCACCTGGAGCTGGTGATAAAGCTCCAGATGCAGCCTCCAGTTCAACACCTCAACAATCTACTGAGACTTCTGTAGAGAAGTCCAGCAAACCCATCAAGAAAAGATGGGTTCACAAAAAGAACTAATGATTTTTGTGTGTGTGTAGGGCGATCGAAAGAAGAATATCTGGTATCTGGACAGCGCTGCTGGCTGGACTATGACCGGATGTAAGCCCCTACTGGAAGAGTTCACTGTCCAAGATGGACCGACAGTGACGTTTGGTAATGATCAATCTGGAAAGACTGAAGGATATGGTGTGCTCAATAATGGACAAGTCGAATTCAAAAGAGTTGCATTTGTGAATGGTTTGAAATACAACCTGATCAGTGTCAGCCAACTTTGTGATGATGGCTTCAGAGTTTTGTTCGACATTACTCAAGGCACCATATTTAACAAGGATTGGAAAGTGGTGATGATTGCACCAAGAAAAGGAAATGTGTACATCATGGATATGGAACCAGCTCCAAAAGAGCAATGTTTCTATACCAAAGCTGATGAGGACACCAACTGGCTATGGCATAAAAGGTTATCTCACCTTAATTTCAAAAACATTAACAAGTTGTCTCGCAAGCAACTGGTTGATGGGATACCTCAAATTTCTTTCAATAAAGAAAAGCCATGTCCAGGTTGTGAGATGGGAAAGCAGAAAAGAGCCAGTTTCAAGACTAGGCAGAATTTTAGCATCACTGAACCTCTTCACATGCTACATATGGATCTCTTTGGTCCAGTGAATGTTCAAACTAGAGCTGGAAAGAAGTACACTCTAGTTGTGGTTGATGAATTCACCAGATACTGCTGGGTGGTATTCATCAGATCCAAAAGTGATGTACCTGCTGAAATCATCTCTCTCATTAAAAGAATTGAGCTCAAGTATACTCGAAAAGTTTGTCAGTTGCGAAGTGATAATGGTACTGAATTCCAAAATAAGGTACTTGAAACATTTTGCAATGACACTGGCATCTCTCAAAACTTCTCATCAGTTCACTCTCCAGAGCAAAATGGAGTTGTGGAAAGGAAGAATCGTACACTGATAGAAGCAGCCAGAAGTATGCTATCTGAATCTGGTCTTCCCACCAGTTTTTGGGCTGAGGCAGTTGCAGCTGCTTGTCACACCCAAAACCGGTCAGTCTACATCAAGAGACATAAGAAGACTGCCTATGAAGTACTCAGGAATCGTAAACCAAATATTGGATACTTTCATGTATTTGGTTGTCCAGTTTATATCTTGAACGATTCCAGTCAGCTTGGAAAGTTTGATGCAAAAGCTGATGAAGGGGTATTTTTAGGTTATTCAGATATTCGAAAGGCCTTTAGAGTTTATAATTATAGACTCCAAAAGGTTCATGAGACAATTCATGTCACATTCGATGAATCAACTGAAGCAATCAACAAGAGACCAAGCCTTGATATTACTCCAGTCATTCCAATCAATTTTGGTGAAACTGACCAAGTTCATCCGTCAGTTGTTTCACCAAAAGATGTTTCCAGTTACAACAAATTGGAACCAGTTAAGAAGAAGAAAAGCTCCAGTGACACATCATTTTATCCCTCCATTAATTTCAACTTACCACAAGAATTGGTGATTGGATCTGATGTACGTGCCACTCTAATATCAGCACCAGTTCAAACACCTACTTCTCCAGTTCTTCATGAAATGCCTTCTAATGAGGAATTTCATGATGCTAATCGAGACCTCATTGACTCTAATGAGGATGTAGAAGTTGTTTGGACTGATCCTTCTTCAGAAGCTGTTGCAACTGAAGAAGATCGCCAGGTGACTTGCACTGATATTGTAGTTCACCAGCCTAGTCATTACACTAGATGGACTCGAGCCCATCCAATTGAACAAATTATGGGTGATCCAACTAGTGGGGTTCAGACTAGAAGAGCCACCAGTGAGCAATGCTTAAACGTCACCTTCTTATCTTTAATTGAACCAAAGAAGATTGACGAGGCTATGGCAGACCCAAGCTGGGTGGAAGCTATGCAAGAAGAGCTCCTCCAATTTGAAAGGAACAATGTTTGGGAGCTTGTTCCTTGTCCACCAGGGTTAAAGAAAGAACCCATTGGTACCAGATGGGTCTACCAAAAGAAAATGGATGAAGATGGCCATGTTGTAAGAAACAAGGCCAGACTAGTTGCCCAGGGTTATTGTCAAGCAGAGGGCGTTGACTTTGATGAAACTTTTGCTCCAGTTGCAAGACTTGAAGCCATAAGAATATTTTTGGCTTATGCAGCCCATCTGCAGTTCAAGGTCTTCCAGATGGATGTCAAAAGTGCGTTCCTTAATGGAACATTGGAAGAAGAAGTTTATGTTAAGCAAACTCCAGGTTTCTTCGATGAGAAGCATCCACATTGGGTCTATAGACTGAACAAGGCATTGTATGGTCTAAGACAATCCCCAAGAGCCTGGTATGATACTTTAACTAAACATCTTCTTAAAAATGGCTTTCAAAGAGGTGCAATAAATAATACCTTGTTTATCTTGAAAGAAAGAGGTAATATCTTATTGGTACAAATTTATGTTGATGACATTTTTTTTGGTTCAACTGATGATGCAATGTGTAAAAAGTTTTCTAAAATCATGTCATCTGAGTATGAGATGAGCTTAATGGGTGAATTAACATTTTTCTTAGGTCTTCAGATTAAGCAAACTGAAAATGGAATTTTCATAAACCAAGGAAAATATGTCAGAGATTTCTTAAGAAAATACAAATATGATTCAATCCCATCGAAAAACACACCTATTGCAGCACCATTGAATTTGGACTCTGACCCAACTGGCAAACCAGTTAACATAACTGACTGTAGAGGTATGGTTGGTTCACTGATGTACTTAACTGCCAGTCGACCAGATATAATGTTTGCAACATGTTTATGTGCCAGGTTTCAGGCTAACCCTAAAGAATCACATTTGCACACTGTAAAGCGTATCTTTAGATACCTGAAAGGGTGTCCTAATCTTGGTCTTTGGTACCCCAAAGGCTCAGGATTAGATCTAATGGGTTATTCAGATTCTGATCATGCAGGTTGTAAGATAGATAGAAAATCAACAACTGGTGGTTGTCATTTCCTTGGAGGAAAACTGGTGAGTTGGACCAGCAAGAAGCAGACTTCAGTCTCTATGTCCACTGCTGAGGTAGAGTACATTTCTGCGGCCAGTTGTTGTGCCCAGATTCTCTGGATCAAGAACCAGTTACTAGATTATGGTCAAAAGTATACAAGGACCCTAATCTTTTGTGACAACACCAGTGCAATTGCTATATCTCACAACCCAGTGATGCACTCCAAAACAAAGCATATTGACATCAGGTATCATTTCATTCGTGATCATGTTATGAAAGGAGATATTGAAATTCATTTCATCCCCACTGACAAACAGTTAGCTGATGTTTTTACTAAACCTCTCGATGAGAAAACCTTTAAACATCTCATCAGCGAACTGGGTATGTTAAACCCTTAACTGGAGCTTTCTTTGTTATTGAACGCGTCAGTGACACTGATGAAGTTCTCCAGTTGAGGAGGTCCAGTTAATCTTTGCTCGCCAGGCTATCGAACGCCGTTGTGATACTATCTTGGCACTAATTGATTTCTGGATCATCATTTTAGGGGGAAAGACTCAAAATAATTTTCTGACTAAAATTCATTTTTGTTTGAAAATGGCAACTGGGATCCAGATGGTAAACCAGTGAGCACCACTGTCTATAGAGGCATGGTTGGTTCACTGATGTATTTAACTGCCAGTAGACCAGATATAATGTTTTCAACATGTTTATGTGCCAGATATCAGTCTAATCCAAAGGAATCTCATATGCTTGCTGTAAAGTGCATACTGAAGTACCTTAAAGGTATCCCCAGTCTAGGTCTTTGGTACCCCAAAGGCTCAGGCATGGATCTAATGGGTTATTCAGATTCTGATCATGCAGGTTGTAAGATAGATAGGAAATCCACAACTGGTGGATGTCATTTCCTAGGTGGCAAACTGGTCAGCTGGACCAGTAAGAAGCAAACTTCAGTTTCATTGTCCACTGCTGAAGCTGAATACGTGTCTGCAGCCAGTTGTTGTGCTCAGATACTCTGGATGAAGAACCAGTTGCTTGATTATGGTATTAAATATTCAAAGACGCCAATCTTTTGTGATAATACCAGTGCCATTGCTATCTCAAACAATCCAGTCATGCACTCCAGAACGAAGCACATTGATCTAAGGTATCAATTCATTCGTGATCATATTATGAAAAACAACATTGAACTCCATTTTATTCCCACTGACAAACAACTCGCTGACATTTTTACCAAACCTCTGGATGTCAAAACTTTTGAATATCTTGTTGGTGAGTTGGGAATGTTAAACCCTTAAATCTGGTGACTGCTCAGATATTGAACGCCTTTGTGTACTATCTTTGCATTATTAGATTTCTGGAACAACATTCCAGGGAAGACTTGAAAAATATTTTTCTAAAAGTGTTTTAAGTTCAAGGGGAATTTATTTTCTCACTGGACAAATTTTTCAGAAAATATTACTGGTGCTTTGTAAATGTGTCCCTCTCACTGGTAACTGGACAGGTTGAAGTGCGTGTTTGAGTTGACTTATGTCTCCTTGTAAATGTGTCCCTCTCATTTGTCTGTATTAGTTGACGTGCACGTTTGAGGTTACCAGTCTTTCAAAATGGTTTTCACTGGTACTTTACTGGAGTGTCCCTCCAGTGTACCATCAGTACATGTTCACTGGACTAATCCACCAGTGATACTGGAGTGTTCAGTCAACCTCCAGATGCACTGAAATATGTCATAATATTTTCTAAATACTTGGTCTTTGTGTGTGCCACGTAAGCAAATCTTTTTGAAGATATTTTTATCCGACGTGGCATGTAAAGTTTTTCAACGTAATGATGGTATTTTTACTTTGGGAAAACAAAAAGTACAAGTTGTTACTGTTTGTGGGCTGTAAACCGTCATGCATTTATGTGTGATGTGATGTAATTAATGCGGATCTCAAAACCCGATCAAAAACTTTGTTTGATAATTTCAAATAAACCGTTTGAGTTCCACATTGTCTCTCCTATATATACCCACCTTCAATTTCAATGGCATTTACTTCGAACATATTAACTCCCAAATCTTTCAAAATTCCTTCATTTACTTCTTCATTCATTCTTTTTCCAATCATCATCATCTCTCTTATTTACTCCATTTACATTCAATTCTTTCATCAAATCTTCATCATAACCTATATATATTCAATTTCATTTTCATCTATTCTTGTATAAATGGCACCTAGACAGTCAAGATCTCCTAAAAATTTGCTTGCCAATGAATATGCTCCTTCGGAAAATGTTGGCAGGGCACCTCATATTAATCTTGAGGCAAGTGCTATAAGAATCAATATGAATAACTGGATGGCAAGACTCTCTCTGTCCAGTGTTCATGATGCCCAATCGATTATTGGGAGATTAAACTCATTCTTTCTTTCTTGCCCATTATATGGTGCGTTAACATTAAATCCAGGAAGGATGTACCACGAGTATTTGTGTGAATTCTGGTACACGGCTAAATATGACGATGAAACTTCATCGATCAATTATACTCTCAAGGGAGGTACCAGATCCCTTGGTTTCACAGCCAGTCTTCTCAGGTCTGTTCTCCAGTTGAACTATTTTGAACAGAATGAGTTGCCTATTGAGCTTCCCACTGGTATAAATACAAGGGAAGTATGCAGGCTGATGGGGCATACGGATATCTTGGATGAGCATGGCCAGCTATCCAGGAAAGGGACTATCTACATGAGCAAGCTGTCAGACTCATGGAGATATTTCTTCACACATATTGTTGAGTGTCTGGGAGGCAGCTCTGGAGGATTAGACCAAATTAATCAAACACACCTCCAGATTGCCTACTGTTTATGGTTTGGGCTTAGAGTGGACTTTGCCCAGATCCTTTTTGATGACCTGGTTGAGCGCCTAAGAGTGAAAGGAAGAAAACCTTTTGTTCCTTATATTCGTTTCCTTTCTCTTATGTTTAAGAATGCTCTTGGCGACCAGTATGATATGGATACTACTCACTTTTCTGTGAGTGAGTACATGAGGGACCTGGTCAACCTCAGGTCTCCACTGGATGAGGTAGATATTCCTCAGTCCATGCTTTCTTTCCAAAGGGAAGAAGCTGAAATGGGTCCAGATAAAGGTCAAGCTGTTGAAGGACCATCTGGTGATGATGTACAGATTATTGAGGCTGTACAGCCCATTAGACAAGTTGCTCCAGAAGGTCAAGTACAAGAAGTTGTTGAACCTTCCAGATGACCTAGAACAAATAGGCGTCTGATGAGAGTTGGACTCCAGGTGAATCCAGCAAGACATCCTGGTGATGTTATGAATCTGGATGGGTCACCAATTTTTGAATCTGAAGAGGTTGTTGGGCAGGAAACTGATGAACAAGCTGAAAATGTTGCCCAATTGTAGAGCAGGTTGTTGAGGAAGTTGAAGTAGATGTTCAGACTGATGAATATATTTCTGGTGAGCAAGAGGCTCCAATTGACTTAAATGTTGAGGCTGGTGAACAGGTAAATGTAGAGACTGGTGAACAGTCTGGTGAACAGACAGTTGGGATTGCTCAAGAATGGGATGATGTTGACTCCCCAATGTCTGAAGGTTTTGATGTTAACATGAATTTTCTGGGTGAAGATGTACAAGAAGAAGAAAATCTACCAGAAATGCCAACACCTCCACCAGAAATGCCAACACCTACACCAGAAATGCCACCTCCACCAGAAATGCCACCACCACCACCACCACCTTCAATTCCAGAAAACACTCAATACTTCACTCCATCAACCATTCAACCTTCAGAATCTCAACCTCCTCCTCGTGCGCCGGAGTCACCAGTTGCAACGTCTGAAGCTGCAACTGAAGAGGACTGGGCATAAGTTCCTCTAATGACCAGATTACCTTCAACTCTTGAACCTCCCACTGGTCTCTCCACTTCTTCTTCTGCCGAGGTCCAAGGCCTTTTAAGTAAGGTGGCGGACCTGGAGAGATCACTCCAGACTTCATCTCAGGTTATTTCAGACTTCAAATCTTTATTATCAAATAACCTTGCTTCAGAGATGAATGTCTTTGCTGGGAATGAGAAGTTGGTTTATGAGAAGCTTGATGAACTGGTACTGGCCACAAACAATAACACTGAAAAGATCAAAATGGCAGTCCAGGGATTAGAGACTAGGTTGGTTAATTCTGTTCAGACTGCAGTCACTGGCGAACTGGCAGGTCTGAAAGAAGATGTTCAGAATTTGGTCTTCAGGGTCAGTTCTCTGGAGAGTAGACCCACACTGGAACAGGGTGCAGTTGTTAGCACTATAAGGGATGAATGTACAAGGAAGTTCAGAAACAATATGTTGAAAGAATTATGTGAAGAAGTTTCTGGGACTGTTCTTCGTAGCATTTATGATGGGTGTTACCCCAAGTCGAAAAGTTACTGGATGAGAAGTTGCCAAAACACTTGCCTAAAGCTGTTGCAAATGTTCAAAAGGAAGTGCAGGCACTTAAGAAAGTTGTGTCTGAAACAACTCTAGTAGAAGGTATAACTTTTGGTCCACTGGACAGACTTATGCTTGAACAGTTATGGAATGATCTCAAGTCAAGAACTGGAGATCGTTCCAAGGGGGAAAAGTCGTCTGGTGACCAAACTGAAAGACAAAGAGCATATGGCACTGAAGCCGGGCTAACTGAAAGACAAAGAGCATATGGCACTGAAGCCGGGCTAACTGAAAGACAAAGAGCATATGGCACTGAAGCCGGGCTAACTGAAAGACAAAGAGCATATGGCACTGAAGCCGGGCTAACTGAAGAAGCTACTGGTACTGAAGCCAGTGAGCCCCAGTTTGAGACCTTCCCAGATATTCCAACTACACTGAAGGCTGTTAAAGGAAAAGAAAAAGTGGTATCTGGTGAAGAGGAAGAGCATACTGAAGATGCTGATGATGAAACTTCCAGGAAGTTAGAGCAAGAATGCATAATGATAGAGATTTTCAAAATAAATCAAAAGGATGAACTGCTGGCCCATCAAAGGGAGATGGCAACAATGGGGACTCTGGACTCTTACAATGCTGGAAGGTTAGGCATTAACATTGAAGTATATAAAAGGATGAAAGATGACCCCAGAGTTCATTAATGCCTAAATGCATTAGATGATGTTCATGTACGCTCTTTCTACGCTGAAGAAGAGCAAGTCTATGATTCAATTATTTATGGCGTGAGTGTACCAGAACTCATCAGACAAAAAAAGGATGAACTGGTAAGTCTCCAGAAAAAGATAAGAAAGAATGTTGGTGCTCTGGAGATAGAGTACAGAAAGAGACTTACTGGTTTACCAAAGTTGACTGCCAGACAAATCAAAGCAATCAAAGATGCTGATGTAAGCAATTTCATTCCCCTGGACACTTCTCGAAAAATCAATCGTCAAGAACTCCAATTTGTTGTAGAGCAAAGGAGAGTGTCCAAGGATACTGAAGCTTTGATCCAGCAAGCCAAGCTGAAAGAAAAATACAATGAAATGTTGAACTTCAGGGCTGATGCTAGAAGGATCACTGGTGTTGAAATCAAATTGGCTGAAGATCAT
Organism: Erigeron breviscapus; assembly: GCA_034093135.1. Lineage (NCBI taxonomy): Eukaryota > Viridiplantae > Streptophyta > Magnoliopsida > Asterales > Asteraceae > Erigeron > Erigeron breviscapus. The sequence continues at coordinate 136,652,372 of CM067167.1, forward strand.
GAAGGCATGTCAAAGTTTGAAGTAAAGTTGACCAGGGAGGGTAACTTTACTGATGAGAGGAAAAGTACTTCAGTCCAAGCTTTTGGATGGAGTGAACTGAAGGAAATCGCTTTAACGTTCAGGGGGAAGACAAATGTGTCGACTGATGTTAAAGAATTTCTTAAAAGGATTGAGAAGGTATGGAGAAGAAAGCAACAGATGGAAGTTGCAATGGGCATAAGAACGTCAGAATCAATACCATCTTCTCCATCACCAAAGAGAAAGGCTACTGAAGATGCTGATGATGAAACTTCCAGGAAGTTAGAGCAAGAATGCATAATGATAGAGATTTTCAAAATAAATCAAAAGGATGAAAGATGACCCCAGAGTTCATTAATGCCTAAATGCATTAGATGATGTTCATGTACGCTCTTTCTACGCTGAAGAAGAGCAAGTCTATGATTCAATTATTTATGGCGTGAGTGTACCAGAACTCATCAGACAAAAAAAGGATGAACTGGTAAGTCTCCAGAAAAAGATAAGAAAGAATGTTGGTGCTCTGGAGATAGAGTACAGAAAGAGACTTACTGGTTTACCAAAGTTGACTGCCAGACAAATCAAAGCAATCAAAGATGCTGATGTAAGCAATTTCATTCCCCTGGACACTTCTCGAAAAATCAATCGTCAAGAACTCCAATTTGTTGTAGAGCAAAGGAGAGTGTCCAAGGATACTGAAGCTTTGATCCAGCAAGCCAAGCTGAAAGAAAAATACAATGAAATGTTGAACTTCAGGGCTGATGCTAGAAGGATCACTGGTGTTGAAATCAAATTGGCTGAAGATCATGAAGGCATGTCAAAGTTTGAAGTAAAGTTGACCAGGGAGGGTAACTTTACTGATGAGAGGAAAAGTACTTCAGTCCAAGCTTTTGGATGGAGTGAACTGAAGGAAATCGCTTTAACGTTCAGGGGGAAGACAAATGTGTCGACTGATGTTAAAGAATTTCTTAAAAGGATTGAGAAGGTATGGAGAAGAAAGCAACAGATGGAAGTTGCAATGGGCATAAGAACGTCAGAATCAATACCATCTTCTCCATCACCAAAGAGAAAGGCTACTGAAGATGCTCCAGAAAGGACATCGAAAAGAAGGGCCTGACTCTTATTGTTTACTTATTGTAAATTATTGTCTTATGAAAATTGTATACTATTTATCAGTTGATGAATGTAATAATAGTTGCAATTTTTTATTTTTATAAGTAAATAACCAGATTTAGTCTAAGTTAGAACTTAATTGATGAAACTGAAAACACTCATGATCTATAAAGTGTTTTCCAGTAACTTAGATTTTTTAGACAAATCGAAACTTGTGTTTTTCAAGCTTACAAAATGTATAGAATCAAGCTTGAAAACACTTGCATTATTTCTAAACAAATAGGGGGAATTTGTTAGGTCCAGATTTAGTCCAGATTTACTGGACTCGCTCCAAACTCGACTACTGGAGCCTTACTGAAGATCTGTCCAGAAAAGTGTTCTACTGGACCTACTCCAGACTTGGAATCTGGAGTCCCTCTGAAGATTTGTCCAGAAATAATGGAAGACCAGTGAGCAAATACTTGTATAGGAAATCTGGAGTATTATCCAGATGAGCTCACTGGACTTCACCCCAGTCCAGATCAACTCTACTGAAGACATTCTGACTGAAGTCTGAAGAAAGAAGACTTAACAAATGGCGGAGTCCACTGGAAAGTCTTACCAGATCTGTACACTGGAGGATTGTCAGTGTTCTAGATCCTACAAGTCTGAACACTGATATCAAGGATTGACTTTTCCCTTTACACACTTTCCAAAGAACAATCCACTTGTTCTTTACCAAAGTATACGTGTGTAAAGGTGGTTGGATAAAAGGATACACTTGCATTTGATGTGACTTTATCCTTATTCCTTATCCAATACATTTAATGTTCTTGTCGGATCATTAAATGTATGCAACCATATTTGTACGGCACAAAATTCACTGGTGAATTTTGTTGCCTATAAATACAAAGTCATTTCCTTGACATAAATACTTTTAAGCATTCATTTTGCATTGAAATGAATTTGTCCAAATACTCTCGATCTTAAACTGGGATACTTCACAACTTTAAGTATCTCGATCCTAAAGAGTTATTTGACAAATATAGATCATTTATAACTCATAGGTTGTTAGGATACATACTTAATTGTATTATCTTGATTCCGCAACAACCTTGTGTTTTATTTAACATCATAAATAAAATACCCATGAAAAATACATTATGGTCCACTTTACTTGTTTATTGCTTTAAGTCTTGTATTACTTTATTTATATACTTGCATTTATATTAAGTAATACTAGTCCAATCTAGTGCTTATTAGACTTGTTGTATTTTGCACTTTCCTGGTTAACCATCGAACTTAAGGGACTCACAGTACACATCCAACTCCATTTCTTGTTGGGAACATGGCTAAACCGTGAAGTGGGGAAGGTATTATTCCCATTCGGCGCATGGCTGTTCGGCCCAATATCACAATGTAAGGGGATTCCGCTCTGATGATTATGAACGTTAGTTCCTCCATTCTTGTTCTTGGATGTTCCCCTATTACCACTTTAAGATTTATTTCTCCCAAAGGCCAAGACTTCTCTCCAGAAAATCCTACTAATGCATTTCCCGAATCTCTTCTCCTCATCCGCAGGGCGGCTCTTAGCTTTAAGAAGCAGTGTTCATACATTATTTCGCAACCGCTTCCAGTATCTAGATGGAGTCTATTTACTGGATGGTTCCCTATAACTGCTTTTATCAGGATTGGTCCTTCTACTCTTTCATTTATGTATACCCTCCCCCTTCTGCTGCCGGACCCTGGACCTCCTCCCCACTGTGGCCTCCCATCCGGAGCATGCGCCCCGTGGACTTCTCCAGCTGTTTCCTTCGCCGTAAGGAACGTGTACGTTTTGTCCATGACACTTGTATATGATCCTGGAAGGTCCTGCGACAAAAATTCTACCAAAGGGCGATACCGGAGGCCATGAACGAAACCGGAGATTTTTTGGTCTTCATTCAATCCTTTGATAAGGGATGTTTCTTCTGTGTACCTTGTGATGAATTGACGTATGCTTTCGTTATCTTTTCTCTTAATGTTGTATGCTTCCAGATGGATCTTCTTATACTTTCTTTGTTGACTGAAGAAGGATCTGAATTTTGTCTTGAGGTCCTCAAAGTTCATTATGCTTCCCATGGGCAAACCATCTAACCATGCTCGAGCAGTGTCTTTCAAAGTAAGTGCGAACATATGGCATGCTACCGGAACTGTCCACCTCTCCATCCGAATTATGGCATTAAAGTGCTTCAAATGGTTATCTGGATCGTCCTTTCCATCATACATTTCTGCTCCTTTCGGCAGGCGGGCTCCCTGAGGTAAGGGGTATTCTTCGATCCATTGAGTGAAAGGGCCTGGTTCCGTTTGCACCAACATGTCTTTTTCGTTTGGAGCCCACTGAGGATTCATGGTTGGCATCATCGTGTTATATTGGGGAATTACTTGCTCCTGCCTTATCCCGGGTGTTTGCCAGAAGGATGGGAGGGTATTTTGAGTACTTAGCCTTGGTTGTGGAGGCGACACTTGTGTGAAGTTCGGTATTGGTGTGTTGTACTGCTGGGTGGGAGTAACATATTGGGTGTTGCTTTGAGGTATTGGATTGACATAATGTGTGCTTGGTGTTGCTATGTAGGGTCCATACTGGTAGCCTTGCGCCTGAGGGAGGTTAGCTTGCGCATATTGTACTTGTGGCATATTAGTATACCCGTGATAGATTGGGTTATACGTTTGCCCTGTTTGCTGAACCTGTGCTGCTGCAAGAGGAGGTAGATAGTTTGGTTGCTCCGGTATTGTCGTGCCTGTTCCGTTCCCTACTACGTGCGGCGGTTCCCAATTGGTGATGGATGTTACTCCACGCCACTAAAATAATCAGAGCAAAGTGTGTAAGTGTGTGAGAACATGATCCTCAAATGAATGATTGAGAGGAGTATTTATAGAGTCTGAGGAGACAAGATCTGAGTACTTGTCTCCTATGACGTTTTAGTACGATTTGGAGCCCGTTGGGAGCGTACCTTCCTCAACGGTGATTGGTTTAGCATTACGTCATCTTGTCCTGTTGGTCGGCCACGTGCTATTCACATGACATTCTATTCGTTCTATTCTGTTGGATCCGGAGTTGGGTCCGGATCATGCGATTATTTCTATTCAGGAGCTACGCTGCTCTATATGTGATCGTTTCTATTCGGGAGCCACGCTGCTTTATATTGTTTTGGTCGAGTCATAGTGCTAACTAGGATGGTGCACTATCACTTACCATTTCTATTTAATCAAACCAATTCATCCGCTTTATCATGAAGCAATAAGGGTGGACGAATATTAATGAGTACCGGAAACAAGTCATACCAAGCTGTAGGCCATTTCCACTGACCATTTAAAATAATATCATTAATTGAAGATTGCAAAGAGAAACTGTTGGAATATATAACTAAATATCATTATTCACGAGTACGCAACGGAAGCAAATCAAACCATGTAATCAAATAATTAACCTTGAAATAGGATTAAGGAATACCTCTTAATGTAGATGATAAAGTAAAGAAACTTTAAAAGGATTTGAAGTAAATCCCTCTACGATTGCACACACGATCCACCGATATAGGTGTGCTAGCACTTGATCACGAACCGAGCGACCTTTAGATTGATCTCCTTCTTCAAAACCGAAAACCAAGAACCCAAAGGGTTTTCCCTTGGTTTGGCCGTCCCAAAGAAGAGAGGAGGAGGAGGAGATGAGAGGTTTAGGGAGTTACAATTCTCTCTTTTTTTGTAGTTTTTGTTCAAGAAAACCATAAGGCTACCTTTATGTATTTATAGGTAGAATTAAACTTGGCCATCAAGTTTAGGGTTTCACTAGGAAACCTAGTAGGGAGGTCGGCCCCCTTTATGCTTTTCTAGAATCTTCCCTAATCGTTTTATCTCCTTACTTTAACGACCGTTAGCTAGTAACCGTTAAATATTAACGACCGTTCGTTAACTTATTCGTGATCCATATTAATTAATAAATCAATTAATATTAACTATATTTGAATCGAGACGTGTGACCCCGTAGGCTTAAATCATTTCCGGACATACGTTCATTTTACGAGATCACATACTAACAGCTCCCACTTGAGCTCGTAACAAATGAAGGTAATAACATTGGTTAGCGTCTAGCAACACGCCAATGCTCCCAGAAATATTTAAGTATAGTTTCTTAAAGTATATTTAAATGGTTGAGGCATTTATTATCCCTTTGTTCAGATACCGTGTTAAACATGAATATGGATCAATGTCATTTCATGATTTAACGATTCTGTTTCTCATTTCATCACTACTTAAGATTACCAAACATAATCCAGACACATCTGGATTCATTTGGACATGGCCATGTAAACATCTTAAATAGTCCCAATGAGGGGCCCAATGGTATCATTCTGCAACTATTAGTTGGAGGAACAAATCCTGTATTGACTACACGTGTCAGTCATCATACTTCACTACACTTTCTGAAAATAGCCCTTTATGTACTCCCTTATTCAGGAGAGTTAGAACTATATCTAGTAAGTGCAATCCATACATGCTGACCTGCTTGTATCTCAAGTCAAAGGATCAATAAAGTAACCATTTACGAATTTCACTTAATGACGCCGATCCATAAAGTGATAAATTCGTTAGTGGGGTAGTCCGATATGCATCATATGGATACCATGTGAGTTTGGTGGGACCAACCATTATATATTCAAAGAATATAACCAATCGCTCAGATTTGTCTTAGTTTAATTATATTCCCATATAATTAATCGACAATGGACAATTTAGAATATTTAATAAAATATTCAAGGATTAAACATGCAAATATAGGATACAATTAATATTAAATGAAATCAAACATATCAAGTACTTTATTTCATTATGAAAAATATAAATTGTTTAACATCCCTTATCCAAATACCGAAACAACAGATTTACATGAAATAACTAGCTAATTTAAGTCCTATGCCCTCGGCATGCCTTTCAAGCTTGGGCCTAGCCAAAGCTTTTGTGAAAGGATCAGCTAAGTTAAAATCTGTGTGAACTTTGAGTAATTTGATCTCTCCTAGTTCGATCTGCTCACGAACATAGTGATATCTTCTAGCATAATGTCTGGCACCTTTCTGAGCTCCGGGCTCGTTGGCAATGATTAATGCACCAGTGTTATCACAGTACATATCAGTGGGTAAGTTACTCGAGGGAATCCCGTCAAGCCCGCTAATGAACTTCCTTATCCAGACTGCTTCCATTGCGGCTTCTGAGGCGGCAATGTACTCAGACTCTGTTGCAGACATGGCAACTGTGGTTTGCTTCTTGCTTTTCCAATCCACAGCACCTCCATTAAGAACGAAGACGAATCCTGACTGAGACTTCGTGTCATCACTATCAGTTTGAAATCCAGCATCACAGTATCCGGTCACTTTGAGCTCTAAGTCTGGATTTCCTCCATACACCAAAAACATATCTTTAGTAGCCCGTAGGTACTTCAGATTGCTCTTAACAGCAGTCCAGTGACTTTCACCTGGATTCTGTTGATATCGGCTAACGATGTTTTGCGTGAACGCCACATCGGGTCTAGTGCATCTAACCGCATACATAATAGATCCCACAGCCGAAGCATAAGGGATTCTTCGCATACGCTCCACCTTATTAGGTGTAGTAGCACCCTGTTTGATAGATAAACTAAGTCCTTCTTGCATAGGTGTAAACCCACGCTTAGAATTCTCCATCTTGAATCGTTTCAAGATCTTATCAATATAAGCACTTTGACTTAGTCCAATTAATCGCTTTGATCTATCTCGGTAGATCTTGATTCCAAGAATGAATGCCGCTTCTCCTAAATCTTTCATGGCAAAACACTTTCCAAGATGGGATTTAACATCTTGCAACATTGGAATGTGTTTTCCTATGATCAATATGTCATCAACATATAAGACAAGGAAAGTAACATTACTCCCACTAGCTTTGCAATATACACATGGCTCATCGGGATTTTGAACGAAACCAAACTTTTTGATTTCTTCATCAAACTGCTTATTCCAACTTCTTGATGCTTGCTTTAGTCCATAAATAGACCTTTGAAGCTTGCATACTTTGTTGGGATGTTTTGGATCAATAAAACCTTCAGGTTGATCCATACAGACTTCTTCATCCAAGTAACCATTTAAGAAGGCAGTCTTAACATCCATTTGCCATATCTCAAAGTCATAGTACGCAGCTATGGCTAAGAGAATCCTAATAGCTCTAATGTCCGCAACTGGAGAAAAGGTCTCATCATAGTCAACACCGAAACGTTGAGTATAACCTTTCGCCACGAGACGAGCTTTATAGGTGTGTACATTTCCATCCATGTTCGTCTTCTTCTTGAAGATCCACTTACACCCAACAGTTTGAGCATTTTGTGGAAGATCAACCAAGCTCCAGACTTGATTGTCTTTCATGGATTTTATTTCCACCTTCGTAGCTTCAAGCCATTTATCAGATTCCGGATCTGATAATGCAGCTTTGAAATTTGGAGGCTCATCGAGATCTCCTAAAAAGTTTTCTTCTACCATCAAACATAATCTATCAGTAGGACGTCTTGTCCTTACGGACCTACGAAGTGGAATCGCTTCATCATCATCGACTTGAGGTTCATCACTTTGAAGCATTTTGTGGAAGATCAACCAAGCTCCAGACTTGATTGTCTTTCATGGATTTTATTTCCACCTTCGTAGCTTCAAGCCATTTATCAGATTCCGGATCTGATAATGCAGCTTTGAAATTTGGAGGCTCATCGAGATCTCCTAAAAAGTTTTCTTCTACCATCAAACATAATCTATCAGTAGGACGTCTTGTCCTTACGGACCTACGAAGTGGAATCGCTTCATCATCATCGACTTGAGGTTCATCACTTTGAACATTTTCCCCCCCAAGTTGATAATTGCTGGGAGCTTCAGAAGGTGACACATCTTCTTCTTGAGTCTCATCAAGTTCTACAACCCTCCCACTGTTCGGTTGAGCTAAGTTCTTTTCAAAGAATTTGTAAGTCCCAACTCGTTAGATGGTACTACCGAAGACACCTCTATGTCGATGGTGGAGATACTTTGCAATATATGCACTGAACTGGATACGACCAGTTGCAGTGTGTATATACCAAGTTCTAGATAGATTACTTATATAAAAGACAATAAGTAAAGAACAATGCAATAATACAAATAACTTGTAAGATAACTTGATGAGACAATATGTAATTTTTCAATGTGTAATTTATTTATTGATGTTAAACAAATTACAAGGTTGATGCGGAACCAAGATAATACACGAATGTAAATATCCTAACAACCTATGAAATACAATTGATCTACACTCGGAATTTCTCAAGACAATCGAAACACTTAAAGTTGTGAAATGTTCCTTTTAGCGATTGAGAGAATATTGCACAAGTTCACCAAGAATATTGCAGGTTTGCAAAGTGTGAAGTTATTCTTTTTGTGAATTAACTTGATATTCTTGTTGTGCAATGACTTGTATTTATAGGCAAAGTTAACATTGGGATGTTAACTTTGGCCGTACAAATGTGGTTGGGAGCATTTAAGGAACAACATTTAATTCCTTAAAAGGCAGTGTAAAGTCGCATGTTAAAGTGACTTTACTCAACCACCTTTATGTACCTTTTAGTACTTAAATAATAAGATAAGGCTTATTATCCGGGTAAAGGTACATAAAGTATACAAGTCAATTCCTCGTAATCAGTGTAAAGCTTTGTAAGGGCTTTTCCACTGATGGTCTCCAGTTTGTAACTGGCTAGAATGTCAACTGGGCTTCGCTGCCATTGCCATTCTCTATCTTCCATTTGTTGTCTTCGACTTCAACTGGAATGCTTCTTCAACTTGGTCAGTTCTCAACTGGAGGAAGTCTTCTGTTGCGTTAACTGTACGGTGCAACTGGACTTCAATATATTTCTCGACAAATCATCTTGGTCATCAGTTTCACTAGTCTCCAGATGCAACTGGTGACTGGCAAGTGTGAACTGGTGACTGGCAAGTGTGAACTGGTGACTGGCCAGTTCCAGGTGAACTGGTCCTAACAAATTCCCCCTATTTGTCTAGAAATATAGTCTAAGTCTTTTCTAGTTCTTGTATCTATACAAGTGTGAACTATAGAGACTTGTTCGATTTAAATCTATCTAAGTTATCTAAGGCATTTTTATAAATCAATAAATGCCTTAGGTTTTTCTTTTATGTTTGTTAGATTTTAATCTATTATCTACCTTGTGGTTACAAACTGGTAACTTCATTTATACAAGGGAATGAAATTTATACAAGTTACAGAATGTAAATACAAATTACAAGTAGATAACTGAAGAAAGAACTTAATGAGACGGCCCTTCGCCAGTTCTTCTTCTCTTGGAAACTGAAGAGATAGGCTGAGTATCTTCAGGGTCAATATTCAACTTTGCTCAAGATTTTCTTTATGTTGAATCTTCCCCCTTAGAAAGTTTACCCATGCTTTCTCGAACCTATTCTTTTGTGCCTTCGCATCCAGTATATTCACCATCTCAACCCATTCGCTGAACCCATATTGCATAGCACCAGGATCATCAGTTCTAACCAGTGGCCCACCAGTATACTTAATTTCGACTTGAAAAACTTTGGTGCCTGGCTTGATTGTAACATTGACACTATTGATAGTACCACTATGTCTTCTGGTTGACATGATCTGGGAGTAGTAGTTTCTAGCTTCAGATTCATTTGTGATTTTTATACTCCCAGCACCAGCAGCCAGTACAGCGGACTTAATGTCTTCATTGGATACCTCGCCAGTTGATCCAACGAATGTGCTAAGGTCAGATCTCTTACATCTCTAGTCAGTGGTCTTCTTGGTTGTGGAATCCTTCTTCTTGGTGGATCCAATACACTCTTCACAACCTTCTTGACATTTGCAATTCTCTTTAGAAGTCCACTGGCCCTAATCTCTTTGGCCTTCTCCACTGAAATGTTTAAGCTCCTGGCATCGAATTCAGCTTTATCCTCTTGATAGTGTCTGTCCAGTTCTACATCTAGCATTTCATTCAACTGGTCAACTATCCTAGGATCATTCTTAACCCTAACATACTCCTCCTTAGTGATACCCAGTAGATTGGCATCACTCATATCCAGCAACTTGATCTGAGCAAGATGTGCCCTGGCCTCAACTTGGTTTCTTTGTTTCATTTTCTTTCTTTCTTTAATGTCATTACCAAGTCTGGCCAGTTTTCTACTATCACTATCTGAAACTGGAGGGAGTATATCAGCATTGCCAGTTTCCAACATTACATCAGTGGCCGGTTGGGCAGATGCATCACCAGCTAAACCTTTACCCTTGTCCAAAACAACATTCCCCCTAACACTCTGCTCACCAGCTTCAGTACTGGTAGCCACAACCAATTCTCTTCCAGATGGAGTCCTTCCAGGTGCAACTGGTGTAAGGACTGAACTTCTTTCCCCCTTGGCAGCATCTAGACCTGCCCGAATTGCTACCCATTCAGAGGGGTGAGATGGCAACCGGTCAAGAGGCTGCCATGACTGCAAGTCCTTACACTCTTTGAAAATGCCACACATCATCCTGAAGGACCTCCATAAGTGGTTCGTCTCCTTGGACTGGGTCAAGACATTTGCAACAACTTGGTCTTGACCAGTTTTCAATTCATTCAAGATCTGGGAGTCCTCATCCAAACCGGAGACAACCTTATCCTTAACTTCATCATCCATCTTCTTCAGATTTTCCACTTCAGTTGTCAGTTTCTCTATAGATTGAGCATGTAGAGATACCTGGGTGTTCAAACTTTCTATGCTGCCTCTCAACTGGTTGATCTCACTGGTAAGTGGGGCCAGATCAACCTGAGGAGTGGCCAGCTTGGTGATCTCAGACATCACCCTTTCAACCAATTGCTCTTCTCTAGCACCCAGCGTATCCTCTATTTTCTGACCAACCGAAGTCATCAACTGCTCTCCAAGGCCAGTTACATCTAGGCCAGGTCTTTCAATTAGTTCCTTAACCTGCCTTTCAATCTCTTTCAAGTCAACTTCTGAAGTTCTGACAGTATTTCCCAGCAAGTTGGAGATTGAACTGGAGACCTTGGAGTGAGTTAGGTCAAAGGCTTCCTTTAGAGTACCAGCCAGATTGTTGCAGCCAGTGACCAACTCATTAAGCTTTCTGAACACCAAGTCTTCATTAGATGAAAACTTGTTTATCCCCAGATCGACCACCTTAATATTTGTCAAATGATCTTTGTGGTATCTGGAGAATGACTTGGTATTCTTGTCAAGTGTCTTCTGAATCTCCTCCACCCTGGTAAGAAGGTTTTGGAGATCGGCTTATAGTGAGACAACTTGACTGTCCAGTGACAAAGGAGAAGGTGTCACTGGACCACTAGCAGTTACTACTGGAGCAACTGGAGGAGGCAAACTGATGGAAGCCTCCCAGTTGTCAAACCAGCAGTTGAAGATATAATTGGAGTGGTGGTTGAAGAAAGGACTGGAAAAACAATGTGTTGTTCATGCTGAGAATGCTCAGGTGTGAACAACAGCGACGGTGGTGGGGGCATTTCTCGAGCAAGTGAGAATTGCCCAGTTGGTAAAGGAGCGAAATTTATTGGTAAGGATATATCTATAGGCACATTTACTTGGGGAGGTGAAACTGAAATTGATGCGTCTGGAAGTGAGACTGGAGATGAAGGGTCTTGAGCTTGTACAGAAGCATCAAGAATCTCCAGGTCTGTTTCAGTACCTTCAGAATCCGAAGATTCAATAAGGATTTCCTCGTCATTAACACTCATGTCCAGATCCATGAATGTAACTGAGGGCTGACCAGTTACCTGGTCAGTCTCCAGATGACCTTCTCCAGTTTCCTGGATGGGTGCATCTGTTGGTGGATCAGATACCGAAGTATCTTCACCAGGGATAGATGTGATGGGGGTTGCTTCAGTTATGGTTGCTCTATCCTCAACCACAACATTAGACACACTGGAGGGTCCCTCATTATTTTAAGGCCCGCCCAGTTGCCTTTCTGACTCACCTACAAGAGGTGTATCAGTTGAAGCGAATGCCAGTTGCATTCGTTCAGGAATTTCAACCTCACCAGCTTCAGATACAGTGAGTCTAGATTCCTTAGCATATCTGGAGCAGTGTACGGTGAATCTGTACTATTATATGCTTCCCTGCCCAGAATTTGCTTAAAACAAAGTGAGAGGAACCTTGAAAAGGGAATACAAACACCCCTTGTGCCCTTCAGCTTTTATACCAGGCTTCTATACAGAATATCTGCAAAGTCCACTCTCAATCCATTCCACAAGCAGTAAGCCATCTCTGCTTGCGAGGAGTTAATCTGGTCAAGTCCACCAGAACTCCCACCCATGCTCTCCACCAGGTGGATGAAAAAGTACCTCCATGAAGGTGTAAGGCCCTTCATGGTCATCGCACCTTTTGTCTTCAACACCCCATTCTCCAAACACTCCCTGTGTCCCATTTCAAGAAGTACTTGGCAAAAGTTTATATTTGGGGGCAAGACGACTGGAGATTCACCCTCTCTCCAGTAATTGAGGCGTAAGGCATCCCTCAATACATCGGCTGACAAGGTACACTGGATTGTTCCATCCTTTAATGTGAAACTGATGGAGGAACAATCGGAAGAAAGAACAGCAGTGTACCAAAACTCGCATAAGTAGTTGTGAAACAACTTACGTGGGTTTAGAGAGAATGAGGGTCCTATTGGAGAATTCTTCAAAAACTTTTGAATTCTACCAATAAGGGTATCAGACCCTTGAGATCCTCGTAGGCTGGCCATCGGATTATTAGGATTTAGTTTTATGACCGAAGCACTACTAGGAGCACCAGGTGTCGCTGTGACATCTGGTGAGGGATTATATGGAACAGTCAAGAGATTTACATCTCTTGAACGAGATGATCTAGGAGCCATAGAAGAATGAAAATGAAATTTGGGATTTAGGGTTTTTGATTTGTGAAGTAAAGAGAAAAATGAAGCAATTTTGATGATTGGAAGTAAATGAAGGAATGTAAGAGAAGGAAGTAAATAAGGGTATTTATAAAGGGATTCAAGATCCCAATGAAACACCAAAATTATATTTTAATCAAGACAATCCTTTTTGTAGATATTTTTACAAAAGTTGGTTTGAATATTGAAATAAAATAATGATTTGCCATGTAAACATTAAATGCTTCCATGTCAGCATTAAATGCTACGACGGCTTATCTTACCCACGCACCCACTCACTTTTTGTTTTCCCAATACAAACAGTTGTCAAGTACTAAAATGGTTTCAAACACGTCAGATCACGATATCAAGTGGTTTAAAACACTCGAGTATCATCACGTGTCACACATATTGACCAAGTATTTGTAACGTTATAAAAATAAGACAAGACTAAACCTGGTAACTGGAGGATCAGTCCAGTACCAGTTTCCAACTGGAGAGTTCTCCAGTTGCATTTTCAAACAAAAACGAATTTTAGTCAGAAAATTATTTTGAGTCTTTCCCCCTAAAATGATGATCCAGATATCAATTAGTGCCAAGATAGTATCACAAAGGCGTTCGATAGCCTGGCGAGCAAAGATAATCTGGACCTCCTCAACTGGAGAACTTCATCAGTGTCACTGACGCGTTCAATAACAAAGAAAGCTCCAGTTAAGGGTTTAACATTCCCAGTTCGCTGATGAGATGTTTAAAAGTTTTCTCATCGAGAGGTTTAGTAAAAACATTAGCTAACTGTTTGTCAGTGGGGATGAAATGAATTTCAATATCTCCTTTCATAACATGATCATGAATAAAATGATACCTGATGTCAATATGCTTTGTTTTTTAGTGCATCACTGGGTTGTGAGATATAGCAATTGCACTGGTGTTGTCACAAAAGATTGGGGTCTTGGTATACTTCTGACCATAATCTAGTAACTGGTTCTTGATCCAGAGAATCTGGACACAGCAACTGGCCGCAGAAATGTACTCTGCCTCGGCAGTGGACATAGAGACTGAAGTCTGCTTCTTGCTGGTCCAACTTACCAGTTTTCCTCCAAGGAAATGACAACCACCAGTTGTTGATTTTCTATCTATCTTACAACCTGCATGATCAGAATCTGAATAACCCATTAGATCTAATCCTGAGCCTTTGGGGTACCAAAGACCAAGATTAGGACACCCTTTCAGGTATCTAAAGATACGCTTTACAGCGTGCAAATGTGATTCTTTAGGGTTAGCCTAAAATCTGGCACATAAACATGTTGCAAACATTATATCTGGTCGACTGGCAGTCAAGTACATCAGTGAACCAACCATACCTCTATAGTCAGTTATGTTAACTAGTTTGCCAGTTGGGTCAGAGTCCAAATTCAATGGTGCTGCAATAGGTGTGTTTTTCAATGGGATTGAATCATATTTGTATTTTCTTAACAAATCTCTGACATATTTTCCTTGGTTTATGAAAATTCCATTTCCAGTTTGTTTAATCTGAAGACCTAAGAAAAATGTTAATTCACCCATTAAGCTCATCTCATACTCAGATGACATGATTTTAGAAAACCTTTTACACATTGCATCATCAGTTGAACCAAAAATAATGTCATCAACATAAATTTGTACCAATAAGATATTACCTCTTTCTTTCAAGATAAACAAGGTATTATCTATTGCACCTCTTTGAAAGCCATTTTTAAGAAGATGTTTAGTTAGAGTATCATACCAGGCTCTTGGGGCTTGTCTTAGACCATACAAATCTTTGTTCAGTCTATAGTCCCAATGTGGATGCTTTTCATCGATGAAACCTGGAGTCTGCTTAACATAAACTTCTTCTTCCAATGTTCCATTTAGGAACGCACTTTTGACGTCCATCTGGAAGACCTTGAACTGCAGATGGGCTGCATAAGCCAAGAATATTCTTATGGCTTCAAGTCTTGCAACTGGAGCAAAAGTTTCATCAAAGTCAACGCCCTCTGCTTGACAATAACCCTGGGCAACTAGTCTGGCCTTGTTTCTTACAACATGGCCATCTTCATCCATTTTGTTTCGGTAGACCCATCTGGTACCAATAGGTTCTTTCTTTAACCCTGGTGGACAAGGAACAAGCTCCCAAACATTGTTCCTTTCAAACTGGATGAGCTCTTCTTGCATAGCTTCCACCCAGCTTGGGTCTGCCATAGCCTCGTCAATCTTCTTTGGTTCAATTAAAGATAATAAGGTGACGTTTAAGCATTGCTCACTGGTGGCTCTTCTAGTCTGAACCCCACTAGTTGGATCACCCATAATTTGTTCAATTGGGTGGGCTCGAGTCCATCTAGTGTATTGACTAGGCTGGTGAACTACAATATCAGTGCAAGTCACCTGGCGATCTTCTTCAGTTGCAACAGCATCTGGAGAAGGATCAGTCCAAACAACTACTACATCCTCATCAGAGTCAATAAGGTCTCGATTAGCATCATGAAATTCCTCATTTGAAGGCATTTCATGAACAACTGGAGAAGTAGGTGCTTGAACTGGTGCTGATATTGGAGTGGCACGAACATCAGATCCAATCACCAATTCTTGTGGTAAGTTGAAATTGATGGAGGGATAAAATGATGTGTCACTGGTGCTTTTCTTCTTCTTAACTGGTTCCAGTTTGTTGTAGCTGGAAGCATCTTCTGGTGAAACAACTGACCGATGAACTTGGTCAGTTTCACCAAAATTGATTGGAATGACTGGAGAAATATCAAGGCTTGGTCTCTTGTTGATTGCTTCTGTTGATTCATCGAATGTGACATGAATTGTCTCATGAACCTTTTGGAGTCTATAATTATAAACTCTAAAGGCCTTTTGAATATCTGAATAGCCTAAAAATACTCCTTCATCAGCTTTTGCATCAAACTTTCCAAGCTGACTGGAATCGTTCAGTATATAAACTGGACAACCAAATACATGGAAATATCCAATATTTGGTTTTCGATTCCTGAGTACTTCGTAGGCAGTCTTCTTATATCTCTTGATGTAGACTGATCGGTTTTGGGTGTGACAAGCAGTTGCAACTGCCTCAGCCCAAAAACTGGTGGGAAGACCAGATTCAGATAGCATACTTCTGGCAGCTTCTATCAGTGTACGATTCTTCCTTTCCACAACTCCATTCTGCTCTGGAGAGTGAACTGATGAGAAGTTTTGAGAGATGCCAGTGTCATTGCAAAATGTTTCAAGTACTTTAGTTTGGAATTCAGTACCATTATCACTTCGCAACTGACAAACTTTTCGAGTATACTTGAGCTCAATTCTTTTGATAAGAGAGATGATTTCAGCAGGTGCATCACTTTTGGATCTGATGAATACCACCCAGCAATATCTGGTGAATTCATCAACCACAACTAGAGTGTACTTCTTTCCGGCTCTAGTTTGAACGTTCACTGGACCAAAAAGATCCATATGTAGCATGTGAAGAGGTTCAGTGATGCTAAAATTTTGCCTAGTTTTAAAACTGGCTCTTTTCTGCTTACCCATCTCACACCCTGGACATGGCTTTTCCTTATTGAAGGAAATCTGAGGTATCCCATCAACCAGTTGTTTGCGAGACAACTTGTTAATGTTTTTGAAATTAAGGTGGGATAACCTTTTATGCCATAGCCAGTTGGTGTCCTCATCAGCTTTGGTATAGAAACATTGCTCTTTTGGAGCTGGTTCCATATCCATGATGTACACATTTCCTTTTCTTGGTGCAATCATCACCACTTTCCAATCCTTGTTAAATATGGTGCCTTGTGCAATATCGAACAATACTCTGATGCCATCATCGCAAAGTTGGCTTACACTGATCAAGTTGTATTTCAAACCATTCACAAATGCAACTCTTTTGAATTCGACTTGTCGATTATTGAGCACACCATATCCTTCAGTCTTTCCAGATTGATCGTTACCAAACGTCACTGTCGGTCCATCTTGGACAGTGAACTCTTCCAGTAGGGGCTTACATCCGGTCATAGTCCGGCCATCAGCGCTGTCCAGATACCAGATATTCTTCTTTCGATCGCCCTACACACACACAAAAATCATTAGTTCTTTTTGTGAACCCATCTTTTCTTGATGGGTCCACTGGACTTCTCTACAGAAGCCACAGTTGATTGTTGAGGTGTTGAACTGGAGGCTGCATCTGGACCTTTATCACCAGCTCCAGGTGCAGGAGTAAAAACGATTGGTACTTGATACTTGCTCCCTTTATTTTTACCAGATTTTGTTTCAGATGGAACATTCCTTTGTTTAGGTATTGAAGGGAGTGGTTTAATATTTTGTTTGAAAGCTGGAGGTGATAAACCTCCTTCCAGATTGTTAATCCGGGCAGTACAACTCTGAACCTGCCGAGACAAAAGTTGGAGTTGACTTTCCAGATTAACCAAAATATTATTTTCAGGCAGTTGAACCTTGGACCTTGGTTCAACTGGAGATTTAGTCTGTCGGGTCTTGGGCACCTTAGACTTTTGAGGTAAAAGCTTGTTACCAGTGGCCTTTTTGACTGGAGCTTTAGCCTGTTTGGCTCCAGTTTTAACCTCAAAGGGGGTGGTCTCAATGGTTTCAGTTTCAACAGCTTCAGGTTGATCATAAGGTGTTTCAACTTGAAGAGCTGGAGGCAATGCATGAAGATCTGGTATAAGAGCTGCCATCTCCAAATCTTCAGATTTCCATGCATTTTTCTGGGCATCGATAGTTCTTGAAAATGCATCATAGTTTTTGCCAGATGCTTTTACCCATGACTTGATAATCTTTTGTGCTTTTTCAAAATCAGAAAATAACTTTTGATTATCAAGTTCTAAAGCCTCAATTTTTAAAACTGACTCCTTGAGAGCCAACTGGACACTTTGTAAATCATTTAGTTGTGGTTTAACATTGTTCAGTTCAATTAGGATAGTGTCAAGATATCTTTCACTATCAGCTCTTACAGTTTCCACAAATGCCAAATCACCACTTAATGATTCAGCCAGGTCTAGTTTTAGTTCAGGGTCAACCTGGTTATCATAGTCACATACCTTCTTCAGTATGATGTCCACCCATCTTCCAGAGATGACATCTTCTTTCACCACATGCTGCTGTTGTTGATCTTCCAAGGCCATGAAACACATGTCCTTTTCCTCTTCTTCATCATCAGATGAGTCATCAGAGTACTCCCATTTTCCCTCAGTTTGTGCCATTAAGCACTAATCCTTTTCCTTTTCTTGGTGCAATCATCACCACTTTCCAATCCTTGTTAAATATGGTGCCTTGTGCAATATCGAACAATACTCTGATGCCATCATCGCAAAGTTGGCTTACACTGATCAAGTTGTATTTCAAACCATTCACAAATGCAACTCTTTTGAATTCGACTTGTCGATTATTGAGCACACCATATCCTTCAGTCTTTCCAGATTGTTAATCCGGGCAGTACAACTCTGAACCTGCCGAGACAAAAGTTGGAGTTGACTTTCCAGATTAACCAAAATATTATTTTCAGGCAGTTGAACCTTGGACCTTGGTTCAACTGGAGATTTAGTCTGTCGGGTCTTGGGCACCTTAGACTTTTGAGGTAAAAGCTTGTTACCAGTGGCCTTTTTGACTGGAGCTTTAGCCTGTTTGGCTCCAGTTTTAACCTCAAAGGGGGTGGTCTCAATGGTTTCAGTTTCAACAGCTTCAGGTTGATCATAAGGTGTTTCAACTTGAAGAGCTGGAGGCAATGCATGAAGATCTGGTATAAGAGCTGCCATCTCCAAATCTTCAGATTTCCATGCATTTTTCTGGGCATCGATAGTTCTTGAAAATGCATCATAGTTTTTGCCAGATGCTTTTACCCATGACTTGATAATCTTTTGTGCTTTTTCAAAATCAGAAAATAACTTTTGATTATCAAGTTCTAAAGCCTCAATTTTTAAAACTGACTCCTTGAGAGCCAACTGGACACTTTGTAAATCATTTAGTTGTGGTTTAACATTGTTCAGTTCAATTAGGATAGTGTCAAGATATCTTTCACTATCAGCTCTTACAGTTTCCACAAATGCCAAATCACCACTTAATGATTCAGCCAGGTCTAGTTTTAGTTCAGGGTCAACCTGGTTATCATAGTCACATACCTTCTTCAGTATGATGTCCACCCATCTTCCAGAGATGACATCTTCTTTCACCACATGCTGCTGTTGTTGATCTTCCAAGGCCATGAAACACATGTCCTTTTCCTCTTCTTCATCATCAGATGAGTCATCAGAGTACTCCCATTTTCCCTCAGTTTGTGCCATTAAGCACTAATCCTTTTCCTTTTGCATGGACAGGAGGGCAATCTGGGCCTTAAGCTTTTTGTATTTGGCTTTGTAGCTATCATCAGGCCGATTGAAATTTGGGACAGAGGGGCCAGTTTGGTTGTTCAACTGACTAGATCTGCATTCCTTCATAAAATGACCTTTCTTACCACACTTAAAGCATGTAAGATTGGTCTTATCCAGAGAGCTGGAGCTGGAAGCATTATTGGGGCCATTAAATCTTTTGGATTTATGCTTAAACCTGTTAAAGGTTTTAGCAATCATGGAGACCAGATCATCATCGTCAGTTTCATTACAACCATCACTGTTTTCAGTGGTCAGTCCAGAGTTTAAGAAACTGTTCAACATCTCCTTCATCGAGTGTACCTGGACACTCTCAGCAAACATTAAAGCAGCACAAGGTCGCTCAGTTACACTAGCAACCTTGGGACTCTGGGCATGGTTCATGGCATCTTGCTCAGCCACAAGTCTTGCAACATTATTATCTTCAGTGAATCTGAAGGCTCCAAAGAGCGATGCAAGAGTATGGGTGTGCAAGGTTTTACCTTGTCTCAAGACAAGAACCATGTTTTCCCATTTGGAAGGAAGAATATCACAAAACTTCTCAAGAAGAATATCCTTATCCTTTTCTACACCCAATCCTCTCAACTGATTGATGAGGCTAGAAAATCTGGTGTATGTACCAGTTAAACTTTCATTGGGCAAGGCAAAGAAGGATTCATACTTCTTGTTCAAAGCAACTTTTCTGGTGACAATAGTGTCATCACCTCCTTCAAATTGAATCACTAATTCATCCCACATTGACTTGGCACTGGGAAACAACACAAGTGTTGGAATTAGGTCTTCAGGGACAGCCCCAAGGATCATGTTTTTCAGTCTGGTGTCCAAGTCCACCAGTCTGCAATCCTCATCAGACCAATGGTCTTCTGGCTTTTCCCTTGAACCTCTTCTTCCAGTTGGATCAAGAAGAGGACTGACCCCAAGGGACATAGGTATATATGGTCCATCCTTAAGGATTTTCAACATATACCTTTCAATCCCACCAAAATGCAAAAGCATTCTAGCCTTCCATGTACCAAATGTCTCACTGTTTCCATCAAATTTTGGAACAGGAGTGTTAGAGTAGTGTACATGGACATGGTTTGGGGCAGTAGGAGGAGGAGGGTTGGTGTTAACATTTTGAAAAGGTTGGGCATTATTATTCAATGGGTTTTCACCTGAACCAGAACCATCTCCACCTTCAGTAGTGTTCATCTTAGCAGATCTAGGCAAGTTTATTAGCCTTCAGCTCTGATACCACTTGTAAGTCCCAACTCGTTAGATGGTACTACCGAAGACACCTCTATGTCGATGGTGGAGATACTTTGCAATATATGCACTGAACTGGATACGACCAGTTGCAGTGTGTATATACCAAGTTCTAGATAGATTACTTATATAAAAGACAATAAGTAAAGAACAATGCAATAATACAAATAACTTGTAAGATAACTTGATGAGACAATATGTAATTTTTCAATGTGTAATTTATTTATTGATGTTAAACAAATTACAAGGTTGATGCGGAACCAAGATAATACACGAATGTAAATATCCTAACAACCTATGAAATACAATTGATCTACACTCGGAATTTCTCAAGACAATCGAAACACTTAAAGTTGTGAAATGTTCCTTTTAGCGATTGAGAGAATATTGCACAAGTTCACCAAGAATATTGCAGGTTTGCAAAGTGTGAAGTTATTCGTCTTTGTGAATTAACTTGATATTCTTGTTGTGCAATGACTTGTATTTATAGGCAAAGTTAACATTGGGATGTTAACTTTGGCCGTACAAATGTGGTTGGGAGCATTTAAGGAATAGCATTTAATTCTTTAAAAGGCAGTGTAAAGTCGCATGTTAAAGTGACTTTACTCAACCACCTTTATGTACCTTTTAGTACTTAAATAATAAGATAAGGCTTATTATCTGGGTAAAGGTACATAAAGTATACAAGTCAATTCCTCGTAATCAGTGTAAAGCTTTGTAAGGGCTTTTCCACTGATGGTCTCCAGTTTGTAACTGGCTAGAATGTCAACTGGGCTTCGCTGCCATTGTCATTCTCTATCTTCCATTTGTTGTCTTCGACTTCAACTGGAATGCTTCTTCAACTTGGTCAGTTCTCAACTGGAGGAAGTCTTCAGTTGCGTTAGCTGTACGGTGCAACTGGACTTCAATATATTTCTCGACAAATCATCTTGGTCACCAGTTTCACTAGTCTCCAGATGCAACTGGTGACTGGCAAGTGTGAACTGGTGACTGGCCAGTTCCAGGTGAACTGGTCCTAACAGAATTCAGCATATCGAGCAACACGAACAGTGTTTTTGACAGGATCATAGAAGTCGTAACCCATCGTTTTCTTAGGGTATCCGACAAAGATGCACTTAGTAGTTCTGGGTCCAAGTTTGTCAGGCGTATCGCGCTTCACAAGTGCCTCACATCCCCAGACTCTTAAGTAAGACAGATTAGGGATATCTCCATGCCATAATTCATATGGTGTCTTGTCAACCTTCTTTGTTGGAACCATATTGAGAATGCGTACAGCAGTCTCTAGAGCATAATCCCAAAACGAAATTGGGAGAGTTATAAGGTTCATCATAGATCTCACCATGTCTAGTAAGGTTCGATTTCTCCTTTCAGACACTCCATTATGTTGAGGAGTGTATGGAGGAGTAAGTTGTTGGACAATTCCACACGCTTTCAGATAATCCTTAAACTCTTGGCTTAAGTATTCACCACCTCGATCTGAACGAAGAATCTTGATGGTTTTGCCGAGTTTGATTTTCTACTTCATTTTTAAACTCTTTGAATGTTTCAAACACTTCATGTTTATGTTTAAGCAAGTAAACATAACCATAATGACTGAAATCATCCGTAAACGTTATGAAGTAGCTAGCTCCTTTTCTTGACACATGTCTAAATGGGCCGCAAACATCGGTATGAATGAGTCCAAGAAGATCTTTAGCCCTCTCCGGTTTATGCAGAAAAGGTTTTCTAGTCATTTTGCCGGAAACACATGACTCGCATTTATCAAACGATTCATCATTTAATTGTAAGATCCCCTCACGTTGGAGTCTTTCAATGCGATTTTTGCTAATGTGTGCAAGACGACAGTGCCAAAGATAGGTAGAGTCCAAGTTAGTCTTGGCTATTTTGCTAACATTATACATTGAATTATCATTTAGTGAATCACAACCACGTATATCAATTTCATAAATACCATTATTATCAATAGCATCAAAATAATGAACATTATTTTTAGAAACTGAAATATCATTATCATTAAAAACATTAATGAATACGTTGTGTTTTAACACTGAAACTGAAACTACACCTCTAGTAATAGATGGCGCATAATGACAATTGTCTAAAACAATAATTAACCCGGAAGGAAGAACTAAATGATATTCTCCAATAGCTTCAACAGGTGCTGGTAGACCATTGCCCACGAACAGTTGCAAAGCTCCGGGCTTCAGCTTCCTCCTTTTCCTAAGTGCCTGTAATTCATTACAGATATGAGTTCCACAGCCAGTGTCATAAACCCATGATTTACGCTTAGTAAAGGAAAATAATTCAATAGTGAAGATACCTGAAGCACTAGCACTGCTAGCTTGCTTCTTCTTCACATTCAACTCGGCAAGATACTTGGGACAGTTCCTCTTCCAGTGCCCGACTTCATTACAATGATGACAGGTCTGGTCTTTTGCTTGATGTTCTTTTTTAGCCGGAGGGGTTTTCTTTGGTTTGGGGGAATTAGCAGCTTGCTTACCCTTGCCCTTACCATCAAACTTGCCTTTAGCTTGGTGCGATTTCTTAGCTTTCTGGATCCGACCCCCCTTTATCATAAGAACATTTGGGTCATTGGCCTTCTTTGGAATCGTCTTCTCATATTCAATGAGCATAGCATGAAGTTCAGTGACGCTCTTTTTCATAGAGTGCATGGTATAGTTTTGCACAAAGCCCTCAAATTCCTTAGTAAGGGATTTGAGAATCATGCCAACTTTTACCTCTTTATGATAAGCGTACTCCATCGAATCCAATTTGTCAAAAATGCTCTTCATCTTGAGCACATGACTGCTAACCGATTTTCCAGATTCAAGTTTCATGTCATGGAGTTCCACGACTAAGTCGAATAGTTCCACTCCAGCTTGTTTTTCATACAAGGATCTAAGTTCTCTGATCATATCATATGGAGTGTAATTCTCGAATTGTTTCTGAAGCTCGGGAGACATGCTCGCAAGCATCAAACAACAAACTTCATTGAATCTAGTGTATTGAACTCTATATTTAGTTCTTTCAGTTGCTGTTGATTCAGCACCTGGTTCGGTTGGCCATTGCCTTTCAATGACATCCATGCGTTCTTCAACTCTTAGAACAATTCTTAGTTGACGATACCAGTCATTGAAATTTGATCCATTAAGCTTTTCTCTTTCAAACATTTGCCGAAAAGCATTGGTGTTTGTAGGAGGATTCATTGCCATCTACAAACAGATTAAGTTCAAAAATCAGTATTTTCGATAATAAATCCTTAAGAAATCAATTACCCAATGTTTATAAAATAAACAATTAATTTCATTAAGGCTAGGATCCAATTGACATACACTCATTTCATCAGTTGATCTGCTAGAAATGATTGTACTCAAAAGGTAAGTGACGAGCAGTAATTGCATTACATGTGCAATTCCTAGTAAGAATGGGACCTACAAATTACATTTGATTAATCAAGTGATTTGTAGTCATGTTTTGTCCCATCTTTTGCCACGGGTTAAGGTCTCACCGCTTAACTCGCTTTAAGTCGTCCAACCAAGAACGCGCAAATTTGTCCACCACTGTGTACCAGTGAGTGGGATTTGCCATGCAACTGCCATTTCACCACTGTGTACCAGTGAGTAAAACAACAGCCACAAGTGTCCTTTACAAGTTGGATGGCAATGACTTAAGTTTATTGGGTCAATCAATTTGATGTGTGATCAAAAAGTTATGTTTGAAGATTCATGCATATCTTCTAAACATAATATGTTTATAAAACTCATTTTTATTGCCTTTAAATACAAAAGAGCTCGGTAGCTCCATTTGAACGCACAAAGAAGCGCAAGGGCAAAGGTTTGCGATGAACACAATTAAAAACCCGCCCTTTTAGGAGGCTAACGCACTCCGACTTATACCTCTCTTAGAGTTTGTTAAAATGGGTGAGCCGGTGTATCTTTTGATTTTAGGGCACCAATTTTATAAACAAAATCATTATTTCAATGTAATTTAGTCAAGTTTAATTTCCGAAAAACAATTTTGCACACAATTTTCTTAAAGGGCAAAACTAAACATACTAAATATAAACACGTAACAATTAGGTATCCATCCTCGGTTAGGCCACTATGGTTTAAGATTGGCTCGCCTTTCTCAAGGAAAAGGACCACATACATCAAGTACACTTGATTGCGTAAGCCAAAATTTAATAACAAATTTATCACATAAACACATAAGGTGCTGATTTGAAAAATCCAGCAGCTTCACGACCCATTTAGGCCTAGAGGATGGCCGAACTGGACTTAGCACAGAACTACAAAGTTGTAGCCCTATGAGTCAAGTATCTACTGTTCAAAGGACGACTTCTAACTCCTTACGGATTAAAAGATATGATTGTTTTAGTGGACTGGTGTCAAGCAGCAACATTAATATATAATTATCACATTGTCAAACAATTAATTATTTTAATTATCCACCTAAAATACCTAGTGATCAAGTAATTTTATCATTATAACTAAGTAATAATCATGAATCAATTGCATGTAAAAACTCATGATTATTACTTCTTTTTAACAATTAAAATAGAGGTAATCCATAAACGCATGCAATTAACACATTAATCATGCAATAAATCAAAACTTGCAATTTGGGTTTCCTAAAAAAAAAATTATTTCCAGATTTTCGAATTGGGGTTTATCAAAAAAAAAATTATTGTTTATTTCATTATTTTATTACAATTAAACCAATTAATTAATAAAATAATCAAAATAATTACATAAAAAATTCGAAAAATATGAAACCTTAACCCCCCTTCAAGTTTTGATTTTTAGGTAATTAAAAATCACATGGGTGGCTCTGATACCACTGTTGGAATATATAACTAAATATCATTATTCACGAGTACGCAACGGAAGCAAATCAAACCATGTAATCAAATAATTAACCTTGAAATAGGATTAAGGAATATCTCTTAATGTAGATGATAAAGTAAAGAAACTTTAAAAGGATTTGAAGTAAATCCTTCTACGATTGCACACACGATCCACCGATATAGGTGTGCTAGCACTTGATCACGAACCGAGCAACCTTTGGCTTGATCTCCTTCTTCAAAACCGAAAACCAAGAACCCAAAGGGTTTTCCCTTGGTTTGGCCGTCCCAAAGAAGAGAGGAGGAGGAGGAGATGAGAGGTTTAGGGAGTTACAATTCTCTTTTTTTGTAGTTTTTGTTCAAGAAAACCATAAGGCTACCTTTATGTATTTATAGGTAGAATTAAACTTGGCCATCAAGTTTAGGGTTTCACTAGGAAACCTAGTAGGGAGGTCGGCCCCCTTTATGCTTTTCTAGAATCTTCCCTAATCGTTTTATCTCCTTACTTTAACGACCGTTAGCTAGTAACCGTTAAATATTAACGACCGTTCGTTAACTTATTCGTGATCCATATTATTAATAAATCAATTAATATTAACTATATTTGAATCGAGACGTGTGACCCCGTAGGCTTAAATCATTTCCGGACATACGTTCATTTTACGTGATCACATACTAACAGAAACCACTCGACGTAATCCTACGGGGAGTGATATGGCGACTTAACGGACACTGCACATTCCACATATCATGCCAAGCCGAGGTACGAATACCATTACCAACTTTAGCCCATATATGAGACCGAATAGTACTCCTAAATTGAAGTAATTTCCTCCAACCCCAGCTCATAGTCCCTTGCGGCTATACTTCCCGAAAATATGACGTTTCGCCTACACCTGATTGTCAACAAAATGTTATGAGTATTACATTGCCTACTTGTCAATAACAAGAGTAATCATTTTTAAGGATTTTGATGATGATATTTTTTAGACCGCCGGTAATATGTTGAGTATTATAAAAGTGTCGCTTTATATAATGTATACACGTACATGATTAATTTTTTTTTTAATTGAAAGATCATATTTCTGATGTTGATAATTTCAATTAAAAAAATTGGAAGAAATTAAAATCTTCGCTTTTGATACTTATTTAAACGTTTATCTCTCATATGAATAAAATAAAATTCTTATGACATCATTATCTTCTAAGCAAGTTTACTTGTCATTATTAGACCTTTTTATATTAATTTTTTTTATTGTCTTGATTTATAATATCATTCTTATTTAAAGTTTAAACCATTTTCTAATTGATTTATGATTTATTTATTTTCTAGCCAAAGTCTTATGTAAATTAAAATGTAGCAATTTTTTTTTTCTTGAAACGATTATATGTCAATTTTCAAGAATAATATCACCATCTCTTTTCGTCTTAATATTATTAATCAGCCCGGGTATCACCCGGATTAATAAGCTAGTAATTTACTAATTTACCATAATTTTGTATTATATATCTGTAGACTATGGTAAGGTTATATAAAACAAAAATGGTATGAATATGACTACCTTGTAAGAAACTTGAACGGCAATATTAATGCTCACATGCACGTACACACAAACGTATACATATACAAAGTATTTACAAAAGACAAATATATTTATACTTAAAAAAAGCCACCTATAACTACACGAATTGTTTTTTATGAACAGAAATATATTATGACCCCCGTTTTTTCTACTAGATATATTCACCACTTTTATCAAATATAAATATAAATATACCAAAATAACGAGTATTTCAAATAACTTTGATAAATATAAATATAAATATAAATATAAATATAAATATAAATATATTGGGGAATAATATGGATATAAATATAAATATAAATATAAATATAAATATAAATATAAATATAAGTATAAATATATATATAAATATAAATATAAATATATATAACGTATATAAATAATTAAATATATATAAGTATATATAAATATATATAAATATAAAAATATAAATATAAATATAAATATAAATATAAATATAAATATAAATATAAATATAAATATAAATATAATATAAATATAAATATAAATATAAATATAAATATAAATATAAATATAAATATAAATATAAATATAAATATAAATATAAATATATTGGGGAATAATATGGATATAAATATAAATATAAATATAAATATAAATATAAATATAAATATAAGTATAAATATAGATATATAATATAAATATAAATATAAATATAAATATAAATATAAATATAAATATATTGGGGAATAATATGGATATAAATATAAATATAAATATAAATATAAATATAAATATAAATATAAGTATAAATATAGATATATAAATATAAATATAAATATAAATATAAATATAAATATAAATATAAATATATTGGAATAATATGGATATAAATATAAATATAAATATAAATATAAATATAAATATAAATATAAGTATAAATATAGATATATAAATGTAAATATAAATATATATAACGTATATAAATAATTAAATATATATAAGTATATATAAATATATATAAATATAAAAATATAAATATAAATATAAATATAAATATAAATATAAATATAAATATAAATATAAATATAAATATAAATATAAATATACTTTATTTTATTATTTATTATATTAAATAAACTTATAAATATAAGATTTTTATTGGTTAATAAATCATTAGTGCAACTTCATTTTAGTAAATATAAATATAAATATAAATATAAATATAAATATAAATATATTGGGGAATAATATGGATATAAATATAAATATAAATATAAATATAAATATAAATATAAATATAAGTATAAATATAGATATATAATATAAATATAAATATAAATATAAATATAAATATAAATATAAATATATTGGGGAATAATATGGATATAAATATAAATATAAATATAAATATAAATATAAATATAAATATAAGTATAAATATAGATATATAAATATAAATATAAATATAAATATAAATATAAATATAAATATAAATATAAATATAAATATATTGGGGAATAATATGGATATAAATATAAATATAAATATAAATATAAATATAAATATAAATATAAGTATAAATATATATATAAATATAAATATAAATATTATAAATATACAATATATAGATATAAATATATTCACCACTTTTATCAAATATAAATATAAATATACCAAAATAACGAGTATTTCACCAATAACTTTGACTCGAGAGTCGAGACTCAGTGAGGTAATTTTTTTTTCTTTCTTCAAAGTGATTTCAATTCAGACGTGCTGAAGACAATTTTAACCAGATAATTTTGGACCTCCAACCCTCTTTTCATGAAAAATATCTTGGGTAAACTCACCCCCAGGTCCACATAGTGGATTTAGAAGATACTTCTGGCTATTGGGGTTTAAGCCAGTGGTTTGGGGTGATTCCTATTTCGTCAATGATCCCTCGAATTTATAAACCTTATATTTACACGAATGAGAATTTTACATTTGACAACCCCGAACGTGCAACATCCATGAGTTTATATTCCACATTTCCACCTATCACACATGTAAATAAGTTAGATAAATGATACGTCTCAAAGTTAATAAGTCACCTCAATAAAACTATGTTAATTGCTTGGTCAAAACACAAGCAAGTATTAATTACTGAGACCTATTTTTATAGTATATGTCAAGAATCAACATCAAGCAATTCCATTACAAATTAAAACTGCCAACTGATATTGCATATTGCATATAAACTAATAGAACGTCGCAACCACAACAATGTCATATGCAATTTTTGTTATTTTGTTATTATATATTCACATTATTATTATTTATTTTTTTACCAACAATGTGTATCGAGTCAATAGTAACAAGCTCATTTTTCTAAAAGTAATGATTATTAGTTTATTACATCATCATACTTAGGGGGTGTTTGGCCTAGCTTTTATTTTTTTGCTTATGCTTATGTTTTATAAGTGGCTTTTGACTTTTCTTTAAAAGTTCATAAGCTATTGTTATAGTGTTTGGATTAGCTTTTGGCTTTTGAAAGGAAAAAGAAGGGAAACTTTTGGCTTTTGTTATAAAAGCTTTGTTTTTTGGCTTCTTAAAAATGGCTTTTATAAGCTAAAAAGCTAAAACAAACACTTAAATGGCTTTTGTTGTGGAAAAAAAAGCCAAAAAAACCATAAGCACGCTAAAATAAGCTAGGCCAAACACCCCTTAAATAATGTGTCACGTTAGGGGGTGCCCAATGGGCTCGTCCCTCTGCTCGTCCGCCCTCCAGGGACGAGTCCACACCGTTGGGTGGGACTCGTCCCTTGTTCGTCCGCCTTGCTCGTCCGATGGACTAGTCCCTGCAGGGACGAGTCTTTGGGTATTTTTTTTTTTTTTAATCCTATATACAAAGAAGAAGACAAAAAAATTAGTGGGTCCAAGACTAGTCCTCGAGGGATGAGTGCATTGGGTGCATTTTGGGGGGATTAGTCCTTGGAGTGTTTTTTGCTGATGTGGCGCTGACAGGGACTAGTCTTTGGTGGATTAATGCATACCATTGGGGAGCCCCTTAGTACAATTTAGCACGATCCAAACATTACCTAATAATTACATGACATTCGTAATTATAATTCAAAATTTAAAAATGTGTACCAACATATTTTTTTTTTTCTTTTTTATGATCAACTTAAAAATGTGCCTCAATGTTAATTACTCCGTAATATTGTTTGTTACAATTCCAACCACGTCTTACACCGTTACATTGCGTTTAACAACTAAATCCAACACAACTCGGAACAAAGTATTAGGTAAGAACTCGTTGTCTAACTTTTAGTTACAGAACGAAAACAATTAGCCAAGTCTTAGACCCACAAAACAAAAACGAACAAATAAAGCTTGTATCAAATTTATATAATTAATACGATAAATTATATAAGCCATAAAATGGCTTGTAGTTTGCCCACTAATATATAATTTAATTTAGTGGATGTTAATTAGGTCAAGAAAATCCAGATTGATCAATGTGGTATAACGACATATACTTATCAACAAAATTATGGAGGGAAAAATATAATAAATAGCAAACCTAACTTTAATTGAAGATGTAAGCAATTTTTGGTAATATATTAACCCGTCTAATTTAAGAACTATGGTTACCATTTAAGGGCAGAATCCGAATGCTAATACTCAAGCAGTAATATTTATTAAAGAAACGTTAGTTTTGGACAAAGAGAAATGATATTATACTCATAATAAGTTGACATAAGAGATTAAATGCTTGTTGAGCTTAAAACGACTACCGGGATTTCATAGTTTTTGCATATAATTAACCGTGCATTGGTCCAGTATTTTCATTCATTTAAAATAATTGTTATTCTCTAACAAATATATATATATATATATATATATATTGTTTATAATTTATTAAAGTGAATGCACTAGCTAATGATTGGATTGACAAGATATTGTAAACATATATATAAATCAATATCAATAAAAATATATATAGATTTAAAGTTAATATATACAGTATTATCTATATATAGAAAAAGAAAATAGAACATACAAATATTGGTAGAAGGTGGTACATGTCAACCTCATTAACATAGGACACTTAACCAAATTTGTTGACGACTGATGGACCTTGCAAATGGTCTGACTCAGCTCTGACTATGACCATTTGACTTTATGCATCGTCGTTAGAATTTTTAAATGGGGTTTTTAGGTTTTTATGTATGTTCAATGTTTTCATTATGCAAAGCCATTGGCCCATGATATCTAGTCATCTACCATTTTAGTACAGTTATGGTAGCATCCATTATTTAAGCTTGAGTTAATTACACTTTGGTCCTTGTCGTGGTGGCCGGTAGAATCCTTAGCTTTTGGGAGATAATCCTTACACAAAACTTTTTTGCCACACACAAAAATATATGCATTACATGGTTATATTGTACAACTATATGATCCATCCATTTTTGTGTATGGTACAAATGTTTTGTATAGGGATCATTACCCTTACCCTTTAGTAATATACTATTATGAGCCATTTATTTTTGCACGTCGTCAACGATTTTAGTCAAGATCAGTAACGTCCATCTATGATTCCGTTTAGTTATAATTTTGGCCCGAGGGTATTTTTGTCCTGTGAATATATTTTATTATGTTTGATATAGATGTTATTGTTTTTAGGTGCTATAAAAGTGGATTTATTCAAATTAAATCTAGGTTTATTACCGTAATTATTATGAATCAATGAAGCAATTTTTGTCCTGTTTATTTATGTTTGATATTTGTGTTGGCCCATAAAATTTTGATCTCGCAGCGAAGTTAAGTTTTTATGTACAATTCACAATTAGGCCCCAACCCATTTAAACCGACTATAATTTGTTGGATTGGATTTATGTATACTTGGTTTGTAAATTGGGCGGTTTAAATAATCTCTAAAGACCAATTAAACCAAATCAATTGACTCCATTTAACCAAAACCCGTGTGCCCATCCTATGCATGGAAAGTGATATATGTACCATGATTTTTTTAACATGGAAAATATTAATTTAACACATTATACAAATCAATGTTTCACATGTGTAGTAGATGTATTGATTTGTTTTGTACGAATAACACTTTTCTTTATATATTGAGTGCCACGAGGTTAAGTAAGATGTGCACATGCCAACCGACCACAAAAAGAATTAAAATGATACACTAGAAAATCAAACTAGAAATTACAGCAAGTATCCACCCTTGTGAAAGAAAATTAAACAAAGTACAAGTCAAGGGAAGTAATTAGTGAAGGAAAATTTATGATCTATATCAAGTTACTATCAATCAACCTCGTCACAGTTACCTTAATGTAAGCTAATACACACTTGTCCCTCCTTCAAATTAAACGCACTCTTTCAGAAAACTAAAAAATAGCAGTAGGTGATATTGTGATAATAACTCTGATGGTAAGTGATGCAGTTAAGGAGGTGAACAGAACACAGTTTGTATTCATACACTTTTTTACAAATAATGATCTGATATTTCGGGAACTTGGTTCATAGCCAATGATTTCAACTTCTTATAGAAGCAAACAACAACGGAAATCAGGGATCTTCTAATAAATTTCTATGATCCAAAAATGCTGGTATACTGGCTAAATGCAACTGAAGTAAAGATATATTGAAAGATAGATTGGACTAATGTGGAGCAAATCATCAAAGTAACTGCAATACATGATAACCGCATAAGCGTAAACCACTGATCTGGAAGTTGTAAACATGCACAAGTCTTATATTAGGCTTTTCCATTTTGAGCAGAAGCCAATTTACCATTCAAATTCCGCTGCAACTTTGTCCACGCAAGACTTATAAACTCGACTTTACATGCAACATTGGGCTTTTAGTAACCAATAAATGATATTAGTTTTGTAGAAAGGATAAAATAGTTACTTGGTGAAAGGTAGAAACTTCCTGGATTCAGATTCAAGCAAAACATAACATCTGTTCAATGACCAACTCCTATCCCCCATAGTAGTCTTTATCAGATGGAACACAACTTTCGCAATGTCCATATGCAATTTCTTTTTACCAACAATGCATAGAATCAACAGTAACAAGCTGAGCTTTTATAAGAGATGGCATAATTGGCCAATGAATATAAATGGTCAAACTTAAATTTACTTGAGAAGTAATTCTAATTTCATGTTGAAAGTTTTTAATCTAATTTACCGATAATCAGCTTAAAAATGTGTCTTAATGTCAATATTGTCCATTACAATTAGCCCTCAATGACCAGCTTCTATGCCAAATAGTACCCTTTAACATTTAACCTATGGCCAAAGACCAAAGTAGAACTATGAAGTACCCTATCTAAACATAAACTGATTACGTGTAAGTGCTGGAGGGTATCTCCAGGACAAGGGAAGGTATCATACAGTGATGTGAACAAGATGGTGAAAAGGTTCTTGTGAGCCGGTGGTTCCCTTATGGTAACATAGCCGGAGATGGTTTTACGCCAACCAAGCAGGAAGGTGAAACGGGTGAGAGCATGTGATCTGTTTTGTCAAATCTCACACTGATCATTGGTATTATAGGGATGTGTGGAATGTCAAAGAACATTCCACAACCTCGTGTCTCTGGGGGCGAATAGGCCAATAATGGGGCCTCAATCATGAACATTCTCTCTCCTTATGGGGTAGGGATAGACCACTGAGTGGAATGTCATATAACATTCGACACACCTGCGAGTGAATGGACCAATAGATGGCCTCATTTATGAACTTCTCTCACCTTGTGGGGTAGGGATGGACCACACGTCTATATGACACGCGTTAGTCTTTTGGGTTTTACCCCAGTCCCCACACTTGTGTCCTTAACTCCTTATGATATCATAGTAGCCATCCAGGCTAATCCAGATGGTACACGATATGCCCCGAGTCGGGAAATCTTGACATATTAAAGATGAGATAGCTAAAAGAGCATTCATGCTTATCACCCGTGGTAAGGTCAGCACTTCTTTTTTTGGACTGCAAACTCACACACAAGACACTCTACCTACAGAATTGTCCTAAATGAACTCTAAACCACTATGGTGGAAAACACCTAACCTACTCCATTCATACCGCTAAGCCAAAGGCCAATTGGTACAGCCAAATCTGTTTACTAAGAATCAAAATCTAGATAAAGAGTTATCGTGAGTAGAGATTGCATAAAGGGTTCAAGACACCTGAGAATGAAACAGCGGGATACTATGTGTGCCTGTGTGGCAGAAAATGTGAACAGGATCATTATGTGATATTATAACATAAAAATAATCATCAGATCAGATAGACACCCAAAAGGTGATTAATTATGCTGTCAAGAATATATACTAACATATAAGACATATACATTAACAGAACAATCAGAAGTAACGATGCAAACATCCTTGTTAATTGCAGCTACATTCTTTCAGCACGTAAAATGTCATCATAACACTCTATCATCATGTAGGTACTCTCAAATTACAGCAGGCTCTTATACCTAAATTCAGATGCCTCAAACTACATAATTCTATTACATATTCCATCAATCCGAAAGTATCTTACAATATGTTTGTCGGATTTTATCACATAAGTTAAATAAATTCACTTTTCATTTGTCAATATGCAATGTAAAGCAGTTTCATAAGAGCTTAAACTAAGCAGACATGTTAAAAATATAATGCAATAACAAGAGTAAGACTACAACATTTCCTTGCCTTAAAGCATTTATCAAGCAGTTGAGCGACGTTCAAACCCGGTCCCTGGATCCTCGGTAGAAGGATTCGCATTAAGCCCAGTAACCATCGCAGACGGTGGTCCTCTACGACACCGCTCCTGCATCTCTCCAACCTTATCAGAAGTGCCAGAAAACAAAGCCTCCACGGAACCATCCCTTCGGTTCCTAACCCAGCCTTTCAAACCCAACTGCTTGGCGTTCTCCACTGTCCAGTCCCGGTAAAACACCCCTTGGACCCTCCCCTTAATCATCACCCTTACCTGTAACCACCAACACAACCATATATGTTACCCCCATCATCATCATCATCAAAACTTACATTTATTTGTAGAACTGTATGTGAATAATAATCACACCAAAGGTAACAAAATTTGTTAAATTTAACTTAATGACTTGGATTAATTACAATCGTGCGAAAATATAATAATAATGATAAACGATATATAGTAAGTTGTAGCATAGGGCTATCTTTCACTATAAACTACTCTACCTAGTCCTCCGTCCTAAAATAAATGTCTACCGGACAAATCCAAACATATAAGAAGAAAAACAACAATTGCAGTTCATTTACTTGACTAATATATTTGTAATACTATTGTCAAAAAGGAAAATGTAATCGATTATAGTTATAGTGCACAATATCTTTGGGACAACCAAAAATGCTATTTATCGGTGTGTATCTACGATAATAAAAAGAGAAATAGAGATACAGTTTTAATGGGTGTTGATGATGAAGAATCATCTGGTGGAAGAACAGAAGAAGTAGACATATTATTATTATTATTATTATTAAGTATTTGATGAAATGAGGAATGGGGGAATCGAAGAAATGTTTGCTTGAGAATATGATGATGATGATAGTTGTTGGGTTTGGGTTGATGATGATTTAAAAGAGAAATGTGGTGTGTTATCACTCTTCCTGCCATTTTCAATACCATGAATTGATTCCTGCCTGATTCGGTTTATGTGTTTTTTTTCTTTTCTTTTTTTGTAATTATAACATTGGTCCAATGTTCATAATTCAGAAAGATCAAGTATTGTTGTTGACAGTGATTATAGACTTTAGTGAGAGAGAGCAAAACTTTTTTTTACAAATTAAAGAACCCACATGTGTGAATTATCAAAGAAAATTTACAAATATTGTCATAATTTATAAGCGTTAGACTTTGAGGAAAAATAAATACAGCTGGCTTTTTTAAGGACTTACTCATTTTTTTAATGATGCAACGGCTTTTTAAAGTTCAAACTTGATAATATTAACATTGGTATTCTATTCATAAGTGAACTCGGAGATGTTGGAGTAACTTGTTGCTGTTCATCGATCTTGCTACTCATGGCAAGTAAAGAGTTCCATAGAAGCGATCCTGATTTCTTATATCATTTTACAATGCTATGGACTCATTGTAGAGAGCTCCATAGAAGCGATCCTGATTTCTTATATCATTTTATCAATCTCTATATACGGTCACATCTAGTTTCTTCCAAAGTGAAATTGACAATCTTGGATCCTAAATATCATTATGATAGCCAAAATGTATGTAAAACAAGATAAAAAGAACTATTATACTAAAAAGTCGTTTCATTCATTTTTTATTTTTATTTTTTTTTTGAAAGGTAAATTTCGTTGGAAACTTCGTGTCGCGATTCGACAACGAGAGGTCTAGCATACGTTGTCTTAACCGGGTCCGCGCTAGAGAGCTCCCTCGAAGTAGAAATGCCTATTTCAAATACCCGATGGGGGAAAAACCCCCTACTAATCCGCCCGAAGGCACGACGATTAATAGGGGTAAACTCTGCCCTCTCAGACTTGAACCTGGGTATACCCAAGCCAAGCCTAAAGGGACTTAATTCCTATGTTCTCCCCAAGGCTTGAACATAAGACCTCATTGCAAGGGGGGTCTTTCAACCATTGAGCTAAAGCTCAAGGAGCGTTTCATTCATTTAAGATAGGGTTAAGTGCATGAAATGTAATAAACTATGCCCAAAAAGTTATTATGTGCATGAACTTACAAAACCTCTATTGTATGTAGGGCTAAGTGCGCCGGAATGCAGTCAACTAATCACCAAAAGTTATTGTGTGCACGAACTTTAGGTCAGCTTTATTGTATTCAGGAAACTTGTTCAAAAGTCCCATAGTAATCAAAAGTTACCGGGTAAGAAGTTAGCCGGTCACCACTTTCACTTTGACCCATTGACTGCTTACGTGGCATGCTTGGCTGGATTTTATGCAAATAAAAATAATTAAATAAAATAGTTTATGTAATACTTTTAGCAGTTACAAACACACACACTTACAAACAACGAATCCCGATTTCTATTTCCATATACAACTTCCCCTTTGATTTTTCAATTCTGAAGATAAAAAGGAAAAAGGAAAAAAGAACAGACCCCAAAGTGATAAAACCATCAAAGTGAACCGGGCCACCCTAACAGTGGTCGGCGGCAGGATACAACAAACCAAACCCAAGATCCACTTGAAACCCTTGATTCCTCGTAAAAGCTTATATGGCGGTGGTGGTACTTAATTATATCAAATTGGTTTATCAACTTGGACTGGATCGGGTTTTATCTCCGGCGGACGGAGGCGGCGGCGGAGACATCGGATTCAAAATTCCGGCAGTCAAAGCAGAGTTAAAATTTAAAAAAGATGATGGGAATGTTGTTTCTTGATGATTAGTAATCATGTTTTTGTTATCAAGATTTAAAAGGGTGTCAGAAAGTTGATGCTTTTCAGTACTTACCGGAGTTTCGCGGGAATAGATTCCGGTACAGTATACGAAGTGGGTTGATCATCGACTTTGTATTCTCGCAGACAAATCACGCACATCTCATCGTCTAAAAGCTGATCTTTTCCAATCCTTTGTCGATAGATTTGGATTTGCTACAACTACCGCCGCCGGCCACTAACTTTCCCTCTTTTATTGTTTTGATTTCGCCGGAAAAACCAGCTCCCCTCTTTGATTTATTTTATGGAGTTTGATGGGTTTGTTGATGTTAGATTGAGTTTGTGATTTAGATTGAGTTTGTTTTGGAGACACCACCGTCGCTGTCGATTGATCGATATATAGCAGATTGAAGCCATCATCTGTTTGTGTATATACATATTTTTATTAATGGGTGTATATATTTTTAAAGGTTATATATAGAAAACATATGACGTGGAGAGTCAACCGGTTACAAATCCGTTTTATGTTTACAATAAACATAATTTCAAGTTTCCTGAATACAATAAAGCTGACCTAGAGTTCGTGCACACAATAACTTTTGGTGATTAGTTGACTGCATTCCGGCGCACTTAGCCCTTGTATGTAAGGAACCCTGCTAAATGTTTATTGTATCATTGATGTGTGAAATCTAGTTTAAAATTTATAACAAGTTCTACCGCTAGCTGACTACAACACACTTACGGGCAGTGTACCCGTTCGTATGTAATATAGTTAACTGGCAAGACCAGGATCGAACACAAGGACTGATTGTTGTACTAAAGGTTGTAAAAATGTGAAACAAGTAAAAAGTTTGGTGTGACCGAATTGTCACTTTGCGTTTCTGGAAGCTAAATGATTAACAAGTAAATAAAAGTACTCAACCGGTATTAGCGAGAGCACACGAAAAGAGTTTGAGTTGTAAACAAATAATTAAAAGGCCATCTATGTCGAATCCGCTCCACAAAAAGTCTAGGTTGCATATAGGTTAAGCTCAAAATTCATATATGTTGGTGATAATAATCGTGATAAGAATAAAGCACAAACGGGTGCACCTAGTTTGTAAAATCGACTCAGTCACCTAATCAATTCAATTTCTTGCAACAAGTGGTACCACCAATCCTATTACAATTCCTTGAACTAACTAGTTTGTTTGATTATTTAAATAACAATTTTATCTTTGTGAAAGAAACGTGGTACCACCAACCGTTAAATCCACTTAACAAAGTAATTTCTATTAGACTTGTATTCTTTACTATCATACCATGACCTAGCAAGAGTTATTCATAGACAAACAACTAAAATAATACTTGCATTCAACTAGTACCACTATCGAAGAACACAAATATCACCAAGAACACAAGTTCAAGTAGG